>CAIGQZ010000427.1:23078764-23117283 GCA_903798205.1 Danio tinwini
TTTTTTAATGCAGAGTAAACCCAGACCGAAAAACAGAAACAACAGGCCTGAAGCTGTGGGCGGCAGCATCACCTCACTTTCAATGCTCCACAGTCTCTGTTAACACACACATGCACACATACACAGCCATTTCCATTTTTCAGAAAAACAGCTCTGTTTGCTGCGGGCTGTAATGTTGTAAAGAACATGTCTTTCAGGTCCTGAGGAAGAGGTTTGGCGTTATTCATTAGCTTGGCTGAAGAAACAGTCAAACTGGTGGCATTACTCACAGGCTCGCTTGTCGAGTTCCTGCACCAGAGTGTGATTTTACAACTTTGTGCTTTCAGGACAGCCAGCATATGGGATACATTTAAGCAACACCTCTGCATTTCTCATTGTGGCAAACTTTACTCCGAAGTTTGAAGTGCTTTGGGGTTGGTTGACAGTGTGTAATACACGCAAAATTACATCATAGGTTTTTAGTTAATTTATTAAATATAATTGAAAATGGTAAATATTTCCTTAGCAACTACTTTATATATATATATATATATATATATATATATACTGTAAAAATATCTGTTAGTTAACAGTTTCCTTATTTTGTGATTCACAAGTGTTTTTCGTTTCTTTACGATTGGGAATTGCATTATGGGACCTTGATCTCAGCTCTGTTAACTTTTGATGTGGAAAATTCAACTCTACAGTTTAACAAAGTGACTTTTATGGACAATTTAGTAGTTTGAAATAATATAATGCATAAGTAATATACAGTATAGAGACATAAATCTGTAAAATAACAGAAAATGTACAGGCAGGTTTTTGTAGTGTAATATACTGTACAACACCCACCCAGACAGTATATCACTTTAAACTATTAGAGATGTTAACAAAAGTCACTTCAAACTTTGCAAGGTTAAAAGTTGTTGGAAGAAAGATCAAGATCCCATAATGCAATTCAAAGCGGGGAAAATAAAAATAAAAACATAAATCACAAAATGCAGAAAACGGCTATTTTACAGATATTTTTTGCAGTGTATATGTATTTATTTTTAATCAATTCACTTATGTAACACATGTAAGCAAAAGAAGATATTTTGAAGAATGGTGGAGACCGGTAACCATTGACTATCATATTTGTAAACATAAATACTATGGTAGTCAATGGTTATTGGTTTCCAACTTTCTTCAGTATATCTTCTGTTATGAATAAAAAAACCCCAAATGTAATATTTGGGTGAATTAATCCTTTAAGATTGCTTGATCTGCTGGCAGCTAGCTCTCTGCAACTCACATGGTCACCTACTGTGCCCGGTCAGTACCTGGATGGGGCACCACATGTGAAAGCCAGGTTGCTGCTGGAAGTGGAGTTAGTGAGACCAGCAGGGGGCACCCAAACTGTGGTCTGTGTGGGTCCTAATGCGCCAGTATAGTGAAGGGGATGCTATATACTGTCAGTCTTTCGGATGAGACGTTAAACCGAGGTCCTGACTCTCTCTCTCAGTGGTCGTTAAAAATCCCAGGATATACTTTGAAAAAGAGATGGGGTATGTCCAAACTTGCCCACTGGCCTCTGTCCATCTCATCATGGCCTCCTAAGCATCCCCATATCATAATTGGCTTCATCACATTGTCTCCTCTCCACCAGTCAGCTGGTGTGTGGTGTGTGGTCTGGCGCAATATGGCTGCTCCTGGTGGATGCTGCACACTGGTGGTGGATGAGGAGATTCTCCCTCAAATGTGTAAAGCACTTTGAGTGTCCAGAAAAGTGCTATATAAATGTAAGGAATTATTATTATTAATTCTAAAAACATATATCAAAGAGGCATTAAATTGCTCAAACGTGACAGTAAAGGCACGCTTTAACAAATGCTGCCAATTTTGTTCATAAAATAAAACAAATTACATTGTGTGCACAACTGTTTTCACTATACTGATGATAATAAATGTGTCTTAAGTACTAAATCCTCATTTCAGTATAATTTCCGAAGGACTCTGAAGACTTTAATTCAACCCAGGCTCATTGGGTTTTCTGGGGACAGCGAAATACAGAGCTAGAGGTACGTCCATTGCGCGTCCTCTTCTCGTATTAATCCACCAGAGGGCACAATATACACTTCCACCACTTCAACGAACCACTGTCCAGCGATACGGTTTTCAAAAGCAATCTAGAAAAAGAAAAGCCATCGTGGCCACGTGATTTCACCTCATTTTCAGCCTGTTGATTATTTGTTTATTTTTACATGGTTACTGAAACTGTAACCATGTAACATGGTTACTGAAACTTCACTGGACTCGGCGGTGTACATGGCGAGCTACTGGGCAAACTGTTAACACTGGAAAAGCCATCCGTACGTAGGTAAGCGGTCAGCGGTAGTGCTAAAAGGAACAGTATTCTGTTAAAATAGCATTCATTTTAATGATGAAATGCAGCCATACGTACCTCTGGATACATAATTTGCTATATAATTCTGGATATAGTGCATCCGGAAAGTATTCATAGTGTTTTTCCACATTTTTTTAAGTTACAGCCTTTTTCCAAAATGGATTAAATTTATTTATTTTCCTTAAAATTCTACACACAATACCCCATAATGACAATGTGAAAAAAGAGTTTTTGAAATTGTTGCAAATTCATTACAAATAAAAACCCTGAAAACTCACATGTACAGAGGTATTTACAGCTTTTGCCATGAAGCTCTAAATTAAGCTCAGGTACATTCTGTTTCCACTGATCATTCTTGAAATGTTTCAGCAGCTTAATTGGAGTTCACCTGTGGTAAATTCAGTTGATTTGACATGCTTTGAAAAGGCACCCACCTATCCAACTATATAAGGTCCCAGGGTTGACAGTGCACGTCAAAGCACAAACCAAGCATGAAGACAAAGGAATTGTCTGTAAACCTCAGAGACCGGATTGTCTCGAGGCACAAGGCTGGGAAAGGTTACAGAAAAGTTTCTGCTGCTCTGAAAGTTCCAATGACCACAGTGGCCTCCATCATCTGTAAGTGGAAGATGTTTGGAACCACTAGGACTCTTCCTAGAGCTGGCCGGCCATCTAAGCTGAGTGATCAGGGGAGAAGGGCCTTAGTCAGGAAGGTGATCAATAACCCGATGGTCACTCTGTCTGAGCTCCAGCGTCCTTCTGTGGAGATAGGAGAACCTTACAGAAGGACAACCATCTGTGCAGCAATCCACCAATCAGGCCTGTATGGTAGAGTGGCCAGACAGAAGCCACTCCCCGCCTGGAATTTCCCAAAAGGCATCTGAAGGACTCTCAGACCATAAGAAACAAAATTCTCTGGTCTGATGAGACTAAAATTTAACTCTTTGGAGTGAATGCCAGGCGTTATGTTTGGATAAATCTAGGCACCGCTCATCACCAGGCTAATACCATACCTACAGAGAAGCATGGTGGTGGCAGCATCATGCTGTGGGGATGTTTTTCAGCAGCAGGAACTGGAAGACTAGTCTAGATGTACAGAGACAGATGTACTATGTACAGAGACATCCTTAATGAAAACCTGCTTCAGAGTGCTCCTGACCTCAGACTGGGGTGACGTTTCATTTTCCAGCAGGACAATGACCTAAAGCACACTGCCAAAATATGGCTTCACAACAACTTGGTGAATGTCTTTGAGTGGCCCAGCCAGAGCCCAGACCTAAGTCCTATTGAAAATGGCTGTACACCGTCCCTTACCATCTAACCTGACAGAGCTTGAGAGGTACTGCAAAGAGGAATGGGCAAAAATTCCCAAAGACAGGTGTGTCAAGCTTGTGGCATCATTTCAAAAAAACTTGAGGCTGTAATTGCAGCTGAAGGTGCATCAACAAAGTATTGAGCAAAGGCTGTGAATACTTATGTACATGTGATTTTTCAGGTTTTTTGTTTTTAATAAATTTGCAACAATTTCTAAAATCTTTTTTCGCATTGTCATTATGGGGTATTGTGCATAGAATTTTGAGGAAATAAATTCAATTTTGGAATAAGGCTGTAACAAAAAAATGTGGAAAAAGTGAAGCGCTATGAATACTTTCTGGATGCACTGTACATAATACGCTCTCCATAAATGTAGACAAGGGTTCATATCCACACTGAGCCTGTGTTGCTTTAATTTGTTAAAGTTGTGGTAACTAATAACCTTTTTTGAATTTGATTGTAATGCAATAATGTGCACCTTTTGCTAAACTTTTGTAAAGCTGCTTCTTCTTCAATTGTATAAATAATTTATAACATTACTGTTTTTTACTCAAATAAATGCCCAAACTCTAAAACCACCTCATTTATTTGAGACTGTTTTTATAGCTGCACTGTAGATTCTAAGAAATTGCAGGAACACATTCAATCCTAACAGACCATGCGCAGAGCCATCCAGCCACATACAGAGGTTAAAATAGACCTGTATAATAGCCATCTCAGTCAGCTTGCTGTCCGCAACACGCTGCATTAATATGTACATATTTAGCCCACATATTCAAGTCATCGGGCAGCATTCAAGATGAATAACAATCAAAAGCAGAGGCAGCCGGTGCAGCGCAGCGGCAAGCATCCCGTGGTCTTGACGGTCCTTAATTAGTGTGTCCTTCATCCGGATTTCCTCCAGGCCTCTGGTACCCAGAAGGCCCTCTGCAGATTAATTACAAAACACCAGCAATCATATTGATTTCATTCAGTCCACAGACAACACACCTGACCTTGGGACAGAAATGATTCGCAACTTTTGCACACTGACCTGAAACCAGTGATTTAGTCATATTCCAAATCTATTTATTTAGCCTTTTTGTTGTGTTTGGGTAAGTTTGACCCACATACAAGTTGGGAAAACTGGTTAAACTTCTTAGAATTTTGGAGAGTATATATACAGTAATATACTACAATATAAGAGTATTTTATATTTAAGGGCTATGAGTGTCAATGAGTTTTAGAAAGGCTGTATAATTTTTGCTATGACTTGTGTTAGCATTAAACTGGAACCATCATTCTATAGGTTTTCCCAGCCTGATCTCACAAGAAAACGCATTTTACGTTTTGTCAGTTTGGTGACTAATTCGTATGAATTCGTACAAGCTCAGTCATACGAAATTGTAAAATTTAAAAAGCAGGCATGGCACCCAACTCCACCCCTAAACCCAACCGTCATTGGGTGATGAGCAAATCGTATTAAATTGTATGAATTAGATGCAAATTCATACATGTACAAATTAGCCACTAAATCAAAAAGTTACGAATTGCTGTGAGATTGAGTTGGTTTTCCACAGGAGCCAGTATTCAAAGCTATTAATTTCTTCTTGGAATTTTGTAAATATTTCTAATTTAGAGTCTTTTTAAAACTGTGTGTTGGGTTTAAGGAAGTGGGAGGGCGCTGATCTATTGGTGCTTTTTGAAAACATTATTGGTTGGGTTTAATGAAGGAGCAGGGTGGGTCAGTCGATCGGTTAGTCAGTCAGTCAGTCAGTCGACAGCGGCCTCTGGTGGATTTACATGAGAACAGCAGGTGCAAATGGCACTCGAAAGTGATATTTGAGATCTCAAAAAGCGTACACAGCAGGCTCTGGTGGATTCCCGAAATCAAAAACTGTAGCTCCTGGGACGTAGTTGGCGCTCTCCATTAATGTATTTAGCGATACGTTTTCAGAATGAGCATGTGTTGTGTTTATCTGTTTCACAACTAAAAATAAATGTTGTGGTTATTGTATTTATTTGGATCTCAATTACTAGCACTCAAAAGCATGTAAAAAACAAATTTTACACTCGGGTTTGAAAACCAGACAAAACAAAACAATAATCTTATGTCAAAAGGAAAAACAAGATTATTTTGCTTACCCCATTGGCAGATTATTTTGCTTGTTTTAAGGAAAAAACTGACTTAATATTGGTATATTATTTCTGAAAATGAGACAATATGTTCTGCTTGCCTAGAATACTTCTTGAGTTAAGATTTTTTTTTATATTTGGACTAGAAACAAGACTTAAGATAATACTATAAGGTAATACTATAAATATATAATATTATAATATATTTATAATTTATAATATACTATAAGTTATACTACTATACATTCTATATTAAATAATACTTAAAGGTAATACTATACAAAGGCAAAACTATAAATTAAACAAATATTGTTGTTTACTGTAAAATTAAGCTAATTTTTTTACAGTTCCTACCAAATTTTTAACGGTTAGGTTCTGGAAACCACAGCTGCGGTTTGTTTGTTTTTTTACCATACATTTTTTGGGATTTTTTTAAAAGAAATGTTGCGTCACACTTTTGAGGTACAATTCTCGCTCTTAACAAACCATTAACTATGACCTTTAGCGCAATAAACACCTAATTTGCTGCTAATGAATATTTATTAAGGTAGTAGTTGCGTTTAGAAATCAAATATAATTAATGATGCAGAATAAGATCATGCAGAATATGTACTTGAAGTACTAATAAACAGCCAATAACTTAATAATTATCAGATCATAAGCCACTATAGTTAATAGTGAGAATCGGTAACTAAAGTCTTGTACAGAATGTTGTATTAAAAACAGATGCGGTATACAGCTCTGATTGCTTTTAATCCGAGCTCTGTATCAAATGATGCCCAAAACATTTCATGCTTCAAGCTGAATGTATATATTTACATGGGCAACAGGGCTGTGGATTTAACACACTCATATAAGGTGGTATATGTGGATATACTGTATACAGGTCTGATGCAGTAAATGAGCCACTCTAGCCTGATGCACAGCACTGGTGCATTGGACAGGTGGGGCAATAAGTGGGCCAGTTAAATTTGAGACAAAGTCTGCCAAAACCAGCATGAAAACGGGGACAGCTGCTGTGATTACATCACTGGCCCTGTCTGCTCGAAGTGTGCCAATCGACCATTAAATCAAATCAACTGCAAACAGGGCTTCGGCTTAAAATACATGACTCAAACTGATCTGGAGCATTGAGATTTTTTTTAAATACTACTAGTCTTTCCCTCTATTCAAATAAAATGGTTTATTGTTGCACAAACGAGTGATAATTTTAGTGACTTTCCACATGCAACATTATCTATTGTAGATAAACCATTAATGACGATACTACCATTTACGACCATCAACTAGGTGACCATCAACCATTTTCTCAGAGAATGACAAAGGCACAAACCATTGCAGCTCCTATGCAAGTTCTAGGAGAAAAGTAAAAAGCACTGCAGTGTTTGTGCTCGCTGTGTTTGTCCGAGGTACTTAGTCTACCGTTATTGCTGAAATGTGTGCATTCTATACAAATTGCGGTGCGCTCTAGGCATTCGGCAAAAGTTCAGATGTTTTTCAACTAGGTGTACCTGGAAAACATGCATGCATAACATGTGCACAGCTCCCATGTGTTCAAGTCGTGTGCCTCCATTGGAAATGACAATCTTACACCCTAAGCTTATTGGCATTCCTTCTAAGGTGCGCGCTCAGCAGCCACATTTTAATACAAATATAGTGCTTCATACCAAAATTTCATACCGAACACTTTTTTTATCGAATACAGATACCCATTTTATCTACCAGCCCTATGTTCCTAAATGAAGCATAAATGTTCAAAAAACAGCAGACAACACAATCTCCCAGTTGTCTTGCATTTAGAAGAGGGTGCCTGTTGTTAGGAAAAAAATATTTTCTAAAAGGGAATCATAAAAACTATATTGAAGATGGAGTTTTTGCAGAATTGTTAAAACTGCATTTGAGATGGTGTAAGATGAGATCTGTCCACTGGTTAGTCTAGTTGTCCATTCCAAACACATCACAGCTTGAGGCAAAATCACTATAATTGATGCTCAAGAATTTATTCAGTAAATGTGTCTGTATGAACTTTCTGCTGAAGTCAAGCTGTATTCTATCTGCATTATATTAGGACAGTGACATGAGTAAATATAAACACTATAATAACAAAACCTGACATGACCAAAAATTCCATCCAGCAGCTCTCAAATAACTTTTTTATGTGTGTGTGTTTATTAAAAGTCTAATAGATGTTTAAACTTGGCTAAAATAACACTCAAGTCAGTGAAAATCTAAAATATGTCTGAGAATATCCCACATCTTGACTAGTTATCAAATATATAATGAATGACTATATGAAGTCTCTAATCTGTCAATTTGATGACTAGTTTAAGGCTGTTCTTAGACATCTGTCGAATTATCACTGACAGCCCTAATTTAGCCTTGTTTTAGGCAAAATGTCTATGTTTAGACATCTATCAGCCTTATTTTAAGCACAAAATGCTTGCTGGGATAAGTGCAGTGTGAAATGGTTCTCTCACAATGTCTAATACTACAAACAAATGGCTGTCCAGAACAATTACATTTACATGGTTGTTACAAAT
The DNA here is from genome assembly GCA_903798205.1 of Danio tinwini. Taxonomy (NCBI): domain Eukaryota; kingdom Metazoa; phylum Chordata; class Actinopteri; order Cypriniformes; family Danionidae; genus Danio; species Danio tinwini. Next base: position 23,087,099 of record CAIGQZ010000427.1, read on the forward strand.
GACACTTCCACAAATAGCCAAAATGAGTGCAACCATATTAATGGCTCACTTGTAGGACCAAAAACTCACGTGTTTTAATGTAGCATAGCATTCATATGGATTTGTGCTCTTAAATTTAAACCATGTATCAAATCACAGTTTACAGCAGTTGGTATATGCAATAACCATTCTTGGATCTCAGAACAGACATTCTAATGTTTTCTGTTAGTTAGCTGGGAGAGTTTTCTTTACTTAAATAGTGCATTCCCCATTGGATTGGAGAATGTTCCCCTAACCTTCCTAGTATGTTCCCATAATAAAGTTTACAATAATAAAAACAAAAAACAAAAATTCACTTTAAAAACAAGTTGGTGTAACTTAATTTGATTATGACAGATTTCCACCAATTTGAATCATGTTCTTTATTAAATGTAATAAAGAAATGCCAAATAACCTAGCCGCGACTGTGTGGTAACAGTGCTAACCACTGACCCATTGTGCCACCCACATAACTATCAATTTACTAACAGCTTTATCATGCATATATTTTTTTTCAAATGTAGTTATTAACAGTTATTAAGTGCACTTTTAGTACAGAAAATAGCAGCATGAAGAGAGGTTTGTTTTTTGTAAACTTGCATTTGGGTATGTGAAATTTACATGATAATAGAATAAAGTTTATAATAAAGCCAGCATCTTTTAAAGAGCGACTATTAACATAATAACCTAATAACATAATAGCCTAGTGGTTAAGTGCGCCGACCCAAGTTCGATTCCCAGCTCAATGTCCTTTGCCGACCCTTCTCCTCTCTCTGCTCCCAATACTTTCCTGTCTACAACCTCTACTGTCCTGTCATATTAAAAGGTAAAAAATAATTATACATTTTTTTATTTAAACCAATCATTTTCATTTCAAATCACGTTCATTTAAATTAACATTAACAAAATCCAACACAGGCTCATTCTGAAAACGCACCTCTATATACATTTCTGACACCGCCAAATACATCCCAGGAGTTTTTTTTTTTTTGCAGTTTTTCCACCAGAGGCCGCTGTGTATGTTTTTTCAGATCTCAAATTTCTCTAGCGAGTGCCATTCGTCCCTGCTTTTCTTGCGTAAATCCACCAGAGGCCGCTGTTGACTGACTGACTGACCGACCGATCGACTAACCCACCTTCCTCCTTCCCTAAACCCAACCAATAGTGTTTTCAAATGCAATGATTGACCAGCGCCCACCCACTTCCCTAAACCCAACCAACAGTTTTAAAAAGCCATCCAAAAAAAGAACAGCCCTCACCTGATTTTTACCATGTTTTCAGATTTTACCACATTCTCACCCTTTTATTTACTTGTTTATTTCATTTTTTGGATTCTGTTTTTGTCTTACCCACTTTCTGGAACCATTCTTGACCAGACTCGAACCTTGTCGTCATGGTCAACTCCTCTCTGCATCTCAAGTTTATCGACGTACATGGTGAGTGTGATGAAAACGAGCCCACCAGCTCGTCTTCAGTGGGAGAAATGGGAGTTTGTAAGGGGAAAAAAATTATGGCTTACTCGCAAAGCACTGTCGTGCAAGGTGACGTTTATTTACAGTGCCAAAAAGTCCATCCACAGTGAAGGTATATACATGTCCTAACAAAGAAATCCAAAAAAATACCAAAGAAACAACAAACAGAAAAATAAAATCTGTAAAAATATACTCCAATTAGATCTACAAAAAAAAAAAAAAACTATAAATAGCCGCAATATAAGAGCTTGCTTAAGGTACCACAGTAGCACTCTTGCATCAACTTGGTAAACAAGTTTTGTTTGGTAGTTGGGCTCTGGCTTATGTAGCCCAAACTCCCGCCCATTTGTGGGCTATACCATTTACAGGCAAGTATTAACTTTAACAAATACACAAACATTAAAAAAACTTAACATTCAATCCACACGTCACATTAAACACATAAAGACAAAATCCTTAATATGTAATTAACAAAAAACATAAACTTTCTTATTATAAATAAACATAATACACACTTCATAAACACAAAACACCTATTCACAAAGATAATGGTTTCGTGAGCCTCCGATCGCAGTGCGCATGTGCACGCTCGGTTTGACTGATCGTGACGGGAAGTCTGACTACGCCCACACAGACAAATACCAAACGAAAAAGACGACACAACAGGTGAAGTAGGAGGTGTATGAAATGCCTATGGATGACTATGAAGTGAAGTTTCACAAACTAATTTCGAGAGGAGCACGTGATAGGATTGACTACAGCTGATCCCTATCACCAATCACTAACTAGCCAATCGGATCATCAAATTTAATATAAATATCCAGCCTAAACTTCATTCCTCATCTTCGCTTTGGAAACCCCCTTCCATCCATCCCTTCTCCCTCCTCCTCAGTTTAGATTTCGGGTGACACGGTGGTTCAGTAGTTAACACTGTTGCCCCACAGAAAGGAAGTCGAGTTGGTTCAACGCTAGCTGAACCAGTCGACACTCTCTGTGTGGAGTTTGCATGTTCTCCCCGTGTTCACGTGGGTTTTCCCTGAGTACTCCGGTTTCCTCCCACACTCAAAAAACATGCAACTACAGTTAAAGTCATAAGCACTTACTAAGTACAAACTAACATAATCAGCGGTCTATTCTCGGGAAGTTATCGAGAACTACTTGATCTCGTATACCTCCTAATACTTATTGACCAGGCGGGAGCCTTGGGCTCACCTATTTCTGAGCTCAGGGTTCTCTCCCGGGACAGCATGCCAAACTAGCTAATATAGTCAAGCATTATCCAAGTGTGAACTCTTGAATTGCAGGGAGTGGATTTATGTCCATGTGCCATCGAAATCGCGTGTGCACCCGCTTCTCCGATAGCAGCAACGGTAGGGAGGAACAATATGATAAATGAATGAGGTGTGTGGGCCTGTAAGTATGTCTGCGTGTCAGTGTGTGTGTGTAAGTATGTGTGTGCGTAAGAATGTGTGTGTGTGTAACTGCCAGTGCTGCTTTCCCAGCGGTGACAGTTCATGTGACTTTATCACAGTGAGCTACTGGACAAACTGGGAAAGCTGTCCACACGGAGGTAAGCGGTCAGCTGGTAAGCGCGAAAAAGGAACAGCGTCATACCGCCCGGTAGTGTTCATTTTAAAATTGAAATGCAGACAAACGTAGCTGTGGATACATAATTCACAATCTCCAGAAATATAGCCTATAGGGCTACATTTTCAGAATGAGCCTATGTTGACAAAATTTCAATCACTTAATTAGGAAAAACTAAAAAATAATTTTTATTAATGCAATTTAAACTACTTTAATAATGTTGATTGTTTTAATAAAAGTGAAAAATAAACTTATTTTAGAACAATAGCATTAAGGCTTAAATTGTATGGTTTCAGCTCATTTTACACAATTTGAACACGCAGCAACAATATTTTGCTGAGATGTTTTTAACATAGATGTTTATGCAAACAAACCACACAAATTACTTCTATATTTGAATTAAGTATAGATAACATTGTGACAAAGACATCTCTGCCATTCAACTAATCAAAAACAGGTTGTTGTAGCATTTAATATAAATAAAAGCTCTTCTAACTTAAAAAAAAAAAAAAAACTATGACTTTTGCACAAATAAATCACTAATGTGCTGCTTATTAATAGTTATTGAGGTGTGAGTTTGGTTAAGATATTATGCACAGGATGTAGAATAAGATCATGCAGAATGTGCACGTTATAATTAATAACAAACAGTCAATATATTAATAATAGGCAGGTGATAATGTACTGGTTAAAATTGAGAAACATTACTTAAAAAGTTACCAAAACAACTTTTACTCAAATCTTTTGAGGCAATATGTTTCCTCGAATGTTTTGCGTAATGTGAATTTATCAGGTTTTACACTTTGTAATCTAACAGGCATGCGACAATATAACTGCAGTCTGCTGTCCTAAAGAAAGTTTAATGCTTCTGCAGTGAGTCATAGAAAAGCCCCCGCTATGACAATATATAGAAGTTTGCTTGTAAATCAGAGAGTTTCCCCTGGGAAAAAGCCTTTGATTTGTGGGCGAGAGGAGGACGGAAAGTGAGGGAGGCAGAAAGAGAGGGAGGGAGGACAAAAGATAAATTATTCAGAGGACATTAACATGAAAGGGTTGGGGACAGGGTGAAGCCGAACGCTCTCTGATAAAGTACCGGTGCGGATCACACAGGCAGAGGGTCATTGTGGGCCCTGAAATACAAAGACTTCTAGAGGCCCTGAGAGATCTGCTTTATGTCAAGGGGAAATAAATCCTGCCCCACCTGTGAGATGAATTATTGATCATATTGTAGTAGTATTGTCTGGCTACAGGTGTTGCATTATGGGTCCTTGATTTTCTTGACTTTCTATGTTGAAATTTCAATGCTGCAGTTTAACAAAATGACTTTTACTGACATTTTGGTAGTTTGAAACTATTTATTGGATAAGAAATAATATAAAGAAATAAGTCAATATTATTCATTCATTCATTTTCCTTCGGCTTTACTTCTCTATTTCAGAGGTCACCACAGTGGTATGAAACACCAACTATTTCAGCATATGTTTTACGCAGCGGATTCCAGCCACATTCCAGTATTGGGAAACACCCATTCACTACGGACAATTTAGCTTACACAATTCACTTATAGTACATATCTTTAGACTGTGGGGGAAACTGAAGCACCCAGAGGAAACCCATGTAAACACGGGGAGAACATGCAAACTCCACACAGAAATGGCAACTGGCCCAGCGGGGATTTAAACCAGCAACCTTCTTGCTGTGAGGTGACCACTGAGCCATTGTGCTGTCAACATTACGATAACAATAAAATGACAGAAAAAGTACTGGCAGTTTGTTAACACCAATAAAGACATTATATCACATATTTATTGACAAAATGTCAATAAAACGTACTTTTTCAAACACTTTTCAACGTTAAAGTCGTTGGAGGAAAGATTAAGGTCTCAAAATGCATCTATAGCATATATAACCCATAACAATATGTTGACATCAGATAATTGAAATGAAATACAATTAAAACTAAATTTTATTTAAATTAATAAATGATAATAAGTTCAGCTTTGTTCAGCTATTGCCAATATTTATTCTTTAAATTTAGTTTAACGTGATAAACATAGCTACAACTGAATTGATATTAATCAAAAATAGACAAATCTATAAAAAAAGTCACATTTCTCTATTAATAATGGCTAGAAATAATTGAAAGTCTAAAAAAAAAAGAGTAAAAAAATCTCTGGATACTGACAATTTGCAAAGAATATCCACTTTATTCACTCAAAGGATAATTATTTCATACTTAATTCAAATGAGCTGAAAATACACAATTCTTCACTTTTTGGGGGGACAACTTAATTGGCTTATGTCCAACCCACTTAAATGTGTAAAAACTAACAAGTTAACTTAATTCCTTCATGTTGTCCCAACACAAATCGATTGTGTGAAGCGAAGCATTTTTTTTTACAGTGATGTAATGACAATATTAAGGTAGGCATTTTGATAAAAAGCATATATATCTTTAAAGTAAATTATATTTGCTCAAATATTTGTAAGCTGGCAACACAGGCTCATTGTGAAAACATACCTGTATACATTTCTAGAGAGCATGAATTATGGCAGTGCTACGTATAGCTGCACTTCGTCCTTAAAACGAAAGCTATGGGACGGTATGACATTGCCGATGGCAGCTGACCACTTACTGTAGCTCTATGTGGACGGCTTTTCTGCTGTTACCAGTTTGCCCAGTGGCTCTCCATGTATGTTGGCAGACTTAAGACGCAGAGGAGTTACATGCAATGATGGGGTTTGGATTTCGGCAAAAAACGATTCTAGAAAGCAAGTAAAACAAAAGACAAGTAAATAAAAGCATGAGAATGTGGTAAGATCTGAAAACATGATAAAAATCAGGCTGCCACAAGGGCTTTTCCTTTTCTGCATTGCTTTTGAAAACACTGTCGGTTGGGTTTAGGGAAGGGGGTGATTGTGTCAATCGGTGCTTCTGAAAACACTATCGGTTGGGTTTAGGGTCAGTCAGTCAGTCAGTCGACAGCGGCCTCTGGTGGCTTTATGCAAGAACAGCAGGTGCGAATGCCACTCTCGAGAGAAATTTGAGATCTGAAAAAGAGTACACAGTGGCCTCTGGTGGATTCGTGTAAACAAAAACTGCAAAAAAATGAAATAAAATAAGTACCTCCTGGGACATATTTCACTCCAGAAATGTATATAGTGGTATATAGCTTCATAAATGTTACTAGTGAACACTACAATACAAACATTCAACAAAGATATTACAATAACCACAATGCCTGCGGTTGGTTTAAAAAGCCTTTAACCTTTGCACAGACTAACTGATTCTTACAATGCTTTCTTTTTAGTTCGAAAATAAATGTGCAATGTTTTCACCTTTGCACTATTGCATTCTGAACACCACCACTCAAGCACACCATCTCTGTTCCTCTTAAATCTCTCAGTGCTGTTTGTAATAAACAGATCACTCAGGGGGTTTCAGATCTATGAGCCCTAGCATCGCTGAACATCTCATTTTAGCAGCCGCTGATGAGGATGTGATCAGACGTGATCGCCGGAGACCAATTATGTATATTGTTTCATCTTTAATGTTCATATATTTGCTCTCTGCAGGCATATTTGTGTAAAAATCCATCAATATCATTTGACATAATGCGACCTACAAGCTTGTTTGTGTATCATTAGCAGTGCTTTTCTCCTCTAAAGGCCACATTAACTGAAAGGCCCGTGTGCAATGCAAGCCAAGAAGGAAATCAATAATGAGGCACCACTTGAATATCAAAATATCCTCCACCGCAGACACCATATAAAGGTCCCAGTAATGAATTCATGCGCACATTACACAACAATATGCTTAAAAAGTGGTAAAACTACAAAGAACTGTGGATCAAAGACAGGCCTAATGAGTGTGGAGCTTACCGCAAAGTGGAACAGTTTATTTATTCGCTTGTGAGGGAAAAAAAACCATAGCAATGTGCATTAAGCCACTGTTTTCATGACAAACTGAATTTATTCGCTAAAATCATGGAGTCTTGTTCATATGTCTTGCAACATTTTAGCTCTAAAACAAATCGACAAGAGGATATTTCAGTCAAGCTGGATTGCAAGATTTAAACTTGAATGCTTGGCTGAAATAATCTAATTTATGGTAAAAACATGGTTGTTACCACTTGAAGTAGAGTAGCTGTCTGCACAGGGAGCATCAGCGTAACATTCTATGCTACTTTCCCTTGATTGAGTTCTGAAATCCACTGGGATGCAACCACATGGCATTCAGTTTTATTAGTGAAATGGTTGCACTGTAATTTAACAAACCATAATACCAAATAAGCATTCATAAATCTGATGAACAGTCCTCACAAACATGAGAAGCTCAGCAACAACACAATTTGTGTGTTAAGCTCAGTGAAGTTGAGCCAAAACATTAAGACTAGTCATCACTAGTTTATTTCGTTATCACTTTATATTGTGTGAAACAACATAATATAAGCCCCTTTCACACATACAGACCTTTCCGGAAAACTACCGACAATTTTCTAGAAAGGTCTGTATGTGCGAACAGGCTCTTTTTGAAAATACCGGTAAATTCGTTCTGGCAATTTTCTAGAAATAGAAGTTGTAACATTAGCGGTAATTTGCCGGAATGCTGCTCTGTGTGAACGCAGAAGTAAAATTGCCAGAAAGAGAACGTTCACGATTAGAACACACTGACGTGAGACACCTACTCCAGCCAATCAAAACATTCAGACTCATTCAGATCCGTGCTGTTTATGAAAATAAAAGCCTTTGAATATTTTTTCCAGACACATTTAGCTGCTAGATGTCAGTCAGATAATGTTTCTATGTTCCTTATTAATGCCAACTGTGTCAAAAATGATAGATAAAATGCTTTCGATAAACCGCTGTTTGTTTACCTTTAAGCTCTCAGTTGCTTGCATGTGCATGTGGAGAAGTGCTTCGGTGAGCACAAGCACACACACATATTATGTACATCTCGACATGCGAAAGCATTCCTCCATATGTTTACATTGAAGTTGTTCACAACATTTAACTGTGATTCAAGCTTCTGCCTTTGGATGCCTCTGAGACAAAGCAGCTGCATAAATGCTTTAAATAAAAAAAGCTTTAAATAAAAAGTGAAACTATCCACAAAAGCCTGACATCTTCTATGTTTACAAATACAAGCACGGCCGTTTAGAGGTCATTTCTTGTTAATGATGTCGGAATTAACAGGTAGTTTGGAATGGATGTGTGAAGAGTTTTTTCCAGAAAAATTCCAGAACATCCTTGCCTGTGTGAAGAGCGCTTTTTTTTTTAATATAACGGTAAAGTCGTTCTGGCAATTTTCTGGATATTTACTTGTATTGGTGTGTGAAAGGGGCTATAGATGAAGAACAGAGAATAAAAAGCCATAGCACTATTTCAAAAATTTTAATATTCCATATATATATATCAGGCAGGCTGGAGAGTAGAGGTAGAATGAAGATGTAGTTCTAGTTAAATTAAAACTGATTCAGTTTAGTATAAATGTCACTGTTGAATTTCAGTTCCGTTAAATTTGTGCTGTCACTTGTCACTTGATGTACACTGGAAGCTTCTGTAGCCAAAACAAATTCCTTGTGTGTGTGAAGCACACTTGGCAATAAAACTGATTTTGATTTAAGTCGGATCAGTCAGCAGTGGAGGTAATATCATTACAGGTGATTGGGCAGGACAAACCAACAATAGGAGACACATTCATTCTTCTCCATATGTACCAGGCACCCTATTATAACACTATAAGGCCCCATTTACACTGCCAGTTAAATGTGACTCAATTCAGATTTCTTGCTCATATGTGACACAGATCAGATCTGTTCTATGACCATGTAAACACAAACACAATCAGACCTCCTTCATGTATGTAAATAAATCAGATATAAATCAGACATGTGACAATGCGACTATCATGTAAACAGGCAGATCAGATTTATTGAGCCATCCCGTTTTGTAAGTCATTAAACTTACGACAATGTGGTACTTCTCTGCGGTTGATGGCTTAGAAGGTAGAGCGTGTGTGTTCAACCTAAAATTTCAGATTCACTGCTTCTCATTAAAGCCACAATTTGCTCCCACCAGACCTGGGATCTCTCTTACCCACAAATTCCTCTGATGGTGAAGGTCACCATATGTAAACTCACTTTCATGTTCATCTGTTGCTCATGCTCATGTTCATGTTCAACCACTCTATGACCAGGCATGCTGTGTGCATTGGCGCATCATCATTCTGATAAACTGCACTGCTTTTAGGATGTAATGTTTGAACCACTGGGTGCACTTGGTCCTCCAGAATGGTTCGATAGTCCTCGGCTTAGGGAATGCCATGATATTGCAACCCTAAACATCACTGATTCACCATCATGCTTCACTCTGGGCATGCAACAGTCTGGGTGGTATGCTTCTTTGGGGCTTTTCCACACTGTAACTCTCTCGAATGTGGAAAAGACAGTGAAGGTGGATTCATCAAAGAACAGTACTTGTTTCTCATTGTCCACAGCCCAAGATATTTGCTGCTGGTACCATTGAAACTGACATTTGACATTTTGCAATTGATCAAAGGTTTGCCAATAGTAGCATGGCCATGTACTGTATATTGACTCAGTGGAGCTCCCGACAAACAATTTTGGTGGAAACAGGAGATTAAAATTGCTAATTAAACCTTCACACCCTGCTCTTACTGGTGGAATGTGCAATCAATGAAGATTGGCAATCAGGCTGGTCAAATCTAGCCATGAAACGTCCAACACTCAAGTTTGATTTCAGTTTCATTGACCAAGCCCTGTATAAATATATATGTCACAGTATCTACATACTGTATTGCTATAGTGTTTCTGTTATCCTAATTTTTAAGTAGGTTTGAATACATCATCTGCTAAATAAATAAATATAATTGTAAAACGTAATATACAATATACAGTTGCAATCAGAATTATTCAACCCCCTGATTTATTAGCCCCCCTGTTTATTTTTTCCCCAATTTCTGTTTAACGGAGAAAAGATTTTTTCAACACATTTCTAATAATAGTTTTGATAACTCATCTCTAATAACTGATTTCTTTTATCTTTGACATGATGACAGTAAATAATATTTGACTAGATATTTTTCAAGACACTTCTATACAGCTTAAAGTGACATTTAAAGGCTTAACTAGGTTAATTAGGTTAACTAGGCAGGTTAGGGTAATTAGGCAAGTTATTGTATAATGATGGTTTGTTCTGTAGACTATGGAAAAAATAAATAGCTTAAAGGGGCTAATAATTTTGACCTTAAAATGGGTTTTAAAAATTAAAAACTGCTTTTTTGTTCTAGCCAAAATAAAACAAATAAGACTTTCTCCAGAAGAAAAAAATATTATCAGACATACTGTGAAAATGTCCTTGTTCTGTTAAACATCATTTGGGAAATATTTAAAAAAGAAAAAAAAATTCAAAGGGGAACCCTTAATGAAATAATTCTGATTGCAACTGTAGGTCCAAAGAGGGACTAACCGCAAACCACTGACAGAGTTTGTCAAGGGCAAAAAAAGGCTATACCAACTTGTCCAAAACAAGATCTACCAGTGAACAGGCCACACAAAATTTCACTGGTGATAATGTTTTACAATACACAGTGCTTCAAACGCTGTAGAAACTCTTCTGTGTAGAAGGGTTGAGCAGCCAAAGACCCAGTGGCAATTGGGGTCCTGTGAGGACCATGAGGAAAGTGAGTGGCCCTCTCTATTCTGCCGCCCTAGGCATCTGCCTGGGTCGCTTCTATGGACACGCCGGCCCTGTATCTACTATACAATTATTTATTATAAATTATTATAGTATATTTGGTTGCCTAACAACTGAAAATACATCTGGTAGAGGACTTGGCCTGTCCAGTGTCCATGTTACTTTTTTTCTAGTTCTTGTTTTGTATTTATTTGTTTAGCATATATACGTTTTTACATTCTGAATCCAATGCCTAATTTTTAAAGTTGCTACAATTATATTAATACATAATAAAACATTAACTGTTCTTTTAAGAGTGTACTTCCATTATGATGCTATTATGTTCATACTTGCATTATAAAAATGTCAATAATATCATCTATCACAATAAATTGTGGTGCAATATATCGTACAACAAAAAAATTGATATTGCGACAGGCCTAATCAAGGATCTCATTTATAAAACTTTAGGTAGAAACGTTCCGAAAAGTGAACATATGACAGAATAAATATTAATTTATTTCTTAAAAATTATGACTCATATGATGATTTTAAGTGATTAAATTTTGTCAGTATTTAAGTTAAACATGTTTACTTAAACATTATTTACAGCTGTGGACATTCTCTTGTCAAGTTTTTTTTTTTTTTTTTTTGATCAAAAATATTCAGTATAGTAAGTTGTAATTGGAACAGCTACAAGGTCCAGTTCTGGGGTCTCAAATATGAATGTGGCATACACCCCTTTCCATCCCCATATTGCGTGCATGACACATTTATAAATGAGAACCCAGAACTGAACCTTGTAGCAGTAGTAAAATGTGGCCTGTTCCAATGCTTTGGCTCATCGTAGTATGCGCACACTGCAAATAAAGAAATAAAAATAAAAAGAGGGAAATAAAAACACATTTATGGTGATTACCCATGCATTAAATGACGTTTTGGTTTTGTTCACAAACCACTGTTACGTCCCACTCTCTTTCAAGAAATGGAGCGTTAGAAGCTCCAGGAATATGGAAAAGACATTTTACCTCAGATGCCCTGGTAATGAAAAGGAAATGAGAATTCATACCACCTCCATCAACCTGTCTGTATCTGTCACCATCTGTGTCCGTACGTCCCAAAACATCACCGTTCCACACTTACTCACCACACTGAGCTAGAGGGAATGGTTTGTTTGCCAGTGAATGCTCCCTAAAAAAACCCACTCATCCTGTTGCCATGACAATGGCAAAAAACACAGCCAAAAATGGAATCGAAATCCACAAAAAAGTCTCTAATGGCTAACAGACCGTATCTCTTCTCTTAGCTGGAGGATCAGAGGGAGCTGACAGGAATTTAGACAATAAATGCTGTCTTCATTTCCTATAAGGCCAGAGGGAAGCATGTCTGAGCCACTGAACTTCAGCTGAGGAGGAATTTATACAGTCTAACCTCGTTCACCTTACATTCTCTAGCAAAGACTCACTTCTACTGTAGCTCTTTCATGTTTTTGAAAAGGTTCAGATGGTTTACGAACCTTTATTTGAGAGGATAATCACCTAATCGAACATTACTAACTGTTGGTAAGGTCAAAAAGCAAAGAACGTCTGCCCTTCAGCTTTGGCCTCCAGTAAATTGAATCCATGAGCAAAAAGTTCTGATACAAGATGTCTAATTCTATTTTTTCCATGGTCTGATACTTTAACCAGAACACGAGTTCACCTTTAGTACAGGTCCTTCACGGCCTTACCGCAACCAACAGAAAGCGTGACAGTAAATCAATACTAATCAATTCTTCAGTCTGTTAGGTAATAACAAGCAAAGGAGGCACTCTGAGAAATATGGCTTTCAGACCTCTTTAATTTGTCATAATGCAAGAGAGGAAAAAACAAACAAGATTATCCATTCCTGAGTTCCTAATTCTGGTCGTCTAAACGACACCAGAGACAGGATGGCTGGGTAATTTAAATGGGCAGCAGTCCTATATATATGGTCTCTCAGGTTAGGTGAATCTAATTTGGAAATTGCAATGGAGGTAATTGGATTCCGAACCTGTCCAGCTCAGGTGTATTTGTGCATTTAATCTAGCATGAGTGATTCTATCTGCTGTCCAGAGCGGAAGGTCATAAACTCACTTTGGTTTGAGATACTTGTTAGGAAAATAAATTAACTGGACTCTAATTTCAACTACTGTAGATTTGCATTTACTAGATTTACAAAAGAACCGTGTTCAGCATTGCAAATTTAAAGGGATATTTCACCACAAAGTTTTTATTCTGCAATCATGTATTGTCGTCTACAAACAGTAAAGGAGGAGGGGCTTCTGTCAGATACCCTGCTGCTTCAGAAAGGGGTCCCACAAGTAGAGCTGGGCGATTTAGCCTAAAATCAAAATCTCGACTGATTGGACATTTTAACTTGATTACGAGTAATGAACGATTAGTTAATTAACTTGAATGAAGGGTGCATTACTTGATTTTAAAACAATTGAAGGAAACACTACTACACACTATTATCTGCTATCTATGATTATTTATTGAACGTAAACGTTAACCAACTGAAATTAAAACATCACAGTGCCTAAAACCAACAGTCACGTTTTTCATGTAAAAAATGAAAATAAATAACTTGCATTTATGGAAACAAAATTATTATTTTCAATGTCATTCATTTTCTTGTCGGCTTAGTCCCTTTATTAATCTGGGGTTTACCACAGCAGAATCGCCAACTGACCCAGCCCAGCCGAGGTTCGAACCTGCGACCCAGCGACATTCTTGCTGTGAGGCGACAGCACTACCTACTGCGCCACTGCATCATTTTATCTAAATAAAATAACTCTTGTATATCTTTCTGTAAACAAATATTTTAATGTAAATAATAATTTTATTGTAATGGAAAATATGTTGTGTCTGGCATAGCTTCCAATCATCCTCACTGTAGTGCAAACTTGTGACATGTAGTTACGTTTTTTTTTTTAAAGGTGCATGGAATGGGACCGCATAAAGGCTGCGCCAGACCATACCCATGCATTCGATGCAGAAGTAGCCCTAACAAACAGAGGTCACGTGACTCCACATGCGTTAGAGAAAGTAATTGAATGAAATTGACCTGGAAAAATTTGATTGATTATAGGTTCTGCATGTAGATTTCGAACACTTTTCGATTAATTGCCAAGCCATTCCCACAAGGTGGCATATTGAGGCCTAAACTTTTTAACATTTATGTTAATGATATTGCTTCTGCTAGAAGGTAATTCTTACATACATCTATACGCTGATGGTACCATCATTTATACATCTAGTTCTTCTCTGATTCCAGCACTCTCTTCAGTGCAAGCCAGTTTTTTAAGCATCCAACACGCTTTTACCAATCTTCATTTAGTTTTAAATACTAATAAACCAAAATGTATGGTTTTTAACAGAATGTTAAGAAATTTCCTCATTGGACGGTACTAAGATTGATTATGTTGACTGCTACAAATATCTTGGAATCTGGTTAGATGGTAAAGTGTTATTTGAAAACTACATAAATGAATTGCTCAAAAAGGTAAAAGCCCATATTGGTTTTCTTTACAGAAACAAATCTTCCTTTACGCACTCTTCAAAGCAGCATTTGGTCAATTTAACAGTACTAATTTTAGATTATGGGGCTTTAATTTCCAGACCAGCTTCAAAAACTCTCCTTCACAAACTGGATGTTATTTACCATGCAGCAATTTGTTTTGTTACTACTGCGCCATTTAATACTCATCACTGTCAACTGTATTCTTTATTAAATTGGCCTTTTCTTCAATCATGCCAACAAATTCATTGGTTTCAAGAGTTCACACTTACATAATGCTTGACTATTTTAGCTGGTTTGGCATGCTGTCCCGGGAGAGAACCCTGAGCTCAGAGATAGGTGAGCCCAAGGCTCCCGCCTGGTCAATAAGCATTAGGAGGAATACGAGATCAGGTAGTTCTCGATAACTTCTCGAGAATAGACCGCCAACTGTGCCAGTTTGTACTTAGTAAGTGCTTATGACTTTAACTGTTGTTGCATGTTTTTTGAGTGTGGGAGGAAACCGGAGTACCCGGGGAAAACCCACGCGAACACAGGGAGAACATGCAAACTCCGGATAGAGAGGTTCGACTGTCTCAGCTAGCGTTTGAACCATCTTGACCTCCTTGCTGTAGTGCACCAGTGTTAACCACTGAACCACCGTGTTGCCCGAACTTAGAATTGAGGAGGAGGGAGAAGGGGGTTCCAAAATGAAGATGAGGAATGCAGTTCAGGCTGGATATTTATATTAAATTTGAAATGATCTGATTGGCTAGTTAGTGATTAGTGATAGGGATCAGCTGTAGTCAAGTTTAGGTTAAGTTTAGTCAATCAGTTTAGGTTCAGTTCAAAACACAATTCAGATTTTTTTATTATGATGTGTTAAAAAGTGCCATTTTAGGGGCGTGTACACAGTTCGCTGTTTTAGGGGTGTGTTGCTTTACATGAAAAATAGTTTCGACTTCCCGCCCAACTTAACAAGGGGGCGGAGCCAAGAGCTCCCCCGCTTTGTGTATTGCAATAGACAGGCAGACAGAGAAAAGCAACATAAGAGTACCAGCATTCAGCTGTACATGTAGGACTCAGACACAGACCAAGCAGAGAGTACAAAATCATTTGTGTCTTTAGTTTTACAGCCAACTGTGTGCTAGTTTAAAGCTCCGAGCTTGTAGCCTACACCGATACTAATAAAGCAAACTGAATTAACTTTGAATGAAGGGCATCACACACCGGATGCACCGCGACACGGCACGCACATGGCAGTTGAAGGTATCGCACACTTGCAGCGCCGGTGTGTGTCACGTGATAGAAACTAATGTTTAGAATTCAGAAATGCATGCTGCTGCGTGGCGCGATGCTGCGTGCCGCTGAGCGGCGCTTCTGGTGTACGACCTGCTTGAGGCTATAACTAAAGGCGTTATACACCGGATGCGCCGCTCAAAGCCACGACGCGGCACACCAGACGCGCACATTTGCATGTTATTTAAAATGAAACCATTCAGATTACGCTCTGTGGTGCTGCAGACATATGAACAGTGTCCTGAGCAGGGCCAGCGCGTCCATAGAGGCGACCTAGGTGGCAGAATAGTGAGCAAACCCCACGATCGTCACTTTCATCTGCGACAACGCAAAATGCATGGCGCTGCGCGTCGTTAGTTCGTTATTTGCAATGGAGGGACGCGCACGTGAGGCAGCGCGCTCGCACTTTCCAGCTGCACCTAGTTAAGATGACAGGGAGCTTCTGTGACCGCGGGAAATACAAACCGCTGTAGTTTACGGAAGACACAATGAAATGTTCACATGTATGCAAACCCACCAAAACTCACAAACACTGGCAGTGAGGAGAGTGATAAATTGGTGAATGTTGAGCCCAGTGAGCCTTACATCTAAAAATAGAGCAAGGGTGTTTCTTTGGTGACGTCGCTTTGACTCACACGCTGAAAATGGCAGACGTGAAAACAAACTGAGCATATGGTAATGCGCACCTGTCAATCAATATTGGTGGGCGGGGGGACCGCACTCCTACGTCAAGTTGCGGTCGATCTCAAAACCGCTCCAATTGGTTTTTATGTTGTTAAATAAAAAAAAAAGGACTGAGCATGTTTATATCACCCCAATATGACGGTCTATACACTATACCTACACATATGTCTGTCCAAAAAGTAGATTTTTACCATAGGTGCCCTTTAAAGCTCAACACTTTCATTCCACTATCATCCTTTAAAAATTTAATCCAGTTAATAGTGCAATATAACTGTGCTTGTTTTTAGCTTTTCCTTGGTTTTATATGTTATCTGCATTTGTGAAATTGTTATTGCATTGTATTGTATTGTGTCCCTGCAGCTTCGTATCTGCTTTTTATGTTGCCTCTTGATCAGGTTGTTATTGTAAATGAGAAGTGGTTCTCAATTGACTTACCTGGTTAAATAAAGGTTATGTATAATTTACTTCTTTGAGTCTATTTCTTCTGTTGAACACAAAAAGAAAAATATTGTGAAAAAAATTTCATAGCTGGCACTCATTGATTTCCATAGTATTTCTTTCTATTATGAAAATCGTTTAAACTGAATTAGATTTTTCTTCAACATAGGCTCAATTTGAAAATGTAGCCCTAAATACGTTCCTGGAGATCGCGAATTATGTAGCCAGATGTACGTATGGCTGCATTTCGCTTTTAAAACAAAGGCTATGGGATGGTAAGGCACCATTTCTTTTCTTGCTTACAGCTGACTGCTTACCTCCGTATGGACGGCTTTCCCGCTGTTACCAGTTTGGACTTGAGACGTAGAGAGGAGTTGACCATGATGACAGGGTTTGAATCTGGTGAAGAAAGGTTCCAGAAAGCAGGTAAGACAAAACCAGAATCCAAGAAATAAAATAAACAAGTAAATAACACGGTGAGAATGTGGTATAATCTGAAAATGTAGCAAAAAAAAAAAAAGTGAGGGCTTTTGTTTTTCTGGATTGCTTTTGAAAACTGTCGATTGGGTTTAGGGAAGTGAGTGGGCGGGTCAGTCGATCGGTCAGTCAGTCAGTCAGTCATTCAGGTGGATTTACATGAGAACAACAGGTGCAAATGACACTCGCAAGATAAATTTGAGATCTCAAAAAGCATGCACAGCGGCCTCTGGTGGATTTGCAGAAACAAAAACTGCATAAAAACGTAGCTCCTGGCACGTATTTGCCGGACTCCAGAAATGTATATTGAGGTAGGTTTTCAAAAGCCTGGGTTTTTTTTTTTTTTTTTTTTGCTTAGCTTATCAGTGTACTACGACTCTGTGTAGTAAACTCTGCTCCCTCTAAACCCACATGCTGGAGGTTAACTAGAACTGGCTTTACTGATAAAATGCGCATGAAAATCGCCTTGATTAATTCCCCCAGTCCCACCAGCAATGCCTTGTGAGCTCAGTAAATATTTCATATTATCAGGGACAGATCAGCAGGATTATACAGGAATGAGGAATATTCCTTAGAGCACTTAGAATCAGACACAGCTGTTAATCAGATGTTTAAAGCCTTAATCCCCCCCACAAAAAATCCTCTTACACACTAGGCCTAATCATTTGTGCCTTTTAACAGATGTTCCGTATGCTTCTTTTAGTCATTTGTTGTATCTGTGAAAAAAGCACTAGATAAAGAGGAGATAAAAAGTGGTTATTGTTAGCCTGCCGCTTTCTAGTGAGCATCTCCTCCAGCATAACTGCATTAGATGAATATCAGGTCCCTCAGTACAAGGCAGGGTCAACAGGAAAGAGCCAGTCACATTCTAGCTACGCGGTCGAGGAGTTTTAACCACCAATGAAGTGGGGCAGCACAGGCGCATTAATCAAAGCGAAAGGTCAGCAGAACAAGCCAATTTGCAGACAGCTCAACTAGACCTCTCTGGAGAAACAGATAGCCTACATCGCTCTTCTGTGAAACACACCGAGCTGAACGAACAGACTGAAACCCACTTCGGCCTGTAAGTGTCTTAGTGGTGTCATACCAGGGGTATTTCAAACACACAAAAAAGCTGCTTTGCATCATTAGGTTAAGTGCTCTACCGGCGTCTGATGTGGAACAATTTAGTTTATAGGAACAACTAAACAATAGATAAGATGCTTCTTAGAAAATCCTCAGTTGTTGGGTAACTGTGGGTTCATTCTTGCAGAAGATGGACAGTATTTATCATCAGTGCTGTGTTAATTATTTACATAATTAAAAATAATTGGTAACACTTTACAAAAGAACACTTAGCTAATGTTAGTGGATGTATTTAATAACGTGAACAAACCATGAACAATGAATTTATTAAACATAGTTTACTAATGAATTAATACTGTGGGTAAAAAAAAGAGCTGAACTGTATTTCTATTAACTAACATCAGCAAAGATTAATAAATACTGTATAAGGTATTGTTCAATGCTTGTTCATGTAAGTAAATATGTTAATTAGCATTAACTACATGTATTGTATTGTAAAGGGCTATCAAAAATCCTACATGAGGTATACAAACTTCATTCATTTTCCTTCAGCTTAGTCCCTTTATTTGTCAGAGGTCGCCACAGCGCAATGAACCGCCAACTTATCCAGCATATGTTTTACACAGTGGATGCCTTTCCAGCTGCAACCCAGTACTGGAAAACACCCATACCCACTCATTTACACACATACAATACGGCCAATTTAGTTTATTTAATTCACCTATACCGCATGTCTTTGGACTTGTGGGGGAAACTGGAGCACCATGAGGAAACCCACGCAAACACCAGGAGAACATGCAAACTCCCCACAGAAATACCAACTCACCCAGCTGGGACTTGAACCAGCAACCTTCTTGCTGTGAGGCAACTACTGAGCCACCTTGTCGCCGTATACAAACTAGCTTTGCTAATACATTCTAAAGCCAATTAAACTTAAAAAATGAAAAGTTTCTCTTGGTGCAATCTAATTTATTTTATTACTTTATTGGCTATTAAGATAACTGATAAGATATAATTAGCATATACAAGTTTGAAGTTCATGTTATCCAGCAGATGCTTTGACAGATACAGAACATGTGCTGCTGACAGAATTGCGACTTGCACATCAATGCATAATTTACACTTCACAGGTATATTCTCAGTCTTTAAATATTAGAAAGTCATGAAAATATCTCTGTTTTGTTGTCAGTTTTGCATGAGCCGTCTGCATGCCAGTTAAATCTGCCAATAGAGTAAGTAAATTATTCTTATTTCAAATCGAAAATGAGATTATTTTTGCTTATTCAATTGGCAGATTATTTAGCTTGTTTTAGGAAAAGACTCACTTAATTTTGACATTATTTCTGAAAACGAGCAACATTTTATGCTTGTTTATATCATAGAATGTAAACGATATGGACTTATCCGGAGTATCCGTGACGTCACCCATAGGTTTTTGAAGAGCTCAAATGAAGCAACTAGTAGGCGTGGCCAACAGTTGCCATTTTGTTCGCGCCTCATCGCAAGCACCGTGGGTGACCAAATAAGGGCAAAGAGGCGGAGCGTCTGTGGAGCTACAAATGCCTGCTAGCATTTTGCTTAGAGGGGCTTTTCTTTGGGAGAAACACTTAATACTTCATTACCCGCGACTCGTTTGTGTTCTGACCACATGTGCTCGGTTGTAAACTATATCAATAAAGTGTTTGTAATACATTAAGCCACTAAACATTGTTCTTACGGCGTTTTTCTACAGGAGGAAAGCGTGAGTTACTTCCAATCACTTCAAATTTAGTCAGTGTAAGTAAATGCAAGGCTATTGATGAAATCCAGGCATAACACTGTATGACAACTTTTCAGATGACTGTTTTATAGCCTACAGCTAATCAATCTGTCAGATTCTGGAGTGCATTCAAGTTCTAAAGAAAATTATAAATGATAAATTATCTTTAGTAAAACAAATACATTTAGAGAGATGGTATATAAAGAGAAGTATATAATTTCACTCACCTGGAAAATGGAGGCCACGTGAATGGTTTGTGAGCACAATTAAGTGCACACAGCATGCCATATCATCTGATAATTGTAAGAAATAATTCCAAAAGGCTGTTGACTTAAGCCACATAAAACAAAACAAAAATAAGATGTATATGCCGAGTTCAACGGCTAATCAGCTGAGCTAATGAGACAGCGAGCAGTGAGACCTAGCTGTCACTCAAGTGGCCACGCCCTTAATTACACAGACCTGATTAAACTTAATAAAAATGAAACAGATGAGTTATAAAAAAAGTCGCCGCCTCACAGCTGTCATGAAGGGTAATATTAGCTATATGCACCAAAACCATCTTTTGTACCAGGCTGTAAACATTGGCTAATTTAGCATTGCAGTCAGTGGACATCTGGAGTTCCTGGAGCCAGTCCCCAAAGGAGAATCAATGAATTGCAGTTTTAGTTACTTCCGTATTGGCTTCACAAGGAAGAGCAGGAGGTTGCCCTTTGGTTTATACTGTATGATTAGTTGACTGTACTTAAAAAAGTGAGTAAACATGTTGCTTTTAAAAAGACTAGTTGACTTTACTTAAAATTAGTGAGTAAACCCGTGGCTGTAAAAGCAAATGAACTATGTCCATAATTACAAAAATTAAAAGTAAAATCAACGTAACAGTTCTAAGTTACTGTCACGATCACCAGCGATCTTCTCCCCACAGATCGCTGGTTTATCATGCACATTCACTATTGGACTACATTTCCGCCATCTTATGGACTACACATCCATTCATGCACTTCGCTTACACGCACATGTTCCACATCCCATCTGATTACACACTCACCACCGGACGCTTGTCAAAGACTGATTACACACACAGTACATAAGCAGCACACACACACTTCTGGGCCGAGTCTTGTTGTCTTTCCAAAGTCACAATTCAAAGCGTTTTCCTGTCTTGTCCCTGCCGTGTATTGACCCTAGCCTAGTTTATCTGTTTCTCCCTGTCTGCCGCCATCCTTGTGACCTTCTGCCTGCTGTACTGACTACGATTCTGGATTTCCCTAACACATCTGTTTGCTCCCGTATTGATCTGTGCTTGTCTGACCATCGCTGTAAATAAAACCTGCGTGTGGATCCTCACCCTGTTGTCAGCGTCTTACCCCACAATTACAGTTACAATGCGTTTACTTGCATATTTAAGTAAAGTCAACTTGTCGCTTTTAAGCCAACAAGTTTACTACATTTTTTTAAGTAATGTAAATAATCACTTTTTTTACAGTGTAGAAAAAGCATTTTGGTTTTAAGAATTTGTAGATATTTGACTAGAAACAAGACAAAAACTTTAAGTAAGGAAGCATTTTTTTGCAGTGATGCATTATGTGTGAATTTGTTGTGCATGTGTGAACACAACGCAGCTGGACTGTAAACAAATCATCACCTTGGAATTATAAGGTTCTATCTGTGTTCTGATTGATTTTGAGATATTGAGGTTCAAATTTTTTGCATTCCATAGCAAACAGTATGTGTGTAACATTTATTTTTTAAATAAAAAGATTTAAAATGTAAACAACTTATAAAAAACATCCCATACTGTAAATAAGTTGTCAATTAATAAGAATACGTCAATAACTCAATTTTGACAAAAATGTCAGATAGAACCTTATAATTTTAAGGTGACATAATGTTATTTTTCTTTATTGCACACTAAAACAGTGCAGCAGAATCTGTTGTCCTTAAGTCCCTCACTGTAGGTTTTATGATACAAACACAATGTCTTACTTATGAGAACTCCATTTAAAACATGCACTTGCTTTTCCACACCTTTGAGACAGTTACAAGGGATAAACTTCTACTTAGTGTAGAAAGCATTTCATTGTAATATAAGTTAAATAGAGCCATCACTCCACTGAGCTGCCATGATGACACATTATACTGGTTCTTTAAATAAGCCTTTATTGTATTAGTAAGTGATCAAAAGCACACAATAGAAGGGCTGTGTTTGGCCAGAGGCTGAATTAAGAAAGGCTGTGTAAAAGAGGCCTCCACATGATGCAAAGGTGTCAGGATGGTGAAAAATATGAGTGTGTTATATTTAGCTCAGTCCACAACCCAGAAAAAATGAAATTCCCAATGAACTGTCACAACCTCTTTTCTGTGGGTCTCAGAATAGGCCAATTTACTGGGCCTGGGGTGGCGGTTCTGATGAGCGAAAGGTAGAAAAGCTCTTGCTTCATCTTACTTCAGTGCCACTCATCCCAGTTCATGTTTTCCGGCTGTAAAGGGAGACATGTGAATGTATATGCAGGTCAAAAGTTTGAGATCAGTAGAGTTTTTAAAATAAACCTATTCTGCTTAGCAAGTCTGCATTTATTTGACCAAATATACATTTGAAACTACAAAAAAAATCTAATATTAATTCATTCATTTTCTTTTCGGCTTAGTCCCTTTATTAATCCGGGGTCGCCACAGCGAAATGAACTGCAAACTTATCCAGCACATGTTTTACGTAGCGGATGCCCTTCCAGCTGCAACCCATCTCTGGGAAACAACCATACACACTAGACAATTTAGCCTACCTTTGTCTTTGGACTGGGGGAAACTGGAGCACCCGGAGGCAAACGCAGGGAGAACATTCAAACTCCACACAGAAACGCCAACTGACCCAGCCGAGGCTCGAACCAGCGACCTTCTTGCTGTGAGGCAACAGCACTACCTACTGCGCCACTACGTCACCCAAATCAAATATTATTAGTTTTTTTTTTACTGAATGCAGTTTAACAATTTTTTTACTTTATTTCTGTGATTCAAAGTTGAATTTTCAACTACTCCAGTCATTACCCCAGTCTTTGTCACATGATGTTTAAGAAATCATTCCAATGAGATGATCCGCTAGTCAAGAAATCATTCTGTGAAACTGTGTTGCAACTGTGATACAGAACCATTAAATTAATAAAGACTAATAAAATAAACAAGAACATATAAATAAATAAATTTATCAATACTTTGTTGATGCATCTTTGGCAGCAATTACAGCCTCAAATCTTGAATATGATGCCACAAGCTTGGCCCACCTGTCTTTGGGAGTTTTTGCCCATTCCCCTTTGCAGTACCTCTCAAGCTCTGTCAGGTTGGATGAGAAGCGACGGTGTACAGCAATTTTCAGATCTCTCCAGAGATGTTCAATAGGATTTAGGTCTGGCCTCTGGCTAGGCCACTTAAAGACATTCACCAAGTTGTTGTGAAGCCACTCCATTGATATTTTGGCAGTGTGCTTTGGTTCACTGTCCTGCTGGAAGACCCCATCACCCCAGGCTGAGGTCAAGAGCACTCTGAAGCAGGTTTTCATTTAGGATGTCTCTGTACATTGCTGCATTCATCTTTCCCTCTCTCCTGACTAGTCTTCATGAAGATCAACTTTCCAAATCAGACAAACTGATGAAACTTGTCAAAGTGGAGCGTTAATAGAGCTTGAATGATCAGATTCAGAGAGTTGTGTTGATTTCCAGTGTAAACTCAAGTTGCCGTGGTGACAGAATATCGATCTCGTTTAAATGTAAACAACACTTGATCAGCGGTAAGTCAATCAGAGCAGTAGAAGAGTTCTTCTCTATTGCTCTTCTATTCCCATTTGTATCTTTCTTACAGTATATGTATGTAAATATAGTGTAAACTGAACAGAATTTGTAATACAGAAACATTATATATATATATATATATATATATATATACTGTAATGTGTATTATAATGTGTAATGTATATGCATGCGTACATACAGTTGAATTATTAGCCCCCCAGAATTATTAACCCCACTGTTTATTTTTTTCCCCCAGTTTCTGTTTAACTGAGAGATTTTTTTAACACATTTCTAAACATAAGTTTTATAGCTCATTTCTAATAACTAATTTCTTTTATCTGTTCCATAATGACAGTAAATAATATTTTACTAGATATTTTTCAAGACACTTCTATACAGCTTAAAGTGACATTTAAAGGCTTAACTAGGTTACTCATCCGAAAGACGGCCCCCACTGACAGTGTAGTGTCCCTTCACTTCACTGGGGCATTAGGACTCACACAGACCGAAGGTTGATCGCCCAATGGGCTCACTAACCCCACTTCCAACAGCAACCTACTATCCCATGTGATCTCTAATCCAGGTACTGACCAGGCTTAGCCCTGCTTAGCTTTAGTAAGTAACCAGTCATGGGTTACTAGGGTGACATGGAAGTGGCATACATAATACATGCATTAATGCTGTTATGTTTAACTGTCTTTACATCAGAGAATCCTAAAAAGTAAAAAAAAAACAAGTTTTCAGATTATTGTAAGAATCAATATGAATGATTAAGTACTATTCTATCCTATTACAATGAAGGATCATGTGACACTGAAGACTGAAATAAAGATGCTCCAGTTCAGCTTTAAATCATGTGAATAAATTAAAATATAAGATACATTTAATAAGAAAACAGTTAGTTTAACAGTTATTTTATTGTACAGCTTTTTTATACGACTATTTTATTCAAATAAATGCAGGTTTGGTAAACAGAATGGGCTTGTTTTAAAAAACAAATCTAAAATCTTTCTGATAGCAAACGTTTGACTGGTAGTGTGTGACTGATGACATTTATTTTAGATTCCAGTATTAGCTCTTCAGAAAAAGAGAGAAACTCCATTAGAGAAGATTAAAAGAGGATAAGTGCTCTTTTCTGCATGAAATCTGGGTTTTTGTGAGGAGCTTCACACAGCTCCAGCTGCCGGAGCTGCTATCACTGCCAGAGGACAGAGATTACTACACATTCACAGAGTAAATCAAACCTTTGACTGAACTCGAACATCTCAAAATTACACTATATGCTCTTTAGCTCATTTGTACACACTTTGTGGCAACCCAAAATATAATTTTATATGAATAAAACTACAGTGATTACAATGAGATTTACCATAAAAATATCATTTGATTAAAGCAAGTAAACGAACAAACGAAGTATAAAAGGGAGCTATTTTGTCCATTTTTACAAGATGTAAAATGAGTCTCTGATGTCCCTAGAGTGTGTATGTGAAGTTTCAGCTCAAAAATACCACACAAATAATATTAATATAATAAATATATTATAACTCTTTGAAACTGCCTCTTTTAGGCTTTGACCCTAATTGTTCCATTTTGGTGACTGTTGCTTTAAATGCAAATAAGAGTGTGCTCTTTTCAAAAGAGGGCAGAGCATCAAAGGCCTATGTGTCAGCATAATTGCAGATTCCAAAACAACACTGATGTCCTATGCTGAAGGAGAGACCGTCACTAATGGGCAGGGTTTTCCCCCTCTAATGACATGTACAAAGGGGAAAACGTCAACCCAACTGTTTTTATGACGTGTGATTATAAAAAGTAAAATTAATACATTTTTACTATTATAAGCTGGTTATATTCACAAATTGTTGCCACACAGATGTGTTTATTCCTTTTATAAAAGTAATTTTATTTACATAATACTTATGTACATGTGATTTTTCAGTTTAGTTCAGTTTTATTCATTTGCAACAATTTCAAAAAATCTTTTTTACATTGTCATCATGGGGTATTGTGTGTAGAATTTTGAGGAAATAAATGAATTGAATCCATTTTGGAAAAAGTCTGTGTGGAGAGGTAAGCATGATCGAACACCCAATGAGAGGGGAGAGCATGCTCCGAGCCCGGCGGCTAATCAGCAGGCCAATCAGAAATAATAAATAACACCTGTTTATTCTAGTGATTGGGCCGGAGAGACACCCTTCTTAAAGGAGAGGAGAAGGAGCAGCCGGGAGAGGAGAGAACACACACATACACACACACACCCGCACAGCTACACGTGGGGTGTAATTACCTTAAAAGAATAAAAAGGCAATTACTTACCTTATATCGCCGACCCTGTCTTCTTCTTCCACACAACAACGAACTATATTACAGTCTGTAACATAACAAAATGTGGAAAAAGTGAAGAGCAATTAATATTTTCTAAATGCACTGTATGCAATATTAAATGTTATACTGGGTAAATGCCCAATTATAAACTTTGACACCAGTGAGGTAGAACATAAATGGCCTTGTAAAATGGCTTTAATGTTGTTTGTGAATTTGTAAATATATATCGCAACAACAAAAATCATTGAGGTCATCTCCAAGTATTGCACGATAAGTTGAAACAGTATATTTATTATATGGACAGGCCTATGCCCTGTGTAATCTTGATACTGTAGATTTTCCAGGTTAAGCTGGATAATGTGCTATACTGATCTGACCCACTGTAGTTTATGTGTTTGTGTGGTGTGTGCTTGTGAAAAAACAAAATGGTGGTTGTCTGTAAGGGTAAAACACATTGTACCAATATAAAATTAAGACCGTCAATTTACATTAATTGTCAATTCCATCAAATTTAAAATGCTGTTGCTTTCTAGTGATTTAGATGTATCTATGTATAAAACTTCACTATCTAAAATAGACAAGTGTATCATTTAAGATAAATTGAAGTTTTGAGTGAACACATATGGCGTAGTAAGAGACAAAATGTGTTGAATTATATGCAGATGTTTATTGAGGGTTACACTGTGGCTCAGTGGTTAGGACTGTCACCTCATAGCAAGAAGGTAACTGGTTCAAGTCCCGGCTGGGTCAGTTGGCATTTCTGTGTGGATTTTGCATGTTCTTACAGTGTTCGCTTGGGTTTCCTCCGGGTGCTCCGGTTTCCCCCACACTCCAAAGACATGTGCTATAGGTGAAGTGAATAAACTAAACGCCCATTGTGAATGAGTGTGTATGGATAACAAAGAAACAAACTTATAAATAAATAATAAATAAATGCATTAATGTATTTTTTTATTACATGCCATTTCTTGACCTCAAACTAATTGAAACAGTATGTTTTTTACTTTTGAAAATTCATTACAAAACAAAGCAATACAGAATTTTAAAGCCGCTCCAATGTCGCACAATTTCCTTTTACTTAAACTATTACAGTTTTTTCAGTGGCTTTGGTGCATTTCTCACTACACTATTTACATTTGCACAACAGTTAATGCATTTCTCAAAACAATTAGTACAAACTGCAAAACCTAGTGTATAACCTGCAAAAGCATGTCACTTGCTCAAAATGGATAGCTCATTCCTCAAAAGCAAGTATTCATGACAATGAAAGTGTCAGTGTCATCAAAATGAAAAGTCCTGACACCATAGTTTATGAACAAGATAGTCAAATGGCTTTGTCATGTTTTCATTATGACCGTTTACTCTGTACATTTTTTCCAATGCAAAAAAGTCAGATTTTGGTGACACGTCCAGAAAATTCTCAAGACAGCACTATATACTATTTGCACAGCCATTTGAAAACTACAGTAAATTTAGACATCACTGCATTTAGTGAGGTATCTGAGTACAAGACACTGAATATGTATATTTCACATTTTTTATGCAGATGCTCTTTACAATTCAAATGTATTCACAGCATTGTGCAAAAGAATAAATACACCCTTATTTACAACAAACATAAACTTCCTTTGGGCAGAGCTGTGCACAACTGTAAACAATATTGCAGTACATGTTGGAACTGAACCTACAACATACACATGTCTGTAAATCATGCATGGAATTATTCTATTTAGAAGACATTTTCAGAAAAAAAAGATTTAAAGTTTAAATAAAATTTGCTTGACAGATTTTGACAACTAGTTCAACATTTTTGTATGTAATGACTCAAGTAATGACATGAGGACTATTAGTTTTATATGGAATGACTATTCAGCATCTACAAGTTCAGTTAATGTTGACTGACATGACATTAGCAAATGATAATGTTACAAACAGCAGAGAGTTGTATGAAAGCAATTGATGCATGTCCAAAAGCATTTGCAATTTGCTGGAAGGAATGAGAAACTGCTACTATGATGTGCACAAATGACTAATTGTTTTGAGAAATGCATTAACTGTTGTGCAAATGTAACTAGTGTTGTGAGAAATGCACCAAAGCGACTGAGAAAAACTGTAATATATATATATATATATATATATATATATATATACACACAGGGCTTTACATTAACACCCGACAACCCACCAAATGCGGGTAGATTTCAGCCGTGGCATGTAAGACAGACTCTCTCACTAGCCACTTTGGCTGGTTGAAGATCATTTTTAAATGATAGTTTTCTTAAAAGCAGGGTTTGACAATAAAGATGGCCCAATATGTGTGCAAATGTCATCTTAGAACCGAGAAGCAGCATGACCGACAAAAATAGCGTTCGCGCGAGCAAAACAAAAGCAGGTGAATACCAACTGAGAGGATGATCACTCGCGCACAGGTGATGTGATGCGCACTGCTGTTTAAAAAGCATGCGCGCTCCCGTTTCCTGGCGCGAAGCCATAGATATTTACATTAGATGTCGCCTGCCCTGTTGTTGTCTATTGGAAGGAATGCATCAATAGAGCCGCCATTTTAGTACAGGGTAGCATTCCTTTGAAATGAATGCATGACCAAGTTGCAGTGAAGGACTGTGGCCATCCAGAGCCAGAGATATACACATATAAACATATATCTATGATCTGTGGTCAGTACGCAATTTTTTTTATTACGAAAATTATAATTTTACATCACTTTTCTACATTGATGGATCAGTGACCACACTACACGGGCATTGCAGACAAAGCGTGTGTTTGTGTGCATGTAAATGTATCATCCTCCCTCCTGTTAGATTTGATCTAATCCGTATACTGAAAAACACCTCCTTTCCTGCTTTCACTTTTCATTCTGATGGAGGGAGCGATTCGTTTGTGAAAGAATCTTTGTTGAACGACTCGTTCACTTAGCTGACAATACAAGTTTCTGGCACCGCAGCATCCAATTGTCATATTTCTTTTGCATTGTTTGCTTATTTTAATCAACAAAACTAGCATAAGCCCAGTATTTAGTGCAAGTTGGTTTTACTTTGCCTTATGGTGAATGCAGTAAGTGTCTGTATTATCATCAATAACGTTACTTGTTTAGTACAAAAGTTCATTACATAAAAAACTAAATCTTACCTATGAAATGTTCTTCCTTTGTGCTTTGTTTACTCGTTACTACACCCTTACACAGCACTAAAGTCCAGCATCTTCACGTTGGCACACAATCTTGACTAGTGCGGTTGAATGACATTTGGGCTGCGAGCATTGTACAAATGTGGCAGCACTATTGACATATGCTCAGGGTCTGTATGCAAAATCTAGTGTATATATCTATGGCGCGAAGCAACAGTGCCTAGAGAAAACGCAACTGCTGTGATCAGTTCTGTTTGAAATAGACTGGACAAAAAGTGATGCTCGTGCACACACAATCCTGCCGCTTCAAAAAACTCCGGATGTTTCTAAAATTTGTCTTTGTGAGCAGCAGTGGTTGCCAGTTTTGTTTGAATTGTTCTTTGAACAGAACAGATATGGGCCTAACGTTACCCGTGTGTGAGTGATGATTCTTCTATTATCACAAACGGTTTGTTTTTCCACCTGCTTTCTTTTGCTTACAGTTATTTTTGTTAATATTGTTTAATTATCATTGTTACAATAACATTGCTTTAATAGGAGATTAACTCCCCATGTATGTGTAGTTAACTAGTGGTCTGAGAGACCTTTAGCCTGGACAGACTAGGCTACTGTGCATAGTTTTAGATACATGGCAATAATTATTTATTAAATGTAATTGTTTTTCAAAGAAAGGTTTTGTTGAATAAAAAGAGCATGCATATAGCTATATTTTGCATGTTTTGACATATTAGTTAAGATTTGTGGCTAAAAAATAATTATTTATTTATTTTTAGTGTGGTCAGAGAAAAATTTGGTAAATCCTTAGTTTTGAGCCCTGAGAAGTCCTGTGAAATAAAAATGAATTGCAATGCGGCACTGTAAAACCACAGCCCATTTGCTCATGCACATTGAGCAAGTTCATACACAAAAAAAGTTAAA
>CAIGQZ010000427.1:23122283-23136659 GCA_903798205.1 Danio tinwini
ATATAATAAAAAAAATTATTAACATGGTATTTTCTTGGTTGTTGATGATGTTTTCTGGTTTATAAAGGGATAAGATAAGACTGTTAAGGGTGCAGTATGTAAGTTTGACACACAGTGGTTGAACTAGGTATTGCGTTCCTGGATCAAAACAAACACAAGCAGGACCAAAAGGAGCAAGTCTGATTATCGAGCCTTAAAATACAACACAATTTAAATTGTGTTGTATAAAACCAACACTTTGAATTGATATACTAGAAATGGTTTCTATTTCTTGCAGCTGAACATTAGAAAATTGACAATGATCATCTCAAGAACACCTCATGTGCTTTTAGTGTTTAATGCTAACAATGTGAGTTTGAATGCCATTTTACATGACATTTATTGCCATACTACTGAAAGCGGCAGCAGATAGTTCACCTCAGATCTTGAAAATAAAATAAACCTTTTGAAATTGAACTTTAGAACTGTGAAATAATGCAAACCAACAAATATCAGTGATTCAGCATCTACATTTAATAATCTTAAATAGGTTTGATATGTATCAATTAGATCACAAACCTTACCATTTTGAGAGTGAGTGCATATTCTGTGCTTCTGAATGGCTGTATTGGCCGAATTGCCAAATTGCTTATCACTGCAAATCTCGTCACATATCATGTTGTTAGGGGTTACAATGTAACCTGCTCACCTAATGTTTACGCTCGTAATATTTATATTATTAGCTTTCTAATAACATCATGTGGAACTCTGAATCTGCGTCTCAATTTAAAGTCTGCTACTGTCCACCGGAAATCGCATTTCGGTCACAGACGCATGCTTTGAGATCCATTATAAATGAATGAATGAAATACGCTGCTTTCCATCAAGGCAACCCAGAGTGCTGATTAATAATTGGCTAAACTGGCATTGGGCAGGTTAAAATAACCAAAACCATTTTTTAAAGCAGAATATTTGACTTTAGCTTTGTTTTACAGATAAACAAGAATTATCACTTAGCATGTTTCTTAAATATCTGCAAACATATCATGTTATTTTTATTCTTTAGAAGAGTCAATAACTTACAGCAACTTTAAGAACAGACATCTGAACATTGGGTAATGTACATTTCCGGTGATTACAAAGAAAGTATAGTGATAATTTAGCAATGAAGCACAACTTTCAAACAAGTGTAATGTATGTGCGATTCTCTAGCAGTAGATACACACGACAGCTATGATGCAAAAGGCACAAAATCCTTGTCCTTGTTAAAAACCACTGTGTCTTATTCAATAACCTCCCTCTATCTCGTTTTAACCAGGCAATAAATGCATTGAGACAGCATTGCATCATGAATATTGAAATTCACTGCCCACAGCTGCAGACAGTAAACAGAAATTATTAGTATCTAAAAGAGATGTTTGCATCCATTGCATACTCATCATGACAGCTGTAAATGATGATCAAATGAAGGACAGATCTTTCATCTGCCCAAATATTGACACAGAATAATCGGAGGACATAATTCTTCAGAGCAAATAGAGCTTGGCAGAATTACTCAAAATCTTTTTTCTTTCAATGGTATTCATTAAAATTTGCATTAATGCAATTGGCAGAAACTTTAGTCCAAAGTGATTTCCACTTTGCATGCATTGTAAGTTTTATATTTTATTAATTCATAAGTCAAAGACGGGCGGCACATTGGCTCAGTGGTTAGTACTGTCGCCTGACAGCAAGAAGGTTGTTGGTTCAAGTCTTAGCTGGGTTAGTTGGCATTTCTGTGTGGAGTTTGCATGTTCTCCCTGTGTTCGCATTGGTTTCCTGTAGTAGTGTAACGGATCACAAATCTGCAGTTCGGATCACACTATGGTTTTTTAGTCACGGATCTGACCATTTTTCGGATCAGCAAAAAAGTGAGACGACAAATGTCATTTGCTTTCCATTTATATAAAAATATTATTGCAAAAATATTGCTTTTAACAAGCAGAACTTAGAACCTGTAATGGTAATAACAATAAAAATCATTAATTGAAGATAAATATGATCTTTGCTACTGTTGCTGATAATGCTAAGTATAGAAATCTAACATCTTGTACAACAGATCATATTTATCTTCAATTAATGATTCAACAATTCACACATAAAACGTCATGTTTTATTATACTGTATGTGTATTATTTTTTAAAACCTATTCAGTGACATATTTTGATGGTTGTTTGTCGCCATCTGTTGGTTACACAATGTAATTGCTTTTACCAGCGTCATGTTTCATTAAACGGTGATTTAAATCTTTACAATAAACATCAGTGTTTGTATCTTAACTATACACTGTTCTCCCAGCACTTATGTGTTATTTAATTGTTTGTAACTCACTGAAAAAGTGTAAAAACTTAATCTCTCTCGATGCAGATTTGAACACAGAGCTTTGAAAGATAAATAAACATATGCAAATCATTATCATTTATCGTTCATGTTGCGCGGGTTTGAACTGAGATCACGATCTTTTAATGTTTAATTGTGCCGCTTTACACTGAATGCATTAATGCAGGCTAAACAAGCAGTGACAGAAAACACAAATTAAAAAAGCCTAAGAAAGCATTTAGGCAGGTCCCACCACAACTTTTCACGTCATCATTATTAACTTACAGGGAAGCCAAAATGCTTTCATGCATGCGATTTAAATGAAGCGGAGGCGATTACATTGCAATCGTTATAAATGTTGGATTAACTGACAAGATTAAAATAAATTATTATTTTACAACAGTGATCTGTTTCACCCCTAGTTTCCTCTGGGTGCTCCGGTTTACCCCACAGTCTAAAGACATGTGGTATAGGTAAATTGGGTAAACAAAATTGTCCGTAGTGTATGTGTATGTGAATGCGAAAGTTTATGGGTGTTCCACTGTGTAAAACATTTGTCAGAATAGTTGGTGACCCCTGATAAATAAGGGACTAAGTCGAAGGAAAATAAATGAATGAGTAGGAAAGGGGTTTTTAAGCATCAAAACAACCAATACAAGCAGCCAGACTACCCTAACTATTGTACGTTTTGGCAGTTTAGTGGCTAATTTGTCGGAATTTGTATGATGTACAATTTTAAAAAGTAGGCATAGCACCTAACCCAATCATCACGAGGGGATAAGCAAATCATACTAAATTATAAGAATGATATCAAAAAGTTGAAAGGTACCACTAAATCAAAAAGTTGAATTGCCATGAGATTGTGCTGCATTTTTACCCCTACAGTGTCCTTTGTTTTATTTATGTAATTTGTTTAATTTTTAGAGCAAAAATAAATGACTGTTCTTATAATTCACAAAACAAAATGTCATTTAGTGTTACAAAAATCTTGTCAGGCATATACATATAAAATAAAATTGTTAATGGATAATACAAGACAGCAAAACTGTGTCCAGAAAATACTAATTTTCCCATGTTTTTAATCTTTTAAATAAGGGATGATGTGAAGCGGGAAACTGTTGTATGAGACTAAAAGACTTTATTCTGAGAAAACAACCACCTAGATGTACATTATCCTGCTTATTACATGGCTACTTGCCATAAAAGTAAACAATTAGACACAAAGTATTGATCTAAGCTGTATTAATTTACATACACTGTAAAAAATGCTGGGTTCAAGTTAGGACAACATGAAGGAATTAAGTTAACTTTGGTTTTTTTTTACAGTTTTAAGTGGATTGATCATAAAACAATTAAGCAAAAAAAAAAAAAAACACTCAAGAATTGTGTTGGTTCAACTCATTTTAAATAAGTAGGTTGAACAAACAGCAAATGTAATTTTGAGTGTATTATTTAAATAAATATAAAGATTGCACAAAGAAAAACAGTGTAATGTACCAAACATTACCTTGGGTATTGTTATACAGTAAGTACGTAAAAAATACTCAGTCAATGATCAAGATGATTCGTAGTGCCTGATGAGCCTGTGTTATTAGTTTCAGCGGTTGTTAACTGGCAATAACTTACATAGGAATGTAGGGAAAGGGGGAGGGTGGGACAGTTGATCGGTCAGTCAGTCATTCAGTCAGTCAAACAGTCAGTCGACAGCGGCCTCTAGTAGATTTACACAAGAACAGCAGGCGCAAATGGCACTCGTGAGAGAAATTTAAGATCTCAAAAAGTAAACACAGCGGCCTCTCGTGGATTTGCAAAAACAAAAACTGCAAAAAACATACCTCATGGGATGTATTTGACGGTCTCCAGAAATGTATATAGAGGTACATATTCTGTGTTGGAAAGTTTTATTCAATGTTTGACGTAAACTCAACTGAAACATGATGAGAGGGCAAGACTGAGTAGCTCTCACATAAAAAAAGGCAATAGTTTTTTGTTTTTATCATAGCTCTGACAGTAAGAGTGTTGAGAGCAGGCACATAAAATGAAAAGCAAATAAAAAGTAAGGGGGCGGGGCATATCAGATAACACAGAGCCTTTGATTAGTCAGTAAAATTATATGATAAACTGAAGTTTGAGGTGACATGAAAAAAAAGGTTATTTGTTTAGAAGAAAGTGACAAACTGCAAGTTTGTTTATATCTTCTAAATTCAAATGTTGCCACTATTTTGTACCACACTAGCTTACAGATATACTTAAGACTAACATAATGATACCAAAATCTAAAAAACTATTTTAATTTCACAGAGTGCTTTAAATAATTCAGATACTGTTATCAATGGGCTAAATACATTTTCAGTGAATTCCCCCATCTGTTTTTGAAGCTTAATGCAAAATCTTCTTTTTTTCATAACCATTACAGAAATAACTGCACATATTTATACAATGGCTATTTTTATAACTAAAGCTCTTATCAGTCAATTTGCAATTGAATAAGATGCAATGCTGATTCATAAAGATGACAGCATTTCAGCAGTTCAAACACTCATCATGTATTTCCTTAGGAGAAAATATCCAGAGCCTGTTAACTTTGGCTACTGCCGTCAGCCTGGTCATAATTAGATCAGAAAATGACACATGCAAGTGCTATGAATAGTAATGAGGGTTAGGCCATCTGCATTGGCAACTGCGCAGTGTTTAAAACTGTTGTAGCAAATTTTGTTCTCATTAAAAGACCCCCAGATGACAAGCTTTGATTTTCCCACAACAATGCCTATGATGGTATTAATGCACAAATCAATTCACAGGCCATCGCTGACACTGGATTCACAAAAAAAGAGAAAAGAGTGGAAAATATGGAGTGATATTTCACACAGAGGTATCATTCACACGAAAAGCTTTGTTCATTTTAGGGGAAACATTGGCTCTTGATTGCAGAACTGATTTTGTTGTTGTTGTCATGCCAGCAGTATGCAAATGAACAGTTTTGTGTACTGTATAGTCGTCAAAAGGCTCAAGCCAGATTGCTCACAATCTGCTGTCCATTTCGCCAACTGTCCGTCTCATGCTGAAAAACCAAACCAGAACATCCTGTAACCATCCACCAGGACGGATCCAACCTCTTCACAACATATTGCAGTGCACCGCTGAATAAATTGACTCGCCTGAAGCATTTCAACCGCACTGACAGAGATGGAAAGCAGAGAGAGAGGGGGGAAAAAAAGAAAAAAAAAACACCCGCAGCTTACATTCAGGCCCACCTAAGGGTCTCTCTTTACTTCAGTACAATAACAGCAGCCACTGCAGTTTATCAAATCCTTCAAGGCTAGAATCACAGTTGACGGATAAGTGACCAAATACGCCATGACACACTTCATGTCAGTCTACTTGTGGAACTGGAGCCAAGGATTTAGAGAGCTCAGACCGTCTGTCGGCTATACCGTGCATACATGGAGGCCTTTTCATTTGTCTGCTCCACAGCCATGACTGAAACAGTAACTCGGTTCTTTCCAATGTCTTATTCATAACTCCCATATGCCACATATGCAGCTGGGAACTATGCAGTTTCTTCCCCTGCATGCCTGTAGCTTATGGGCAGGCCCAGACACAATCTGCACTTGCAGAAAACTCCACAGATTTGCGCAGATTGTTTAGCCTGTCATTTAATCTGTTTGTTTAGTTATGCAAATCTGTGTATATTTATTTATTTTTCAGTTATATTATTGAATTCTGTGGAAATAATTTGATCCCAACTGCAAGGTTATAAGTTTTAGATTTTTCATTAGTTTTAGTTTTTATTTTCATTTTGACTATTCAGTTAGTTTTAATTCATTTTCAAGAGTTCACACTTAGCTGATGATTGATTATAAAGCTTGTTTGGCATGCTGTCCCGGGAGAGAGCCCTGAGCTCATAAGATCCTCGAGCCCGGGGCTCCCTCCGGTTTGCAAGGCGAGAGGGGAGTTTGAGCTCAGGTAGATCTCGAGAACTCCCCTGCTGTAGTAGCTAATGAACAGATAGTGATTGCTTATAAGATATAACTTCTTACTAGGAGCATGTTTATGCTGCTAATTTAGATTAGTCAATTAACTTTAGTTGCATGTTTTCGGACAGTGGGAGGAAACCGGGGAACCTGGAGAAAACCCACGTGAACACGGGGAGAACATGTAAACTCCACACAGAAACGTTGGCTGGCTTGGTAAGGACTAGAACCAGTGACGTTCTTGCTGTGAGGCAACAGTGCTAACCACTGGGCCACCGTGCCACCCATCCAGGAAAGGAGGAAGAGTAGGGGTGGAAGGGGGGATTCTTCAAAACGAAGATAGCTGTGATTTGGAACCTAGGGTATTTATAGTGGCTTAGGAATCGTCTGATTGGTGAATCACGAATTGAATAATGTGGGGCCGGCTGCAAGCAATCATAAGCACGTGATCCTCTCGAAATTAGTTTATAAATAAACTTCACTTAGAGGTAGATTTACTAGTTTTTATTAGTTCCTATATTTTAAAATTGCTTTGCTTTAGTTTAGATTTAGTTAGTTTCAGTTTTAGTTTTTTTGTTTGTTTGTATTTTGTAAATTATTATATTTGTTAGGTGCAAGATTCAAAATCATCAGAATATTGTATGAAAACAACTCAACCAAAGATATATTTTCAAAACATTTATTCAGAGGACACATGACCACTATCATCTACCCCTACCAGGGCTTGACATTAGGTGTATTCGACTTGAACAATGGCTGCAGCCGGTGATCAACGAGATTAGCAGAGCGCAGGTGGGTGCGGAGCTGCAAACAAGGCTGTCAGGTCAGACACCACGGGGCTCATATTTTTCTTCATGATCACAAATCACATGGCGAGATCAAAGATTTATTTATTTATTAATCACATTAAACCAAAAAGATTTAACAAAATGACATTCCCAAAAAAAGGAGCTACACTTTCAGTGGAAATGTCACAGAAAAAGCTAGATATCAATGTTACTTTTAAATTTCTTAAAAGAAAATAACGACTTGACAGAATAAAACTATTTTAAAAATGTATAAATGATTTTAGAACTATTTTATAGAATGCTTATTTATCTTAATTTGTAAAGAAAGCATTATGGGTGGCATGATCAATGATGACTATTTTATTACAAGTCTGTTAGACTAATTTGAGTTAATATTTGGTTATTCACTAAAATCTAGAGCTGTATACAGTAAAGGGTCTGTATGAAAATGGTCAAAAATAAACCTATGCAAAAAATCTTTCCTTTATAAACAAATTATTCAACAAAAAAAGATGATTCGATAGAGATAGAGATGGCATAAAAAGATAGAGATGGCCAAAAATAAACCTGAAACACACGTGGTTGCTGTCATGCGGTGAACTCGGCCAACCGTGTAATATCGGTGTTGTCATCGCAGCTCCTGCAGATGCTGCAACGGTACTTTGATGCAACATGTGACACTCACGTGGTGTCGGCGCAGCATCAATCCGGACAAAATTTCTAACTGGCATGCACTGCTTTAAGGTCTGCAAGTCGAACACACCTAGTAACAGCCACCAACCTGCCAAATGCAGGTAGATTTCAGCTGTGGCGGGTTAGAGAGCCACTCCCTCTAGCCACTTTAGCTGGTTGAAAATCATTTTTAAATTGTCAGTGCTGGCTCATCACTAAAGATTAGAATTTTAGTTTATGACCGTTCATCAATATTCATGCAAACGTGATCTTAGAATCGAGAAGGAGCATGACTGATAACTGTGCGGATGAGAAAAAGAAAGCAGGTGAATAACGAATGAGAGGATGATCAGGCGCATGGTGACCATACCTGCCAACACTCCCGTTTTTCCTGGGAGTCTCCCGTATTTCAGACCCGCCTCCCGTATTGTTCTGTCTCCTGGAAAACTCCCAGAATCCCCCCCCTCCATTCTGCCGGAATTTACGAACCAAATGTTGGCAGGTATGATGGTGAGACACAGGTGATCCTCACTCACTGACCAGGGTTTTAGTGTTGCATGCACAGCTTATGTGATATGCGTTAGTGCTTAAAAGTTCCCATGTCCTGTTTCTTTGCGCAAAGCAACCGTGCCTGAAAACACAACTGCTGTGATCGGTTCTCTTTTAAATAGACTGGAAAAAGCGGTGCTCATGCACCCACAGTCCTGCTGCTTTCAAGAGCTCAAGAGTTTTTGTAAGCAGCAGCGGTTGGCACTTTCACTTTTACCATTCTTTGAACAGATTATTAATGGGCCTAATGTTAACCAAGTGCGCGCGATCATCCTTTCATTATCGCCCACAGAATGTTTTTCACCTGTTTTCTTTTGCTTACAGTTATTTTTGTTAATATGGTTCAGTTATCATCCTTTACAATAGCATTGCTTTATTAGGAGGTAACTCTCCATTTATGTATAATTAACTGGTGATCTGGGACTTTTAGCCAGGACAGACTGCTGTGTATAGTTTTAGATACATGATAATATTTTTTTTAAAGAGCCCCTATTATACATTAAATAGGGTCATATTTTGGTTGTAAGGGTCTCCAACAACAGGCTGATATGCATGCAAGGTCAAAAAACACGTTCATGGTTTTATAATAGGCATTTATTTTTACCTTATTATCCCAGCGACTCCCATATGAATCGTTCAGCGATTCATTTGTTACCAAACCCCTCCTTAGCGCAAAGCTAATCTGCGCTGATTGGACCGATGACAGCCTGTTGCGATTGGTCAACACTGACAGCCTTCAGCGGGAGACAAAGTGAAATGCCCAGCACAGCTTATCAACAATGTAGTAGTCAGAGTGCATACACGCTTCATATTAGTGGATTTTGGCTGCCAGTGGGTGAATGTAAATACAGACGACTAACTATTTTTTGAGCAAAACTTCAAGACCTGGAGAGGAGATCGACACAAGTCTCCTAGCCCGTCACACTCTACCTGCTCTTCATAGTTCTCTTTCACACACACACACGCACACACGCAAGCACACACACACACACACACACACACACACACTAACCTCCTCCTCAGAGGACACAACACCAAAATAAAAGTCCTTAACAGAAACATTCAAAAAAAGAATACAAAGAATGTATATTAAAGAAACAACTTCACATTAGTTACTAACACCATAGAACACAGTACCCGGTTCTCACCAGTGTTATCAAGGCCGACGCGTACATAGTGAGGGCGGCGTCCGCGAACCACCTCCCCCTGGTCCTCACTTTCATCCGCGACACCCACACCCTCCCTCCCAGTCCTCTCTTTTTTTCTTTCAGGTTGAGGGCAGCATGATCGCCATTCGCCTAGAGCCCCAGTCCAGTTTGCTCCAGCCCTGACTGTTATTCAGACACCTCACCCCGAACCTAACCCTCCGGTCTCTCGTATTTTTAGGGACAGATGTTGGCAGGTATGTGTTTGCAGTTTTATTTTGAAACTTGACTGCTGCAAGTATGTAAAAACAGCTAAAACTAAAACAAACAACAAAAAAAAAACTAATTGCAGCAAGGTCACAACACACAAAAAAAATAAAATGAAGAGGCACATCATTTAAATTAAGTAATTTTAGGATGCCAAAGTCAAAATTATGTATATAAAGTATATTTTTCCTACAACAAAATTGTGGCTAGTGATAATGCCGAGTGGCTAGTAATGTTAAAAAACTACTAGCCACAGTGGCTGGTGATCAAAAAAGTTTATTGTCAAGCCCTGACCACTACCATCTACCCATCCTCAAATTCAAATACAACAGCCCACAAGATAGCAGCCCTAAGTATAGTACAATATGTGTGCAAGGCTGCTTCTGAGGTTCGATACACAAGTTCGGATCTTTTCCGCGAACCTTATCTTTTGTGACACTCCTCCCATGTTAGGACACATTAAAAATATGTAGTCAGCAATCATAATTTCAGTTAAAACATCCATGATCTGAAATGTTTCTTACAATTACGTTTTGCAACCCAACTGAAGCATGATTCACTTATTTAAATTCAATATGATTTTTTGTTATGAAATAAACATACATTTCGCCAGATCCTCTCATTTAAACCTTGGGTTTAACCTCTGTGAAGTTGGCACTCCATAAAAATAAATAAACCCTAAAACTATGGCATTTATTTGTGCTACGTTTGCTCTGACTTGTGCTGCAAAAACGAACGTTTGTGCTGGTTTGGGGTCTGAGATATTAGGCATTATCTTTTTGACCGTGTGACGTCACTTTCCACTCCATGTTGCAAATCACTCCAAATCAGCACAGGTCGTTTGTGCTCGATTTGTGCCATTAAAAGAAACACTCTATCTGATTTCCTCGTTTTTATATTAGCAAAATATTTTGGGAATCGTGATGTCACTCTCCAACCCATTTCCTCTAAATCGTACCAAACTGGTGTCATTCGTTTGTGCTTGATTTGTGCTGGTTTGTGCCATTAAAATAAACAGTTTATCTATTTATCACTTTATTTACAGTATTACCCGCACTGCAGAATGAACTAATTTCAAGTTAGAGTGGGGTATCAGGCAAGTTGTTTGTGGATAAGTGCTTAATGGAGACGCGATTCGTTTCAAATGATTCAGTTTGATTTGGTGAACTAGTTCAACCGAATCACTTAGAAGATCTGGTTAAAAAAGTTATTTGTTTGCGTTTGCGATCACTAATACAGGAATAAAAAAAAAAACATTATAGGACACAAATGTGTTAAATTAATACTTTTAAGTCTTATATTTAATGCTGTCACTGTGCTGCTGTCATGTCGTTGTTTTTGTCGCAGGAATAACAGCGAGGATGACTGGAGGAGGGCCGGCTTGATCTGGCCAATGTCAGGTGCAAAATACCTGGCAGTGTACAGGTCAAATACCTGGCAGCGCGAAGTAAATAAATAGATTAACCTCTAAAAGACTTATGCAATAAATACATTTACAAAAATAAAGTAAGTTTTTGCTATAATTTTAGTTAGTTTCAGATTTGTAAATACACAATACAGTTTCAGTTAGTTCTAGTAAAAAAACAAAAACAAAAAAAAAATGTTTTTGTTTTTATTTCAGTTAACAAAATGTATTTTTTTCAATTCTAGTTTTCATTTTTGTCATTCGTTTTCGTTACCTATTATAACCTTGCTCAACAGGCACCTTGATGTCAAAAAATATCAAAAATGCAAAACGATTTGATGTCAAAACATTGTCCATTTGACATCCACACACCATTTTGACCACCAAATAACAAATTAAAAAGTATTAATTAAACAAAAATCAATGCGTCAATGCAAAATGACTGTTTTTTATGTGTTTTCAGATGCTACTGTTACAGTATGTCAATTTGATGTATCTAATTCCTTTGAAAACATGTTTTTCTAACCCCGTTTAAAAGTAATGTCAATTTT
Source organism: Danio tinwini (assembly GCA_903798205.1). Classification (NCBI taxonomy): domain Eukaryota; kingdom Metazoa; phylum Chordata; class Actinopteri; order Cypriniformes; family Danionidae; genus Danio; species Danio tinwini. The sequence goes on from CAIGQZ010000427.1 coordinate 23,133,972, forward strand.
CTTGACCTGACATTTATGAAAAATGTTCTTTTTATACTGAGAACACATTTCAACCTTTCAAAAATCTATCGCCGTCTTTAATATGAAGTTAAATATTGCCTTAATAAATGCCATTGTGGTTATATTATGCTACTTTGTTCACGTCATTGGTTGAAAATATGTAAAAACGTGCATGCCCTCATTTCTGAAATCCTCTTCAGCAGAATAAAACTTTTAACGGTCCATTTTCTTTGTTTTCTTTTTGCAAACCAGATTTTTCATATGGATTTATTAATCATTCTTACTGTTCAATGAACGCAAACTGTCGTAGATTATTAAAGACGCAAACCCCTCACTGCACGACAGCTGCACCTTTAGCAAACCTCCTAATTCCTGCAGCATGATGACTTTATGATTGTTTATGATTGTCAAAAGTGGCTGATCTGTTCTGCGACATATCTGACTGTGTCACTGCATCCCAAACGACTAAAACAATATAAAGAAATCTCCACTGTGCTGAGCGAGAGCACTTCTTAAACTGAACAGCGCATTATTGATGACATAAGAGTGCTCAGGCTTGATGTGAGTGCGGGCCGTCGGGGGAGACAGAAGAGGGGACAAGCGCGCTTCGACCCGGTTCAAGGCAACTGTACATGTGAGTATGCCCTTAGGGGTCCCGCAACAGGTTATTGGAGGGGCCAGAGATACCCCCCCATCCCCCTAACGTCACTATCATACCCCCCAGCACCCCCTCCCCCCACTCTGGTGATTGCTAACGTTACTCTAATACAGCACCCCAATAGGAGTCATAAGGATCCTTATGCAGGTTTTATTCAGCATCGTGGTCAGACAGGCAATGATCAACAACAGACGTCGTCAGGTAGCAGGCAGATGGTCAGTATAGTTGGCAGACAGGGTAAACGATAAAACAAAGCAAGGGTCAGAACACGTGGAAAACAGAAAACGCTTTGTAATGTTAAAGGGTGTTAACCTAACAATACTTAGCAATGAGAGTCTCAAAGTGAGCCGTATATATGTGAAGTGTAATAAGTTCATGAGCAGCATCAGCTGTGGGAGAGTAATCAATGGAGACTTGGAGCAGGTGTGTGTGCTGCATGACAGGACTTGTAGTTCATAATGAGGCAGGATTGTAGTTTGTGTGAATGTGAATGTTCTCTAACGATCTATGAGGGTTAGATTTCTGGTGATCATGACACTGGGGATGTAATGTCTGTAATGCATTTTATACAGTAAAAATGCATAATTATGGCCCTACCCCAGCCCTACCATACCTGTCAACCCTCCTGTTTTTCCCGGGATTGTCCCGTATTTTACAGTTCTATCCCGCTATCATGCCGTAAAGGTATTTTCCCGTATTTCTCCCGTATTTTCAGTCTTTCTCTGAGGGTGGCAATAAACATTAAAGAACAGAGCCTCCCTATACGCAACCCATACCGCCAAACCACCAGGGGCTGCCCTTTGCTCTTAAATGCGAGTCTGTTCTGTGCTTTCGCTTTGTTTAGGCATGAAAACACTTTGAAATAAATATAAATCTCCCCTTCATATGCAATCCTTATAAACAATCATATAGCGGTGCATGACTGTCAGCTGATGCGCTCCATAGTGATAAATAGAGGCTGTTTCCCAAACAGATTCTGTACACGTGATTTGAAGCGGAGTGAAAGTCTGGGTTTTGGGTGATTGTTTAAAGAAACATATACACATAATTAATAATAATAATAATATCTAAAGATGTCGATCTTGGTGTTTTTTTTTCAAACAACTAATTTCGTCCTAAATGAGCATAAAAAGTTAGGAAAGCAATCGAATGCTTTCTTTATAACGTTAGATGGTTGCATTTTTGACACCTGTTATTTAATGTAATCAAAGTGACACCTGTTATTTAATGTAATCAAACAAAAAAAAAAACTAAATAAATAAGAGATTCATTCGTTCTTTTATCAGAATGTGTAAGTTAAACAGTGAGGAAACGGCTAATAAGATTTGATAGCTTGATTAAATTTAATTATAATAGCTATTAATTTTAATAAGCTAAACTGTTTGCTAATTTGCTGCTAATATCATTCATTCATTTTCTTTTTGGCTTAGTCCCTTTATTAATCTGGGATCGCCACAGCGGAATGAACCGCCAACTTATCCAGCATGTGTTTTACGCAGCGGATGCCCTTCCAGCCGCAACCCATCTCTGGGAAACATTCACAAACACTTATTCACACCCATACACTACAGACAATTTAGCCTACCCAACTCACCTATACCGCATGTCTTTGGACTGTGGGGGAAACCGGAGCACCCGAAGGAAACCCATGCGAATGCAGGAAGAACATGCAAACTCCACACAGAAATTTGCTGCTAATGTATACTATTTATTTTTTCTTTTGTAAATAATGATAATAAAATATATTACTGACCATTTAACTGTTTATTTACAATGAAACAGCTCCAAATAAACATATTTAGTAATTTAGGTATTTTTTAAGGGGGGTGGGGGGGATCCTTTATTATGGTGGGCATATCCCATATTTTCACATCCCAATGTTGACAGGTATGACCCCTACCCTAAACTCAACCCTCACAAGAGACCTGGGGCAAAATCTGAATGTGAAAAAACCCTGTGAAGTATGATTTATAAGCGTTTTGATTTACAAAGACACAAGGCATGTTCCTCGTAAACCATCTTAATAGAGT
>CAIGQZ010000427.1:23136669-23147472 GCA_903798205.1 Danio tinwini
TTCAATAGTTAACACTGTCAGCTCACAGCAAGAAGGTGGCTGGTTTTAGTCCCAGCTGGGCCATTTGGCATTTCTGTGTGAAGTTTGCATGTTCTCCCCATATTTGCGTGTATTTCCTCCGTATGCTCCGGTTTCCCCCATAGTTCAAAGACATGCGCTATAGGTGAATTGAATAAAGTGTGGATGTGAGTCTATGGGTGTTTCCCATTACTGGGTTGCAGAAAGAAGGGGATCTGCTGCATAAAAGATATGCAGGAATAGTTGGCAGTTCATTCTGTTGTGGAGACCTCTGAAATAGACTAAGCCGAAGGAAAATGAATAAATGAATAGAACCGTACAGAAAGCATACGCATGTGGAGCACGTAAGAAACTTATAACAATGTGTTACAATACGCTAACACCAATATTTTAAGCAAATTAATTTCATGGCTAATCATTTTCCAAGAAGTCAGGTTAAGCCTCATGCCTAGATGTCATGTGGGTCACTTCAATAAAAAAAGCATGCATGCCACTGGCAGAAGAACAGGATCCATGTTGACCTGATGCAAGCCTCCAGCTCTACACTGTGAATCCATGCATGAGTGTTTACATCCCAGAGAGAGAATGTGAGCATGTGTGTGTGTGAGTGTGCTTTTTTTTTAAGGGAAACCATATGAGGTCAGAGAGTGTATCCCACAGTCGTCTGCTCCTTACAAACCTCTCTGTAATGGTCTGTCGTTTACGCTAAGTCAACACTGGCAGAAATGCTCTCTGCCCGAATAAAATACCTCTCCTGTGTGAGCCCTCTGTGAGAGAGTCCCGCTCTGTCCCCAAAATACACTTCGCTTCAGTTGTCATTGTGCCCAGCTCAAAATAAGGAACTGCGTTTATGCTAGACTTACGAAAAAACACTCTTTTAGGCTCCCTGAGGTCTACAGCTAACACGAGTCTTTTATTAAAGCTCTTTGCAGTAGTAATACCAGTCCCTCCAGGATTTTTTTTTTTTTGATTCTCCTATCATGGGATTATTTCTGGGAATTTCTCAAATTCCTGGGAATTACCGCCACAAAATCAGTTATTTTTAATCGCAAAAAAATATTAATAAAAAAAAAAAAATCACAAAAAAAAAAATCGTGAAAATCATTTGCTTATAATTGCTTCTATTTAACAACAGAACACAAAAACCTGATACAATATGTCCTTTAATGGCCCATATGAAACAGTATACAATGAGAATATAGAAAAACAAACCTTTTTTTTAAACCAGCACAGACTGCGCTAAACCTCTTGTAGCTATTGCTATCTATGACCACAAATAAAATCAGTTAGTTTTATTAAAAAGTTTTACTCAAGACATATTTCCTTTTCAAGTCGATAAACTCAACCTCTCAACATGTATGAAGGACATAAAAACCTACCATGTGAAAAAAACACGCCAATCCTAGTTTAGTTTGAACATGAAAAGAGGTGAGGGCTGTAGTAGTGAAAAGTGAAAGTACCCACCCCATACTGGACCTTGTTGAAAACCCAGACAAGCAGTCAGGCAGTGTAATACAGATAGTGGACCAAAGTGCATTAAATGATCGATAATTAAAAGAGAAAACATTTTTGAATATATTTTTATGTATTAGACACACATTTGATGCCTGTATTTGCAGCAGCTCTACGTTCACAATTTCATGCATTGCAGTTAATTTAGGCTTTGCATGTGTTCAGTCCTTTACTTCCGCTGTATTTGTTCAGCTGAGAGAATGGAACCAACTCTGTGATGTCAGACTCAGCGATATTCTAAGATGGTGGCACACTACCTCTTAAAACTATAGCAAAATAAGCCATTTTCTTCAAAATTCAAAATATATATTCAAAGTGGAAATCAATTTACAAAATAATGTAAACTTGACTGACTGCTTCACTTCTACTTTAACTAGGTTAATTAGGCAAGTCATTGTATAACAGTTGTTTGTTTTGTAGACAATCTAATAAACATTTTTTGCTTAAGATGGCTAATAATTTTGACTTAAATTTGTTTTTTTTACTGCTTTTATTCTAGCTGAAATAAAAAAAATACGATTTTCATTCATTCATTTTATTTTCGGCTTAGTCCTTATATTAATCCGAGGTAGTCACAGCGGAATGAACCACCAACTTATCCAGCATGTTTTATGCACATTTTCATTCACACTCATACACTAAGGACAATTTAGCCTACCCAATTCACCTGTACCGCATGTCTTTGGACTGTGGGGAAAACCAGAGCACCCGGAGGAAACCCACGCAAACACAGGAAGAACATGCAAACTCCACACAGAAATGCCAACTGACCCAGCCGAGGCTCGAACCAGCGGCCTTCTTGCTGTGAGGCGACAGCACTACCTACTGCACCACTGTGTCTAAATACGATTTTTTGCATAGTTAATGTTTTTGCTGATGCAGAAGATCAAAGCAACACAAGGAATGCAGCAAATATTGTTAGAAATTTTGAGAAAAGCCACCGCAAAATCATCATCATCTCAGGCTGGAAAAATCTGAAAAATGTCCCAGGACATCCTGAAGGGACTGTAATACGGTCCCCGTGAGGCCTAGGTTCGCTTCACAGGTAGTAGCAAGCAATCCAGCATCCATTCAGATATTCGACCCAGAAATGCTATTGAAGTCAACCGGCCTAATCCCCTCATCTTTTCCACTTTCCACATACCAGAGAAATGCAGTCATGCAGACGCCCCTATAATGCAGGTTTGGGTGATTGTTAATGCACATGTTGAGCATCAACATCTGGAGAGAGAGAGAGAGAGAGAGAGAGAGAGAAAGAGAGAGAGAGGGAGGGAAAAAGTCTGAGTGAAGGAGTAGGGATGGCTGGTCTAATTGAGCAGAAAGATTTGTGGCTGGCTTACACAATCTGTGTTCACTGAATCCCTCAGCCATGATGTGGGCACTTGAGTCGAAGTCATTTTCTGGATTGCCTGTTTCGAGATTCTTAGATAAAATATTACATTTCCTGAGGGGGATCTCTGGTTTCTCAGCTCAAGAACACTGATGTGCACATTAAAAAAGACGAAGATCTTATTTCACGCACATAATGGAATAATTTGCCATCAGTGGATCAATGTCATTGTTTAAGGCAGAATCAGGGGCAAATAAAATAGGACGTGGTTAGTTTTACTGCTTCAACTATTGCTTTATAACCGTACTTTATATGGCTTAGAACATTTACCGTATTAATTGTTCAAAGTGTCAGCATGCACTCAAAAAAAAAAAGACTTTTGCTGGTTATTTAGTACTCATTTAATGAGTTGAACCAGCACAATTCTGAGTTTTTTTAACAACTTAATTGTTTTATGTTCAATCCACTTAAATTTGTAAACACAATTAACTTAACTTAATTTGTGTTGGGACAACATGAAGGGATTGTGTGGAAACCAGCATTTTTACAGTTTAGGCATTTGTAATTTATTTCTATTTCAAATAAATGATGTTCTTTTTAACATTTCATGACAAATCAGTTTCAATGAGTTTAAACAAAACAATATATTTAGAAAAATGCTAGTTGCTGAGACCTATTTCTTTCTATAAATTTTTTTTCTTTAAAATTTTTTCCCTCCTACTATGGAAGTAAATGGGTATATGTTTTCAGCTTTTTTTTTTTCAAAATATAATTGGATTTAATGCAAAATCAAAGAAATTCTGAGTAGTTTAAATGTCCAGATGCGTCATGTAATGTTATCGCAATTCAAATTTGGAAAAAGCCATTTAAAGTAGACTAAGTGCATTAAATCATTTGTTAAACTACTAGTTGCTTCTATTTATTTGACACTCTTAGTTAGTGAACCACCATAAAAACTGACAGCTTTCAAAACTCCTGTTTGTGACAGCTCTTATTTTAAAGATATTTCAAACAGCTGTCAAACCACACAAAAGACTGATGTCTTTTAATAGCACATATGATACAGTATACATTGAAAATACACACACACACAAAAACAGCAGAAACGGAGCAAAAAAAAAACAAAAATGTTTGTTGCTCTTTTCTATGACCACAAATGTAAATCAGTTATATTTTCACAAATGTCTATTAAAAGGTGCATACAAATACACCTATTCCATGGTCTGTTCTAATGATTGATTCTGATGTCCTGGAAGGTGTGCAATAAAATATTTTAATTAAGGTCAGTTTTGATCACAGTTTGAAATAAACGCATAATAAACGTTTGAATAAACGTTTTGTAATAACTCAATGACAGTTTGCCGAGCCTCCATTCCTCCATGTACGAGCTGATGGAGATCAACCATCTCACAAATATGCTCAAAATTATTTGTGAAAAGGTACAGTAACTAACAGTTTACTATGAGTTATATATTTATTTTTTGAAAAATGTTAGTTGCTGGGACCTATTTTTTTCTATAGAACTTTATTCTCCAACTATGAAAGTCAATGAGATTTTCAGCTTACTTCAAAATATCTTCTTTTGTGTTCAACAGAAAAAATAAAATGGTTTAAAAATCACACAAGGGCGAGTAAATTATGAGGTAATTTCAATTATTGGGTAATTAAACTGTCCCTTTAAGCAGCAAAACATTTCCAACATAACATATCATCAATAAATGCACTAAATCAACATTCATTCATTCATTCTCTTTTCGGCTTAGTCCCTTTATTGATCTGGGGTTGCCACAGCGGAATGAACCGGCAACTCATCCAGCATATGTTTTACGCAGCAGATGTTCTTCCAGCTGCAACCCAGTACTGGGAAACATCCATACACACACACACACACACACACACACACACACACACACAACGGTCAATTTTAGCATACCCATTTTACCTATACCCCGTCTTTGGACTTGTGGACAAAACCAGAGCACCCAGAGGTAACCCATGTGAACATGGGGAGAACATGCAAACTCCACAAGGAAATGGCAACTGACCCAGCCGAGGCTCGAACCAACAACCTTCTTGCTGTGAGGCGATCAAGCTACCCACTGTGCCACCGCATCACCCACTAAATCAACATATTATACTTATTTCTGTTTATTAATTTGACACTGTGGACATTCACTGTGCAAATACATTAAAACATATGCTGGCAGCATATTACACACTATGCAGCACAAATAACCTTTTGAGTTCTCTATATCTAACAAAAAAATAGAAATCTTTCAAAGGTAACTGTCATGGTAAAACAACAAGATACTGTATCATACTGTTATGAGAAATGAAAAAAAAATAGCAAAGAAAGACCTTTTTAAAAGCCAATGATCACTCTAAAATGTTATTCCAAAGCTGACATTTTCTTTCTTTGAAACACAAAGTAAATATATACAGTACTGATATACATTCACCAGCCACTTTATTAGGTACACTTTACTAGTACTGTGTTAGACCCCCTTTTGCCTTCAAAAGTGGACCACCACCACCAGCCTGAACCATTGATGCAAGACAGGATGGATCCATGCTTTCATGTTGTTTATGCCAAATTCTGACCCTACCATCCGAATGTCGAAGCAGAAATCGAGACTCATCAGACCAGGCAACGTTTTTCCAATCTTCTATTGTCCAATTTTGGTGAGCCTGTGTGAATTGTAGCCTAAGTATCCTGTTTTTAGCTGACAGGAGTGGCACCCGGTGTGGTCTTCTGCTGCTACAGGTGTGACATGTTGTTCGTCCAGAGATGCTCATCTGCTTACCTCGGTTGTAACGAGTGGTAATTTGAGTTACTGTTGCCTTTCTATCAGCTGGAACCAGTCTGGCCATTCTCCTCTGACCCTTGGCATCAACAAGACATTTGCGCCTTCAGAACTGCCGCTCATCGGATATTTTCTCTTTTTTGCACCATTCTCTGTAAACCCTAGAGAATGTTGTGCATGAAAATCCCAGTAGATCAGCAGTTTCTGAAATACTCAGACCAGCCCATCTGGCACCAACAACCATGCCATGTTCAAAGTCCCTTAAATCACTTTTCTTCCTCATTCTGATGCTCAATTTAAACTGCAGCAGATCATCTTGATCATGTCTACATGCCTAAATGCATTGAGTTGCTGCCATGTGATTGGCTGATTAGAAATTTGATTTAACAAGCAGTTGGACAGGTGTACCTAATAAAGAGGTAGGTGAGCGCATGTTTTTGTTTTAAAAATAATGTTAAAGCTGTCAAATCATCACTGAAAGAAGCTGGGTAATTGAACAAAATGTGTATGAACAAAGGCAAATGAAACATTTCAAGTCCCTATTTGCTTTTTGGCTGAACAACACACAAAAAAATAATATTGCTACTCTGATTACATAACATGCTGATGCGGATGCAAAATGCAGTGGGCATTTCTAGGTCTAGACAGCAGTTCAGCTCATCAAAACAGCAATGCGGCATTCTAAAATACGAGACGTCTAGTTCTGATTTATTTGTATTTCAGTTTTCTAATGCGTTTTGGCGCACAAATCCTCAGGGAACAGAGTAAGTGCACTCAACGTTATTTACAAGAAGCAACCTATCATAAAATGAAGAAATATGTAAAGATACACGGTGAACAAATAGGATGTTCCTCTCTATTAGTTCTGGAGTGAAGTAGAGAATTAGTCTGCAAGCTCAAATGGTAGAAACTTTCCAAAAGCTTAATTAGTTTGGATTAAGACAAGAGGAAATGGGACAAGCATTATTAAATCTAACCCACGGCTATTGTCTGTCCTTGTTATAAACCCAGAGGGATGTTTGGAACAAAACCATTATCTTCCTCGTTTCATATTCTGCCGCTGTGTTGGAAATGTTCCTCAATGGAATTTTAATGCCTACATATCAAAGCTCTTTTAAATTTCGCTCCAGTCCATTAAATGCATTCCTGCATGTTTACAAATGAGGCTAAACAAACAAATTAAATCGTTCTGAAGTGAATGGTTAGGGTTGTAAGGGAGTCAAATTGAAGATATATTTTAAAGGGATAATGCCAAAAATAGCATTGTCATCATTTACTCAGTCACATGGGGTTCCCTAAAAATTGTATAAGCATAATAGTTTCAGTTGTCCTTACGCTTCATTTTTTGATGTGATATACGGTATGAAGGCAGTGATGTATCTTTTATTTAATATTGTGACATCCATGAAAGTTAAACTGATAATTAAAATGAAAGGTAAATAATATAAGGGATTAGATTAAAATAATTTATTTGTTGGATGGGGATGTAAATACAGGCGTGTATTTAATAGTGAGAAAGAGGTGGAGTTTAAGCACAAAATTATTAGATATCATCTAATATACACTTAGCAGCCACTTTAATAGGTACACCTTACTAGTACCAGGTTGGACCCCCTTTTGCTTTCAGAACTGCCTTTATCTTTCGTGGCATAGATTCAACAAGGTACTGGAAATATTCCTCAGAGATTTTGGTCCATATTGACATGATAGCATCACGCAGTTGCTGCAGATTTGTCAGCTGCACATCCATGATGCGAATCTTCCGTTCCACCACATCCCAAAGGTGCTCTATTGGATTGAGATTTGGTGACTGTGGAGGCCATTTGAGTACAGTGAACTCATTGTCATGTTTAAGAAACCAGTGTGAGATGCTTTATGACATGGCATGTTATCCTGGTGAAAGTAGCCATCAGAAGATGGATACACTGTAGTCATACAAGGGATGGACATGGTCAGCAATAATACTCAGGTAGGCTGTGGTGTGGACACGATGCTCAACTGGTACTAATGGGCTCAAAGCGTGCCAAGACAATATCGCCCACACCATTACACCACCACCAGCAGCCTGAACTGTTGATACAAGGCAGGATGGATCCATGCTTTCACGTTGTTGATGGCAAATTCTTACCCTACCGTTCGAATGTCACAGCAGAAATCGAGACTCATCAGACCAGGCAACATTTTTTCAGTCTTCTATTGTCCAATTTTGGTGAGCCTGTTTGAATTGTAGCCTCAGTTACCTGTTCTTAGCTAACAGGAGTGGCACCCGGTGTGGTCTTCTGCTGCTGTAGCTCATTCGTCTCAAGGTTCAACGTGTTGTGCATTTAGAGATGCTCCTCTGCATACATCAGTTGTAAAGAGTGGTTATTTCAGTTACAGTTGCCTTTCTATCAGCTCGAACTAGAATCACTCGAGTTGCAAAATCTGAACTTCAGCGGACATTCGCATCGCATTAACCAATCAGAAGCTTTTTCTTGTAGGGGCGTGATTTTGACGTAGTGCCTGTTGTTGGTGTCCCAAAGGGAAAACCTCTTGCTGACACCAGACAACAGCTCATCAAACTGGGCTCAGCTCAGTCAGAAGCACCACTGAAATCCTCCATCATCCAGGTATGGTTTCTGGAGGAGTTGATAAACTCACAGAGCTAAGTGCACCTCTGAAAGGATCTATTGGACTTAGACATGATGTTGAACAAATATACTCTGTTTTTCAGCCTTTAAAAAGCACATAAACACAGCTATTCTCTCAATAAAATCCAAGTTAGCCATTTAGCAACAAAGTTAGAGTCACCGGGAAGAAAGAGGTCCGCACCTGACACGAATCAACGTCTTTTGTGAAGTGAATTTCTCGTGCGAATGAAGCGAATGTGATGCAAGAATATAGCGAGTAAACTCAAAATGTTCATGTCTCTATTTATGCAAGAATAGCATGGTTTAATTGTGTGTGCCACGTCTGGTGTGAACACAGCATCAGACACCTGTGTGTAGGTTTAGTAATTTCACATTGTGATTAATATGTTCTTTTAAAATTGCATTTAAACTGATATAATTACACAAACACATTACATCTGCCCAAAACTGCTTATTTCAGAAGAAAATTCCAGATGGCACTTGAAACTGTCATTGCCAAATTTTGCTTTTAAAAATTCTATAGTGATATTTTTGCATTTCTGTTAAGTGGCTGTATTTCACTAATATTTAACTAATATTTTAAGCAACATGTTGAAGCACTAAAATATGTATTGATTGGACTTTTGTAATACAGACAAAATCTCCATCGAATAGAGGCAATAATGAGAAAGATCATAGGAAGAATAAACAGCTTAGACATACATAATAATGGTCGCACTCATGACAACAACAATAGTAACAATAATAGACGTAACTTAAACATCATAACTAATGCAATAAAACTAAAATCAAAAGTGCAATTTTGACGCCAGCAAAAACAAGTCAACAAATGTCAATTTATGGTTATTCTCCATACATATAGTAAAAAAAATAAATGTACGCCACTGTTGTACAACTCATTCCCACCCAAATCATGGCAGCAATGTTATCTTCTAAGTTCAACTTATACTGTTCTGAGTAGGATTCAAACTGGTGTTTTGTCAAAGCCTTTGCTTTTGAGGCCAGGGGAATGAGAATTATTTGCATAGCTCATACATTTACTGTTACATTCACTCTCTCAAACCTCACTCCCATCCGAGTCAGGGCACCAACTTTACCCTCCCATTTACCCTCCCAACTTTAACTTGAAGCTGTTTAGAGCAGGACCGGAATTTTTCTGCTGAGAATTTTGGTAAAAATCTGTGGGTTTCTGTGGAATTATTTTGGGAGTATCCTAACTAAAACCTTAATGTGAAAAAAAGTATTTTTAACTTTTATTTCATGTTTAAAATGCAAATCAGATTAGAAATTAGATTTACTTTATTTGGTAAACAAAGCAAGTCTCTCTTATAATATATCTACTAAAAGACAGAAAATATTACTGTACAAACTACATTGTACATAAATCAGATGAACATTTTTATTTTAGTCAATAATATTAATGTAATTAATTAAAAACTGAAGAAATATAGATTTACACACATTTACTCAAGTAAATATACAGAATTAATGATGGCTAAAAATCTGAGGAAAATCTGCGGAATTCTGTGCGCGCAGATTCCATGTGGGCCTACCGATGAGTCATATCTGGACCTCTTTTCTAGTTCTTTTCAACTATACATCCTCCTACAGATATTTAGTAAAGCCCAGCCAATGGTATATAAGAGACACGCTTGAAAGAGAGCGAGGAGGGGCAGTGAGAGCTACATGTATCTGTGAAGAATAAGAACATCAGCTGCACTGGCAGTTTGATGAATGTGGGGGAGAGGGAGGCGCGGCCTGCTGAGATGCTTGGATGAAAGGGAACCAAATTACCTCAGCAAATCACTGATGCCATGTCTGTCAGGAATTATTTACTGACGGACGTAACGGTTGGGAACAGGGCACGTCTGAGGCTCTGTTTAACCACACGCAGGTGGCTGATGTTATACAACAGCAGCGGCAGCAGGTATAGGAGGGTGGGCTATTTATCCTGCTCTCATCAGTCGCCTTTCTCCCACAGACAGATACAGTATCAGATTGAAGGGTGTTTATTTTAGTAGAATGCTGTCAAAATTGACACATGTACAACTTTAGAAATTTCAGTCGTAATTATCATAACCACATGTATGGGTCTTTTTTTCTTTCCTTTTTTTTTTAAGTTTTTTTGGTTAACAAAAAACATTTTATATTGACTGCATAATATGAATCATTTAAGTGGATGAAGATATTTCACTATAAATGTATATATTTAAAAGAATGCTCTGTTCTTGTAACCCAACACTGGGTCAAATATGGACAAACTTCAGCATTGGGTAAAAAAAAATAAATAATAATAATTATATAATTATTATATAATATATAATATAATTATATAAATATATAATTGAAAAATTACATATTTCACACAACATTGGGTTATGACAACCCAGCATTTATAGAGGGTATAATTTTTTATTATAATTCAAAATAATATGTGTACTACAAAAGTATTAATATTAATAATAATAATAAATCATCATCATCAAAAACAATAATATTATATATATAT
>CAIGQZ010000427.1:23157472-23175485 GCA_903798205.1 Danio tinwini
TTGTCAAACTGTTGTGAGTTTAGTCTTCTGTTTGGCACTCAATGGGAGCGAAGTAATACACAAGGATGAAAAGGCTAGAACAGTGCTGATACTGGTGCAATATTGCACGACTATCTGCCTATCAGTTTCGAAAACCACACAGAACTGTTTTTTTTTTTATTTAAAAACATGCCCCTTGCACTTTTTTTATTATTTCTGATCGAATTTTCACTTATAGGAACATTACATTTGGAATAAATGATCTCTTGCAGAGTCCAATGCAACTAAAAAAAAAGACTGAAACGCATTAATACTAGAATGAACAGCATGTCAACACACTAAAATGATTGCAAATTGCATTACAGGATTCAAACCAAGAAGTACCTTATCAGTACAAAACTGATTTTCCAGGAAATTAGTCAAATACATTTCCAGGATTCGTGTATAAAACAAAAAAGCAGCACTTAACTGTCAAACTCCCACATAAAATGAGTATTCCATCAATACACATCCTCAGGGCCTTGAAAGCTCTCACTTCTCTAAAGAGAGAAAATGTTTCATATTTAGCAAGAGTCAAAAGAATTACAGTGACACATCTGACAATATTTTGAGAGTGGATTAAAACTGTGAACATTTACAGACACTTGCAGAAAGCGATTGAAGTGAACGGTTTTTGATCCAGTCCCAAAGACTCATTTCACATGTATTCAGATCTCCGCTTAGTGTGCTGAAATGTGACCTCGCTTTTCCTCTCATCCTGCCTGTCTCTCCCTGAGGTCCCAGAGAACCTGCTAGAGTAGATTGGAAGATCAAAAAGCAGGTAAAAATCCCTTTTATCTTAAGGCGACACTCTAAAGGGGCAATTAAAAGAACACCGCGTGAAAGCACAGATGTTGATGGAGACATTAATAGGTGAACAAAAATGCCTGGATCACATTTTATCTTAAAATAAAAGAAAACAAGAAATTATGCTTATTTTTGACTACAGTTTTATATGATAGCCATGCTATTTTAGTACTTTTATGTTTAATGCATTGTGATGGTAGCATTATTGTACACTGTAATGCCTTGCATATTTTCATAAATTATTGTAGCTGAAATTAAAATAATTAACCTTTTTTTTCTTCTCATGTGCTTTAATTGGATATTACTTTCTAATACTACATTATAGGGTGCAAACTGCATAATGCATTACAATATTTTTATACTATACATTTTTAAGTAGAAGGCTTTAAGCAAAAACTTACCAAATTAAAAATAAATAAGCACATAAAATATTTGTAAATTCTTCATGGCAGTGGAACAATTGACATTATATATTATCAGATTTTACTAAAAATTTTTTTTAGAAAAAATAAACAGGAAGATTAAAAATTTGGTAATAAATACCTTGATCTTGGATGTGTGAAATCCAATAATGACAGTTACACATTCCTTGAAAATTTGAATTATGTTATGCACTGTTTAAGGTAAAAATATCCAAATTTCTTTCTATCTTTCTTTGAGGAACATTGTTTTTAAACATTTCAATAATTTTCTCACATATTTATTGGCAAACTGGCAATCCTCGGCCCACCTTTGCTCCTAACGGACTAGACTAGGGGTTCTGCAAATTTTAGCTCCAACTTGCCTTAACACACCTCCAAGGATGTTTCTAAAAAGCCTGTAAGAGTTTGATTAGCTAGTTCAAGTGTGACTGATTGGGGTCTGAGCTAAAATCTGCAGGACCTCCAGGACCGGGATTGAAAACCCCTGGACTAGGGCTGTATCAGAAATCGTATACTTTCATACTATATAGTATGCTAAAAACAGTATGCGAGCTGAGTAGTATGTCCGAATTCATAGAATTATGCAAGTAGAACAAAAATGACTTACTACTTCCGGCGAGATTCTGAAATGCACATCTGATGCACGCTACGCTATCCCATGATACCCCCTGAGAAAATTCATGAATGGAAGTGAAGCGAAGCAACTGACGTAGGTAGGTCATGCCAAAATGGCAGATGTAGTACATAGTCATATTCACTGTATAGAATGTACTTTTACTAACGGTCGTAAGTAGTTCGGATGCAGCCTAGACCTTTCTTAGATGCTGCTTTTGTATCAAATCATAATTACAATCAGCTGTTGATATCACCCGTTTCAAATCACATCGTTTAACCAATTTACCTGATTACCAGCCCTAAACTGCTCCTGTACTAACTTTTTTGGAATGTGTGACAGGAATGAATGACATGAAAGGATGTATATTTTCAAATTAAATTAAGACCAGACAAAATATGAAAAGGTTTGTGTTTATATTGTCTAAAATGAAATACAAGTCAAAGTTAATTTGGAAACCACTACTTTTTTATTTGCTTTACCATACTTCTCCCAACTTTTTCTAATTTGTGGCTGTACATATAAATGGCATATTTCTGGACTGTTAATAGTTTTTGCATTATTGCCATGGCACTTTTCTCCACAAATCCTCATTAAAAATAATAAATAAAATGGGTTTCATATTTTTGAACTCTTTATGAATACTATATTTTATAGGTATTTATATTGTGAGTTGCAATGTATTATATCATTGTAGAAATAGCTGTAACCAAAGTTGAAATTCATTATAATCACTGATTCGTTATGATTTGTTTGTTATTTGTAACACATAAATATATAAGTATTATACAATACTGTACGATAAAGTGTTATTCCAAGGAATAATTAATTAATTGAAATAATTTTAAAAGACTATTAAAGTGCTATAAATTCACAACTGCACAACAAATATTATTCATTCATTTTCCTTCAACTTTAGCAGAATGAATCGCCAACTTATCCAGCATATGTTTTACACAGCGGATGCCCTTCCAGCTGCAACCCAGTACTGGGAAACACCCATACACTGAAACCCACATGAACATGTGGAGAACATGCAAACTCTACAGAGAAACGCTAACTGACACAGTTGGGACTCAAACCAGCGACCTTCTAGCTGTGAGGCGACAGTGCTAACCACTGAGCCACTGTGTCACCCACAACAAATATTATGTAATTTCTAATTATAATTAGACTATTTCTAGTGAGATTTCTAAAAAAATAGTTTTATAAAAGGTGTTTCTAATCAGATTAAGTTCCTAAATGGCTTTAATGTGGATGTTTGAGTTCCGCAGAATTCTGCCGTCTAATGTGCTCAGCTTAAGCTGTGTTTAAACTCGTTAACCTTTGCTGGGTAGCATTGCCGTGGGAAACATATTTTATCAGGGGAGTGGTGTGGGCTGGGTTTCTGTCATTTGAATATTCTAATATTATTTTAGTCCCATTACTCACACCATCACTCATACCCTTTTTAAATATATTTCTCACTATCGAAGGCAATTTCAGATCAGGGCAGCAACACATGCTCATTGCGCAAAGGAAAACTATTTTCTAATTTCATACCCACAATAAGCAGTACATTCAGACTCTGATATACAAAGAATGTGTCCTAATTGCATAATTTAAGTGATTTTTACTAACACCCATAGAGAGCTGTTAGAAAACAAGTGCAAACAAGAGTGAACACCTTCTTTATTTATTCACGTTTCTGTGAAGCCCTTGGGTTGATTATTACTGTAAACAGAGATTAAACAGCCTGACGTGTTTTACAAAGACATACTGGAATGTCATCACGTTTTGCTGAAGCAGAAAACGCATTTCACAGACATTTCAGTTCTGATTTTCATGCTTTATAGGTTGATGCATTTGCTTTTTTATCAGTGTCTAAAAAAAGGTTTGTTAAAGAATCCTACTCTGCTCTTCTCTGATTGCTCAGATGGTTTTTCTCTGTTTTGATTGGTCAAATGGCCATTATATTCTCAAGGGCTCATCAGCACTTTAATGGATTGTCATTGTACAGTGATAAGAGTGATGACTTTGTTAATGTATGCATGTTTGTGCTGGAAGTTCTGATGACTCATTTCATTCATTAAAAAACTGTCTTTGGAAGCCAGTAATTCATTTAACCCTTGTGTGCTGTTGGGGGTGTTTTCATCCACTCTGGGGTAATTTTGATTCTTAATTTGGCCACAACATTCTCTGTGTTTCAGCAAATGGAAAGACTTGGTGACAAATCTTATTTTGACGCATACTTTGGGAAAATGCTTTTTATTATTAATTTTTTTTTTTAAAACTCAATACACTTTTCAAATTTATACGCTTTGGTTATAGTGTTTGTTTTTGCCCCATTGACTTGACTTCCATCATAAGTAAACAGTAAAAAAAAGGCACAGTAAAAAAAAGGCAAACTGCAAATAACAAAATAGTGTTGCCAATTTAGTGACTTTGTCGCTATATTTAGCAACTTTTCAGACCCCCTTAGCAACAAATCTAAGCACTTTTTTTTGATGTTACTAGAGATTTTTAGACTCTCATATGACCGTACTGTACCATTTCCTACTCTTCTCAACGAGCTGCGGGTGATGCCGTTGGCCCCTCCCCCGCCTCAGAGCACTCACAGACGGCCCAGTCCTTGTACAGCCTGAGAGCAGATCAGCCCTCTGTGTACCAACAACAAATGATTTAGCACTGTAAGTGTAAGGTATTTCCCTTGTACAGTCAAACCAATCTGCTTCATCTTTGTTTTAAATTTAACACTTTAATTTGACCGTTTATTATTATCTTGTTTACATTCACAGATATTTTTGTGAAAGTTTCGGAACTTGTCTGAGTTTATTACGTCTGAGAGATTACTGCAGATTCACTACACATCTATACTGTATTCAAACAGCAATACATTTAGTTAAATTGACATGCGTACATGAAGCATAGTGCAAATATAAATACCCCTTTATTAACCATGGGCTGTTAAACAAACAGAAACAGTTGGACGTGTTGACATCAGTAGTATGCAAATTGAAGCATGATGTAATCTAGCGACATTTAGAGATTTTTCGGGCAGAGCTTAGCACATTTTTCATTGAAAATAGCTGGAGAATGCATGACTATTTGGTGTCAAAGCTTTGCAATTAAAAATGTGGTTATAATAGAAGTCAATGGAGCAAAAACTTCCACCAGCATAAAAAAAGGGTAGTAAATTTCAACAATACACAAGGGTTAAAATACAAACAATGCAATGTAAATGCAATTCGTAACTTTTTGATTTGGTGGGTAAATCATATAAATTTGTATGAGATACTTGTACATTTTAGTAAGATTTGCTCATCTTTCAATAAGGGGAAGTTTTTTGTTTGAAGGCATGCCTCCTTTACAAATCTTATGATTTCATATGCAAATAATTGAAATGAATTTGTACAAATTCTCCACTTTTTTGACGATGCATAAAATATTTGTTTCTTCGTGAGATCAGGCTGAAAATACACATGATCTTGACATTTGTAATCTCATGTTTAAAAACCCAAACAGATATGTAACACATTAGGTAATAGGTCTTTATTTAACATGAAACATTTACACTACAGAATAAATTGCAACTTTTAAAATTCAGTCAGACAAGTAATCAAAACCCAAATATTTACAGAATTATGAGTTGGAAAGGGGCGACAAGGTTGCTCAGTGGTTAGCATTGTCACCTTACAGCAAGAAGGTTGCAGGTTTGAGTCCTGGCTGGATCAGTGTCAATTTCTATGTGGAGTTTGCATGCTCTCCCCATGTTCGCGTGGGTTTCCTCTGGGTGCTCTGGTTTTCCCCACTGTCCACAGACATGCGCTATAGGTGAATTGAATAAACTAAATTGGCTGTAGTTTATGTGTGTGAATGAGTGTGTATGGATGTTTCCCAGTGATGGAAGCAGGAAGTGCATTCACTGTGTAAATCACATGTAAATCATATGGATAAGTTGGCAGTTCATTCTGCTGTGGCGACCCCTGATGAATAAAGCCGAAGGAAAATGAATGTATGAATGAGTTGGGAAAGTTCAGTAGTTTTAAAAAAGGATTCTTGGACCTTATAGTGGTCTTAAAAGTACATTGTTTTATATACTGTATTAAGAACATGTTTCAAAAGTGCTACTATGATTCAGTAACCACTGTAGTTTGCAAGCTTGCAATTGTGTCAGTTGCTGCTTCATAGACACTTGCAAACAGAAGTGTTTGTGTGAAGAGGAAACCGTAGCAACAAAATGCTGCTGAAGCATTTTGTTAGTATCAGTGTTTTACAAACATTAGCAGTATATGTCATAACATCTATCTTTACATATAAAGTGCATTATGCTAGGATAATCACATTTCATGACTCGATTGGTACTCGCTGATCTCGCTGACCTCATGAAGCGATCACAAGTGTCTGATGACGAGTTTACAAACAGAGGAAGACACACGTGTGCACCCGGGTTAAACATCCAGGTTATATATACAGCATTGCTGGAGGTAAATGGCTTAGTCCCTTAACCAATCCGAGGTCGCCACAACGGAATGAACCGCCAACTTATCCAGCATATGTTTTACGCAACGGATGCCCTTCCAGCCGCAACCCATCTCTGGGAAACATCCATACACACTCATTCACACACATACACAACGGACAATTTAGCCAACCCAATTCACCTGTACTGCATATCTTTGGACTGTGGGGAAAACCGGAGCACCAGAAGGAAACCCACGCGAACGCAGGGAGAACATGCAAACTACACTCGCATCACAAAAGCTAAAATATATCCAGAAGTGTATAAACTGTATTTAGGCCTTTTTAAATATAATAATGGGAAGTTCTGTGTTTTTGATAATATTGCAACGGATGCCCTTCCAGCCTGGCTGGAAATAAACCTGGCTGGAAATATTTAAAACTTAAAAAAGTTTTTTTTAACATGTATATTTTATCATATATATTCTTGTAATATACTTATTGCAATAAACAGTAGTTTATTGGCCTGTTTTATTTTAGTAAATAAGTAATGGACTTATAGGTGTGCATTTTAACTTCTTATGCATCAAATTTGTTGATTGAGACATGTTGAATTCTTCTTTTATCATGTTCATACCTAAGTGGTTACATGAGACATGTTTAAAGAGACATGTTTACGGGATTACATGCAGCATCTTTAATGTATTCTCTTAGGTAAGGAGAGATCTCCACTTAAGTATCACACTTAGAGGAAAAATGTGCTTTATGCTTTAAAAAAATTGAAGTATTAGAATTGGTACTCTGTATTGGCCAATCATCATGACAAGGAATCGGTACTCTGTATCGGCTGCAAAAATCCTGATCGGAGCATTCCTACCTTATACAGTAAATATATTAAGACTAAATAGTTATTTTTTTTTATAAATTTGAGATGGCCAATTTAGCACTGAACACTAAAAAGTCTCTCAGAAATTAATAATTCAAACAATTACACCATTTAAACCTACTTATTTTAGTTCAAATATGTTAAGCACTGCAAAGTCATAATTAATTAGCTCTCTGAATAATTAGAAAAAATATCCCAGGATAACAAAAATACATAGATTTGGCATTAGAAATACTTGCCCTTAGGTTTTAATTTATTTAATCAAAAAGACAGGGGTAATTTACTGTACCTTATATATTAATAGTTACATTTTACAATTCTTGCTATTGGCAAACCATTAACTAAGACTTTTCGCTGAATAAACTACTCATACAATAAATGCTTTTTATACTCACTAAATGTTCTTCTCATGATAGTTAAGGTAGTAGTTTGGTTTAGATGTTGGGTATCGGATGATTAGAGATTCAGAATAAGATACTTTATAAGTACTAAAATACATAAAACAAGTCTATATACACGTAAATGGTTAAAATTTTATTGTTTTTTTAAAATGTAATTTATTTTTGTGATGATCAAGCTGAAAGCCATTACTCCAGTCCTCAGCATAATATCATCTTGTGAGGATGCTTGAATGGCTGTAATGATTATTGAGCATACTAGAAATAATACTGGTGCTTTTAAGATTGCATGAGACAAACTTCAAGGTAAAACCCAGAAAAAATCTCTAGTAAATCATATTATACCATGTCACTACATAATATGTACACTGACAGACATATTCTGTATGGATAAAGAAGGCCATCTCATCACTTGCCTGTAAAAATAGACATACCATTTCCTAAATTACAAGCAGAATGATGTCTGAAAACTGTCTGAAAGTCCCTCTGAATGAGAGTATAGCTAATATGTTTTCATGTTTATTTCCTTTTATTTTGTTTACTTGTCCTCTGACAGATCTTGCTCTTCTTCATATTCCTACTTTTGTCTACCTGAAAATCCTGCTCTGAATACATATACACATTAATGATACAGCCAGAAGCAAAGAAATCACTGAGACTTTATTGCTCAAAGGTCAGACTCATATTTATAAAGCACACGAAGGCCCAAAGGAAAGAAATAGCATAAATGAGATCTATTTAATATTTCAATTGCTTCTCCTTGACAGCAATTTGATTAACTTTGATACTCTTCTTTCAATAAAAAGGCACTCATAATCTCACATCTCCTCCAGAATTTTTTAAAGAGAGAAATCTAAACCTGTAAAACCAAAGTCGGATATTTCAATACGAGTGTTTTTCATTAAATATTTCAGAGCTCATATTATCTGAGCTATGGTCTTATTCATTTCAGATATTTTATCTCTAAAGGAACTTTGAGTGAATTGTAACACACAGAAAGAGGAATATATTCACTAAACCAGACCAAAGTGACACTTGTAAGTAAAGGATATCAAATGTAGTTTTAATGACAGTATAAAACTTCACACTGCAATTGCAGGGAAAGCACTGTAAAATGTAATTAGGTGTAATTTTCCATGTCATGACATATCATGGTTAAAAGCCAGAATTACTTACTATAGACATCTCCTGCCATCTGGTGGTTGAAACGTTTACAACCGGTTATTGCATAACACTTGTACATGATGCATGGCTTCTATAGTAAGTCTACTTCAGTCGTTTTTAATTACAGTACATACTCTAAGTAGTCTGCTGCTACTACTACATCTACTAATGTACAATATTTCATGTTACGCAGTATTCAAGATGCCACTTTTGAACAGCATGACTATGTGCATGTTAATGTCTCTAAATGTCTGTAAATAAAATGATAATGTTGTCTCATGAGAGCATCTCGCAAGCAGAGGCATCAGCCTGTAATTTATTTTCTGACACTGTGAGTGTCAACTCTGAAGGTTACACCCCACACTCTCATTAATGAAGGATTAGTGCTCTTTTGAAGTCTGTGATTCATATCCGCGTGGGGGCATCGAGCCCCGCAAAGACAAATCTGTTGCCTGCATTTCCATAAAATAATCTGTGTTTGTTGTTAATTGGTGAGTCTCCGGAGAAGCTCTCAAATATTCAACGCTAATGGTGGATGCTGTTGTGAAATATTTTAGGACACCAAGAGGCTTTTATCAGTGAGTGGACTGAAACCTGTGTGAACTTGTGGTCTATACATAGTGCTGCATTGTTAAAAGCCTTTGTGAAGGTTTTGTGGATCTGACGTCTTTTACAGTGTGTGTGAATTCATGAAGCTAAACTTTTTCTTCTTCCTTCTAAACCTGTAACACCAAAGTAGTACTCATTTCAATACAAGCATTTCTCAATAAATACTTTAGAGATCATATTATTTTAGCTATGCTCTTATTCATTTGACATTTTATCTCTAAACATGGCAAAAATGAAGCATATAAGAAGCTCAGATATGAGAAAGTGAAACATTTTCACTAATGCAGACCAAACTGACAATTAGAAGTAAAGGTCTATGCTGCATTGTTAAAAGCATTTATGAAGGTTTTGTAAACTGAAGAGTGTGTGAACACGTGAAGCTATACTTATTTCTCCTCTTTTAACCTGTAATACCAAAGTCATGCATTTCAATACAAGGGTTTCTCATTACTTCAGAAATCATATTATCTGAGCTATGCTCTCATTTATTTAACATATTTTATCTCTAAAGGAACTTCAAGTGAAACATTCCAGAATTTAAACATATAAGAACTCTAAATCTGAGAAAGATCACTAAAGCAGACCAAAGTGACAATTGTAAGTAAAGGTCTATACATAGTGCAGCACTGTTAAAAGCCTTCATTAAGGTTTTGTGGCTCTGAGCTGTTTTACAGTGTGTGAACTCATGAAGCTAAACTTTTCCCCCGTCAAAAACTGTGATACCAAAGTCGCATATATTTCAATATGAGTGTTTCTCATTAAACACTTCAGAGATCATATTATCTGAGCTAAATGCTCCCATTCATTTTAAATATTTTTTTATCTAAAGGAACTTCAAGTGTATAATGCCAAACATTAAATATATAACAACTGCAGATGTAAAAAAGTGGAATATTTTCACTTAACTAGACCAAAGTAACAATAAATAATGTCTACATAGTGCTGCATTTCTTAAAAGTCTCCTTTGTGCCTCTGAGGTGTTTTACAGTGTGTGAACTCATGAAGCTAAATATTTCCCCTTCAAAACCTGTAATGCCATACTTCAGAGATCATATTATACAAGCTATATACTCTCATTTATATCTCTAAAGGAACTTCAAATGAAACATGCCAAACATTATAACAACTGCAGATCTGAGAAAGTGAAATACTTTCACTAAACCAGACCAAAATAAAAATTGGTAATGTCGACATAGTGCTGCATTGTTAAAAGCCTTCATTAAGGATATGTGGCTCTGAGGTGTTTTACAGTGTGTAAACTCATGAGCCTAGACTTTTTCCCCATCTAAAGATAGAAAGCATCTTACCTTGTAAACAGATATGGTTGCAATTGGGAAATCAGGCAGCAAGTAGTTCCTGGACAATCCTTCTGTTTGCATTTCAGCCATATCAATGCAAGTACCTGTAGCTGGGTTGTTCCGGTAACTGCTTAAGTATATCTGAAGTGGTCCATCTTAGCTCTGCGCTGTATTGTAAAAGGGAAAATATTTATTGTGAAAAGTAAGAAAAAAAAGAATAAAAAATAAAACTGAAATGAAATAATTATATACATTTTTAGTATATATAGTAAAAAATACAAAACTCATACTGTCCAAAATGTAAAAAAGACATAAAAAATATTTTAAAATATAGAAAAAAATAAAATTATATATATATATATATATAAACTAATAAATGCATGTAATATATCTTATTGTGCATTTTTTAAATCACTGGTCTGGCTACTAAAGGGACATATTGACATTTTTCCAATCCTACTTAAAAGTCAACCAAATTAGATTACAAAACCAAAAATCATAAGATCAGTCCTGTTTTTACGAAACCTAATCAAGTGTCCAGTGAGAAGCCATTAAAATATACACTATAAGCAGTTATGTATGCATAAGTAGTTTTGTTATTTACAAGAGGATGCAATATATTTAATGTTGTGTATACTCTTATACAGCAAAATACACACTGGCTTAAAAGAAAGTGTTTCCATTTACTTTTCAGCTAATCACTCTCACCATGGAAAAAAAAAAAGATCTGGTGCTTCATTTGGGTTTCATTTGAACTTAAAACTCCTTCGGAAGATAATGTTCAGATCTTTTATCGTGTGTCTTATGGCATTCTTGTCTGATATATTAAAGCACATTGCACTTGCTCACTGACTTAATGCTGCTCAGCTTCCTTCCTGTTCTCTTCTTACAAGAAAATGTAGCATAACTAACATTTCCTCAAATAGCACTTCAAATCATTCATATAAAGCTTTTCATGGTGCAGACCAGTTTCTGCAAAAAAAGAAAAAGCAAAAAAGGTGACAATATTTTACCACAGCTTGTGATTTCACAAATACCTCGCAAAGAGAGTTTATGATTTCATTTGAGTTGCTAATGTACCCCCCTTTCCTCCCTCTCCTTCCCACTTCTTTTTGCTTTTCTCAGGGGGAAAAAATATTGTACGCAGGCCAGTTATGATTCCATATTTACAATGTTTAATTTGAATGCCAAGCAAAATGTGCAGAGTTGAACCATATGCAGATTTAATTACGCTCCTATCTCGAAGGCTCATTCCTGCCTTCACACAGGATTATTAATAAAAGACGCTAGACTGGTGTTTTCACTTTTGCACATAATAAATGTCAAATACGGTGTCATTTCTTACCTGCTGTTTCTCTGAATACATTTACAACATTTTGGAGTTTGATAGAAAACATAATGAAAAAGTGATTTAATAACTGATGTACTGTAGACTACAACGTTCCACATCAGTGGAGTTCAAATGAAGCGTTATTTATGATACGTATATATAAATTTGCAATTTTATGTATTTATGGTGCTAATATAAAACCAAACATCACTGACAATATGTATAATCAGCTTTCCATATACATATTTTATAATGTGAACACTGGGATACCTCATGAAAACATTAAGCTGCAAATATAATTTCCAAAAGGCACATAAAAAAGAAATTTACTATGTTCACATACTATAGAAATATAATGAATGTAGTTACATGACTACATTTTCAGATTATTAGCTAGCAGAACAGCTGTTAGTGCCAGAAAAAAAATTCATTGCTAGCAAATATGAATATCAGAAGAAATAAACAACAAAGCATTATTTAATTAAAGTGCTAGTTGCATCCTTAAAGGGACAGTTCACTCAAAAATGAAAATGTACTCAATCTTTACTCATACTCAAGTGGATCCAAACCTATGAGTTTCTTATTTACTGTTAAACACAAAAGATGATATTTTGAAGATTGTAAAAAACCGGTCACCATTGACATCCAGGGTAGGAAAAACTAATTATATGGAAGTCAAAAGTTACCAGTTTCTAACATTTTTTTTTCAAAATAACGTTTATTTTGTTCAGCAGATAAATGAAACTAAGGGGCCATTTACATAACATTTTCAGCCAAAAACAGGGAACTTTTTTGTTAGTTTGCTCAACAATGTATGTGTATCAAATTTGTGTGCTTATATGTAAAATCAGAAGCGAATGGGATACGTTTAACTATACAATATAAGCAGTTATGCATGTGTTAATGCATTATTCAAGTGTTATAGCACATTAAGAATATAGGTATAACTTATTTATTTATGAAATGATACATTATAATTTATGTCGTTTATAAAGCGTAAAACACACAGGCTTCATAGAAAGTGTTATCATTTACTTTTCTGCCAACCACAAATAAACAACAAAAAATTATTTAATAGAAATTCCAGTCGCTTCCTTAAAGGGACAGTTCACTCAAAATGAAAATGTACTCTCGATTTACTCACCCTCAAGTGGATCCAAACCTATGAGTTTCTTATTTACAGTACTGTTGAACACACACAAAAAGCTATTTTAAACAGTGTTAGAAACCAGTAACTGTTGACTTCCAGAGTAGGAAAAACGAATTCTATGGAAGTCAAAGGTTACCAGTTCCAACATTTGTTTTTGCTCAACAGATTAATGAAACTCAAAGCCCAATTACGAAATCTTTTCAGTCAAAAACAGAGAACTTTTTATGAATTTTGCCTGTTTGTTTAAACAGCAATGGTGTTTGTGAGATTGAAAGAGCATAGAAATTATATACAAAGTTGAGGTTTTTGAAACTGCCACTTTTCAATTGGAATGTGGTCATTGTCATGTCAGTGTAAACACCTGCGCATCTTCGCAGCACGTGTGCATGGTACAGTAAGTGTTAAGGAAGGTATAGAAAATCAGTGTGAAGAAACAGGAATGGCAGAGTATGTAGAAGTCAATGTTGTTGCTCAAGTGTTTGCTAACATTTGCACACTTCCTTACAGTCACTTCCTTACAGGCACCGTTACAAGGTAACAGCACCAAATACTGGACTGACATCTTACACACAATATGTAATACAACACAGATCATTTGAAAACTTTGTCATGTATGTGTAAAATATTTTAAAACGCAAAGGACAAAATAGCCTCATAGTCCTGTAAACTTAGCCTAAAACTAGTTTGTGAAGGGTGAGTAAGCGATGACACTTTTTCAGTTTTGAGTGAACTATCCCCTTTGATAACCTCACTTCATCATACACGTTTATTTTGCACTGGTTTTCTCAGAATTGACTTTGCCTTAAAAATGAAAAACAAATGCATTTGCTATTTTTTTTGTTTGTTTGGCATAAATGTATTTAGTGCACGTTTCATCAGCAAAGTGTGGATTAACTTTACATTACAACCAACAGCAAAGAATCATTCTACACGCATCTAATTCTAAATACACATCAACGTTGAGGAGCTGAAAATGGCACGTTGTTACTTCTTTATAGGTACCATTACAAGGTAACAGCTCGAAATACTGGACTTGCATGTAATACAACACGGATCATTTGAAAACTTTGTCATGTGTATGTGAAACATTTTTTAAATGCAAGGGAAAAATAGCCTTAGTACTGTAAACATAGCCTCAAACTGGTTTGTTACAAGTGAAGGGTGAGTAAATGATGACGCTATTTTCAGTTTTGGGTGAATTAACCCTTTTTATATCCTTCAATTCCTCATACACATCTTTATTTTGCACTGGTTTTCTCAGAATTTACTTTCTCTTAAACATGGAAAATGTATTTAGCACACTTGACACATAGCTACTCATTGTAATTTGCGGTGACCCAAAGCAATTTATTCTTATTTACAAATGTGTAAACGCTGCCATTATGAATGGCAATGAAGTACAGCAGAACTCAACAACTACCAGTATAGACAGTTTGTTAACACTTTAGTTTGTCATAATTCACGGTATTAACAAACAATTAACTAACACTACTATCTTAATAAACTACTAATTAGATGTATATTAATAATTAGTAAGGTAGAAGTTGGGTTTAGGTTTTGAGTAGGATTAGGGATGTAGAGTAAGATCATACTTTATAACTACTAATGAACAATTAATATCTTAATAGTAGGAAAGTAATAAACCGGTAGTTATTATAGTGAATTGTGACCTAAACTAAAGTGTTACTGACAGTTCTGTTGCTGGACACAATTACATACTCCTATTAGCAATCAATAGTGCTAATAGGCAAATCAAGAGTTGTCTTTGCATGAAAAACAACAACTGTTAAATAGTTTAGCTATATATATATATATATATATATATAAAAACAAAGCTTACCTTGGCACTCTTAAGACCCCTTTCCACAAGTTCATTGACTAGATTTCAGTTACCGTTTCTGTAGATCACAACATAGAATTAAAAGCTCACACAACACCACACCATTTGCTACATAGATCTTATATTGTGAATATAAGAGTAACCAAGTCATTACAATCATAGCCTATGAGCTACCAGATTAAGTAAACTGTATGGGGTTTCTTTCCTGCTCCAACCATTCAGTCCACTGAGCTACACCGGAACATTGCATCTGCACTCACCTGCAGTCATCCTCACATTAGGCAGCATCTGAGCTCTGAGGTCATTTGATTTGTGGTCCACTCTGGTGGAGTTAATGTTTTCTAGATGGCCTTATAAAATGCACATCGCTCGTGGCTCCGTTACCGTGGATACATGCAGCCTACGATATGTCACTCTCTCCTGCTTTCGGCTTCATGGAGCAGCCTGACAAAACAACCGTTGGAAATGTCAACATATTAAAGCAGCACGGTTCTAGAAAAGCAAGACAAGGCGTGTCAAACACCATTAGTTTTAATCCTATGTGCTATGAATCTTCACTTGGATTGGGTATGAAAAAAAAAGTATATCTGTCTTGGGCCATCAGCTATGCTTTGCCCAGGTCTCCGTTGTGCAGGAGACCTTTTGTGTTAGCTTTTCTGAGGCAAAACCGTCTGCTTTAAGTTCAAAATATAGACTCAAACCTAAATTTATTCAGACACCAACGCTTCTCACATTATCAAAATGTAAGATTCCCTATAGTCTAGAAAATAGTATAACAAAGAACTGTATATAAAAATATGACAAGAACTGTAGGAGAACGATTTAATCTTGATAATGTTAGATAACATAGATCAGTTTAATGAATCTTTAATTATATACTGTAGCACGTCTTACAATGTAGATTCCGTTAAAGATGAAGAAATCAAAATAAAAAGCCATAACAATATTTCAGTTGAATGATTCAATGACTCAATTCAGTGTAAGACTGTATAAATGCCACTGCTAAAGTTCAGCTCAATTCAGTTCAATTTAATAAAAATGTCACTATTGAAGGATGATCCACTGAAGTGCAGCTCCAAAAGTCCCAAGTTAGCCAAAGGCGACAGTGGCAAGGAACCAAAAATCCACCAATAGATTGAAGTTAAGATTAAACTTTGGGAGAAACCAGGCTCAGCCAGGGGGACCAGTTCTTCGCTGGTTAAACGTGAAGGGCAGAGAGCTTAAGAACATTGAGCATCCTCAATCTAAGGTGCCGGTCCAAATAGGTCAGTGGGTGGCTGTTCAGACTAGCTGACAGGATCAGTGCAGAGATTCATCTGTCACTGTGGTCTTTGCAGGAAGCAAACTCATCGAGGAACTCATTAATGACCATAACAACCATCTGCTCTGGATATGGCAATGCATAAACACAAAACGTAAACAAAGCAACGATTGGTTACCATTTTGAATATGAATAAGGTTGATCACTTCCTTTATTCCAGATGGCACATGTCTGAAATGCTCAAGTACAATGATACAATTTAAATTGGCCTTCTGTTTGTGCCATCTTGAATACTTTGCTCATTTTCGCTTGTATTGTCACACTGACTTGTTAACTGAACGGGAGCTCTTTTCACTCTTCCCTGATGTTGATTCAGCATGCTCAATCAGCACCTGTTGGGGTCTGACCATAGATGATGTGAAGAGTGAAATGAACTGTAGAAAAATTAAGCCTAAATCTCACGAGTATGGCTTATGTCATCATGCACCAATTATGTCATTTTGAGGGAGAAAAAAAAAAAATAAAAAAAAAAAATATATATATATATATATATATATATATATATATATTAGGGCTGTGCAAAATTATCGATACATCTAACTATCACAATAATTTATTTTATGATAGTGTATTGATACTCCAACCTCAAGTATCGATTCAAGTTGTGCTAAATGACCTCCTCCTCCTCTCCTGTAGATGTCCCTAACTCGCGATCAACAAAACACCAAGTAGTACGGTATCAAAAGTAAGCAAGAGTGAGCATGGCATAAAATATAAAGGTGCCTCCAGCTTTTAAAGCTGACGTGTGGCTGAACTTTGGTTTTAACGCTATTAGAGTTGGGTCGATAGACGAGGCGGCATCACCGATCCTCTGCCCCGCCTCCGTTGCAAACGCTCTCGAGAAAAACACACACTCATGCCCCCTTTTAACTGATACAGCTTAGTTTTAAAATGGCATTTTAGAACGAAATGATCCACGTCCACACTGTCGTTTCACCAAGCATTTCTGAACAGCCCCTCCGTCTGCTGAAAACGCACATCACGTGACCACACACACACACACACACACACACACACACACACACACACACAGACACAGACACACAGACACACAGACACACAGACACACACACTGTCATGCACTCGTCTGAGCTCCAGAGACGTGTACGGACTGTATATTTTATACAGTCATTGGTATGGACAGTTTATCAAGGATGTACCGCTGGATCGCATCTCACTATAAGTTAGTTGTTAAAGTGATATTTAGTTAATCTTGTCTCTATCTAACGACTCTGTCTTTTGATTCTCTCAGGTAACGTGTGACAGCATCAGTACACTGCTTCAGTCTTTCGCTTTCACGCTTGTAAGTAATTTTTGTGAAAACCTTAGATACTGTTGGTTAGTTCCTGTTGGTTGTGCAGCTTTTTTACCAAGCAAGTGTGTGGACACCATAACAGCCCAGTTCACTTTGCCTAGTCATGCCAGAGTCCCGCCGAAAAAAGTGATTGACAGGTGGTAATTTGTGTGTAACTTATCTTTTATTTATTTATTTGTTTATTTATTTATGATTTGGTTATGAGTAAAACAAAGACCATGCGGGTCAGGTAGTTGAAACGGTAGGCTACAAATAATTAATTAGTTATGAATTTATAAATTTTTCATAAATAATTAATTCACCTCCCCCTATGACGACAATGCCATGGTCCATCGCCATATTTCACATTAGACATCGTACGATGCCAAATTGGTCAACATAGCCCAACCCTAAACGCTATAA
>CAIGQZ010000427.1:23175885-23186390 GCA_903798205.1 Danio tinwini
AATGAATTGGAATGGATGGAAAATAAATTGGAATTTTTATTTGTCTGCCGACTTTACCAAGTTGCCAATATAATGTGACACACATACTAATACAAACTATTGCAATATATCACAATATTTATTGTATCGCGATATATTGTATCATGACCCATGTATCTCGATATGTATCGTATCGTGAGGCCCTTGCCAATACACAGCCCTATATATATATATTATAACTTGACTTCTAGTTGATCATTTGCAAAAGTGGCAGAAGGTAGATTTTTTCAGACGAATCTTCTGTTGAACTGCATCCTAATCATCACAAATACTGCAGAAGACCTATTGGAACCCACATGGACCCAAGATTCTCACAGAAATCAGTCAAGTTTGGTGAAGGAAAAAAATCATGGTTTAGGGTTACATTCAGTATGGGGGCATACGAGAGATCTGCAGAGTGGATGGCAACATCAACAGCCTGAGGCATCAAGACGTATGTGCTGCCCATTACATTGCAAACCCCAGGAAAGGGCACATTTTTTTCTGCAGGATAGCGCTCTTTTTCATACCCCAGCCTCCGCATCCAAGTTCCTGAAAACAAAGGTGCTACAGGATTGGCCAGTCCAGTCACCAGACATGAACAATATTGAGCATGTCTAGGGTAAGATGAAGGAAGAAGCATTGAAGATGTATCCAAAAAAATCTTCATGAGCTCTGGGAGTCCTTATTTGCAGTTCTTTGAGTCATTAATTCTTCTTCCACAGCACCATGACTTTATATTCTATATTGTACATTATTTATGTAAAGTAACAAGACTTTTGTCAAAGCAAAGTCAGACCTTAGTGTCCTAATTAAATAATTACAAATAAAGGCATGATCATATTTTATTTTGGCAAAAAGCATAATCTAGAGGCCTTTGCCTTTCATATAAGCCACTTTTGATACCAAATGATCAACTAGAAGTAAAGTTATTATTCGTTGTTTTTAAATCTTGGATAAGCTACAAGACTTTTGTCTGATAGTGGTATTTTTTTCTTTTATAGAAAGTCTTATTTGTTTAGAATTGGCTAAAATAAAAGCATTTTTTTAGTTAAAAAAAAACAACAACAAAAACTTTTAAAGGCCAGTATTATTATACTCCTTAAGCAATATTTTTTGCTCTATTGGTTACAGAACAAACCACTGCTATACAGTTGCCTAATAGCCCTAAATTATCTAATTAATCTACAGTAGTTAAGCCTTTAAATTGCACTTTAGGCTGAATATCTTGAAAAAAATATCTAGTAAAATGTTATGTACTGTCATTATGACAAAGATAAAAAAAATCAGTTATTAAAAATATTTGTGCTTATTAAAAATAACCAACAAGTGCTCTGTGATGGTCCTCCTAGATTGTCAGGGCTTTAAGGAATTAAGCTGACTTCAATTTGAGTAAAATAACTCACCTTTTTCATCAAATACTATTTTTGTTTGAAAATAGCTTATTTTAGAAATGGTGCCTGCACAACAAAAATAGTTTCTGTCCTTGTGAAGATTTTAAAAAGCAAAAAAAAACTAAACAAAACAAAAAAAAAACACTTCTCTTGTATATAACCACTGGATAAATTGTTCAAATTGAAACATATTTAGTTTTTCAACCATTCACACTTATGTTTGGCAACTAAGAATATCTGTCTCTAAAATCTCTGTATTTTAACTTCAGTAAACAAGTAAAGCCTCAGCACTGAGAACAAAAAGTGACTGCAGAGCATGTTTGTGCTAGTTTATGAATAACAGGATTTCTCTATCAACATCCTCTTTGACTGCTCACACAGCAGCCCACAGACACATCTACGCCACTTCCTCCCTTAACTACAATGGAGAGATTACCACAACGGTTTCATTTCTCCTTCCTCAGGGGAGGTTGGTTTTCTCTGAGGATAAGTTGCTATGGGGCCCCAGAGCCACAATATAGCTCAACAGAGAGATAGAAATGTTTGAACATTCAGAGATGAGATATTCTTTTCATTATGCTTGCACTTACTTCATGCAACTTTCTAACCAGGAAATTCTAGAGCAACTCCAGTCAAGAGTTTGTTCAGTTTTAATTGCCTAGTTCAAACCTCTAAAATCAAGGTCAAAAATAGCAACTTTTTTTTTCTTTCCCTGAAGACTCTTAGATTGCACAGATGTTTAGCTGAAATTCATAACATACAGAGGTGAATAAGTGATGTTGCGGTTTGCACCCTGCCTTTGAGCGTTCACCACAGGAGTGCTTCCTGTTACATCTGTGATCTGCACTACTAGGACTGCATAGCTAACAAGTTCTCTAATTGCCCATATCGAGAATAATCTTCCCCCCTTGTAGTGTGAGCACCAGATGGTTGTTTGAAGATCCACCCTACCAGAGAGAAGGGAGTTAAGACCTTTGGACCACATGCGTAGCTTGAAGAGCATGGAGGTTATGGGTAATAAAAATATATGTTTTTTTTTTCCTGGATACAGCCTACAGAAGTGAGTGGGTGGCACAGAAAGGTCAGAGAATTGACCCTGGGGACAGATGACCCCTGGTTATGGAGGATTGCTGTTATGTCCTCACATGGTTTTAGCTTTGAGCAAAGAATTTAACTCTAGGTTGCTTCACTGGGAGTGTAAGAGCAATTAGTGAGTTCTGCTCTGAAATAGAATTAACAAGCATCTGCTAGATGCAAGCTAAATAAAGTATACTCAAGCGCATGTTTTTTTTAAAGCAATAGTTAATTCAACATTAGTAATGGTGTCATTCTTTTCTCTATGGAAAACAAAATTGTAGAGAGTCTTCAGGTGTCTTTTCTTTCTATATTGTATATAAAGCTTATAGGAACCATCAAGCAATAAAAAGCACATTACCAAAAAAGGCATAAGGCTCATGAATCATATGATAACTTATGTTTGAGTAAATTAAACCAATGTCAAGTTCATGACAATTGATTTTGTTTATCATATCTTTAATATTTATTTATAACTTTTGAGTTTTAATAACAAATAGTTCATCAACAAATGTATTTACCATTTACTCACCCTTAGGTGGTTCCAAGCTGAGTTACTTCAAGTTTCTTTTTTTCTGTTTAACACAACAAACATATATTATGAAGACAGAAAACGGTAACCATTGATTTCCAAAACAAATATATGGAAGTCAATAATTACAGGTTTTCAGCATTTTAAAATCTAAAAATCTGAGTAAAAGATGGAAACAGCATCAAAACACAAAACTTTTGCATGAACTGAAAAAGTACTGAATAAAATTAAATGCAGATTTAAAAGATTTTTGACTAGTGGATGCTTACAAATCTATTAACAATGCAAAAACATTTAGTGTGAATTTAAACATGTTTGAAGGGGTAAACATTTGTATACAATAGCATCTGTTTAAACTCTACATAGACAGACGCTAAAAGTCTCCAAAGCGTTTTTTTTTCCATGCTGGGCTTAACTGTGCGTTATCGCCATTATACGACTGGGGAAAGAAATTTTTGAAACATGTAATGTAGAAGCAGGGGTTATGAAACGCTGCTCCAGAAGCATTTTTGCATGGCTAATACAGTCCTGCAATCAAATCACGTGAAGTGTTTAAAATGACGGAGTATTACAGCTTAATGCGTTTCCATTTTTCATACAAAAATGTAAATTTATTCACTATTTACTCACCTTTACTCACCAGTAGTTTCAAACCTTTGAGTTTCTTTTTTTTCTGTAGAACACAAAAGAAGAATTTTGGAAAAAAAAAAAACCTGTAACCACTGATTTCCATAGAAGGTAAAGCAAATACTATTTCATGTTTTCAGCATTTTTTAATTCTGAGTTTGGCATTTAACAGAAAACCAAGTGAATGTTTCATGCTTTTGTAACCCCGCCGGTCCTACGCCAACCAACACGCTCCGAGCTGGTATCAAACAGGCGACCTTCCGCATGGAAGTTGGTTGCTCTAACAAGGAGGCTAAAGACCATGGCCTCTAGCGTCTGTCGCTAGAGCACCTTTAGAGGTCAGAGGAGTGAAGTTTACCTGCACAGCACTTACTAGCTGGCCTCCTTTACACTTTGGACAGTTGGTCACATAGACATTAAATATTGCATACAAACACTTGTTTTGGCATTTGAAAGCAAATATGTGAAATCGTTATGAAAAACCTGTAAACTGGACTATAGAAGAGACAATTGCATTCTTACATTTATAGACCAATCATGAAAAAAATTACCAAAACAGTAGATGACAATATATAACATGAGGATGTGCAATGCTAAAGCCTTTACTAAACAGGTAGCATCCCATCAATGACACTAACACACTACAAATGAAAGATATTAACCCAGGGTTTAGGATTGTTCAGTGTTAGCTGTATGAACACTGAGGGTTAAAAGTTAACCCCAGAACAGGGGTTCTCAATCTTGGTCCTAGAGGTCCGGTGTCTTGCAGAAGTTGCATACTTCCACACTATGTAGTATGCTAAACACAGTATGCGAGCCGAGAAGTATGTCCAAATTCATAGAATTCAAAAATCAGTATGCGAGAAGTGTTTGGATGACCTACTACTTCTATGATGCCCCGCAAGAGAATTCATGAATTGGAGAATCGATGCAACTCATGCGGGTAGGTCACGTGATCATGACAAAATGGAGGATTTAGTACATCTGAGTTTCATTCATACTGCTCACATTCTTACTGTTATAGAACGTGGTTTTCTAACGGCAGAGTAGTACGTTTAAATTCAAATGCAGTACCTAATGAGTAGTAGGCAGTTTTGAATGCAGCCATCCTCAAGTAGGTATTGCTGCAGCCCGAACATCTCCAAGTGTGAGGGATTTAGGCTGCAGGTGGGCTGGTCTTATGTGGTATAGGTGGAGTAGACATTAATAAAATACGTCAAGTTACTGTGTGCTTGGGTTTAGGGTAGGAGTAAGTGTAGACATTCATAAAGCACAATATTGGACTCCTGTCTGTCATGTACAAGACATTAAGTAAAAAAAAAACTCCAGATTTGTACAGTCTACTTGGAGCTCAAGTCCCACCCACTAGGAGCTGGCTCCGACCTCTGTTTATACCCTTCTCAAGATCCTTGCAGTTCTATTGAAGCAAGTTGGAGCTAAAATCTGCAGGACACCGGACCTCCAGGACTGAGTTTGAGAACCCCTGTTCTAGAAACATCCCCAAGTTGGTATCCCTGCAGCCCGGAGACCTCCAAGTGAGAGGGATTTATGCTGCAGGTGAGCTGGGTTTAGGTGGTGTAGGTGAAGTAGACATTAATATAATACATCAGGTTACTGTGAGGTTGGTTTTAGTGTTGGGGTGGGTGTAGATGTTAATAAAACACAACAGGTTACTGTGAGGTTAAGTTTATAGTTGGGGTAGGTGTAGACATTCATAAAGCAAAATATTGGACTCTGTGTCATGTACAAGACATTAAGTAATAAAAACTGCAGTTTTGTACAGCCCACTTAGAGCTCAATTCCCACCCACTTGGAGCTGGCTCTGACCTCTGTTTATACCCTTCTCAGCATCCTTGCAGGTGCGTTGAGGCAAGTTGGAGCTCAAATCTACAGGACATTGAACCTCCAGGACCGAGTTTGAGAAACCCTGGTTTAGAATGACTCAGGGTTAAACAATTCAAAAGCTCAAAAGAGTTTACCTTAACAACTGTAGACTTCCATCAAAGTCCACTTTTCGAACACCGTTTTACACAGCTGTAAATCTGTTATGAAGAGCTTGAAGCGTCAGGCAGCTTTACAGTCCGTTTCCATTTGAGGGCACAAAGATTTACACTTTTGCAGACCTCTGTCTCAATCTACTTATCCAGTCAGGCTATGAATCACTGTAATGGATGCTAAGATGTAAAGCCAGGGATGGAAAACAAAACATGAGGGAAATGGTTATTAACTTAAAGCTGACACAAGCCATTTCCCTTCAGAAACAGTCCAAAAAACAAAATAGCACACAATCTATCTTTAATAGGTTCTAAATATGGAATAAATTATGCACTCACCTTGCGGCAGGCCAAATCAAATGTGAAATAGCATATTTTCCTGCAAGTTAAACAAATACTGATTGAAATGCAACTCTTGGGAATGTATTGCCTCACAAACTAATTTAAACACTATGTAGTCACTCTGTTGCCTGCGCTGTCAGAATTTTGATGTAGAACGTGTCTGCTACTTTCACAGTGCCGCATTCAGCATTGTTTATGGAGGCAAGACACAACACATCTCTTTATTGCAGTGGGAGGGCTGATTGCTGCAGTCAGAAGTATTTGTTAGATGCTGAATATTTTATGAACACAAACTCAAATTAACATATTCATAACAAAAAGTCAAAAAGTTATTGCAATTATACAGGCACAGGAGGGGGTTCTTCTCTTACTTTCAAGTTCAAGAATTCATGTATTCTTTTTCAAATGTATGTATAGACCTAGTCCACAATATCTACTTAATTTAATTAGTGTAGAATTTGAAGCTACTCTTTGGTAGAGAGTGACTCTCTTCCTTAATAAATGATGCAATCAGGGTTGGGCAAAAAAAACATAGAAATGTATTAAAAAAAAAAACAACAACTTAATTTTAGGCATATTAAAATAAACTACAAAATACAGCAGTCACAACTTGTATCTAAATAAAATACAGTATTTTGCGTTTTAAAAATACTATTACAAGGGAGCATGCCATTTATTTGCAAATCTTCCGTCAATTAGACCCACAGTATTCGATCATTCCATTCCTTTTTAAACTGACTTAGTAAAGTAAACAATGTTTGATAGCAAATGTGGCCAGTAAATGTGCCATCACTTCTGTACAATGATTATTCAATCTCTTAAAAACGGTCACAATGATATACGCAGGAGACCCAAATGCAAGATGATTTATTAAAAGGAATAACAAGAGTCACAACTGGTATAGATCTCACCAGATATAGTGTGGAGCAAGGGTGCTCACACCAGGAATTCAACACGCTAAACAGCAGTAATAGTTCATCCGAGAAACAGATCCGAAGTGAAGTCTCTCACTGATATTTCGCCAGATATTGAGGGAAGGGGAGGTTAGCGCTATGGAGTAACTCTCAAGGAAAGCGACACACTTACCAGCAGTAATAGTTCATCAGAGTAACGAATTCGGGATGAAGTCTCTCACTGATATATTTGTCATCAGTGCAGGCAGTTGCAACAACATCAATGAAACGTAAGGTCTACATATAACAGAGCATAAGGTCTACATATAACAGACTTATGGCGAAACACCACCAACAGATTGAGCGAGAGCAGGAGCTGGAACAGGAAGCAGACACAGGAGTGAACAAACAACGGACTGAAAAATGCTATCTGCAAACACTGAACATATAAAGGCGCGCGGTAATGCGCAACAGCTGTGACTGATAGAAAACAGCTGAGTGAGACGAGTGGTAAGACACGTGACAACCCAGCTGATTAATGTAAACACACACACACACACCACGCAGTGAAGATAAACCCAAACAAACACACCCACTTCCCACACACACACATGCAAAAAGAACAGATAGATCCACAACCGTGACAAAAACTGTATCAAGAGTTTTTGATTCTTAAATATTTGTGTTTCATATGTTGTGACATCTTAAGGCTTACATTTTCCTTAATCATACAGTGGACCTACTGATCAACTATTGGCATATGAAACAGCCAATGAAGTATTGTAGGAATCGCCACTGTAGAACTTATTTTTATGTTATTTGTTTTAACAACAAACATTTGGCATCAGCAATGCATCCAAAACTACTATTAATTGTACAGTATACTCTTTCTCCTAAGATGTTTCAATTCTTCTTAAAACGGAAGAGTCAATAACATCCAAAGCACCAATCAGATGGTGCATTTATATGATGTATCGATGTAGATGTCTTACAAAGTATTTTGCAGTATTTTAAAAATACAAAAATATAAGACACTAAAGTATTTTGATGCAAAATGCTAAGCCATTTTCATCAGCCCTATCAAATACAAAATACTATATTGTATTTAAAATACGTATTTGAAATACATGTGTCATAAATACTGTCCATCCCTGGATACAATCAACAGTTGCCTTTCTGTGGCAGTACTGTGGTGGCACAATTGTATTAGAGGTTTGATGTAGATTGCATAAAATACAAAATTACCATGGTGTTTTACCCTTAGGAAATTACTTGGTTGTGGTTTTTAATGACTATCATTTGTGGATCCTACAGCTGTGCTACAAACAAAAACATGCGTATAGCCTATACAGTTAGCAAAATAAAAGGGTTAATTTACAGTTAGCCTACCAGAGTTCAACCAGAACCATGCATATATGATAAGGGTATCTTAAGGGTATGTTTTTACAGCCAACTCTTT
This sequence comes from Danio tinwini, assembly GCA_903798205.1. Classification (NCBI taxonomy): domain Eukaryota; kingdom Metazoa; phylum Chordata; class Actinopteri; order Cypriniformes; family Danionidae; genus Danio; species Danio tinwini. Next base: position 23,184,219 of record CAIGQZ010000427.1, read on the forward strand.
AAGAAAATGAGTTTTACCTGTGTGGTGAAGTCACTCATGAACACGCTGCAATAGAAACACGTAACGTTCACGGGCAGAATGTGCGGTGTTTTATCGTGCTTGTTTTTCAAATTATGTCTAAAAGGCATTTCAAATGTGTTACAAACAGTTTACTTTGAGCACTATGAGACATCTGTCTGACAAAATGCGATTCGATTCAGACCTTCTTTGCCAACGACGAGAGTTACTGAATTGCGAATATGCTAGCTTTATGCTTGCGTAACCGTTTAAAGAATCACTCTGAATACGAACCGATTCAGGCCGTTTAAATCGATTCACTGAAAAGAATCATCTCGCAAGGCAGATTCATTCGCGAAACAGTGCTCTACTAATTAGACCGGACACGTGGCTTCTTGAATTGTTTTGATGGAAATGTTTTTTTTTTTTCCGTCGTGTAAGGTAGGCTATGTCAAAGAAAAGAGCTTAGAACCTGAATTGATTCTAATTTCTGGCAATGTCCTTCAGATTTTTTGTCAAACATGTGTGGACCAAACATGGCGACATTGGCGTTATAACTTACAAAAACTCTGCAGGAAAAATGTGTTTTTTCTAGTGAAATGTAGGTAACTAAATGTGTTTTTTTTTATTATTTAATGCCTGTATACACAAATCTTATTGGTGAGTGTAGTTATTTAGTTATGAAGTAAAAAGGAACAATCAAAGACAAATCTGCTGTGACAATCTGCTGTGAGATGCACATCTCAAAATCATTATACGGTCCGTGTACCTTCCGTTCAGGAAGGTACACGGACCGTATAATGATTTTGAGTTTCCTGTCAGTAACAAAATAGACAAGACAGCACAAGATCATTATATGTCGATTTGTTTGTAATCTCAGCTCTTCTGCACTGCCAGCAAAAGCAATGAATTACACTTATGTTTTATTGTTTGGAGTATTTTTAAGACTATACAGATTAACCCAACAAAATAGCTTTTTTTTTTGCATTAACCTGAAAATTAGTTAAGTACTCATGTAAGGAGGTTCACAGAAATCAAGTCCTTTCTATGTCCCAGTCCCTCACATAAAAATAATTTCATAGACAGACTAGGGTAAGGTTTCAGTTTTGTGACAAGCCATTTACATATTTGGTAAACAGCAAAAGAACAAAAGAAGAGTTCTTGTTTCATGCTTGTTTATTCGTCAATGGGAAATTCACAGATTTTTAAAATATTTCCTGTATGATTTATAATTAGTTTTTTATTTTGAAGTATAGTATAAGTAGTATAGTATAATATTATTGATATTTTTATTTTATTTTTAGCTGTAGGTCTGAATATGTGTCTCTTGTATGATGTTGCCAAACAGCAGAGGGCAGCAAATACCTGCACTCCCATCTCAAACACTCATAGCGTTTTTAAATCGTATCTCAGTATATGACTCCTTTTAGCCACCTACAAGCCATTTTTCATTTTAATTAAATTTGAGGAAAAAAACACTGATTCATCCAATGAGGTTAATCTAAACTGATTTTTCTCTTGTTCTTTATTCTGGTGTTGACAAAGCCTCATTTCTGAACACTTCTGAGATGAGTTCCCTTCAAGAAAATCTCATCAAAGCTAAGACCCTCACCCTCATAGCAAGCTGTGAAATATGCTGGAAGACGGGTGAGTGTGCAGACTGTATGCGTGTGTTGGTGAGATTAGTTCCTCCTTTAGCGTCTTGACTCATCCCTCCTGCCTCTCTGCTGTGAGATGCACTGAATTCACCCTGGATCACATTACAGTAAATGAAGCCATACGGGTTCTCTAGTCAGGAGAAGATTTAGAGTCATTTATGGTCCTCCGGAAGGCTAGAAGGTGCATTGATCTGCCAGGGTGTTTTATAGGATATTTAATGAGATATCTGCTAATATTGTGGCAATATTTTTGTATTCAAGCCAAAATTATGATGCATCTACTAGTTTACAGTCACCCCTTAAGGAGAAACAAACAAACAACAAAAAAACTATCAAACAAGAATTGGAGGTTTCAAGAATTGTAATTTTGTGTAAGTGTTATATTGTGTTCATATGTTATATTCGTGAATTTTCTTTTCACGCATCATCACATTAACACAGCTTTTAAGGCCTGGAGTTTGAAAATATGTATATATTGGGTATGTGTATATATAGTATATACTGTATATATATATAT
>CAIGQZ010000427.1:23191390-23209530 GCA_903798205.1 Danio tinwini
ATATATGTATATGTGTGTGTATATATATGTATATGTGTGTGTATATATATATATGCTTATAAACAGAACACTATCATATGTTTGGTGCAGATGCTGTTATAATTAGTTATTTATTGTCAGAAATTGTTCTATGTAAAAATAGGTGCTTACAGAACATGCAGCAAAAAGTGCAAATACATGCTTCAGAGTTGAATGTTTTATTTTATCAAATCAAATCAGCCATGATGATTAGTTCTGCTTTGTTGTTCCTGTCAACATTTCGATGTGATTCTAACATCAAAGCTCATTTTATTTTAAAGATTTAATTCTTTGAATCTCGACAGATGCAAAGAGATCTGAGTGAGACGTTACATGCTGATCCTGTTATTGACTTGGGTTAATTTGTAAAGAATGTTAAAACACCTTGTTAGCCATGTTTTGAGAATATGGAGAAAATCGGGTTTCATCATAACCTTTTGTAACCTTGTTCGATCACATGCAGGACTTTGGACCTGGCAGTCACACTGAAGAACGCTGCCTAATGGTGTGTGAATCCGTATAGGTCACGGAGAGCAGATGCTGACACAAGTCATCCTGAAACATCGACCCTCAGGTAACAGCTTTCTAAAAAATACTGGACTTTTATTTTTTTTCTCCCCATATTGTCAGAGTCTGTCAGGTCATTTTGTTGGGTTATTATCTCAAAAGTTGTGTAGTTTTGTGATATTGTGATAATGTGTATTTTAAGGTTGACATAGTATGCATTGTAGATATCAGAGAATAATTTAACATATCATAGTAGGTATGTGGCACACACACACACACACACACACACACACACACACAAACACACACAAAATGTGATGTACTCTGAAATGTACAGATAAGAAAAGTCATACTGCAGTTGTCAAAAAATAGTTTACAAATTTAGTAGATTCCTTGTTAAGTAACAGTTTTTTCAACTGATGCGGTGGATATGTTTATTTTAGCTAGAAGGAGTGAATGAATGGAATTAAATTAAAGTTTGCTCCTGAGCAGAGTTGGGTGTAACACATTCCATAGTAACATGTTACTGTATTCTGATTACATTTTTGGGAAATGCAGTATGTATATAATGATTGAATACAGAGAAAGTTGGATTTACAATCATTGTCGCTGTGGTTACAGAGTGACTCTAAATCTCCTCTCTCTTGACAGGGACAGTAATGATATGCTGATGCATTCTGGGTAATAGGAAGAGGGCTCTGTTAGAGAATAAGGTGGCGCACCCTTGAGATTGAAAATCAGATTCCGTCCTGAACCCTTAAACAAATTGATTCCTTAACCTGGCTCACTTTTGAGATATGTCGTATTGAATAATAAAAGATCAGTATCACAGTCTTTGGATGGATGAAAGCATCTGCTAAAAGGCATTGATGTTTTGCCAAAGTTACAATTACAGTCTTGCATGGCAGCAGAACATCAAGGGTTCGTGCAGTGAAAATGCATAAGTGTGAGCGTGCTTTTATATCTGTCTTCTATTAAAACAATCAATTATTTTTTGTTATTGTTAATGTTGGTTGTTATATTGTTTTTTTTTCATGTTATTGGCCCATTAAGAAAGTAAATTAGCAAAAAATAAATAAATGCATAAAGAAAAAAAAATTTAATTAAATATTAAACAAAGATTTTGCATTGTAAAAGTTCTTTATTGTTCCTTGAAAATTCCTAGGCTTCTGCACCTGAGTTTTATAAAATCTGTTGTAGACTGTGTTTCTTTGCGTTTAATGTTTTGCAATTAAGCTAAAAAAAACTATTAAGATTTACACCCACTTTATTATGTACACCTTACTAGTACTGATTTGGACACCCTTTTGCCTTCAGAACTGGCTTAATCCTTTGTGGCATAGATTCAACAAGGTACTGGAAATATTCCTCCGAGATTTTGGTCCATATTGACATGATAGCATCACGCAGATTTGTCGGCTGCACATCCATGATGCGAATCTCACGTACCACCACATCCCAAAATTGCTCTATTGGATTGAGATCTGGTGACTGTGGAGGCCATTTGAGTACAGTGAACTTATTGTCATGTTCAAGAAGCCAGTCTGAGATGATTTGTGTTTTATGACATCAGTAATGGGTACAGTGATCAGAATTTTTGGGTACACTGTGGTCATAAAGGGATAGACATGGTCAGCGACAATACTCAGCAAGGCTGTGGCGTTGACACGATGCTCAAATGGTACTAATGGGCCCAAAGTGTGCCAAGAAAATATCCCCCACACCATTACACCATCACCACCAACATAAACCTTTGATACAAGGCAGGATGGATCAATTTTTTCATGTTGTTGATGCCAAATTCTGACTCTATCATCCAAATGTCGCAGCAGAAATCGAGACTCATCGAATCAGGCAACGTTTTTCTAATCTTCTTTTGTCCAATTTTGGTGAGCCTGTGCAAATTGTAGCCTCAGTTTCCTGTGCTTAGCTGACAGGAGTGGCACCCGGTGGGGTTTTCTGCTGCTATAGCCCATCCGCCTCAAGGTTAGACGTGTTGTACATTCAGAAATGCTCTTCTGCATACCTCAGTTATAATGAGTGGTTGTTTGAGTTTCTGATGCCTTTCTATGAGCTCAAACCAGTCTGGCCATTCTTCAATTCAATTCAATTCATCTTTATTTGTATAGCGCTTATACAATGTAGATTGTGTCAAAGCAGCTTCACATGGAAGATTATAGTGAATTGAAACAGTGTCAGTTCAGTTTTCAGTGTTTAAGTTCAGTTTAGTTTAGCTCAGTTCAGTGTGGTTTAATAATCACTACTGAGAGTCCAAACACTGAGGAGCAATTCCATCGATGCGCAGCTCTACAGATCCCGAACCATGCAAGCCAGTGGCGACAGCGGCGAGGACAAAACTTCACCAATTGGCGAAAGTGAAGAATTTAAAAATCCTCGAGAGAAACCAGGCTCAGTTGGGCACGACCATTTCTCCTATGGCCAAACGTCTTGTGCAGGGCTGCAGTCTAGGCGCAGTAGCTGGACCTCAGTGAAGACACGTCTGTCCTTGGAGCATCACAGGAATCAGTCTCATGCTCTTCATCATGACCACCACAGCAGCAGCTCAGGATACGGCCTGGTCCGGAAACCTTGGGATCGTCTCGTCGTTGGTCTTGGATCGCATCAGTGGCACTGCATAGTCTGAGGGTCTCGAGATGAGTACCCCCAGGTGGAAATACAGAATAAGGAGAATAATTAGCGTAGCTGCTGTTCATAGTGTATATAAACAAGAAGCAAAATCGTGTGTGGGGCACATCATGCATCATACCGCTATGTAATGCACTAAGTGTATGCTTTGCTAAAAAGATAGGTCTTTAATCTAGTTTTGAAGAGTGAGAGTGTGTCTGAGCTTTGGACATTATCAGGAAGGCTATTCCAGAGTTTAGGGGCCATAAATGAGAAGGCTCGACCTCCTTTACTCGATTTAGCTATTCTAGGTACTACAAGAAGCCCTGAGTTTTGAGATCTTAAAGAGCGGGTTGGACTGTAGCGAGACAAGAGGTTGGTTAGATAAACAGGAGCTAGATTATTTAAGGCTTTATAGGTAAGAAGCAATATTTTAAATTCAATATGAAACTTAACAGGCAGCCAGTGTAAGGAGGATAAAATTGGGGTAATATGATCATATTTCAGGTGAACGCAGCTTATATAGCAAGAGGTAGTGGTCTGTAATATCATCACTTTGTGGTATAATGTCTACATCAAAGACCTCAATTCCGTAAGACAATATTAGATTTAATGTATGCTTTAAGCGATGGGTTGGACCAACCGCATTTTTTTTTTCCCAAGTGAATGTAGTAGATCCATAAAGGCGAGCCCTAGTGTATCATTGGAGTCATCTACATGGATGTTAAAGTCTCCTACAATTAGTATTTTATCAGTTTTAACTAGTAAGTCAGAAATAAAATCAGAAAACTCTTTTAGAAAATTGACAAAGGGTCCTGGGGGTCTATATATGGTGATTATAGCGAGAGATATCGTAGGTTTTTGCATAATATCTGTTAGCATAACATTAAGAGCCAATACCTCAAAGGAGTTAAACATAAGACCCTTTCTCTGACTAACATTAAGAATATCACTAAAGATTGATGCAACTCCACCACCATGACCAGTTTGACGAGCCTCATGCTTATATGAGAATCCTGGAGGAGTAGCTTCATTTAAGCTAATATAGTCATTTTGTTTCAGCCAGGTTTCAGTGAGACAGAGTGCATTAAGATTGTTATCTGTTATTATTTCATTTATGATAAGTGTTTTAGGTGCTAGTGACCTGATGTTTAGGAGACCAAGCTTTACGAAGTTTGTATTATCCCTTTTTATTGGATTTTCAGCTTTTATTCTTAATAGATTTTTTCTAGAGCACACAGTACGTTTAATTGTTGATCTAATAACACGAGGAACAGACACAGTCTCTATTGGGTACGCTAGACATGTGTTACTATAAATTAAGTTGGACGAACAAGAGTCTATATGGGTAAAATGTGAATTTTGTGAATTTTTACTTACTAGTCAGACAGAATGAAGCATCTTAGAGATGTTGTCCGACAGCAGTTCAGCTCCAGCTTGACTAGGATGCAGCCCGTCAGCGCGGAAGAGCCTAGGACGCTCCCAGAAAATATTCCAGTTATTAGCAAAGAGCAATTTCTGTTCATTACACCATGTTAATAGCCATTCATTCAGAGCAAAAAGTCTACTGAACCTTTCATTTCCTCGGCGGTAGGTAGGAAGCGGTCCAGAAACGATGATCTGCGTGGCGGGCGAGGTGCGTCGAACCGTCTCGATCAGGCTCCTGAAGTCCCTCTTCAGGATCTCCGACTGGCGAAGCCCGGTGTCGTTTGTGACAATGGCACCGAGGCTCTCGCCAGCGCTCAGGATACTCGGAATCTGTGTAGAAATATTCTTCACGCGAGCACCAGGAAAGCAAAATGTGCGTACTTTATTACCTGAAGTGGAAGCAGAACGGACATGGCAGACGATGGAGTCACCGATGATAGCCACATCGTGACCCGTCTCGCGGAGAGAGGCGAAGCGGTTCTCCGTGGAGATCTCGAACACGGGCGGAGCAGACTCTCTGCCCCGGGGCTTCCTGAGCACCCTACGCGGCTGCACCCAGGGGCCGTGGTAGCCGGGTGTCGGCGTGAACGACCCCTGGGCACACCGCGTCCTAGGTGCGCTGGGCCTGGACAGAGAAACACGTGGGGTTGAAGTGGACGGAGTGTCACGGCTGTATTGTGCACTTACCTCAGATGAGCGGACTGGCGCACAGAACACAGCGAGCGAGGCCCGCTGCGCTGTGAGTTCAGCCCGTCTCACCTGCAGAAGGCGGATGCGTTCATCCAGCCGTCCCAGCTCCATGTCCAGCGCCTCCATCGATGTCTCTCCTGCACACAAGGACAGAGACACAAGCGACATCGTACAGGGTAAACGAGCAAAGCCAGTAAGTGAGAAAATTTGGAAATGAAAGCAGTCGGTAGCTTTAGCTGACTAGCGATGCTAGCAGGCCAAAGCTACAAACAACAGGCGGATGCTCGAGAGACAGAACGTTTTTAAAGTAGATTTATTTGTATAAAGTGCTAAATGTTGTATAAAATGTATTTAGGGATTGTTCCCCTAAGTAGTATTTAGCGAAAGTGGAGGTATTTGATAATAAAAATGCAAATTGCGAATCTATGCAACAGAGAGCTACAAACACAGCCCGGCTAGCGTAGCAGTGGCAGTGACTTCATTCTTCTCTTCTGACCTCTGACATTTACCCATCGCCCCACGACGCGGGCGTCCTGGGGCGCTATTTTTTCACATATCAACATTTATCAATAGATTGCATCAATATGGACTTGAGTAATCATGACAAATTGTACATCAGTTTAAAGCTACAACCCTCGAGCAGCCATTGCAGCTAGTTGTTTTTCAATGGGAAGCTTATAAAGAACGTGTTTGCTAAATTCTGTGCAAGTTAAACAGAAAATGCTTAATAGACATGGAGTACATATCATAGTAATAACAGCACACACACGCATTCATTGCTGTACATCGCGGTTTATTTTGAAAGGTAAGAGTCCAAAGAAAAACATCCCATCAAGCACATTTAGTCCACCGACACAATAGTGTTGAATAGTGGATGGTTATTCATTTGTTTATGTCATCATTTCTGCCGGAGACCTGCTTTACCATGTTACTTACATGCAAAAACAGCGTCTTTGTAGTAAAACGCAACTCGATGTCATAGCTTACAGTGTTACAGATAAAATGAGACCACAAACTGAATAAAAAATCAGTTATAGTTACTAAAATCTAAACAAAGCCAGGTGTTTTGACTCTGCATAGGCTGCCGACCGATCAGTAACAGTATTTCCTACTTCCCTCTTAGTTTGACTGATGGAGAATTTAGCCAATGGCTGCATGATATATTCAATATATAAAATCTATTGGTCAGCTGTAGTGTTTTTGCAGTCTTTTTGCTGTCACTAGCTCAGAGATCTGTCAATCATCACGCGACGCACCTGCCCCCTGCTAACAGTTTGAGCTAAAGGCAGAGCGGCTGGTAAACAATGAAAATAGATTGTCAAAAGTTTTGTTCTGCTGAAGAGAGTTTTGAGAGATAGTGTGAAGCGAAGAGGAGAATATTTCTGAGGAGAACTGATACTTACATGACCTGGATGAAGAGTAACTTCTGGTATTTCTAACGGTGAGTTGTATTACATAGTTTATGTCTCAGTTCTTCTGTGAAGCCTGCTTGTGCCTAAAAGTGTGAATGTCTCTCTGGTAGCCATAATCTTTCAGTAATGTTTGGCATTATCATATGTTTGCCATTTATCTGAATGGCTGCTGTAAGCTATCTGTAATAATTATCATGTCTATAAAAGGGCATTAGAGTAAATCGTGTTTGCTACACAAGGGGGGAAATACAGTTGTTTACAATAGAATCCTAATTCTGTGTTTTTTTTTTTTTTTGTCATGTAGCTGAATTTCTGCTGTGAAGTGGATTTCAACTAGCAATCAGGAGCAAAGTGAGACAGCAAACAACAACTCTTGTAAGATGTTTTTGATGCATATGCACAGGACTTATTTCACACAGTGTACTTGTTGTGCTTAAATAAATCATTCATACTATACGTTTCTGTCCATTATTTTACAATTAAAAATTTGTGGTATGTGAAAAGACTAAAATCCATAAACAAGGGGAGGGAGAAAATCACAAGACGTTGTCTCAGAAAAATAATTCCAGAAATTTTATTTTGCATGATATTGGCATCAAATTCAAAACATACTCAGGAGATATGTAGCTTTTGACCTATTACTTTTATGTGTTGCTCCAGGACTAATTTCACACATTTGTTTATGAAATAATACAATTTTTAGTGCGGTGCAATTTTTTTTATATTACTTGAGCATCTATAACTTTTTTTTTATTTTGAGCATTATAAACTCCAGATGATGGATAATAAAGCCCAGAGTGTCTTCTTTTCAAAGATACATAAACTGTGAATGTAGACCAAATGTTTTTTGTTTTAGTTTGGGATAGTTGTTTTTAAGAAAGTGCCTCTGACAGTGAGGGAAAGGAGGACACAGATATAGTCTCAGCAAACCTTTTATAGAAATCTCATTTTGCATGCTATCTTCATCAAATTTGAAATATAAACTCATGAGACACTTGGCTTTCAAGTCATATTTTTTCTAGGACATTACATTAATGTTTTCCTGTGTTTGTATATGGAAAACAAATATTGAACACAATACTTTTTTTTTCTCATGACTTTATAATGTATAACTTTTTTATATTTTTTAACATGTAACTTCCCCTTTTACCACAGTAAAGCTCAAAGAGTCTTTGTTCCAATGATACCCAGTTTGTGTTTGTATCTTACTGGAGTCAGGAACTGTTACTGTTTAAAGTTAGGTAGGTGTAAATCCCCAAAATTGAGTGAAGGCTAACAGGTTGGCATTTGTGCCCACAGAACTGCCACTCACTGGATATTTTCTCTTTTTCTGACCATTCTTTGTAAACCCTAGAGATGTTTGTGCATGAGCATTCCAGTAGATCAAAAGTTTCTGAAATGCTCAGACCATCCCGTCTTGCACCAACACAACCATGCCATGTTCAAAGTCACTTAAATCAGCTTTCTTCCCCATTCTGATGCTTAGTTTGAACCGCAGCAGATCGTCTTGACCATGTCTACATGCCTAAATTCATTAAGTTGCTCTCAGAAGGCTACTGTATGGATTGCAAAATGTGGAACATTTAAATTTTATTTTGCATAAAAGAAGTAGTCATATGTATTAAAACAATGCAGCCTACGTCGTAACTGAACCAAAATACAAGTTTATTTATTTATTTATTTATTTATTTATTTTTTGCTCATTTACAAGTGACGTTTTATACACAAATTTCGGGAGGAGGGTGTGCAGTTGTTTCCACAAGGCTAATTCATCATTGACAATCATTCTATTATACAATCATAAGACCAAACCCCTATAAATTAATTTCTTAATTTCAGCATCACTCCTGATTTCTATTTAAATCAGAGCAGGGGGAGCATTCTGTAGCCGGGCAAGGCACTGCTCTAAGATCCCTATCTCTCTCTCTCCTGACAAGGGAAATTACACAAGTTAGGCTGTCTTTCCAAGCTCAGAGCCCTCTCCCCGGACAGCATGGCAAATAGGGATTTTTTTAATCTGTAAAATGTAAGTGTGAAGGAAGTCATTAAATATTTTCTTTATCATTGTATTGTTTGTCATGAAATACTTCTAACATGACTACATATGAATGACATGGTGGTGCAGTGGTTAGCACTGTTGCCTCACAGCAAGAAGGTCGCTTGTTCGAGTCCCGGCTGGGTCAGTTGGCATTTCTGTGTGGAGTTTGCAAGTTCTCACCGTGTTTGCGTGGGTTTCCTCAGGGTGCTCCAGTTTCCACCACAGTCCTAAGACATGCGCTAATATTGAAAAAGCTAAATTTGCCGTAGTGTTTGTGTGTGACTGAGTGTATATAGATGTTTCCCAGTACTGGGTTGCAGCTGGAAGGGCATCCACTGTGTTAAACATATGCTGGATAAGTTGGTGGTTCATTCCACTGTGGTGACTCCTGATGAATAAAGGGACTAAGCAGAAACAAAATGAATGAATGAATGACTACATATTGTAGATAAAAAAAAATGTCACAAACCTGGGATATTTAAATGGTCAGAATCATACATGTATGATATAAAAACAAATAATTATGTTGGCTGAAAATGTTTATCTTGTTGTGCTGCTCGTGTTTCCCATACTGTTGTTGAATAAACATCGTCATCTGCTAGTCTTGAAGTGCTTTACGACTTTAGTGGTGGAGAGAAGCAACAGAGCAGCAAGGATTTGATTGAAGCACGTTTGGATCTAGATATAAATAATAGAGGATATGCAAAAACCCAATGCCATAAACAACCTTGAGAGGTTGTGGTGTGTACTGCTACACTGTTTTGACCCTAAAGCTGTTGTGGCATGGATATCAGTATGTTCCTCAAGATCCATGTTTTATTATGTTAGTAAAAAGTTTTGCACAAAAAAACAAATAAAAACTCCTTTAAAGGTGCAATATTTGGAATTGACTAGTTTTTAATTGACATTTAGTGGTTAAACTAGGTTTTGCAGTTCAGATCGAAAATATTGTTGAGGTTTTTTGTTGTTGTAATGTAATGTAGTCATATAGTGCGTTTATTGTGTATGGCCACACACCCAAAACGTTTTACAATCATTAGCAGGGTTTTCTCCACATCACCACCAGTGTGCTGCATCTACTTGAATGATGCGACCGCAGCCACAGGACAACGGTGCCAGTGCGTTCACAATACACCAGCTATTGGTGGAGTCGAGAGACAGTGAGAAAGCCAATTTGGTGGATGAGAATGATTGGGGGGCCATGATGGGTAAGGGCTGATAAAGGGAATATGGCCTGGACACCGGGGTTACACCCCTACTCTTTATGAGTTGTGTCATGGGATTTTTAATGACCACAGAAGGTCAGGACCTCGGTTTAAAGTCTCATCCAAAGTACAGCACTCATTGACAGTATACCATAGTGTGCCCATCACTGTACTGGGGCATTAGGACTCACACAAACCACAAGTTGGGCGCCCCCTCCTGGCCTCACTAACACCACTTCCAACAGCAACCTAGTTTTCCCATGTAGTCTCTCATCCAGGTACTGACCGGGCTGAGTGTTACTTTCATGATCACGTTTTACATGTTATAGCACATAATTTGATTAACGTCATTGCGTCACCACGATATCCGCATTTCCTCCAGAATTTCATGTAATTTCGGGTGTTTTATTTTTAATATGTCGACTTTAACTGCAGTTTGGCACTTTTACTTTCATTCACGAACATTTCATGCGCACACACCATGACGAACGAGATATTGGACGCAACTATGAACTGCTGGAAGAGTTGTTTTAATGGAAGTTCATATTGCATGCTGAATGGAAGAAAAACCTCCGCATAGGTGTCTGTGGTCTGCACTGACTCGATAGATTGACTCGAGTGTCAATCAGCCGTGCATGTGTGTCTGTGTAGGTGTGTGTGTGTGTGTGTGTCTGTCGACTACCCTGTCGCAAAAAGCGGCTTAAAGTCCTACATGACGGTAAAAGTTTGATTAATGTGTTTACATGTACTGTATGTACTGCACTTTATTAATGCGACTAAAATCCGCATACTCCACATGTCTTAATTTGATTTCTCTTTAGTTCGATTATGACCTTAATCTGATTAAAATAATCAAATCCCTGTTTACATGGTAGACTGTTAATCAAAGTATTGTCTTAATTGCATTAAAATCGAATTATTGGTGTCAGTGTAAACATAGTCAATGTGAACTGTTTATATAGTCTGTGTAATTAGTCTTCATGAGATTCAGCTGTGTGATTGTAATCAGTGGTAAACTGGAACTGGTGTGTGTGTGTGAAGTGCATGTTGGAATATGTAGTCTGATTCAGTGGCAGATGTTATGTGTAATGTGTCCTCTAGTGTGACTGGTGGGCACTCAACTTGGTCACTATGAAAGATCCTTCAATACCGAAATTTAATACGCTGTGTTTTCTGCAAAGGCAACATGCACTTAAGAAATTACATTTGCTATTTGTTCAAACTACTTATTTACACTACTATTCAAACTACTACTGAAACAGCACAATTCTTATTTTTTTAAGGACAACATAATTATTTTTTCAATCGACTTATTTGTAAAAGTAATACGTTAACTTAATTCCTTCATGTTGTCTCACTCAAATCGATTATGTGGAACCGAGGATTTTTTACAGTGTGGGGTGCCTGAATATAATTGGGTGAACTGGCAGTGGGCAGAGTTAAGGCTGATTTATACTTCTGCATCAAGTGCACACTTATGGTTTGGCGCAGCCTTTGCGCGGTCGCATAAAACTCGTTGTGGCTGACACCGACACTGACGTGCACCTCTCGAAAAATGTAACCACACGTCACAACGACACGTAGCGCAGGCTCTGTAATTGATTGGCTAGGAAGCTTTGACCAATGTAGAAACCCGTTGGAGTGAGTGTTTACAAGTGTGGACTCCCATGAAGAAGCTCAAGTTGTTTTGTGTTTACCTTATGATTGAAGTTGTTGCACGTCCGCCGGTTTTTCGCCTCTGAATGAGCGAGTTTTAGCTACTTTTACATTAAGGTAGCGTTCAGAAAAAAACAAAACACCCACAAAAAACTTGATACATAGAAACTTAACCTACTGCCAGCTAGTGTTTCAGAAGTGTTATTGCAGAGCAACACAAACACTGCACAGAATTATAAATGCATGACTACGCGCAAGGGAGGCACTGTGGGTCATGCCAATCACTTGACGCAGAAGTATAAATCAGCCTTTACTCAGATCAAAACAAAGACAGACATTCTAACACAGAACGCATATTTTTGACAGAGAATAACTGTCTTTAGCATAATGTTTCATTAAAACAAGTATATTAAATTAGCACATTTCTTAAATTTATCCAAACACCATGGTATTTTTATGCTTTTGATAAATTAAAATCTTATATACAGCACCTTTCAGGCTGGCCAGTAAACAGCCACTGTTAGGCTTGCATCACTGCATAGGAGAAAAGTGTTTTTAAAATATGGAGTTTTTACTTTTATGATGTTGCTGCTGTCATATCCAGTACAGTTGCCTGCTTTATCTTTGGGCTAAGTTTCTTTGAAAACTTTCTTATACACTGTGCTTCTTTTTACAAAGCAATCTGCTGTCAAATGCTCAGAGCAAACAAATAATCCTCCAACCCAATTTGGGACTTCATTAAAAAAAAGGCCCATCAGCTTGTTTCTGACACAGGTGTTCCAAGGTCTGTAAAAAAACGCAAAATGAGCTGTTTAAACAGAATGTGTCAAAATGAACATTCTTGCACTCTTTCATTTTTCCTGTTGTCAGCAGTTCAAGTGTGTTAAGTGCATCACAAAATGACTAGGCATTTGCATACTGTATCTAGGCTCCTGCTGGTATGAGATTTGATTGTTACGATTAAATTGCTAAAGGTTTTATCACAATATCTGGTATTATTACAGTATTGAACTAAACTGCAGAAATTATTACTTTAACAGATATAACAATAAAAAAATACTTAATATACTGCTTTATTCTATACAGTAATCATGTTTACAGTAAATAAATGTTTTTGAACCTATTTAATTGCTAAAGCATGAAGAAGTAAAATAGAAAACACTTTACAATAATGTCATATTAGTTAATGTTAGCTATGGACTTAAAATCAACATATAAAAATAGACATATTATAGGTATATTCATTCTTTTTTTTCGGCTTAGTCTCTATTTCAAAGGTCGCCACAGCGGAAAGAGCCGTCAACTCTTCCAGCATATGTTTAATAAAACAATTAACACTTTCTCCAGAAAAAAAATATTATCAGACATACTGTGAAAATTTTCTTGCTCTGTTAAACATCACTTGGCAAATATAAAAAAAATAAATCTAAATCAAAAGGGGGCTAATAATTCTGACTTCAACTGTATATATGAAATATATATACAAACTTAATTCTATTCATTATTAACTAAATTGTGTGTGAATTTCTGTAGATGTCATTACGTTGACTTTAGTTAAGTTAACTTGTGTTGACAAAAGGAGCCTACACAGTTAACAAGCAAAAGGCCTATAAATAGTTACAGGATCGTTAATGTTTTAGGGCAGATTAATACTGGATATCTGGATACTGGATAATCCTCAAGCATTTGGCGCTGTGATGAACAACCCCTACCAATACAACAATGTGAATTTTCTTTAAATGAACACTTTGCATGGTAAAAAGGCTACAGCTGTGGTTGCCAGATTTTTCATAATTCACCATAAAAAAGGGTAGAAACCGTAAAAGAAATTTTTATGGTAAACTACTGTCTATCGTTCATTTATAATGTAATTTATATAATTAATAAATCAATATTTTGAAATATTAAAATCTACTCATTGCACCTTTTCACAACTAACCATCATAATAACACATATGGCGCTAAAGTAATGCAATAATATAATTTATTAACATTATATGTAACATAAAACTGTTGTCACTGTTAAGAAAAAAAAACAACAACCAAAAAGTAATGCTAAAAAAAAATGTAGACACAAAAGCTGCTGTCATGCATGGAATTATGGGAAAGTCGATTTACAGTTATTCATAGAATATATTAAAGGTGCAGTAGGTGATCTACCAAAATGCCAACCGTTGGCATAATAGCTTTGAAAACTTAGTCCCTCCCCTGCAGTTCATTGAGATGCCTCCTGAAATCACGAACGCACACATTAAAGATGTCAGTAGACGACACACTAGATCATGTCATTCGCCAGTTTGAAAACTTTATTTTACTATATAATACTACAATTCCGAAGAAATTTATAATACTACAATTCGGAAGAAACAAACTGTATTATATCTAGTAGCACGTTTTAGTTGTGTAGCAAGCACAACTTGTCATAATGTGTAATATCATGCATGCAAGGATCGCTGGTCCACTCTCTCACGGGCTTTGTTCTAAAGCGACTACTGTACGCTTAGTGGTTGGCCGGCGGGTGCTGGAATTACACTTATTACTGAGCCAAGCTTGCATGTATTTCAGACCAAATAGTCAGAGTATCATGGTAAACAAAATAGGGAGCACATCATGGGTTGTCATTGCTCAAAAACGAACCAATTTGAATATAAAATCAACTTCACCTCAGTAAAGCAGGCTAGGTGGAATAGCGCTATTTACTCGCATCGGCGGATCTGCATGAACGGGTGTGCAGTTGTACAAATCTATATTTGTTGACAGACAGTTTAGGGTACTTATCAAAATTATAAGAATTATTGGCCCGACAATATTTTAATTAGATGAACATTTTTTTTGTCTTATGCCTCATCCAGGAAAAAAAATACATACAAATACATTTAAATCATTTACTTTAATCATTACTATTGGAATGTGAAGAGACTTTCAAAAGCACAACAAAAAAATTTTCTGAATACAATCACGTACTGCACCTTCAACATTATTTAATGAAAACACAGTTTTCCACAATGCATTAATCAATGTTGGTTCGTTCATTTTCCTTCGGCTTAGTCTCTATTTCAGAGCTCGCCACAGTGGAATGAACCGCCAACAGCATATGTTTTACACAGTGGATACCCTTCCAACCGCAACCCAGTATTGGAAAACACTCACCCATACACTGTTGCGTTCACATAAACACTCATACCCTACATCCAATTTGGTTTGTTCATTTAACCTATAGCGCATGTCTTTGGATTGATGGGGAAACTGGAGCACCCGGAGGAAACTTACGCGAACACATGGAGAACATGCAAATTTTACACTGAAAAGCCAACTGGCCCAGTCGGGACTCAGATCAATGACCTTCTTGCTGTGAGGCGACAGTGCTAACCACTGAGCAACCGTGCCACCTGCATTAAGTAATGTTACCAAGATTAAAAAATGTTGAACTATGATTAATAAATGCTGTTCAAGTATTGTTCATAATTACTTCATGTTAGTAAAAACATTGATATTAACTAATAAAACCTTAATGTAAAGTGTGACCAAATTATTAAATATCCACATACAGTTGAAGTCAGAATGATTAGCCCCCCTTTGAATTATTTATTTTTTAAATATTTCCCAAATGATGTTTAACAAAGCAAGAAATTTTTCACAGTATGTCTGATAAAATTTTTTCTTCTGGTAAAAGTCGTATTTGTTTTATTTTGGCTAGAATACAAGCAGTTATACATTTTTTTTTAAACATTTTAAAGTCAAAATTATTAGCCCCTATTTTTCGATTATCTACAGAACAAAGCATCATTATACAATAACTTGTCTAATTACCCTAACCTGCCTAGTTAACCTAATTAACCTAGTTAAGCCTTTAAATGTCATATTAAGCTATATAGAAGTGTCTTGAAAAATATCTAGTAAAATATTATTTACTGTCATCATCCAAAAGATGATATAAATCAGTTATTAGAAATTAGTTATTAATACTATTATGTTTAGAAATGTGTTGAAAAAAATCTGCTCTCTGTTAAACAGAAATTGGGGGAACAAATAAACAGGGGGGCTAATAATTCAGGGGGGTAATAATTCTGACTTCACCTATATGTCTAACTGAATCTAATGGAGATAGCTTCATTGTTTATAATGTGCACTATTTGCCTTTAATGGGACACTAACAACAGGTGTAGATTGATCCCAACCATAGATATTTACAATAGATGTTGCTTAAGCTATTGTTGTCTATTGGAAGGAATGTGTCAATAGAGCTGCCATTTTAGTACAGGGTAGTGCTCCTTTGAAATGAATGTGGGACCATGGTGCAGTGGAGGACTGGCCATCCAGAGCCAGAGATATATAAACATATATACATACATCTATGATCAGGAGTTTTCCCGGTGGTCAATATGCAATTATTATTTTTTTTATTACGAAAATTATAATTTTACATCACTTTTCTACATCAATGGATAAGTGACCACATGGGCATTGCCAACAATGCCCAATGTGTTTGTGTGCATGGAAATGTATTATCCTCCCTCCCTGTGAAATTTGATCTAATCTGTGTCCTGAAACACCCCCCCACTCCTGCTTCTTTTACTTTCAATGCTAATAGAGGGTGCGATTCATTTGTGAATGAATCTCCGTTATGAACGTCTCATTCACTTAGCTGACAATAATACAAAAAAGTTTCTGGCACTGCAGCGTGTTGTTTTCATATTTAATTTACATTGTTTGCTGATTTTATTCAACCAAACTACAAGTTTAGCACAAAAGGTTGTAACAAAACCAAATCTTACCTATGAAATGTTCCGCCTTTATGCGTTGTTTTCTTTGTTTGCTTATTACACACGTACACAGCACTAAAGTCCATCATCATCACATTGGCTTTAGTCTTGACTAAGTGCGGTTAAATGACATTTGTCCTAGGAGCACTGTACAAATGTGGCGGCATATTAACGCATGCTCAGGGTCCATATGCGATATCTAGTGTATATATTTCTATGGATGCCAACTGTTACGGAACTTAATGTTAGTAGTCAAGGCTAGTGGTGCAATATAAACAAATAAAGTGGAAATGTACTTACCTGTATGATATCACAAAGCCCACAATATCCATGCAGACAAATCAGTTTTGAGCTTGGTAAAATTCTTTTAAGCCATAAATTAAACTTGTAGGATGTTATAATGGTGTCAAAACACTACCAAAAGTTGATTTTTCAGTTTGCAACCCCTTTATAAAGTGTACAGAACATGAATATGATAAAAACTTTAAGGTACTATTGAAATAACCCTGCGCAGTTTGTATAGACCTAACTTAAGAAAAGTCTAAAGAGTTTCAAAAAACTGGATTTCCTTTTCTAGAATTCTACTGAGGTTGAGTCTTGATTCTTGTCAGTATTGCAGTAGAGAATATTACTTTCAAAGTGCTGAGGCTTTCCTTTTGCTTTTCCCTGTACACCTGGCCCAGTTTCATCTACGGATTACAGACAAATTAAAGCTCAGTCTCACATTGCACACAAACATGGGCAAAATGCCACATAATAAATTACCATCTCAATTAAAAGTGATGGGGTAGCTTATTTTAAACCTTAAAAGAAAAAAAAGACAAGCGGAATAAGTAAGGATGTAGAACTGCAAAAATAATTAGCACAATTTTTGAAAAAGTTACACTTTGGACTCCTGTGATTTTTAAAAATAGGATTAAAGGCACAATTGACCCTTTGAAGGAAGCTGCTACATCTGACAAGTTTCCGCTAAGCCACTGTCAGTTTGTGGACTCTCTGGGGAATAATGTGTAATTTCTTTGACATGTTGATTTTAGACAGTAGATGTCAAGGTCTGAATTATGCACTGGTTGATACACTCAGGATGATAAGTGATACGAAATTAAGTAAACATCAGACTGACAATTGAAGTTCTTTCATTTAATGCACTTGTATTTTTTTCTGATGGCAGTGGAGAGAATAAAAAAAACACTGTCATTTTTGGTTGTACAGTACCCATGAAAGTAATACATCATTTGAAACTAAAATCTACTTTCTGTGTACACTGGCAATAACAACAGAACCTTGTGCTTTAAAGAAATAAAGAAAACAATCAAGGTGCGCTCTGTGCTATGTCGGTCACCGTGAACTTTCTGAAATTGATTTTTATACAAGAGTAGACATGAATTTTGTATATTTTTTCAGCTTGTCTGGGTACCTGATGCCTGTGTTGCGAGTTCTGTTTAAGCTCCTTTTCGCAGATTTTCAAGTTCAGGTCCACCAATTTTAAGTGACTAACTACTGCATGGTTTGTTTGTAAAATGTAGAATATATAGAATAGCAACAGTAAATAATTGCTGTTGTTAACAAAAAATAAGAAATATAACATTTGACTTCTCTCCTCTTATTAATGTATATCTATTTGTGTTCAGTAACTAGTTGTCCCTCCTTTGGCAGCAATAACCTCAACCAAGTGTTTCCTGTAGTTACAGATCAGACCTGCACAATGGTCAGGAGGGATTGGGGCCATCCCTTATTACAAAACTGATTTTGTTCAGCAATATTCTTAGGATGTCTGGTGTGAATCGCTCTCTTGAAG
>CAIGQZ010000427.1:23215524-23249555 GCA_903798205.1 Danio tinwini
TGTGTGTGTGTGTGTGTGTGTGTGTGTGTGTGTGTGTGTGTGTGTGTCGCAGCTACTAGAAGTAGGTTTCCCAGAACCGAACAAGTACACTCTTTGGTGCACAGCATGTTCTATGGTCGTGATGGAAACAGACAGTTGTTTTTCTTTTTATGTTTTATACATGTAAGTGAGATTCCTAAATGAACACTGTTTTTGCTCATTAATCAGTAGAAACTGAAGTCAACAAGAATCACTGATGTGAGCTGATTAAACTCCTCCCTTTCCTATCTGATTTAAAGGGATAGTTCACCCAAAAAATGAATCCTCATTTACTCACCCATGATTTGTTCAAAACCATTTATATAAAGATAATAATTTGAAGTTGGAAATGGGCAAGCATACAGCTATTGTAATGTCTGATCTGTACCACATTGCATCATTTTGTTTACTGTTAAAAAAAAAAAAGGAAAAATAAGTGGTCTTTTTCAGTGCAGTGTTTAATGAAATTATATCTTCACAGGATAGGGTGACATGGTGGCTCAAGGTGTCATGGTACATTGAAAAGATGGATTCAAAAAGGTAGGATCCAACTGCATTTAATGAAGAAATAATTGTGCAGGTAACAGAAAAAGAATGGGACATCCAAAAATCAAAGTATTAAAAGAACAATACTAAACAAAACAAGAAACTAAGGCAAGGTATAGGAACACAGCACATGAACAACATACCATAGAAAAACAAACGACCTTGGTATAGCCTACCTTTGACTGGAGGGTTCTCGCGGTAATGCCGAATTAAGGGACTGTCCTGGGAAAATTGGGACATCTGATCACCCTTGTGGGTGACTAAAACAGGGCTATTCAATATTCTGATTGGGCTACAGCCACTCCGAGCCCCAGTTTAGCACCGTTTTTGAACAGCAGCGAACCAAAAGGAATACTTTACATTATCGACCAGAGAAAGCATAAGGCAGAGGCATTTCCCGTGTCATAGCGCAAATTATTTTTTCAGCCAATCAAGGGCCTCCTTCCGTGGACCCACAGCTTCAACCCCACCTAGCTCTCATTAATCAGGTCATGCTGGTTTGGAACTATCCCTTTAGGTGCATGTATTTTAATAGGAGCTTCTTGCTTCTTCTGTACTCTAAAGCGATTTTCGTCCTCACAAGATACTGTTTAAGCTCTTAGATCTGAGACACCAAGCTGATGGTCTGCCTTTGGACTTGCTTGGTCAGGGTCATCACCTTTTATTGGGTTAACATCGGAGCTCGTTGGCCTGATTCAGTGTGTAGAAGCAATGCCAGGCCGTCGACTGAGCAGTGCACTCTGACTGGTTAATCAGCAACAAATCAGAGTGTGAGTGTGACATAGCAAGTAAACAATTTAAGTCCAGAAGACACGCAGCTTTTTGGTTCAGAATGAACCAGATGTGAGCCAACATAAGGTGATAACACAGTTGGGTTTTGTCTGTGCTATAGTTTTCTGGCATCTGCTTGGTGTGTACCGGCCGTACCAGCCATTATATACTCACCAGCCACTAGGTACACCTTACTAGTACTGGGTTGGACCCACTTTTCCCTTCATCCTTCGTGACATAGATTCAACAAGGTACTGAAAATATTCCTCAAAGATTTTGGTCCATATTGACATGGTAGCATCAGGCAGTTGCTATAGATTTGTCAGCTGCACAACCATAATGCGAATCTCCCATTTCACCACATCCCAAAGGTGCTCTATTGGATTGAAATCTAGTCATTTGAGTACATTGAACTCATTGTCATGTTCAAGAAACCAGTCTAAGATGATTCGCGCTTTATGACATGGTGCATTATCCTGCTGGGAGTAGCCATCAGTAGATGGGTATACTGATCATAAAGGAATGGACATGGTCAGCAACAATACTCAGGTAGGCTGTGGCGTTGACACAAGAAAATATCGTCCACACCATTTCACCACCACCATTAGCCAGAACTGTTGATACAAGGCAGGATGAATCCTTGCTTTGATGTTGTTGATGGCAAATTCTGATCCTACCATTCGAATGTCACAGCAGAAATCGAAACTCATTACACCAGGCAACGTTTTTCCAATCTTCTATTGTCCAGTTTTGGTGAGCCTGTGCGAATTGTATCCTCAGTTTCCTGTTCTTAGCTAACAGGAGTGGCACCCAGTGTGGTCTTCTGCTGCTGTAACCCATCCGCTTCAAGGTTTGGTGTGTTGTCCATTCCGAGATTCTCTTCTGCATTCCTTGGTTGTAACAAGTGGTTATTTGTGCCTAATAAAGTGGCATGATGTTACTTTACATTTTTCAGCTAATTGAATTTGATTATTTTAATTAAGGCTTTCATGAATTTCTGTTCATTTATTTAATATGGAAACTCTGATCTGCACCCCACTGTGTTATTGTGTTTACTGTAAAACATGTAACAGGTTTTACAGTGCAATGTTAAATTAAATTATATGTTTTAACTTCCAAGTATAGTTCATTTATAGGTTATTAGTCATTTATAGACTTATTAGTCATTTACTCAGCCTTCTCACAAAAATTCTATTTCGGTGAAACACAAAATAAATTATTTAAAAAAATGTTGGAAACATGTACCCATTGAACTCCATAGTATTTGTTTTTCCTACTATTTAAGTATGGTCGCAGGTTTATCAAATTTTTCAAAATATCTTGTGTGTACAACAGAAAAAAAAACACTTGAGGGTAAGTAAATACTGAGTAAATAAATTTTTTTTGGGTGAACTATTCCTGTTCTAGGAGAAGCATTAAAGTAGTGTGTTAACCAAGCGTTTGTGATTCATATTTTGTGAAATATTTTATAGAAAATATCCAGAATTCATTATATAAAACTGTTTCTTGTCTCTGTGGCACAGTAATTCCATGCTATACTTCTATAAATGTCATGCCAAATAATATGCTTAGGGTTTAGTTGTAGCTTCCAAAGTTCAGACAAGCTGTAAAATGATAACCAGTGAGGAATTATGAGAAACAAGCTTGAAATTACACCCTGGGCAACCTCTTATATTACATCCATTGTTATGTCTCTGAGTGGTATGAATGTGCTAGTAGTATTTCAGCTGGATTCTAATCTGCTTGAATATACCTGGTGCTGTCCAGAGGCGCTAAACCATTTACTAGCATCACTGAATTTACAGCCAGTGAATTAACACCGCAATGCCACAGTTATTGCCTGCGGTAATGGAGCTATAAACTGAGGGGAAATTGTGAAGGCTCAGAGAAAGCCCTGGGCTAAGGATGCTAAAAACATTAACGCCGGCTACCTTGAAAGAACTATAAGACCTCTATAACATGCTAAAGTGTAAATTTTTCAGATTTCAAAGCATTAAGGTGAGAAACGTCTCATAGTTTATGAAAGGTTTGATTATTGGAGGCATGATGTATAATTGGTAAATTCCTAAAGGCATAGTTCATCTAAAGTAAACATTCTGTCATGATTTGCAGTATACACTCTGTGTGTTTTTGTTCTCTCATTGAAAGCAAAAGGTTATTCTTTAATTGAACAGGCAAATGAGCTATTTATTCATTATACATTATTTGAATAGTTTTTTTTGGTGCTCTACACACACAAAAATAGCTCAAACCATCAAACGAGGACTGGATATTTTATTGAGTTCTGTTCCAGTATTGTAGCACTTGAATTAAAATTTATATTTTGATTACCTACCCCTATATACATTTCTGGAGAGCAACAAATACATCCCAGTAAATTTTTTATAATTTTTTTTTTTGTTTTTGTCTTTGCGAATACACCAAAGGCTGCTGTGTATGTTTTTTGAGATCTCAAATTTCTCTCGCGAGTGCCATTCACACCTGTTGTTCTCATGAAAATCCACTAGAGGCCACTGTCGACTGATTGACCGACCAACCGATAACACCACCCATCCCCTTTTCTAAACCCGAACGATAGTGTTTTAAAAAGCACTGATTGACCAGTGCCCACCCACTTCCTAAACCAAACCGACAGTGTTTTGAAAAGCAATCCAGAAAAAAAAGCTATCTTGGCAGACTGATTTATTTATTTATTTATTTTTTCACTATTTTTAGATTTTACCCCATTCTCACCCTGCTATTTACTTGTTTGTTTTATTTTTTGGCTTTTGTCTTTGTTTTACCTGCTTTCTAGAACCCTTCTTAGCCTGACTCAAACCCCTTTGTCAAAGTCATCTCCTCTCTGCATCTCAAGTCCACCAACGTACATGACAAGCTACTGGACAAACTGGTTACAGCGGAAAAGCCGTCCATATGAAGGTAAACAGTCACCTGGTAAGCGCTAAAAGGAATGGCGTCATATCGGCCTGTAGCATTTGTTTTAAAGACTAAATCCAGCCATACGCAATTCTGGCTACATAATTTGCGATCTCCAGAAATGTATATAGGGCTACGTTTTCAGAATGAGCCTGTGTTGATTTTTTTTTATTGCAAATTAAAATGTGTTTTTTTTAACATCTTTATATATTTAAATTGTGTTATTACACTGGTAAAAATAGCTGCTGATCAACAGTTTTATACAATTTATGTAGCTCATGATCTCCTTTTAAAAATGTACCTCTGCAGCTTAAAGGGGTGGTCCAGAGTCTATTTTTAAGGCTTAGTTGTGTTTATGAGATGCAAAGCAATGTGTGTTCATGCTTTATTTGTAGAAAATCACGTTATTTTTTCTTAGATTTAACTTTAATTATATACCTCTACTCAGCTAACATGAACGACAAATTTTTCCTAGTTCCCCCGAAAGCCCACCCTCAAGAGGTTCTGATTGGTCAGCTAACATAACATCCATGTCACCAGGAGGCTTCACGTCCAGTCATGCCTCTACTAGCACGTGCTGTGCCTTTGCTGTGTAAATACTGTCAGTCAGTGTAGCAGCTGTGTCAGTGTGAGCCTGAATTAGACAGCAAGATGCTCTCTAAAATAAAATCTGAAAAGTGTCTTTCGCATATTTTCGGGTTATAAGCATGTGTAAGTAATATGAAAAGTTCACATATCTTTAACGAGTTTGTTATTTGAGATGTGTAACGCAGGGAAAGTGGCCGCATAGGCAAGGAAAGTTTATTTATATAGCACATTTCATACACAGTGGCAATTTAAAGTGCTTTACATAACAAGAATAAAAAAACAAGTATAAAAAAAAAACAGATAATAAAAATTAATAAAACAGAAAAAAATCTGATTACAATGTGTTAAAACAGGTTATAAAAGAATGAAAAAGAAAAGAAAGACAATCGTGCGATCTGTCAAACGTAGCACAGTGCTTATTCAGTAAAGGCACAGCTAAGGCACAGCTAAACAGATGTGTTTTCAGTCTTGATTTGAATGTACCTAATGTTGGAGCACATCTGATCATTTCTGGAAGCTGGAAGCTGATTCCAGCAGCGAGGGGCATACTAGCTGAAAGCCGATTTACCCTGCTTTGACTGAACTCTTGGCATTTCAAGTTTATAAGATCCTAAAAATCTGAGTGATCTATTAGGCTTGTATTCAGTGAGCATATCTGTAATGTATTGAGGTCCCAGGCCATTTAGTGATTTATAGACAATAGTAATACTTTAAAATCTAATCTGAATTTAACTGGGAGCCAGTGTAAAGACCTGAGGACAGGTGTGAAGTGCTCTGATTTCCTGGTTCTGGTCAGAATCCTGGCCGCAGCATTCTGGATGAGCGGCAACTGTCTGACTGTTTTTTTTTTGGGAAGGCCTGTGAGGAGGCCTTTCTTTCTCTTTCTCTCAAGTTTCTATATAATTCTTGCACTGTTTTTGAGATGATAGAGATTCTGGAAGCTATCCTTTGTCAAATGCTAGCTATATATATATATATATATATTTTTTATAATTTTCTGGAACATAATTAAAATTAAACTGTAAGCACTTCTCTCTTTGTGTCGTGTCCTTTGGAAGCCCAAATGCAGAAACAGAAGAAGCTCTGTGAAAATGGCAGCATTTAGACGGCATTTTAGCTTTCTCTGCTGTAACATTATAGAGCCTCTGGCCACGCCCCTTTGCTGCACAGGGTGTATGCGCATGGTGAATGCACGTAACCTGAAGCATTTGTAATGTCACTAAACCAAATGTATTTTTTTGTAGTCCACAAACTTTGTTTGCTGTAGGCTTTGCTAAGCTAACTTTGTAAAAGCCAATGTTTCCTTTTGCATTGAACTTTGTGCATATTACATTCAGAGATGTTGTTATTATAACAGCTTTCAATTTGATAATTACAATAAGCCAGATGACAATTTTACTTAACCCCACTGCTGATTTGTATCATTCTACTTAATCTCATTTTAATTATGCAAGAACAAATTTGTAGGATTAGATGATGGGACTGTTCAAAAAGTGCTTTTCACTTAAATGAAGAAATTAAAATGCAGATTTATATTAAGCTAACTAGCTCAATCATAAGTGATGAAATCTGTTATATAAATCATTTCCCAAATCCCTCATATGGAAGCAGCATCTGTAGGAGAATGATTTTAGGTTTTCTCCATTCATCTGGAAACCCTGCAAATGGATAAGAGAAACCCCGAGCATGTTTCATGCCTTCAGCATTTAAAATCACTGCAGTTAAACTCATTGTAGTGTTCTTCCTTTGAATAAGCAGCTGTTGCTGAGAAGCCATTGCTTCTCATGGTGAGTTGCACGAATTTGTGCTGTGTGGATAATCTGGGATTTTCAGAAACTTAAGGCCAACTGCTTCCAATTTCCAGTAGACCCTATAGCTATGATTCAAAAGACCACCAGCCCCCCACCACCGCTTCACTTTCCCCACCTCCACCCTTTCTTATATGCACACGTCATGCTTCAGAAATGGCCTTTATGCTCAATTGACCCATCTTCGGGCGGCTACAGTATGATTGTCCGGGAATCACAATCCAAACCTCTTCATTTGTTTTTCTTAAGTGGCTTAAATTGCACGCTAATTAGAGGTGGGCTGTGTTGTGACACACAGGGTGTGCTTTTAAGGCACAAAGCAATTTCATGCACCAGTGTGATAATACCAGACCAAAGGAGTTAAGAAAAATTGCACTGCAGGGGTTAAACAAACAGTCTAGGGCCTAAACACTTATGCTTTGAATGAATTCATGTGATAGCACCAAATTGCAATAGTTGTGGACCCATCATTGTGACTCCACTGTGATCTTCTACTTGCAGGAAAATTTGTTGTTTGAAAGTGTAAGACCAGAATAAGAGCCTGTACAGTCAATTGTACACCCAACAGGATACAATGCATGTC
This sequence comes from Danio tinwini, assembly GCA_903798205.1. Taxonomy (NCBI): domain Eukaryota; kingdom Metazoa; phylum Chordata; class Actinopteri; order Cypriniformes; family Danionidae; genus Danio; species Danio tinwini. Next base: position 23,222,755 of record CAIGQZ010000427.1, read on the forward strand.
ATTAAGGGATGTTTTCATTATTACAGTCAGTGGAAAGGATTTCATTCGAACTATGTCTGCATAATCAGTGCTGTATACTGTATGTACTGTACAATATGTGTTTTTGTCCCACTTTATATTGTGGCCTTAACTAATATGTACTTACATTAAAATTAGTAATTCATTACAATATACTTATTGTGTAAGTACACATTTTTACATTGTATTTATAATCTTGATTGCATACCTGTATGACCTACATCTGTCATTCATTTCTGTAAGTGCATTTATCATTTCACTGTTCACCTTAACCCAACCCTTAAATCTAGTCATACCACCAAACCTGTCCCTAACCCTACCCATATCCCACCTCAAGACCACTAGAAGTGTACTGCAATACATTATGAACACAATAAGTACATTGCATTCATATCTTGATACAAGTCATTAAGGCCACCTAATATAGGTGAAAAATTAACCAGATACAGTACAAGCCGCATGGAGCAATTACACGTAACAAAACACACAATTAAATACATATATTGCAAGCTAGCGAAAACAAGGAGGCAACCATTTTAATCTCACTTGTGAAATGGTGGAAGGAACTGATCCATGAAAGTTCCTGTGAAACTCTGACAAGTCCCATACATCTATAGTCTTTTCTGATCCTTTCTTTTTCTACAGTGTTTGTGGCCGGGAGTTTAATTTTTGCCGGGTCTGCACATGCAACAAATGGGCGGGGCTTGAGTTCTGTTTCAACGTCACGCCAACACGGCTAAAGACTCGTTACCGTTACACTATGTAACTCGTTACACTATGAGTCGACTCTTATAAATGAATCAATAGTTTTAAACACTTTCAGATTTAAGCCTTAGCTGGATATTTCACTTCACTTAGAGCTGTGTTACACACTGCATGAAAGGTCATTTTCAATAAACCCATAATAGGGGCATTTTAATATATTTTAATCTGTATCTCATTAAATCATTTTGTTTACTGGAGATATGTAGTAGTTTTTACAGTGCAATGCTAAATAAATTATTTGTTTTTAGTTCTAATTCACTTTGGATTGTTCACTCAAAATTTTGTGCCATTATTTACTCAAGCTCAGTTGCCACAAAGCAGTTTGAGTTCCTGTTTCCAGTTCAACATGAAAGAAGTTATAAATATTATGTACTTTTTTTTCGTACAAAGGAAGTTATTGGAAAGAGATTTCTAGTATATTTATCTTCTTTTGTGTTCAACAGAAAAATGAAGCTTATAAAGGTTTTGAACCACTTGAGGGAGAGTAAATGTTGAGAACGTTTTATTATTTGCGTGAACTTGCGCCTTGAAGTATGTTCTAGGCATCATTATAGCAGTATGTGATGTATTATTTTTGTGAAATATTTTATAGAAAGTTTTCACTCTGCAGCCCAAGTTTATTTTAATATATATATTTTAAATGTTATGTTATTCCTTTGACACAGAATAGTTTTTTTCCCCCCATTGCCAATATTTCAGTCGTGATCTTTTAGAAATCAGTCTGATACAGTGCTTGTATGCCAAGAAAAGATTATTATTATTGATATTATTATTATAACATGATATGCCTAACAGCAAGAAGGTTGCTGTTTCGAGCCTCGACTGGGTCAGTTGGCGTTTCTGTGTGGAGTTTGCATGTTCTAACCGTGTTCACGTGGGTTTCCTCCGGGTGCTCCGGTTTGCCCCACAGTCCAAAGACATGCGGTACAGGTGAATTGGGTAGGCTAAACTGTCCGTAGTGTATGAGTGTGTATGGATGTTTCCCAGAGATGGGTTGCAGCTGGAAGGGCATCCACTGCGTAAAACATATGCTGGATAAGTTGGTGGTTCATTCTGCTGTGGTGACCCCAGATTAATAAAGTGACTAAGCCGACAAGAAAATTAATGAATGAATTTGGACCAAAAGCCAAAAAAAAAAAAATATATATATATATATATATATATATTTGATTATTTATTTCACAATGTTGAACTTGTCATTTAAAAAAAAAGAAATATTATGTTGAAAATAATGTTTACAGCTACAATTTTCTTGTTTTGACACATTAAAGTATGTCACATTAAAGTATGTCATATTGTAAGAAATAATTGCATTTGCTTTTTTAGAAAAAAATCATTAGTGTTTAGCCCTGTATAAGTATACAATTTCATTCATAATGGTCTTAAAAGGGTCCTAAAAAGTCTTTACTTTGACTTGAAACCTGCAGAAACCCTGAGGATATAGGTATGTTAAAAGTGCAATTATAGAAGACTTTGGGTAATATTTACAGATGGATGTACTATGACTGTCTTATACAAGTTGTATTAACTAGAACCAGATATTTACAAAAAGATGAACCTACTGTACAAGTTGCTAATGATAATCAGGGATATGCAAATATAAATGAACATCTTATACAGGTTGTTATTTGGTGTAAACAAATTACAATTTGTACAAATAACTGATCAACAAATAAAGAATAGTTTTCATGAGCAAAACAGTATTTATGTAGATATTTGAGTTAATGGTTTCATGCATATTTTGTTTCTAATTCCACTTCTGCATCATTGGATGTCATCTCAAAAAAAAAAAAAAAAACTAACAAAAAAACACCCAATACATTCATGTTGTACGTGAACCTAACTGAGAACCCTGATATTTGTTACAGATTATTGTCATGATATATGACATATACAACAGCAACTGATCTTTTAATTACGGGCAAACAAGCATGCACTGCATATGATGCTATGTCAGAAGCCTCAGTAGTTCATCCCCTGCACTGAAATAAAAAATGTGAATCCTTGCAGATATATAGCCTCTCAAAGAATTCCTATTTTGTCCCACTCGACTGCCCTATCAGTTGGCGTGACATGGTGATTTATTAGATCAGAGATGTTCTGTGAGGTGGTGCAATAGGAAGAACTGTGAAATGCTGCTTGACTGTGAATTGCTTGGACCCATTGCTGATGTATATGAAATACAAGATGGAGAATGTATTATTTAGTCATTTTTATGATGTAAGGGGCACCTATATTTGCCACACAGGGAAATTGTACGAAGGTCTATGTTTTAATAAATATTCACTCACCGGCCACTTTATTAGGTACACCGTACTAGTACTGGGTTGGACCACTTTTGCCTTCAGAAGTGATTTTTCTCAAAGATTTTGGTCCATATTGACATGATAGAATCACGCAGTTGCTGCAGATTTGTCGGCTGCACATCCATGATACAAATCTCCCATTCTACCACATCTCAAAGGTGCTCTGTTGGATTGAGAACTGGTGACTGTGGAGGCCATTTGAGTACAGTAAACTCATTGTCATGTTCAAGATGACATGTCATGTTCGCGTTATCTTGCTTAAAGTCATCAGAAGATGGGTACACTGTGGTTATAAAAGGATGGACATGGTCAGCAACGATGCTCAGGTAGGCTGTGGCTTATTTGAGTTACTGTTGCCTTTCTATCAGCTGGAACCAGTCTGGCCATTCTCCTCTGACCTCTGGCATTAACAAGGTATTTGTGCCCACAGAACTTTCTTGCCCAAGAAAGAATTTTCTTTTTTTCAGACTATTCTCTGTAAACCCCAGAGATGGCTGTGTGTGAAAATCCCAGTAGGTCAGCAGTTTCTGAAATACTCAGACCTGCCCATCTTGCACCAACAACCATGCCATGTTCAAAGTCACTTAAATCAGCTTTCTTCCCCATTTTGATGCTCAGTTTGAACTGCAGCAGATCGTCTTGACCATGACCTTGTCTACATGTCTAAATGCATTTGCTGCCATGTGATTGTTGAAGAGAAATTTGCATTAACTAGCAGTTTGACAGGTGTACCTAATAAAGTGGCCATTGAGGCTAAGATTATACAGTAAGTCATAAGCACACAATTGGTTTAGGATGTTTTTCATACAATTTTCTTAAATGGTAATGCTAATACCCTCTTTTTACAAGATCTACATTATATTACATGATGCAATTTAAGTCTATGAAGTTTGCCTATAAAAACGTCATGAGCCGTTTGTTATTTCAAGCTGTGAATGCAATTTTAAGATGCAAAAACATGCTGTTTCATGTGAGTCTATTTAAATGCAGATTAGCTGAAATTCCCTCCCTTTTCCAGATGAAGGCGGAGCTTTTACAGCTCAAGGCTTGCTTATAAAGCTTTTAAAGAAATATTAATGTTTATTGATTAAAAAAGTAGCATGACATGCATTAACTATTGTTGACTGTGCAGTTAATATGAATCAAACTTCAAAAAAAAAAATCACTTGCTGCTTTTGATTAAATAACATTTGTACCTTTTAATAAAGATGTTTCTCCTCATTTATGCTGTTAAATTAGATATTTTTTATTATCATTATAAGAAGCAAGAGGAAGTATTACTTAATACTGGGGGAAATGTAGTGGTCAACATGAAGTCACATTGCAGCATTCCTCTGGGTAATTTTTATACACTTGGCAGTTTTCAGTAAGTGTTTTTGTCTCTTCTTGTAAAGTACCAAACAGCCGCTGCTCAAGTACTGTAATTCAAAGTTCTCCCATTCACATCTAGCCAAGTACAGTTCAAAACCCCAGATGTGTTCTTGCTCTGCCACTTATATCCATTAGATGGTGACTTGCAATGGCGTGAATGAGTGTTTCAGAATAAATATCAAACCAACCAGTAAACATAAATGGTTGTGAACATTGATGGCAGAGGAAGGAGAAAACCTACAATATTTGGAAAATACTACTGCTATTGTGTCACAAACTATAGTTTTTAGTTGTTTCAAATCCATTTACAATCACAGACAACTAAATGTGAACGCTTTGTGTTTATGTGGGTGTTTTTGACAGTTTATGTGCAATACAACACAAAGGAGAACAGTTTACACCAAATATTTAGTTAGAACTACTATCAATCATCTAAATCAGTGCTTCTCAACCACGTTTCTGGAGGACCACCAGCACTGCAAGTTTTGGATGTCTCCTTTGTCTGTCACACCCATTATAGGTCGTTCAGTCTCTGCTAATGACCTGATGATATGAATTAGGTGTGTTTGGTTCAGGAGACATGGAAAGTGTACAGAAGTGGTGGTCCTCGAGGAACGTGGTTGAGAAACACTGATCAAAATTATACGATAGTTTCAATTCAAAGTGGATAAATTTTGGAAAATGCCTAAGCGTAACTTTTAAATCTACATTAATAAGACACTAAAGAGAACATTTAAATGATGTGAATAATACCATAGTATGAATTCGAGGCCTAATATGTTAAGCATTTAAACATTTTTGTCATCTAAACTTGACAATAGCACTGCATAACGGAGTCCATAAGAGCAGTGCAAGAATTGAAAGTTTTGTGGGGGACAATTTTGAGCTTCACTTTTTTTTGCCGCCAACCCTAACACATACACACTTTCATGAGTAAACCTAACCTGATAAATATTTACTGCAGTATAAAGTGTGAAATCTAGGCCCAGTCTTATTTTAATATAATGATATATCAGCAAAGAGGTCTGTGACATAACTGTACAATTGCATATTGTGAGTTTAGGCCTTAGTCTGAAACTGTGCTGCTATTCGTCACGACACATCATATGCTCTGAATGATCAGATCAGCGTCAGACCTCACCTGGTCTACTGTGACAGGACAGGATTGATGACAGGGAGTTAATCTGGCTAAGAGACGCTGTGTTCTGCAGCCCTCTCTGTGTGAAGAATCTACGAGATGAGACAGATTCAGACAGTTAATACTCACACTGCCAAGTCACTGAGGGAGATTCACAATGACAGCTGCAGATAACAAGCTTTATCCAATCAGTTGGAGGAAAAAAAGAGACAAAAACGTGTGAGAGAAAAAGCGAACAAACAGACAACTTTTTCCTTTGAAATTGTACAGTGTGTGGTTTTGTGATCAGAGTTTCTGTCTGTTCAGCTGTAATCAGTACTGATTATTACTGGAAAATAAAACAGAATGTGCTGTTCATTTTTTGATTACGCTGAATATCTTTCTTGGTTTTAAAGCAGTCCAGATGGACTTTTATAAGTGTGTTAAAACCAAAACGCCGGGTTATAGACCACAATCATTTATTAGTATGGTGAAGGGCCTCCTTTTGCGGTTAACACAGCACCATTTCATCTTGGGAATGACAGATACAAGTCCTGCACAGTGGCCAGAAGGATTCTGAGCCATTCTACTTTTAGAAGAGTGACCAGGTCACGTTGTGATGCTGGTGAAGGAAAGTGTTTCCTGACTCACCCCTCCAAAACACCCCAAAATGGCTTAATAACATTCAGATCTGGTCATTGTGCAGGTCATGGGAGATGTTCAACTTCACTTTCATGTTCATCAAACCACTCTCACCACTCTTGCTGTGTGTATTGGTGCATTATGATCCTGATAAATGGTACTGCCTTCAGGATACAATGTTTGAACCATTGGGTGCACATGGTCCAGAATGGTGGAAGTCCTTTGCAGTGTCCATCTAAACACAACTATTGGGCCTAAGGAATGCCATAATATTGGAGCCCAAAACATCACTTATCCACCCCCATGATTCACTCTGAGCATGCAACAGTCTGGGTGGAATGCTTTGGGGCTTCTCCACACTGTAATTCTCTCAGGTGTGGGAAAGACAATGAAAGTAGACTAATCAGAGTATACATGTACATGTTCCACATTGTCCACAGCTCAAGATTTTCACTGCTGGCACCATTGAAACTGACATTGGCATGAGTGATCAAAGTTTGGCTATAGCAGCCTAGCCATGTATATTGACCATGTGGAGCTCTCTACAAACAGTTTTGGTGAAAACCGGAGAATTGAGGTGCACCTTTAATTCGGCGGTGAGTTGGGCAGCTGTGGTTTTAAGTTTATTTTTCTCTTATACAATTTGTGTTAGCACCTTTTTGTGTGCACAGTTCTTTGTGTGTCCTTCTTGGTGGTATGCTGACAATACCCTGGATAGCATGGCTCTTGATACATCACAAAGACTTGATGTCTTGGTCACATATGTGGCAGCGTGACACACACCAACAATTTGTCCTCTTTTGAACTCTGATATGTCACCCATAATGTTAAGTGCATTGCAATGTTTTATGTGCTATTGCTCTGCTAATTAAACGTTCACACTCTGCTCCTCCTCTATGAAGATTGGCCACCAGGCTGGTCAAATTTATCCATGAAATGTCCAACACTAATGCATCGGTCACACTAGAGTTTCAGCATGCAGATTTGACGCAGTCATACAGCGCTGCAAAAAGGGACGGAACTAAACAAGATGATTAGACATTTATAAACAATTGGTTAATATTTTACATTTCTGTCCAGAGAGGTCATATTTTGATCTTGTGCAGTCACGTGATGCAATCTCGCAGGTCAGACTTTACCAAGCTTGAACTTTGGTATGCAGCGAACTGCAAAACTTGTTGCACAAGCTTGCGTTTTCGGTGTGTTGTGTGTGAATGAAAGTCTATGGAGCGAAAAGTCCAGTGTGACTAGCTTAAGTTGGCCCGTGTTTCAGTTTCATAACCCCTGTAAATATGAATGTATTCATTGAAATTCATTGCATATTAGGTCTGAAATTGTTGTCAAATGTTTGCACGTTAAAATATAAATATAACATTGTGTTGTGTTAGTCACATTTACACACCGTCTCTGAAGCTTTAATCCTTCATAAAAAAAACTCAAATTGGGTATTTTTTTTGTTTTTGTTTTTTTGCATTCATATAGCAAGTGTTTTGAGAGGTGTTTTGACAATTCAGAGTCAGCTAACAAGCGAATATTGGGTGAAAAATACTTTTGCAGACAGAAACTTCAAGCAAAATTCAGCCAGGGATTGACATGGCATCTTTTTCCTCTTGGCCTGGGAGACATCAAGTCATTAACCTTAAACTCATTAACAGTTAATTAAGCAGAATTGGCAGTGAGTGAGCTATGCACAGCTGGTGATGGACACTGAGGTCCAATTGGTTTATTAAATGAGGGCTGAGGTTTTTGTTACTTGATCATTGAACATGGCACTTGCAAGTCTAAGGTCATGCTGTAGGTTTTTTGTCTCTTATAGGGGTATATTTGGATGTGAACTGAGAAAAAGTACGTCTATCTTGTAGATCCGTCAAGTAAACCTGATTGTGGGATTCCAATTGCAATTGTGGGATCCAATGAATGTCCAATTCAGTCAACTATTTGTCTAGACTAGCTGTCGTCTAGTTGTTAATTTTTTTTAAAGTAGTGGTTGAGAAACTTTTTGACAGCAAGACTCCACATTGTGCAAAATAATATTTAATAAGTCAATTTATTTTCCTTTTGTTTGTGATTTACTGGATAGCTTAATAATTAAAGTAAAAAATGTGTGAATTATTTTTACTCACAATTTCAACATGGAAAAATATATAAATATAAAGTATATATACAATATATATAATAATAATAATAATAATAATAATAATAATAATAATAATAATAATAAATATGTTTAATTAACCATTCATTATTTATTTATTAAACAACTGTCTGGAATACTCAATTCTGATTGGTCAGTCATGACATTTATATGTTTTATTCCCAGATAACAACCACCTCAAAAACAGGCTCATTCTGAATCTTTGAATCAATTTGATAGTCAATGTGTACGTTCACATCCACATATCAGTACAGTTGCATCTATATTCATATGTACTGTATCTGGTTATCTATCACGTGGCTGTTTTTGACTGTCTGGCATCGTCTTGTGAATGAATAATACTTAGGTCAGTATCCTTTGAGACGGTTTTGTTTTTGTCAGCTTTGTGTTTTTGACTGTTTGGTGCAATCTTGTGACCGAATAATGCGCAAGATCTTATATAAGCATACATAAAAAAAAAAATAGAGGAATGACATTAAGTTAATTTAATTGGATACTTGGATGTCTGAATCTTTGGTTTAAATCCAAGAGGGAGATTTTTAAAACCAAAAAACTCCTACGTTAGCAAAAACTCATTACAGAAAACAGAAATAATGAGTACATCCAAAAGAGGTCCTAAATTAGGATCATAATTTTAAAGATTAATTTTTTTAAACCATTAAAATGTATGAAACATATTTATTGCTTAAAATACCTTTAAATTGTTAATTTTTTAGAAATCTCTGTGGCAAAGCAATAGATGTCATTGCCTTGTTTAGAAGAAAGAACATTACCTTAATGGATCATTACTTAGAAATACATATATCATGCAAATAGCATGCAAACACATCAAAGAGCATGCTATACTTTTGCTTTTAAAGTGCACATTTAACACAGAAAGAGGTCTTTTTTTGAACAGTATTATCCCAAATGCTTTGTTCGCTATTTGCCTCTAATGGCACTATTCATATTCTAAACTACTCTTTGCTTTTGCTGTGCTTTTATAAGATTGAGATATTTCACTATATTTCTATCACATTTGGGAAAAAGCAATCACTAGTCACAGCTTCTTTTTGAAACTTAAATCATAAACCGCTTACATAAAGTTGTGGCAGTTAAATGCCCTAAGCTTTTAAAATGCCATAAAAGCAATGTAGTATTATTGCAAGTCTGATGTTTATGAAACATCCTTAAATAGATGATGTGTGCCTGATTGCAGATGTAACACAGAGCCAGGAACGTTCTGGAAAACAGCTTCACGTCACTAGATTTTTCATCTCATGGCTTATGGGAACAATATTTTCATATGCAGAGCAATGGTCTGTGGCCTTCTGATGAGACAATGGAATAATTAGGAGAGACCGTGTTCCAAAGAACATTAATCAAGTGTATTGAAATTAACTTTCAATTGACTTTTCTTTCTGGAAGGAGGAACCCATGTTGATAAATTGTGAGAGCGTGTAGTCTAACGTTGCACATCTTTATCAATTAACCAGCTTGCTACTTGCTTTTATTGTATGACAAGTACATTTAACCTTTTAAAAAAAAATGATACACAATTTTATAGAAAGTAACATCTCTTTTGTAATGTATTCTTGTGTTTTCAAACTAATTTATAAGAATAATTGTGATATGGTGTAGAATTGCATTCATTATCATGGATACAGAAATGTTAATTAAAACTGCATGTATGCTAATATTATCTGAACTACTTTTAAAAAATGTAACACAAGTTACTTTTTACCTTGCTTAATTGGCTTTAAAAAACATTGTGTAATAAAAATGATCTTAGTCAGGTTGAACCACACACTTTATGAGAGAGTGTGCTGCGAGGAAACAGACTATTGACTCGCACTCATCATCATCAGCATCATCATCAGGTCTCCTTTTTCACAGCAGATGAGTCAGTGTACTGTTCTAGTAACTGAATATCTAAGAATATTGGTTTATTTTGAGTCAAAGGGGGTTTCCGGTATGTTAGTACTTACTAAAAACACAAACCGTTTCACAACTGCATTCAATTTAATGAACTGGTTCGACAGGTTTACTTAGAAGATCCAGTTAAAACAAGCATAAAAAAGGGTTATTGCTTTTATTGTTGAGGAGATGCAGCCACTGTCTAACGTTACTGTAGAAGCGACTACATTTAGTAATATACTGTAGTACATTTTTTTTTCTCTTTTGGGAAACGATTTACACATTTGTTAAGGCTCAAAGGTTGTCTTACTGTTCATTTTGTTATTAAATATTTTAAAGGTTTAAACACATTACTTTACGTGCTTTCATTAATCGGTATATGCATGTCTAGCTCTGGACTCAGAAAGGTCTCAAAATATAATTTTATCCTACAAGGAAAGGTGGTTATATACTGTAGGTGGTTGTTAAATGCAGAGCTTCTCTTTTAAAATGTGAAAAAACACCTGCAAGTTCTGAAAGAGATCAAATGGCAGGTAAGAAAAAGTAACGCAAAAGTAACTCAAAAGTAATATAACGCATTACTTTTCATATAAAACAACTAAGTAATGCAATTAGTTACTTTTTTGGGGGAGTAAATCAATATTGCAATGCATTACATTTAAAAGTAACTTTCCCCAACACTGGATGCGTCATCACTCTACTAGCACATTCGCGCTACGTCACCGATTTTGATCCCACCCCAAAAATAATTTTAAACCCGGAAGATGAAATTAGCTGACAAAAGCTCAAAATTATCTAGTTTTCCCCACAAATAAAGCTGACAGGTGCTAATGTTGTCTTAACTAATGCTCAACACACACAAATCTGTTAAGATTTAAAAAAAGTACTCAAGTGTGTCTTGAACCTTTAATAATAATGTAATATAATTACTGTTAATAATAATAGTAATAATAATAATAATAATTTTGGAATCACTGTGGCTTAGTGGTTAGTATTGTCACCTCACAGCAAGAAGGTCGCTGGTTCGAGCCCTGGCTGGTGGATCTTGCATGTTCTCCCTGTGTTCACGTGGGTTTCCTCAGGGTGCTCCGGTTTCGCCTAGAGTCCAAAGACATGTGCTATGGGTGAATTGAATAAGTTAATAGACTGTAGTGTATGTGTGTGAATACGTGTGTATGGATGTTTTCCAGTACAGCGTTGCAGTTAGAAAGACGTTTGCTGTGCAAAACATGTGTTGGATAAGTTGGCAGTTCATTCTGCTGTGGTGACCTCTGATTAATAAAGGGACTAAGGCGAAAAGAAAATGAATGAATGTTGTTGTTTATACTATTATTTTATTATTACTTTTACTGTTATTTTACTCTGTTTTACAATGTGTGTTTTGGTATTATTCAGCACTTTGGTCAGTGCATAACTGAAGTCAAAATTGTATTATAAATAAACTTTAACTTAATTACTAAATCTTTTTTTTAGCTTGAAATAAGATTATTTACTTAACCTATTGACAGATAATTTAGCTTGTTTCAACAAAAAACTCTCTTAATTCTGACTTATTATTTCTGAAAACAAAATATTATTTCATACTTGTCTAGAAAATGCTTCTTTATTTGACAATTTATATGTATTAGGACTAGAAACGAGACAAAAACAACAGTATTTTTAGCAGCTCAGCTCCTCTTCCTGTCCTTTTCTATATTTCTGTCCTCCATTATGACCTCAGTAACCGTAACTTTTTCTGTAACTTTTGTCTTTGTGAGCTGCAACCACCCTCTGTCGCTTTTCTTAATTATTTTCTCTAGGACTGCCATGCGATGCCTTTATCTTTAATTACAATCACATACAAAGGCAGGGAGGGGGAGGATAAGGGAGAGGAAGTGAGAGAGGAGCTTTACACTACTTTGATCTCGCCTTTCTTCTGCATCGCCTTTTCTGTGGGAAATAAAAAAGAATAGATTAATGGCTGCTCAAAGCTGTGCTTCTGTGTACTGTATACACTATAGAAATGCCTTGTTACTGGAATTGGGTTCATGAGAGACCTCCTTTATTTTTTATAATTGTGTGGGATGATGTATGTGACAACTGTTTTCTTAGATGCAGCAAAGTAATGCTATTTGGTTGTATGCTATCAGAGTGTTGGTGTTGGGGATGTTGTGAATCTGGATGTTACATCAGATTTTTGTCTTTGGTTGTTAGGATATATATATTTTTATTATACTTTGAATGTGTGATGATTGAGTGTCGCTAGCCAGGCTTTACTCTTAACACGAAGAGAATATTTTCTAAGTAAAAAAATAAAATAAAAAAGCAACAAGAAATAGGTGCGTTTCCATTAAGTCATTAGAGCTGCTGACTGAAGTATTGGTAGCCTAGTAACTAAGTGTAAACAAGGCAAGCATAATGCAGACAGATGGGTGTAAGATTTTGTATTTCAGAGTTTATTCGGAAGATGCATTTCCATCTCCTATTACTTGCATTAAACTCAGCATAAAATCAACATTTTTTATGTACAGTCTTTGTTATAAACAATGTACACTCCCTGGCCACTTTAATTGGTCAATTTGTACATTTGCTTGTCCATTTGCTTTTTAATGCAAATTTCTAATCAGTCAATCACATGGCAGCAGCTCCATGCATTTAGGCAAGTAGACATGGTCAAGACAATATGCTGCAGTTCAAATTGAGCATCAAAATGGGGAAGAAAGCTGATTTAAGTGACTTTGTACATGGCATGCTTGTTGGTGCCAGAAGGGCTGGTGTAAGTATTTCAGAAACTGCTGATCTACTGGGATTTTCAAGCAGAACCATCTCTGGGGTTTACAGAGAATGGTCCGAAAATATCCAGTGAGCAGCAGTTACAGTATGTGGGTGCAAATGCCTTGTTCATGTCAGAGGAGAATGGCCAGACTGGTTCCAGCAGTAACTCAAATAACCACTTGTTACAACTGAGGTATGTAGAAGTGCATCTCTGAATGCACAACACGTCAAACCTTGAGGCAGCTACAGCAGCAGAAGACCACACTGGGTGCCACTCCTGTCAGCTAAGAACAGGAGACTGAGGCTACAATTTGCACAGGCTCACCAAAAGATTGGACAATAGAAGATTGGAAAAACGTTGCCTGCTCTGATGAGTCTCGATTTCTTCTGTGACATTCGGATGATAGGGTCAGAATTTGGAGTCAACAACATAAAAAGCATGGATCCATCCTGCCTTGTATCAACTTTTCAGGCTAATGGTGGTGGTGTAATGGTGTGGGGGATATTTTCCTGGCACACTTTGGGCCCATTACTATCAATTGAGCATTGTCAACACCACAGCCTACCTGAGTTTTGTTTCTGACCATATCCACCCCTTTATAACCACAGTCTTCTAATGGCTACTTCCAGCAGGATAATTGCCATGTCATAGCGCGAATCATCTGATTCAAGACTGGTTTCTTGAACATGACAATGAGTTCATTGTACTCAAATGGCCTCCACCGTCACCGAATCTCAATCCAATAGAGCACCTTTGGGATGTGGTGGAATGGGAAAAATTGCATCATGGAGGTATCATGTAAATTTGGACCAAAATCTCTGAGGAACATTTCCAGTACCTTGTTGAATCTATACTAAAAAAGAATTAAGGCAATAGGGTTTCCAACCCGGTACAAGTAAGGTGTACCTAATAAAGGGGATGGTAAGTGTATGTGTGCACTTATTTATAAAAAAAAATCCCCTTATAATCTTTATTCAAATACTATAACCTTTTGTCACAATGATATACACAGGAGACCCAAATGCAAGTGAATGCAAGATGATTTATTAAAGAGTCACAACTGGTATGATCTCACCAGATATAGTGTTGAGCAAGGGTGCTCACACCGGGAATGCAACACGCTTCAACAGCGATAAAAGTTCATCCGAGAAATAGCGCCACATAGAAGTCTCTCACTGATATCTCACCAGATATCGAGGGAAGGGGAAGGTTAGTGCTAAGTAGCAACTCTCAGGGAGATCGACACGCTTACCAGCGTTAAAGTTCATCAGAGTAGCGGATTGGGATGAAGTCTCTCACAGATAATGTTGTCATCAGAGCAGGCAGTTGTAACAACAACAATAAAACGGAGACGTGCATGTGGTCCAAATGAAACAGGCTATTGACGGAGATCCTCCACCAAAACGAGCGAGAGCGTCTAACAGAGAGCAGACACAGGAGTGAACAAACAACGGACTGATAACGCTATCTACAAAACACTGAACATATATAGCGCGCGGAAGGCGCAACAGCTGTGACTGATAGCAAACACCTGATGCTGTGAGTGGTAACAAGACACGTGAGCACCCAGCTGATGAATGGACACACACACACCACGCGGTGAAGATAACCCAAACAAGACACACCCATTTCCCACACACACACACACACACATGCAAGAAGAACAAAAAGATCCACAACCGTGACACCTTTCCCTCCCCCCTCAAAACGACTTTTCTTCACTTCTGGTCAAATGAAATGCCTTTAGGGTGGGGCTATCATGACCTGACATTATAATTGGTAACTATTATTAAACAACATTATAATCAATTAATACTTTAATACTGTCAAATTTTCAATGACTGTCAATCAGATGAATGCTGGTTATAATTATCACAGTGATGGTCAATAACTAGATTTAGGAAGGGAAGTGTTACAAATTGGACAAGTTCTCTGGGAGGAACTTGACCTTCAGCTGCCTCATCTTGGGCCCCTTCTGTATTTTAGGAGACAATTTAGCTCCTCGTTCTTGTCATTATCAGGCAGGCATCTCAAAACAATCTGCACCAGAGGTTGCCAATGGTGGTTGTGCACAACTGAGTACAAATTGGCATTTAAATCTTCCTCCATTTTGTTACCAATGCCCATCTTCCAATGATCCAATTGAATCCCAAAGGACGAAATAAAACGTGAAACATTTTTTTCTTCTTTTTTTTTCATTTCAGAAAGAATTGTAATGATAGGAGAAAAATGACATTCCTAATTTCATGAATACTTCAATTTCATGCTGACTTAGAAATACATAGAAGTCCAAAACTGTAAAGAACAAAGCATAACGACTACTTTTGACAATTAAAGGATTTTTTATTTGAAATTGGGCATTTCCATCACTCGTTTCTCATGTGATACATCAAAATGTGCTTTAACACAGGTTGATGAAACCCAGCCAGTGTGATTGCATGATGCAGGGAGGGATGATAAACTGTTGTGATTCTCTGATGCTGGGATTTCTGGTTATTGCTGGGACATTGTGATTGTGTGATGTGGTACCTGTGATGTTAAAATGGTCTGATTGTGTGATGAAGATAGGCTGTTTTTTTGTAAACTTGTGTGATTGCTGCAGTTAGAGGTGTTGCAATATATTGGTATTGCTGAGGAATGATCTGCGGCCCCAGGAAATCACTAGTCTCTCACTCTTGCTCCACTTTTTTTTCTCCAGTCTCTTTGCTGCAAAAGTCTCCAGAGATTTTCTGTCAGGTTTGAATCCGGAAAAAGAAATGCTTTAACCATTGTGCAATGTAAAAGGGGGCTCATTGTCCTGCTTGAAAATTGCTGGCTGATTTGGTGATGAACACAGGGAAGGGAACCGCATGTTGCAGAAGAAGCTTCTGATAACCCTATGCATTCACTTTTAAAAAGAGGCCCATAAAATCCCCCAAATCTTTTGACTTATTTACACACTTTGAGTTCAGTCTTCAGTGTATTGATAAACATAATGTTCCCCATCAGATGTAAATAAATTAAACTTGCTTTCATCCCTAAAGTGAACTTGTGATCAGTTTCCTGTCCACACAACATGCTCCTCAACAAACATTAATCTTGTCTTTTTTTTTATTTTTATTGGAGAGTTCGGGCCCTCAGACTAAATTATCTTAAATGTCCAGACACTGTAAGCTGATACAATTATTTATCCTGTTCAGAGCATATTTTATGAGCAATTCCAACTACATTGTTGAACACATTTCCCATTTACAATTTGTATTTCCCATATTTCCTCGTTACTCTCTTCTCTTTCTGGAGGACTTGAATCATTGAATAAGGTAGTACTAGTGACACTAAAGCTCCTTTTACAGATACAGACACCTTTACAAAAAATTGCCAGTAATTTTACGGAAAGGGATCCGTACAGTATGTGAATGGGCTCTTTTTGAAAATACTGGTAAATTTGTTCCGGCAATTATCCGCAAAGAGAACTTGTAAGATTACCGGTAATTTGCTGGAATGCTGCTCTGTGTGAACACATAAGGAAAATTTCCAGAAAGAGCGCGTTCATGATTAGAACACGTTGACGTGAAATGTCTACTTCAGCCTTCTACTCGCATTCACATCCGCACTGTTTATGAAAATAAAAGCCTTTGAATATTTTTCCAGACACCTTTAGCTGTTAGATTTCAAATAATATTTCTATGTTCCTTCTTAATGCCAACTGTGTAAAAATGTATCAATAAAATGCTTATGATAAACCGCTGTTTGTTTACCTTCAAACTTTGCTTCAGTTGCTGCGTAAAACATGTGCTGGATAAGTTGGTTGGTTCATTTCGCTGTGGTGATCCCTGATTAATAAAGGGACTAAGCTGAAAAGAAACCGAATGAATGAATAAATGTATCTCTACCAAATGTTACCCTATCCTATAAAATCAAAAGCTTTCAGGTGATGTATAAATCTGTTGTTTTCATGGCTGGCTTTGTTGTCCATGGTCACATATAATGTTTAGTAATGTAACATTTAGCATTGTATTGAGTAGAATAAGATGATATAAAAAATAGGTGTCCATATATGTGTGTTCTGAAAGCATAGACTAGGGCTGCACAATATTGGGAAAATCTAATATTGTGATATTTAAATTTTCTGCGATTTAAATATTGAATACTGTTTCAGAAGATGGTTTAAATAGCTCTATTTGATAGTTTTCTGGGCAGTCTAACAGTATTTGGGTACTGAAATTCAATAATCACAATGCAAAAGAAAAAAAAAATGCTTTTCTAACTTTTTGTCTTGTTTCTAGTCCAAATATCAAAATATTATTAGATCAAGTAAAAATATTGTTTAGTTTTCACAGTCAGTAGAAATAAGTTAAAAAGAAGAGATTTTGCTTGTTTTAAGGAAATTATCTGCCAGTGGGGTACATAAAATAATCTGGTTTTTGCTATGAAATGTAGACATTTGGACTAGAAACAAGACAAAAATTCTAAGAACATTTGGACTAGAAACAAGCAAAAAATTCTAAGAAAGAAAGGTTTTTTTTTTTGTCCCACTTTATATTGTGTCGCTTATACCTGTGAACTTACACTGTAACTAGATGTGTAAGTAATATGTAACTACAGTGTATGTACACACAGGTACATAGTATTTACTTGTGTAAAACTGGTGTAACTATACACATGTAACAACACTGAATAGTATGTGCAAGTTTGAATGTGTAACAGGACATTAATAACAATCTTTGGTAAACTACCCCTTTAATGTGAATTACTGATGTGATTCTACAATTTACCTTAAAACAACATATAAACATAAGGCATTTGTGTATTTCTATATACACTTATACTTTTTTGACAGAAGTTTACTGTTGTTAAACAGTTGCACAAAGGCTTAGGTTTTATATATTACACAGTAATTTGTGACTATTTTACACTTTATATTGAGTGGACAGTTCCTGGGGATTTACGATGTAATTACACTGGTATCACAAGGTGAAACCTTCTAATACAGCGTTAGTGCTGCCATTCTTATTCTAATACAGTGTTCAGAAGTACATGGTATGCAAACAGGTGTGGAAGTGGGAAAACACACGCAGGTAAATATTGTTGTTACACAGTGCACTTATGTAATTCTTGTTACAGATGTGTACTTTTTTAGTGTTGTTACCAATGTCCTGTTACACATTTGAACTTGCACATACTATGCAGTGTGTTGTTACATGTGTGTAGTTACACCAGTATTACACAAGTAAATACTATGAACTAGTGTGTACATACACTGTAGTTACATACTACTTACACATCTAGTTACCATGTAAGTTCACAGGTATAAGCGACACATGATAAAGTGGGACCTTTTTTATTTTTTTTACATAAATCATAGTATAAATACAGTTATTAAATAAAATTCTGGGCGTCATGGTGGCGCAGTGGATAGCACGATGAATTTACAGCAAGAAGGTCGAGCCTTGGCTGGGTCAGTTTGCATTTCTGTGTGGAGATCGCCCGTGATCTGGTGGGTTTCCTCTGAGTGCTCTGGTTTCCCCCACAAGTCCAAAAATATGCGGTACAGGTGAATTGGGTAAGTTAAATTGGGTAAGCTAAATTGTTTGTAGTGTATGAGTGTGAATGAGTGTGTATGTCTGTTTTCCAGTGATGGGCTGCAGCTGGAAGGGTATTCGCTGCGTAAAACATATACTGGATAAGTTGGTAATTCATTCCGCTGTGGCAAGCCTGGATTAATAAAGGGACTAAGCCGAAAAGAAAATGAATGAATGAATAAATACAGTTCTGTAGCTCCTGGTCAACTATATTTCAGACTGGACATTGCATATCTTTGTGATGTGACTATTGCGGATGCTCACTTTGCGATATTGATGCTGAAATGTTATATTGTGCAGCCCTAGCATAGACCCATACCAAAATATTTTGAATGTAATATATTACAATTGTATAGTATTGTGTTGTCATTGTAATTGTCTGTATTTGTAATTATTCTGTGATTTTATAATGATAGAGTAAAGACACAGCAATACATTTTGCGTATCATTACATGATACTGAAATGCTTTGTGATTTTATTATGCGCGTGATTCCATGTATTGCTGTGATTGTGTGAATGTATGATGATGAGAGTCGAAGAGATGGGTGTGGCTCTTGGCTTTCTGCACTGTTGTTCTCTAATATCCGGCGTTTCAGCCTCGCTGTTTGATATCTCGCTCCCAACTGTTTCCTCATCTGAGGGTTTGTGGAGGGATTCATGTGTGTGTGCACGCATAACTGCCTGCTAAAGGAACGATGAAGAGAATTTGACCATATGTGCATGTTTGTATGTATGGGTGTTATGTGTCTGTTTTGCTGCCTGTCCTAACATGATGTGTATGTAACACATCATAACCGTCAAGACAATAACAGCTGGTCTGCAGATGACCACAGATGGACAGAGAGCATGCACATCCCCCACACACACATGCACACATTTGGCTGTTTCCCTGGTGACTAGCAGGCAGGTGCAGCTCCTGCCAGTTTTAAACTTTTGCAATGAAATCGCAGCACAATTCCTCATGGTTTAGTGCCAAATTCGCAGCCAGACGCTATGGGTCCTTCTCAGTTAGAGTGCCATCTTAAGCCTCTAATTAAAAATAACCACGACGATCATCATTATAATCACCATTATCTCCCTGAGTCTCATTACGGGACTTGTGTCTAGTGACCAGTGGATGACCTGTATGTAGGACACAAAGTTGTGAGTGCAAAATGAGGTACTTGTCTGAGTACAGAGTGTTATTTAGCTTAACACAAACAGACTTTGAATAAAAAAAGAAAAGTATTACCTTTTCAGTGTGATGTACTGTCTTAAAGAGCCCCTATTATGCATAAAAAATGTCATATTTTGGTTTTGGGGGTCTCCAACAACAGGCTGATAAGCATGCAAGGTCAAAAAACATTTTTATTGTCTTATAATATGCATTTATTTTTACCTAATTATCTCAACGTCTCCCGTATGATTTGTTCAGCGATTTATTTGTTCCCAAACTCCTCCTTAGCGCAATGCTAATCTGCGCTGATTAGTCTGATGACCCCGTTTACTGTGATTGGTTGACTGCATTCAGCTTGAGACTGAGAGAAACACCTACCACTACGTATTAACATTGTTGAAGTAGTCAGAGGGCAGAGAGTATGTGTAAGCCCAATTCAGGAGTGCATTAAAGCAATGCAGTTAAACACCATCATATTGCTCTATTCTTAACCATGACACACGTTTAGTATTAATCCACACAGTGGCAAAAGTTGAACTATTTTGAAACTTGACCGCCACAGGTGTGTAGAAATAGCTGACGGTGGCCATAGCAATGACAAACGGTAGAGGATCAAGAGCTGAAAATGCATTTAAATCCATAAAAAAAATCGGCACGTGTTGTGTTTTAGACATGATATGAGACTATAAAGAGTTAACCAGATACAGTACAAGCATTAATTTTCACTCATCCTCAGTCATGATCAGTCCCATACACACACACCTGCACTCTGCTAGTGTTTGAATGGAAAGGCACATTCACGATTTACCGGATCTGGCACAGAACATATTTGGTATTGTTTCATGTCGACGTCGATATGACCAACTGATAGTGTTTTCAAAAGCACCGATTGACCAGCGCCCACCCACATCCTTAAACCCAACTTAAAGAGTTTTCAAAAGCAATCTAGAAAAAGAAAAGCCCTTGTCTAATTTTGAACACGTTTTCAGATTTTACCACATTTTCACTCTGTTATTTACTTGTTTATTTAATTTTTTGGCTTTTGTCTTTGTCATACTTGCTTTCTGGAACCGAACTGGTAACAGCGGAAAAGCTGTTAATGCAGTGGTAAGCAGTCAGCTGGTAAGCGCAAAAAGAAATGGCATCATTTCACCCTGTAGTGTTTGTTTTAAAGACGAAATGCAGCCATACGTGGACTACATATCTGGCTACATAATTTGCGATCTCCAGAAACGTGCATAGGGGTACGTTTTCAGATTAAACCTATGTTGCATTTCCTGCTGATTGGCCATTGTGTTCACATGCTCAACAGATATGTAGCCAATAGCCATACGTATGGCTGATATGTAGCCATAGATTATTTGCGATCTCCAGAAACTTACATAGGAGTAAGTTTTCAGATTGAACCTATGATGCATTTCCCTCTGATTGGCCACTGTGTTCACATGCTCAACAGATATGATTATAGTGGTATAGTTTTACCACTCTTCACCGCTGTTTACCAAGTGTAAACACAGATACACTGACACTGGATCGTTTCAAATGCACGTCGATCAGTTGATTTACCAGTGCATCACTCATATTTCAGCCTATATTCAGAACAGCTTGTCAATGTGGCTTTGAAATACTTGGTGAACAGCAGTGGAGTGGTAAAATGATTACGCACTCAACAGCACTCGAATGTTACTGTCAAATTTAAGTTTTTTTTTTAGATATCAGTACAGATTGGTACCGAAATCAATACTTTTCACAACCAAAAGTAGAATAACTTTTAACTAGATGACTTGGTCACCTCCTATCACCAGATATCACATTTGCAATTTTGGGTGGGTGACAAATCGTCTCGCCCATCCTTGCCAGTGGAACCATGAACATGCCATACATAGAAAAGCCCATGAATTGAACAGTGTGATCTGCTTTATTGGTAGCAGGCAATCATGCTTATCAACCACAAAGGGGAGTCCCCCCCCCCCACACACACAAATAACAAATTAAAAATATTTTTCTTTCACAATTTCTTCTTGTTAAATTAAACTTATTTTGAAGGGTTATTGTGAAGACATTTGCGGTTTTGAGTCATGCATGCTTTTAAAAAAAACAACATAATTATGGCATTGATTTACGCAGACAACCAGAACATGCAGACTTCATTTTTAAACAGTATGCTTGCATTTTAATATTCACAGACACTATTCCACATCGAGATTAGAATAAGCTTACAGCACTTCTTCTGATTTAAATCCAGCACTGATTTATTCATCTAACAGTAATCGAATTCCATGACATTCTACATTATACAGCTAATTCTATTTTAATGGCAGGATTTTGCAATTCCACCCATGTTTTATGTTAAATTGTCAGGCCTTATAGATGTTTTAGTCTCTTTTGCTGAATGATGTCCCTTGGAGAAACTGTATTTGTTATGATGGTACTTGATTGATTGATTCCTAAAACAAATGGTTTAATTTTGCACCCGTTCTATTTTTTTTACTTTATCTAATTTTGACATCCACATCACCTGGCAAGCATATATGCAGGGTGTGTTTAGTGTGTGATGTTGTATTGTCTTTTATTTTGTAGTAGTCTTCGTTTTCCCACCATGTTCTCCTTTGTGTGTGTATGTGTATGCGTATGTGTGTGCTATGTATTGATTTGCTAAATCGTGTGTCTATTTTTTATTTGTTGACTTGGTCATGTGTTTAGTTCCTATTGGTTGTCTCATGTCATGTGCTCCCTAGGGATTGGTATATTAAGAGCCATAGAGAGAGAGAGTTTTCCAGAATATACTTGGAAAAACATCAATAGACATTAACACAAATTTATTGCATTTCTTAAAGGACACTGGTATAGCAAATATGATATAGAATGAAATTCTGTAAATTAATGGTATGGGAAAAAAAGAAGAGGATGAGAGTAGGAAACAATATGGGGGTATAGTAAGTAGTTATCTCTGTCTAAATTTGGTCCACACTCCAGTACAGAGAGGGGCGGTGATGCACTATCAAAGATGGATGCCATCCACTGTTAAATATCAAAGAAGAAGAAGAAGATCAAAGAGAGTTGTGACTACTCAAATGACTACAAAATAACATATTTTTTTTAACAGCAATGTAATGTAATGTGTATTTATATAGCACATTTATTGTGTATGGCCATACACCCAAAGCACTTCACAATCATCCCCATCCACCGAATTGGCTCTATCATTGTCTCTCCACTGCAGCAATAGCTGGTGTGTGGTGAGCGCACTGGCGCCGATGTCCTGTGGCTGCTGTCGCATCATCCAAGTAGATGCTGCACACTGTTGATGGTGTGGAAAGACCCCTACCCTCCCTCATGATTGTAAAGTGCTTTGGGTGTATGGCCATACACAATAAAAATGCACTATATAAATACATACTGTACATTACATCTGCCTGTTTATTTGACTAGGACTCTGGATTATCTGTATACATCTGTTTGCTCCTGTGTTGAGTGTTGCTTGCCTGACCATCCTGCTAATAAACCCTGCGTTTGCATCCGCACCCCTGTTGTCAGCGTCCCTGTCACATTACAAATTGCCAGTAAAGTTACCCAAACTGTTTCTGCTTTTATGCCACTTGTTAAACTTTAGATAAAGCAACAGTTGTTTAAGACAGAAAAATAATAATTATTATCATTATTATGACTATTTAAATGTCAAAATGGTTATTTAAACAGCCACAGATATATTTCAGCAGTTGTGTAAAGCAAAAAATGTGCCGATTTGTTAATTTGTGACAGGTAATGCTTGAATTATGTCAGTTGTCCTAAAATGCACCAATTACATCACTTTTTTTCTTGTGTTAAAACGGCCCACCTATGAATTGTCAATCACTGAAATGGCCCCCCACCAAATTGAGTTTGAGACCCCTGCACTAGATCATGTCATTTTTCAGTTAGAAAACTTTATAATACTACAATTCTGAACGGAAAACTGTATTATATCTAGCACGTTTTCAGTTGTGTAGTTAGCAAGCAAAACTTGTCATCACTCTCTCATCAGTCTCACTCATCAGTCTCACTCTCTCACACGCTTTGTCCTAAAGCGACTACTGTATGCTTAGCGATTGGCCGACGGGTTGCAGGAATTACACTTATAACTAAGCCATACTTTTATGCTAATTCAGACCGAATATTTAATTCCATGTGACCCTCATCGATGGATCTGCGTGAATGGGTGTGCAGTTGTTCAAATCTCCATTTATTGACAGACAGTTTGGGCTACTTATCAGAATTATGGAACTTATCAGCCTGAAAATATTTAATTGGATGAACATTTTTTACTTTTATGCCTTACCCAGAATATAAAAAAATACACACAGTATAAATACATTTAGATCATTTACTTTATTTATTACTATTAGAATGTTAAGAGACATTCAACCAGCACAACATTTTTTTTCTGAAGACAATCACCTATTGCACCTTTAATATTTTATATGTTATGTGTTTGCTACATTCCTAAACTTGCCTTCAGTGGACTCCATTTGTTAAAACACCTAACTTTAATCAGAGAATCTTGCCATTATGCAACATGAGATAAAGTAGAAAGCAATATAATTATGTCAAAGCATAATTTGTTTTTGCAGTTAAGGATTCTGATCTTAAATGCAGTGCCACAGCTTGCATGCAAATCTAAAGGCACCAATGTTAATTGTTCCAGACTGCAGCGGAAAGGACAGTTGCTTGAGTGTAATTTGCATACAGTTAAGCTTTGCCCTGTGCTCTGTAGTCAAGTCAGGCTTTTATATTTTAAAAACTGGTCATTAATGAAGCTTTCTTGAGAGCGGGAGGTGATTGTGAGGGAGCAGCACCCTCAGATAAGCAGATGGCAGAATCTTGATTTTAGTGCAGCATATAATGCTTCTTGCATGTTTAATAAGCACGTTAATATAAGCAGGCAGGACTGGGGTTGAGTCTGTGGCTGCAGCCTCGCTGGATGTGATAATGTTCAACTCAAACAGACTTGTAGACACTCCTGTGGATTAGTGTCATCATTTATTACACTAAAAGTTTATGATGCATGGTTTTCTAGGCCACCAATATGACTCACACTTTTGTGCATTTATCTTTCTGTCATTCTGTTGATCTTTTTATTGTTTTTTACTGTATGTTCACTGGTCAGAAGTTATTTTAATGCTAGATTGTAGATGTGTTTGTTGATCAAAAAGTTTGTTTTTGAACTTACCTTTGGAATTATTCATTCATTCATTTTCTTTTCTGCTTAGTGCCTTTATTAATCAGGGGTCGCCACAGCGGAGCGCCAAATTATCCAGCTTATGTTTCACGCAGCGGATGCCATTCCAGCTGCAACCCATTACTGGGAAACATCCATACACACTCATTCACACACATACATTACGAACAATTTGTAGCTTACACAGTTCACCTGTACCACATGTTTTTGGACTTGTGGGGGAAACCGGAGCACCCGGAGGAAACCCAGGGGGAAACCGGAGCACCCGGAGGAAATCCACAACAACATGGAGAGAACATGCAAACTCCAAACAGAAATGCTAACTGACCCAGCTGGGGCTCGAACCAGTGACCTTCTTGCTGTGAGGCGCCACCATGCTGCCCTACCTTTGAATTAATGACAAATAAAATTATAAAATAATTATGATTAATATAATTAATTAATATAATATATATGTTTTTGTTACTTGAAATAAAATAGCAACTTTTAACAACTATATATTTATGTAAAAAATACCTTTAAAGAAAAGGAAACATTTTGTTTTTATTTTATTTAATTAACTTAAAACTAAAGCATCTTAAACAAAAATTTACATGATTCTAGTTTCAGATTTTTTTTTACCAAAAAACAAACAAAATATCAAATTATAAATAGAAAATCCAAAATCGTGTGTGTATTGTGTACACCTGTCCAACTGCTTGTTAACGCAAATTTCTAAGCCAATCACATGGCAGCAACTCAATGCATTTAGACATGTAGACATGGTCAAGACGATCTGCTGCAGTTCAAACTGAGCATCAGAATGGGGAAGAAAGGTGATTTAGGTGACTTTGAATGTGGCATGGTTGTTGATAACAGACGGGGTCGTCTGAGTATTTCACAACCATCTCTAGGGTTTACGGAGAATGGTCTGAAAAAGAGAAAATATCCAGTAAGCAGCAGTTCTGTGGGCGCAAATGCCTTGTTGATGCCAGAGGTCAGAGGAGAATGGCCAGACTGGTTTGAACTGATAGAACGGCAACAGTAACTCAAATAACTACATGTTAAAACTGAAGTATGCAGAAGAGCATCTCTGAATGCACAACACATCGAACCTTAAGGCAGATGGGCTACAGCAGCAGAAGACAGCAGGAGTGTCACTCCTATCAGCTAAGAATAGGAAACTGAGGATGCAATTCGCACAGGCTCACCATATTTGGACAATGGAAGATTGGAAAAACGTTGCCTGGTCTGATTTCTGAGTCTTGATTCCTGCTGCGACATTTAGATGGTAGGCTTAGAATTTGGCATCAACAACATGAAAGCATGGATCCATCCTGCCTTGTATCAACGTCTGGTGGTGGTGATGTAAGGGTGTGGTGGATATTTTTGTGGCACATTAGTACCAATTGAGCATCATGTGAAAGCCACAGCCTAACTGAGTATTGTTGCTGAACATGTCAATCCCTTTATGACCACAGTGTACCCAATGGCTACTTCCAGCAGGATAACGCACCATGTCATAAAGCGTGAATCATCTCAGACTTGTTTCTTGAACATGTCAATGAGCTCACCATACTCAAATGGCCTCCACAGTCAATCAGAGCTTTGGGATGTGGTGGAACAGGAGATTTGCATCATGGATATGCAGCCGACACATCTGCAGCAACTGCGTGACGCTATCATGTCAATATGGACCAAAATCTCTGAGGAATGTTTCCAGTACCTTGTTTATTCTATGCCAAGAAAGATTAAGGCAATTCTGTAGACAAAAGTCAGTACTAGTAAGGTGTACCTAATAAAGTGGCTGGTGAGTGTATATATATATATATATATATATATATATATATATATATATATA
>CAIGQZ010000427.1:23289445-23304507 GCA_903798205.1 Danio tinwini
TTTAATTTAATTTAATTTAATTTAATTTAATTTAATTTAATTTAATTGACTTTTGATGCCTTCATTTTGGGCTCCCAGTAGGCATCTTGATGTTAAATCGACATAAAAAAACCGAAAAAACCCAAATTGAGTTAATGTCAACTGATTATCTTGATTTTAAAATGGAATCAATCTGACAGCTAAGAAAACACATAAAAAATTGCAGGTCTGTTTTTGATCTTTGATGCCAGTGTTAGATGTTAATTTACAAAGTCATACAAAATCTGGTTCAATTTTGAATTGAAGATTTCAGATGAATGCAAATTTTATCATATTATATAAACTAGACATTGTCAGTACTTTTTTGTATCATTATTTTGATGGTCAAAAGGACATTAATGTGAGGATGTCAAATAGACGTCAAGATTTTGACATTATTTCTATTTACATGTTTTTTGAGATATACAGTATGTCAATGTCCATTTAATGTCATATTGACATCAAGGTGCCCGCTGGGTAAGCAGACTTGCAGTCAATCTTTTTTTTTACTTGATTAAAATATCCTCATTTGTCTAAACATAAAATAGTTTCTTATGGAGTTGGAGTAACATGAGCCTGAATAAATAATGAGATTATTTTTATTTTGGGTAAATTTGACTTTTTAGTGTAAGGCAATTGTAAAACACTCAACACAAACTCATATATATATTGAACTCACAATTTAATACTAGTGGGATATTTTAAACCAAAAATCAAGTTGATATTTATTATTATTATTATTATTATTATTATTATTATTATTATTATTTTTTTTTTTTATTTTTTTTTTTTTCTGCACAAGAAGTTTGGCCAGAGCAGAAATGATTGTGCCCAACAGAGCCTGGTTTCTCTCAAGGTTTTTGTTTTCCTTCACTTTCGTCAATTGGTAAAGTTTGTTTAAAAAACACAAAGTCACAACTGGTTTGATCTCACCAGATATAGTGTTGAGCAAGGGTGCTCACACCGGGGATGCAACATGTTCCACAGTGATTAAAGTTCATCCGAGAAATATCGCCAAATAGAAGTCTCTCACTGATATCTCACCAGATATTGAGGGAAGGGGACACGCTTACCAGCGGTAAAGTTCATCAAAGTGGCGGATTGGGATGAAGTCTCTCACAGATAATGTTGTCATCAGAGCAGGCAGTAGAAATCACATCAAAGAAACGGAGACGTGCATGAGGTCCACATGAAACAGGCTAAATTAGAGAGCCACCACCAGTGAGCGAGAGAGTCTAACAGAAGCAGACACAGGAGTGAAAAAACAACGAACCGATAATGCTAACTACAAAACACTGAACATATAAAGCGCAAGGAACGCACATCAGCTGTTGACTAATGACAAACACCTGTGCGTAGAGAGTAGTGACAAAACACGTGACCACCCTGCTGATGAATGTAAACACACATACATCACGCGGTGAAGAACCCAAACAAGACACGCCTACTTCCCACACACACACACACACACACACGCACGCAAGAAAAACAGAAAGACCCACAAACGTGACACTGTCGCCACTGGCTTGCATGGTTTGGGACTTGTGGAGCTGCGCATCGATGGATTTGGTATTCAGTATTTGGACTTTTAGCAGTGAAAATTAAACCACGCTGAACTGAGCTAAACAGAACAACAATCTTAACCCATGTAGTTACATACTATAACGTTACAATTTTTTAGGTAAGTACACATACAGTAAAATAAAATGCAATTGATAAATTGCTACTAACAATTAACAAAAGTGCATGATGTCAATGCCAAATTTGATATGAACTCTGGATGGCATGCTTGAACAGACATAAACCTGGTCCTGGTCCCTAGTGCACATCAGAATAAAAATATTCATGACTGAAGCTGAAAATAAAGATTTAAATTAGACATACATGCTTGCACTGCATTGGCACTGACCACATAAATAGACATTTCTAGATCAAACTTCTGGCATTATCAGGCACAAAGACTCTTCTTGGATTTTTAAACATGCTTGTGACCTTTATGACCTTTTGCATTTAACATATTAATCTTTCAAAGAACCAACTTTAAACTGAGACAGAGACATTTTTGTAAAGTTAAAAATACTATGTTCATCTTGAGTACTTGATAACAAAATTAGCATTTTTGTGTGATTATACTTTATATAAAATACATCAAGCTTAAATCACATGGTTTACATCATTTTACAGTTGTTCTTCATTGGTTTGGCTCAGTTCTTGAAACAGGAATTACATTCTCAATACTTTAAGATTGTTTTGCAAAACAGTCTTACAGTTCAGCACAACACTATAGCTCACTCGCAAAAGCTCATATCTTTCCCAAAACTGTTCGTTCATATGTCAAAACTAAATTTGCTTCTCATTTAAACAGTCAGTGCCCCCAAAATCCTTTTTCCCTTTAGCATTGCGTAAGCACTGCAAGTCAAAATGTTTAGATGTTTTGTCACTATGACAGAGGACCACTGAAATATCCCTCATGTCCACCTTTCAGTCTTAGCCCATTTTTTGAAAATGGTTACTGAATTTTTTAGTTTTTTTGTCTTTTGACAGAATGCAATTGTGTAAAAAACTAAATAAAATAAATTGATAAGATTTAAAAATATATAATAAATAAGGATTTTTAAAGTATTATTAATCACACACATAAAGTAATTAACATACATCAGAATAAAAAAATACAGCATAATATACTGTAATATAAACACACAAACAAAAAACAATGAAAACGATATGCAGCCTACAGTGCTTGATTGGTCATCTGAGCTGTGGGATATTCCTCCTTTGTTAGTCAAGTTCTAGTTTTACCTGACTGTCAGTTGCTGTAATAAATGTATCAAATGTTCCACAGATTCACGTATGATATTCATGGTATTATGTTCTTGACTAATTTTGAAAATTGAACAGACTATTGTGCATGCGATGACTTATACAATGAAATGACGCTGACACATTTTTGAGCGAACAACCATTGAACTGAGAATCAACAATCAGTTTAGATCAACTAGATCTGTTCACTTGGAAATTGTGTTAAATGTAGGCTAGATGTACTTAAACATTTGCAATTTAATGAAATGAATGAGAAAAATCTATTCTGTTGTGAACAATTGCCAAGTGGTTTGGAGGTTTGTCCATGTTGTTTTGAGAATGTAATTGCAGTTTCAAGAAATGAGCCAAATCAATGGAGAAAAACTGTAATACAGTGAGATAAAAGTATGCAACACATTGTTTTTTTTCCTGTGAATAATATTTCTAAAGGAGCTGTTAAAAACAAACAATACACAAATAAAAATATAACAGAGCAAAACTAAATCTGAACTGAACTACTGAAGTGTATTTAATACTTTATATTATATGTTTTTTTTCGGTGATGGCAGCTTAAAGACGCCTCTCATATGGAGAATGAAGTCATCCATTGCTCAGATGTGATTTTTTTCACATACTTTAACACAGTGTAAAAATCTTGATGGTTCTATTTGTCACGTCTATCAAATCTGATCTTTATTTTGTATTTTCTATTGGATCATAAGTCAGGTGATTGGCTGGGCCATTCTACAGCTTGATTTTCTTTCTCTGAAAGCATTTGAGAGTTTCCTTGGCTGTGCTTTGAATCATGGTTTCCAAAACAAAACTGGTTTCATCTTCATCATCCTGATAATGTAGATGTTGGACTGAAGCAGCTTATATTAATTTACAATGAGGACAGAGGGTTGCTGAATAACTATTGAGAGATTTCAGCTGCTGTCTGGGCTTTCACTGCCTTTCTTCACCTCCCTTTCAACATGTGTTCATTACTGTTTTTCTGTGTCATTTCATTCTATCACACATACCTTAATTTGGAAACTAATTCTATTTGTTTTCTTTGCATATATGAATTTCTTTGGTTGTTATCAACATCTGGTGAACAATTCAAGTCAGAAATTTTTTGTACAAGTTTTGTACCTGTGTTTCCTCTTAGTGATTTTAGATGATGATGGCTGTTTTGCGTTTGCTATTCTAAACCTGCTATAGTTGTTGTGATTCAAGCTGTGTGTAAATCTCGTTTCTTTGTGTGTATGTGTCTCGACAATAATGCTTTCTGCCTGCATTCCTGATAAACGCAATTATTCACACTCCTGTACACAAACATGTGTTACCTACGATATCTCAGACTGACTTGCACCATTCAACCATCTCATATTCGACCCTTGCACCACATGAGGTGAATCTCCTATTATACATTTCTCATAGAAAGCGGAAGCACAATGAAAATGATTTTGTTAGCGCATAAGGTAGAACAGAGTAAAATCAGGGTAAATAATTCAGAGGCTTCTTGTTTGGAAGGAGCCATGAAAAATTAAAAGGAACATGTCTGCTTGCATTCCTCACTTTTCCTAATTGCGTTTGCAACACTGTGAAATGTGTTTGTATCAATCTCATGTGCAGTGCTAAGATCCATGTGAAGGGTTCAGATTCAAAAAGCCTATAAGTGCTATCTGAAGATATTTTCTAAAATGAGCATTTTTCTCAGCCTCTTGTGTGTTGGTTCAACAGTTTCACTTTTAAGGCAAAGAATACGTTTTTGACATGTACTTTAAAGTGAAATAGCTGAACATAAACATAGGAGGCTGAGAAAAATACTCATTTTAGAGAAAAAATTCAGATGGCACTTGGAGGTTTTTGTGTCTGAACTCTTTATATATATGTTACAGGCAATGTGTGAAATCTTGGTATTGTATAGAATGCCTATAGGAAATGTATAGAATGCCTGATGGTTTTAGGCAAGTATGAATATCAGATTTTGCATACCTTTTCCTAGGCATTCTATACAATTCTGTAACACTTTATTTTGATGGTCCATTTGAGCCTTAGTAGACAGTCTGCTTAATATCTGTTGATACTGCTCCATCAATTGACATTTAACTGACTATAAAAAAAACTTTGCATGTACATGTTAACTCACACAGTCTACGTATAATCTAATGAGAATTAGTTGGCATGTAGATGCAATATAACTTAAATTCAACAAACGGACCAGAAAAATAAAGTGTGACCTACAATTCATATAGGCATTATATAGAATGACAAGTATCATTTAGGCAAAGTGTCAGAAGAGCACAACAGAAGCCTTTATAGATCATTACATATTTTAAAGTGGAACGAATACAAAATAAAACATATGATGTTCTTACCGGAAAAAAAATGACAGCAGAACTGAGATTGAAATATTTGTTACAATATCATTTGTGATGTGGTAGTGGAACCTCATAGCAACAATACCAACATAGGCTCATTCTGAAAACGTAGCCCTATATACATTTGTGGAGAATGCAAATTGTAGCCAGAAGTACATATGGCTGCATTTTGTTTTTAAAATAAATGCTATGATGCTATTTTTAAAATGAATGCTAATGCTGCGCTTACCAGCTGACCACTTATGTGGACAGCTTTCCGCTGTTACCAGTTTGTCCAGTAAGTAAATAGCAGGGGGGGAATGTGGTAAAATCTGAAAACATGGTAAAAGTCAGGCGAGGGCTTTTCTTTTTCTGGATTTCTTTTAAAAATTTGTCGGTTGGGTTTAGGGAAGGAGGAGGGTGGTTCAGTCATTCAGTCAGTCAAACAGTCAGTGAACAGCGGTGTCTGATCGATTTACACGAGAAGAGCAGGCGCGAATGGCACTCACAAAAGAAATTTGAGATCTCAAAAAGTATACACAGCAGCCTCTGTTGGATTTGTGAAAACAAAAACTGCAAAAAAAAACATATTTGTCGCTCTCTTTAGAAACGTATATAGAGGTAAGTTTTCAGAATGAGTATGGGTTGGACAATATGCTGTCTTACAATAAAATTTAACACTCATGTGCTTCGATCGTCATCATAAAACATTGACCCAATGGCCACTGCCAACATCAGTGTATACATCACGTCTTCATTTAATGAAATAATGTCACAAATACAATGCAAACGCTAATATTGTGATTTTAATCATGTTAATAATAAATATGTTTTAAATAAAAAGCTGAGAGTCCCTGCATTCACGTGGGTTTCCTTCGGGTGCTCCGGTTCCTCCACAAGTTCAAAGACATGTGGTACAGGTGAATTGGGCAAGCTAAAATTGCCTGTAGTGTAAGTGTGTGAGTGGGAGTGTATGGGTGTTTCCCAGTGATGGGTTGCAGCTGAAAGGGCATCCGCTGCATAAAACATATGCTGGATAAGTTGGCAGTTCATTCCCCTGTGGTGACCCCAGATTTACAAAGGGACTAAGCCGAAAATAAAATGAATTAATAAAAAGCTGAATTTTCCGTATGATTACAGTCTTCAGTGTCACCTATTAAAATAAATCATTTCCGTATTTGAATCATTAATATGTTTTTGGAACCCATGATAGTTGATTAATTTAATAGAAAGTTCAAAAGAGCAGCATTATTTCATTAAAAACTAAAAATCTAGCATTATAAATATCCATATAATGACACAGTTAATGAACATAAAGTAACATACACTGTAATTAAATCTGGATTAATTGACTTTAAAAATTTGAGTAAACCCATTGCCCTACAATTATAAAATAAACTAATTTTGTGCATAATTATAACAATTTGGTTCTAAGTTACGACACATTTATAATTTTTTTTTACAAATATTTTAAGTAACTAATCACTGTTTACAGTGTATTTAAGCTGATTTTCTATTAATAAAATATCTATATGGCTGCACTTTTGTCATTTTATTAATAAATTATTTATATTTCTGAACCTTTACTTAAACCTAAACACAATAATTGGAAAGAAAATTATTAAATTAAATTCAATTTCATTTGTATAGTGCTTTTTATAATAATTATTGTTTGAAAGTAGCTTTACAAAAGGTGCATTGTTTTGCATTACAATCAAATTAAGTTATTATATACAGACATACTGAAGTTAATCTGCAGTTTTATAGCTTATATGGGATGTGTACATGTTTAATGAAGTGCATTTGTGTATTAAGTGTGTGTTGTCCTCGAAGTCCTCAATTATTGGCATCAAAATATGAATATATAAAACATAACAGACATAATTACACAGGAAAATGACAATTTTATTTACCCAAAATATTCTTTGTCAATAATCATGCTCAAATCTCTGAAAAAACATCTGCAACCATTTCTTAAAATATGTTTAGTATAAAAAATAAAAATATGAGAGACAGGGAAACACAATCATAATTTGTAAACATGTAAAAATGCCCAAAGTAGTCTAAATGACAGTAAATTGCAGTGACAGTCCTCTCTGGCAAGCATGTTGGAGTTTTGTGTAAAGTAAAGAGCAGGATTCAGCTATTAATCGCTGAAAATATGATCCCAATCCATTCCGAGAATATGCGCATTTAAAAGGGTCATGAACCCAGAAATCCAAATTATCTTAATCTTTTGATATCTAAGAGGTTATTGTACTATAAAAGCATTTTGTAAGTTTTTGAGCTCAAAACATTTCTGGTAGTCTTTTTCTTTTTTTTAACAAGCAACTTATTAAAACCTATACAATACATGTATGCAAACTCTAGCTGGTGTAAAACAAAGCTATGGTGAAATAAGGCAGCATGGTGGCTCAGTGGTTAGCACTGTTGCCTCATAACAAGAAGGTCACTGGTTCGAGCCCCAGCTGGGTCAGTTGCCGTTTCTGTGTGGAGTTTGCATGTTCTCCCCCTGCTGGCGTGGGTTTCCTCTCAGTGCTCCGGTTTCCCCCACAGTCCAAAGACATGCACTATAGGTGAATTGAATAAGCTAAATTGGCCATAGTGTATGAGCGAGAATGCGAGAGTGTGTGGGTGTTTCCCACTGCTGGTTTGTGGCTGGAGAGGCATCAGCTACATAAAACATATGCTGGATAAATTGGCGGTTCATTATGATGTGGCGACCCCTGATAAATAAAGGGACTAAGCTGAAGAAAAATGAATGAATGAATGAATAAAAAATAACAAATGATATTAAGAGTTGCATGCATCATTACATTTTACCACCATTACTAATCAAAATGTTATTTGTATTATGTTATACTGTATGTACTATGCAATGCATGTAACCCCACCAAGTTTTACCTGCACAGCACTTGATTACAAGCTGATCTTCATTATGTAAAAGTCCATCTATTAGCCCAATGACGAAACTAACAGCATGGTCAAAGGTTAAATGCATGCAAGCCTTTTCTAGTGCTTCTGAAAAGAATTCTGTTATTTATTAGAATTTATTTATATTAGTTTTTAGCTCCAAATTTAATCTGACTCCAATTTTAAGTGATCTTAATATTTAGACTGTATTTCTAATTTTAGGAACCAATCACAATAATCATTTATGACTTAATTTAGAGTTTTGATCTATCTGTTACCATACTCTTCAGTTTATACGCCCCGGATTTGCGTGTCTTCTCACGAACAGAATGTCGACACTCTGAAGTTAGTCAGAGGGTGCAGGATTAACTGATATTCAAATAGACTGGTTGCCAACTGCTTACTCATTCTAAAAGAATAGTTCACTTAGCCAATGCTCACGCACCTTGCTAAAATCAGTGATTAAATGATTAAAAGATCTCCATGCTGTTGTGCAAACTGCTCCATACAAATGTGTCTTGAAATCATAAAACGATGCCGCAACATAAAGGTAGCGCAGACTCCACTTAATCTACTGGATATAAAAGATTTCAGGAGAATTCAGAATGAGTCAAAACTTAACATTTTATTCGTCAGGTAAAATTGTATTATGCCAATTATATAATAAAACAATCATCTAGCCAATTCAGAGATGATACTGTAACAATATAACATCCATTACTCAAGGATAAATCCAAGAGTTAGAGATGCATACCTGATCTGAGAAATACATTGCAGCATAAGTCTCAGAGTTGCTGCAACGGGGTCTTGGCTACAAGATTCCAATGAGCCAAATCACATCTTTACCTTATATACTCAACTCAGAACAAACAACCATCAATTCAAGACAACAGAGGCGTCACAGAGACCCCTGCCTGGTGAATTTAAGATGTTAATCATTTCTGGAGGAGGGGGCGGGGGGGGGGGGGGGGGGGGGGGGGGGGGCATTTGGCAGAGCTTTTATCAAAGGTAAAAACCAAATCAATATATACTGACTATATACTACACTATAATGAAATATTATAGTGAAATTAAGACCATTTTACCAATCACACAGAGACATTTAAAATGATACCAAACATAAATATAGTGCTACAAGATACATCATATTAAAACCTTGGACATTTTATGTCATCTGCACTGATGGAGAAAGGTAGCTTAAAGGTCAAGAAGGGGGGCTTAGGGTGAAAGGAGAAGAGTGCATTCCTGCATTCTTCCCTGATCTTGTCAAAGATACAGTCAGGAAGATTTAATCAGGATGATTTGAATAGAACAGTTGAACAGCTGGTTTCCTGATCACTTCTCAGATCAGAAGCTTATTGTTTTAGCGCCTGATAGTTCTCGTGGTCTCACCTTGTAGAATTTTCACTACAGTTCTCAGGGTTTGATATGATGGAGAGACTTAGCCATCCTTATAATTACATTAGGGCAAATATGATATTAAAATTAAATGTTTTTTTTGTTGCTTTAATTAGCATGTTTTTTGCATAATTACTTGTTTAAAAATCGTAAATTGGTCCATCTTGACCTGCTGGAGATACAGCAGCTGGAGATCCTTTAGCTGCACTCTGCAGCTTCCAGATAAACATGAATGTTTGAACTGAAATAAAATGAACTGAAAATTGCCTTTTGAATCTTATACATCGTATTTTGAAACATAGCTGAATATTTTGGAAGTGAATTCTGTAAGGTGAATATGATATTTGGAATTAAAGAAAATATTCACAACTTACGTAAAGAGCTATGTTAAATTTCAGGACCTAAAAATACAGATCCTGGCAATTCAAGTCTTTAAAATGCAAGCGATTTGTTAACGCACTGCATTATTTTTTTTCAGTTAGTGCTAATCAACAAGCTTTTTATTTCAGATGCTTTTGTCATTGATTCTGTTCCATACCAACAATTTTTTTATATTTCCAATTCACAAAATACTCTTTAATGCAATTGGCTGATCTTTTGAAACACAAATAACTGTCTGTTCAATAGGGCTGTGCAATTAAACAAAATTAAAAATAGAAGTTTAAAATATAAATCAAAAACATTTTGGTTATATAGCTCAATTAAAATTGTTTTTAATAATCACGATTACAATTTTGATCAAATAATCAGGATTTTGATTTTTTTCCCTGTAATCAAGCAGCCATTTTATTCAAGATACATGTTTTATTTTAAAAAAATGTATACATTGCATTGTATACAGTTGAAGTCAGAATTATGTGCCCTTCTGAATTATTAGCCCCCTGTATATTTCCCCCTAAATTTCTATTTAACAAAAAGAAGATTTTTTTAACAGTTGTAAACAATAATTTTTAATAACTCATTTTAATAACTGATTTAGTTTTATCTTTGCCATGATGACAGTACATAATATTTTACTATTTTTCAGCATACTAGTATTCAGCTTAAAGTGACATTTAAAGGCTTAACTAGGTTAATTAGGCAAGTTAAGGTAATTAGGCAAGTCATCGTATAACAATGGTTTGTTCTGTAGACAATCGAAAAAAAAAATATTGCTTGAGGGGGCTATTAATGTTGACCTTAAAATGGTTTTAACTAATTAAAAACTGCTTTTATTGTAGCCAAAATAAAACAAATAAGACTTTCTCCAGAAGAAAAAATATGATAGGAAATACTGTTAAAATGTCTTTGCTTTGTTAAGCATCATTTAGGAAATATTTGAAAAAGATTAAAATAATAATAGGAGGGCTAATAATTTTGACTTTGATTCCCTGCAAACAGTTGTTGACGTGTTTCTCGGCTAATTGCGGAGTCATTCTCCAAAGGTCTTTGATGTCCTGAAGGGGCAGCGCATTGATGGCTGCTTCTCTTTAATGTATGTTTAATTGCAGATCTCTAGGATACCTTGTTCTCCAGTCCCTCCGGTCGAAGGTCTAATTGATGTGCTTTCTCAAACAAAGGCCGCATATTTTTATGCAGCCACGAGAAAAGTAGTCTCTTAAAAAGGTCAAGCCGACCTTAGCTCAAAGTACTTGACGCAAATTAATTTACCACCATCCGGAGAAAACAAATCAATAGAACTGTATCAAGGAGCCATTTTAATATTGACTCAGGAAAGGATGAAGCAGGAAGGAGACTGAACATTTACAAATGAATGAAATGGATTGGTATATTGTGCGTATGACATGAACAGTGTGTCTGCGTTTTGAGCTGACATGTATAAAAGACTAGATAGATTGTTGTTCTTCTGAGCCTTTGTTAAGTGGAAATGAGATCAAAAGGGTTTTGAACTACTTCATCTACTGATGAGATGTTGTCAGTAAACACATGGTGCAGTGTAGTGTTGTAGAAAATATCAGTGTTTTGATATGTACCAATGCATAAATATGAAAAATGGTACAGTGTCATTTCCGCGGTATTGTTATTTGTTATCAGTCTGAATATCAAGCACAAGACATGGTAGAGAATGCATTACTTAGCTATATTAATAAACAATAAATGACAAAATCACCTTCAGTCCTTCAAGTCACAAAGTATATGTACAGTGCTCAACATAAATGAATAATTTGCCTTACTGACTAAAGCCTGAATCGCACAGGGCTTTAGCGTCAATGCTTGACAGAGGGCGTGTCTGAAGTTGGGACTAACACAATTGTCATAGTGGCATCAACCAATGAAACAAGGCCGCAATCTGCTACTGTCGGAGCTGGTGTATTTGCATACAGTGATCTGACTGGTTGACGCATCCGTTGGCGCTTGAAAAGTTGAGAAAGTCCCAACTTCTGCAGCAAGCAACGCCAGCTGAGGGACCCACAATTCAGTTTGGCAACGCTTGACTTCACCCATTCAAAGTGAATGGAAAGCATTGATACTGATGCCCCTTGTGAATGGGCCGTAATATAATGTACACTCAATGGCCACTTTATTAATTACACCTGTCCAGACATGGTCAAGGCGATCTGCTGCAGTTCAAACAAGCATCAGAATGGGGAAAAAAGGTGATTTAAGTGACTTTGAACGTGGCATGGTTGTTGGTGCCAGACAGGCTGGTCTGAGTGTTTCAGAAACTGCTGATCTACTGGGATTTTCATGCACAACCATCTCTAGGGTTTACAGAGAATGGTCTGAAAAACAGAAAATATCCAGTGAGTGGCAGTTCCCGACTGGTTTGAGCTAATAGAAAGACAGCATTAACTCAAATAACCACTTGTTACAACCGAGGTATGCAGAAGAGCATCTATGAATGCATAACACGTCAAACCTTGAAGCGGATGGGCTACAGTAGCAGAAGACCATGTTGGATGCCACTCCTGTCAGCTAATAAGCACAGGCTCACCAAAGTTGGACAATAGAAGATTGGAAAAAGTATTTTATTAAGATATTTGTGGTTAGAAATGTTATAAATGTCTTTATAAAAAATGGTTTTAGTTTAATATTGTAATGATTTTTGAAATAATTTTGATTAATATGATTTTTACAAATATACCTGGCAAGTGAAAATCTAAAAAAAGCTGACTTGACCAGACCAGTTGTAAAAACTTTTAGCCATGCGTGAGGCTTTAATGCTTGAAAATGAAAACATACATACATAAATGTTGTAATTATTATTAATGCTATTAATAATTCCTTGTGATATCGAAAATATGATCAAGTGTCAATAATTCATGAAATAATGTATCTCCAATATCATGACAACAGTAGTTAGTCATTTTTTTTAAACGCAGAGATATTTGATCACAATCATGAAGTTGCTTCTAGACATGGAGCAGAGGTTAATATGAAGTCGTATGGAGAGAAATAATTCAGGGAAGAGAGCGAGCGGGAGATGGGAATACGTCTTAATCTAGGTGTCTGTTTCTGTCATGCTTTGTTCCAGGTCAAATTATGATAACTGGACAGCCAGCGCTGGCTCTATTTCACACGAATGAGTCCATCTTTCATTCTGTTACAGCCGGAGCTGCCTGCGCCTGTCCAGCGGTACACATTCAGACGTGAGCGATGGCCTAGATCGCAGTTAGTAACTAGAGCAATGAAAGTGCAAAATTACTTATGGTTGTGAAGCTAAATGAACAACTGGCAGAGCGCAAGCATCTGTGTCAATTGAAATATACATACTGAGTTTTGTCTAAGAAGACTTTATGCACTAGAAGAATTTGTTGGAAGACTTAATTCAGTGATAAAAAATAAGAACAATTTTAGTTCTTAAAACTAAAAACCAAGTTTATAAAATGGTACAATACTTTGAAGAGCAAGGGAATTTTCACAGTATTTTCTTTAATATTTTTTCTTTTGGAGAAAGTCATATTTATTTTATTTCGGATATAAAAAAGGAAGTATATTGTATAATAATAATATTATTTTTATTATTATTATTATTATTATTATTATTATTATTATTATTATTATTATTATTATTATTATTATTATTATTATTATTATCATCATCATCATCATTATCATATGTCATATGAGTTTTTTTATCTGCTGTCACTCTATGTGGGCAGAGTAGCACACAAGGGTGAGGAGGCTGTAAGATTGCTGTTATTGCACAGTATTGCACGGCTATCAGCCAATCAGATTTGAGAACCAGACAGAACTTTTGAATATATACATTATTAAACATAAGCTATTCCAGTGTTTATTTAAAATGTAATATTATGAATGAGCTTTCATTGTCCAACGAAATACATCCTAATAATACATTTTGCTTCCCAGATCAAATTATATTTTTGAATGTTTTTGATCAACCAAGTTTAAAAAACGATTAAAAATAAACCTGTATTTCATTGTTGACGTGACATTGCATTGTGGTTTTGGGACAATTGCTGTTTCATTTAAATATGTTGATGCTTTTCACTGTGGCAACATAGAAAGATTTACTTGGAATTGTATTATGTATTTATGCACATTTTGTGGAAACACTGCTCCTGGTAATATCAGTTTTGTATTCACAGTGATTTGCATGAGCATTTGAGGAGAAAAAAATAAGGGATTGGAAAAACAACAACCTGCTGGTGAGCTAAAAAAAAAAAAAAAGGATAATGGCCTGATCAATCAAACCTTCCTTATGCTGAAATGGCTGAAGAACACTGTATTAGAGGCCTGTTATAAATAGCTTTGAGCGATATTTGCACAGCTGTCACTGTTGAAACTATCATAATATTTAGTTTTTTATGAATCCGATGTTAGCCATAACTGGATGCCAGCTTTACTTTTTTTCCATTTTTCTTGGCCTGTTGCCTATTATTAACATTTAGGAATTGATCATGGGCTTGATTTAACTTTTGTAAAACCTCTGTGGTTTGGATAATAGCTCCTGATAAATTATTAAATGTTAGTTAAATGTGAAGTGTGTAATCAACCTTCTTTATTGCAGTGTTCATTTAGTATCATTAACCATTAATGACATCTTAATTTTAAATATTTGTGATTGTTTTTTGATACAGTATGCTTGTGTAGTATTATTATTATTTTAAAGCAGATGTAGTTAAATATAACCTTGGAAAAAAGTTAATTTGCATAATGTAATAAACTTTTCATATAGCTTCTTGATCAAGCTGTTTTTTAACACCTAATTAAAATTGTGATTTGGTGTTTACCTTTAAGACAAAAATATACTTTGGATTTTTAACACCTGTACCCAGTATTGGGTGTTATTAGTTACTGTGGCGAGGGGGCGTGGCCGAGAGCCGTGGGAGCGAAACGAGGCCCGCCACAGATGAGATGCACCTGTGGCGCGCACCTGCCTTCAATCCCACGGAAGGAGCTCTGGACTATAAGAGGAGGAACGATGGCAGAGGACAGAGAGAGAGGACCGGGCCCGGACATGTTTTACTTTTGCTTTCAGTTTGACGGCAGTCTCCGTGAGGAGCTGCCGTCCGTTTGTTTTGATTTAGACGGCAGTCTCCGTGAGGAGCTGCCGTCCCCTTTTATTAATAAATATTTATTTAAACCAGCGTCGGTTCTCCGCCTCCTTCTTCCCGGCGGCCA
>CAIGQZ010000427.1:23339507-23350237 GCA_903798205.1 Danio tinwini
CAGGATTTAGGCCCAATAAGTAATAATTCTGTTTTGTCTGAGTTTAAGAGAAGAAAATTGTTGGTCATCCAGTCTTTAACATCTTTAATACACTCAG
Organism: Danio tinwini; assembly: GCA_903798205.1. Lineage (NCBI taxonomy): Eukaryota > Metazoa > Chordata > Actinopteri > Cypriniformes > Danionidae > Danio > Danio tinwini. The sequence continues at coordinate 23,339,605 of CAIGQZ010000427.1, forward strand.
TTAGCTTAGACAGTTCAGACATCTCATCCGGTTTAGTTGAAATGTATAATTGAGTATCATCTGCATAGCAGTGAAAACTGATCCCATGTTTTCTAATAATGTCCCCCAGGGGAAGCATGTATATTGTAAACAGCAAAGGGCCTAAAACTGATCCTTGAGGGACCCCGTACTTTACCGGCCTTACTTGTGAAAGTTGTCCATTAATATTCACAAACTGGTAACGATCAGCTAAGTATGACCTAAACCATTGAAGAGCCTGTTCTTGGACACCTGTAGAATATAAGCGGTCTATGAGAATATTGTGATCAATGGTGTCAAAAGCGGCGCTAAGATCTAGTAGAACTAATAGTGAGATGCACCCTTGGTCAGCAGCTAAGAGTAAATCGTTGGTTATTTTCACTAATGCGGTTTCTGTGCTGTGATGAGGCCTGAAACCTGACTGAAACACTTCAAAAATATTGTTCATCTGCAGAAAGGAGCATAATTGGGTAGAAACTACTTTTTCTAGTATTTTAGACATAAACGGAAGATTTGAAATAGGCCTATAATTAGTTGCTGGGGTCCAGTTGTGGTTTCTTAATGATAGGTTTAATAACAGCTAGCTTGTAAGGATTTGGAACATGGCCTAAAGCTAAAGAAGAGTTGATAACGTTAAGGAGAGGTTCTCCTATAACAGGTAGCAAATCTTTCAGTAATTTTGTTGGAATTGGATATAACATACATGTAGCTGGTTTAGAACTATTTATAACTTTATCTAGCTCTTCCTCTTCTATGATTTTGAAGCATTGTAGGTTATTTTGATTCAGTGGAATGTTTACTGGATCTGGAGTATAAGGTGGTGCAGAAAGTTTAACATCTTCTATTTTCTGTCTAAAGTCTTCTATTTTATCACTGAAAAAATTCATGAAGTCATCACTACTAATATGCGGTGGGACATTTTGTTCCAAGGATGACTGATAATTTGTTAATTTAGCAATGGTGCTAAATAAAAATCTAGGATTGTTATGATTATTTTCAATCAGTTTGCGGAGGTGCTCAGCTCTGGCAGAGTTCTACATGAAACTCCGGAGGAAATGCGAATAGCATGGTGACGCAATGACGTTAATCGTATGTGCTATAACATGTAAAACGTGATCATGAAAGTAACACTCAAAAACAACTCATATAAACACCTTTAGTCATATTATTCTCTTAATTAGATTAAAACAAATAATTTGATTACTGATGTCCATGTAAACGTAGTCAGTGACAGGGTAATAGCCGCCAACACGCTGTCTCTCAGAATTTATAAATATTGAAAATAGGCACTATCCTTATAAACAATCTGCATAGTTGCAATCTAAACAACTACAGTCTTGACTTAAAAAGCCTCAAAAGTACATTATGTTGTCCAACAGCATCAATATTTGTCAAACTGTAGAGTGTCCTCTGCTTGTTGCTGTATGTGGGCAGAGTAATGCACAAGGGTAAAGGGTGAGGAGGCTGTATGAGTGCTGTTATTTGCAGAATATCACAAGGCTATCAGCCAATCAGATTCAAGAACCAGACAGAACTGCAGTTATTAACAAAAACAGTTATGCCTACAATCTAAATCCCAGTTGTTATGTAGAAGGTTTGGATTACATGTTATTATTATTTTTTTTTCTCAGTGGAGCTGAAGTTCAATCTGGATCATTATGTGAATAAACGATATCCCGGCCTGGTGAAGATCGTAAGGAACAGTAAGAGAGAAGGCCTCATTCGGGCTAGGATTCACGGCTGGAACGCAGCCACTGCTCCTGTTGTGGGCTTCTTTGATGCTCACGTGGAGTTCAACACAGCCTGGTAAGTGCCATTCAGTCTATTATTATTTCATGAGGCATTGTCTCGCCAATCAGAATATAACACTGGTATGCTTCACACCACAAAGGCTTGATTTATCAAAGAATATTCAATGCGACATCAATGGTAGCTTAGACTTCGGTGAAGAAAGCGGCCTGATGGGCTTTTATCTAAAGCATCTGTCAAAAATGAGCTCATAGATTTTTGATCTCAGACATAGATGAGTGAGATGTGCTGCAACTTAAATAAGTTTTTTTCCCTCTCTGATGGTAATGGGCTTCCCTGCTGAAAACATGTACAGGGATTTTAAAGCTGGTGGCTTGAGGGTTAACACGATTGCATCCAACAAAGAAGGTCCCTGGTTTGAGTCCCAGCTGGGCCAGGAAGCCTTTCTATGTAGAACTTGCATGTTCTCTCCATGTTTGCATGGGTTTCCTCCGAGTGCTCCAATTTTCTCCAGAGTTCAAAGAGATAGATATACAGTAGAAGTAAAAATTATTATCCCTGATTGATTTTTTTTTCTTTTTCAAATATTTACCCAACTGATGTTTAACAGAGCAATGAATTTTTTTACAGTATTTCCTATAATATTTTTTCTTCAGGAGAAAGTCTTATTTGTTTTATTTCGGCTAGAATAAAAGCATTTTAAAATTGTTTTAAAACATAATAAAAGGTCATTATTATTAGCCCTCTTTAGCTATATATTTTTTCAATTGTCTACAGAACAAACTACTGTTATACTGTGCAATGACTTGCCTAATTACCCTAACTTGCCTAACTAACCTAGTAAAGCCTTTAAATGTCACTTTAAGCTGAATACTAGTATCTTGAAAAATATCTAGTAAAATATTATGTACTGTCATCATGGCAAAGATAAAAAAATAAATAAAATAAAATAATTAGTTATTAAAACTATTCCGTTTACAAATGCATTAAAAATTATCTTCTTTCCGTTAAACAATAATTGGGGAAAAAATATATATTGGGGGGGGTGTGTATAATTCAGGAGGGCTAATAAATCTGACTTGAATGTATGTGAACTCGATAATCATTGTATAAATTACTTTGTTCATCTATGTCTTCTCCTCTACATCAGGTCAGGGTGCACTAATGAAAAGGACAATACGACGCTTGCATTGTGCACTGTTGAATCTAATGGCTATAAGTCATACTGCCCGTTGTAAACACGTACCCTGACCTGACGCAGAAGAAAAGACATTGGCGAACATTTCCTGCATGTTGCCTGTAACAAACGACATATTGTATGCGAGGAACTGCTAATCCAATGTTTGTTACCGCACGGCAAATGGGAGAAAACAAATCCTCCTCATCTCTCTGTAACTTAGATGACTCGGTAGGTAGCGTCAGAAAGCTGTGTGTGTATAGACTATCCTGTCACAAAATGCGGCGAAAATCCTGCACGGCTGGAATAGTTTGATCATGTTTACATTCGGAGAGCAGCATTTGCAGCGGATCTTTCAGTCTATAATATTGTACTATACTATTGCAGTGATATTGTCATACTGTAAACTTAGTAACTAAATTGTTTTGACTATAGTATGTCTTTAAAAACTGAAAGAGCACTGCTAACAATATGAACTAACTTTGCCATCTGAATGAACAACTGATCGCACACTTACCAAATCTGTAGAGACAGGACAGTCACTCTGGAACTGTGTCTTTTTTTAAAAGGAGACGAGCGGCAAATCCGGATTTCACCATTTCCAGATGCAAAAAGCTCTCGGGTTAAAAATGTTCCTTACAAATGCATTTCTGTTGCGTGTCGCATGCACTGTAATCCACATGACTCCAGAAGCGCTCTCACAGCGGGAAAATGAAAACAAAACCTTCGTTGCAGCACATTAATAAACACAGCGCACTGATAAATGCAACACTGGCGACTGGTGTCTCCAAATTCTCGTTTTTTCACTTGTTTTGGCAACAAAACATGGCATCTCTCTGTCGTCTGAACACTGTAATAGGTCAAACAGTCTCCGAAGCTATCGTGCATATTAATGAAGTTGCGCCGCATACACAATAGAGCGCGCTGATTGGTTTAAACAAAGTCTTTCTCATGAATTAATGCCACACCCTCAGAGATGTCATGATGTACTGCCAGCTACAGACAGCCAATCTCCACGCTGAATTTACACGCAGGTATCTCAAGGCCGTGACGCAGCTTCAAAAATGTGTTTTAAACCGGAAGAGCGAATTTGCTCAAAATAACGCAAAAACAACCAATTTTCACTTTTTAGTGCAATATATGTGTGCTAATAGTGTTTACAGCAGCGTGGGACACATATATGACTGTCAACAGCTCACAAAATGTGTTTTGGTGTTTCGTGACCCTTTAAGGTGGTATAGAACCGTGCAGCAATCAGTGCATTCATATGCCACAGCCATATCACCCTGCAGGTTACTCATTAAAGCTAAGCAGGGCTGAGCCTGGGAGACCATATGGGAAAACTAGGTTGCTTTTGGAAGTGGTGTTAGTGAGGCCAGCAGGGGGCGCTCAACTTATTGTCTATGTGAGTTCTAATGCCCCAGCAAAAATGAAGGGGACACTATACTGTCAGTGGGCGCTGTCTTTCGGATGAGACGTTAAACAGCAAAAGTGGTCATTCAAAATCCTATGGCACTTCTCGTAAAGTGTAGGGGTGTAACCCTGGTGTCTTGGCCAAAGTCTCTTATTAGGCCCTTACAATCATGGCCTCCGAATCATCCCCATCCACCAAATTGGCTCTATCACTGACACTGTCTCTCCACTACACCTATAGCTGGTGTGTAGTGAGCTCACTGGCGTCATTGTCCTGTGGCTGCCGTCGAATCATCGATGGATGCTGCACACTGGTGGTGGTGTGGAGAGACCCCCCTCATGATTGTGTTTTGGGTGTATGGCCAGACACAATAAATACGCTATATAAATACACATTACATTACAGTCTTCAATACATGGAGGATGAGAAAGATTTTGTATGTGGTAGATGCTGCAAAAAATAAAACAAATATGGTTTGGTTGTAATGGTGAAGAAATCCAATGTTTGAGCTTACATAAACCACAAAACTGCTCCGATGTGCTGATTTTAGTGGTACTCACCACACTCATAATCCATAAAATGATTTCAAGCACCCTTCATCTGTCATCTCCTTTGGCAATGAGTTCTCATTTAGGCCTCCCATTAGTGTGCTATGACCTCCATTTGGGAATTATGGATTAACCATTAATGAGCCTTCCCTCTTTGTTCCACAACATAAACATGTAATGGAGAAATGATCACTGAGTGTGGCCACCGATGCTGAATCTGTGGTCGGAAAAACGGGAGATACACACCTTGTTTTGGAGCCAAAATTAAATTAGAGTTTCATTATTGCTTCCTGTGTGCAAAAACTTGGATTGCTGCTTCACATAAATGGGTTTGGTTCTGTGTGAGCTCCACATTTCAAGGTGTGAAATGAAACAGTCAGTATGAAATGCGGCTTAGTTATTTATTTATAGGGGCTCTTTCATAGTTTATTATTTCCCCCTTAAGCACTCTGCTAGCATTTACAGTTTAGCAAATTAAAAATGTAGTTTTTTTCATGGTGGTTTTCCACCTTCTGGATGACTCTTAGGAATAAGCTGTGTGTTATTTGCTTCTTCACATTTTAGAAACAACACTTTTCAATTAAAATGGGAATAAGTTTGTCAGTTGTGATGTTTTCATGGTATATATAGGTCCTGTAGGACAAAACATCAAGACAGTTTATATTTTGAGTAGGGATGCACTGATACCACTTTTTTACAAACCCAAACCTATACGAGTATGAGTATCTTAATTTGTGTACTCGCCGATACCGAGTACCGATACCGATACTTCATAGATTTGGTTTCAATTAAGTTTATTTGTTAATTTTTTTTGTTTGTTTGATTTTTTTTGCCTGTAGCAATGATGAACACAAAAATCTTTAACAGAAGGCTGTTCCAAGCCAAAAATATACACACATTGTTGATAACCCTGAATCCAGACCTTATATTAACGATTAAGCATGGACATTTAAAGGATGAGTTATCCTTGCGCTGACATGCGTCCACAACTTTACACATTGGCCTACACAAAGTGTGTGCAGTGTACCTTAACTTATGGAGTCACTCTCTTGACATTGCATATTGGGGATGCATAAAACCCTGTTATGTGTGATTCTTTCATATTCAGAAGTCCTGCCGTTAATCCGTGGGTCAGGTAATCAAAAACAGGCTACTTCATGTTTAACTATGGGTGGGTCCCAGATATATCAATAGCCATAAATACCCAATGCATACTCTCATTTTAAAAATCATGCGACCATCATCTCACAATGTTTAACAATAAATAATCTTATTTTTTATTAAACCAAAAGTGATTTAGCAATGCCGCGCCTCTGAGAAGCCAACTGAAGAGAAACCAAGCATTTATTGCGGCAACCACAGTGAACACTTTTTCCAAAGTTCAGCTGTTTTTTTGTGCACTTGATTATGTAAAAAAAAATCTATAATGAATAGGCCTACAAGAGTGTATCCTGTGTGTGTGTGTGCGTCTTTTATCACTGAAGCAGCCCTCTTCCAAAACAGAAAGTTGCTTCGTCTGTCTGGCAATATTTTGGCTTTTAATTAAATAAAAAGTTAATTTAGATGAGCCAATATTAAAAACTTGCAGTAAAGTAACTGTGACGTGCGGCCACACATCGAATCTGAGGTCTGATCTCATCTCTCTCTCGCTGTCGTCCAGACATGATATGTAGACGCCACACAAGTCACGTCGCAAAACTGAGGCTGGTACCAGCTGACAGCTAGTATAGCTAAAGATCTTGCCAAATCACAGAAATTAACAGGCATAAATGTCTTTGAGCCAAAAAGTCTATCTGTAGGACATCTGTAAAAATGCAATAGGAGCCAATGGTATATAAAAGTTGTGTAGCCTAATAAATATATTAATTCTAAAAAAATTAAAACCAAAATAAATATTTCATTGCATATTTCGTTTGATAAAAAATATACAGAAATGAAAAAACAATGGGTGATTAGTTTGTATTAGTTTGTATTAATGTGCTTTAATATTAATGAAAATATGCTTAGCCTATTTAAGCTTAACGGCTATACGCTGCCAATAGGCAAGCCATTCAAAAAATATTATTTTACTGCATACTGGATTATAATGTATATTTTACAATAAAAACTAAATGTAGCATGTCTCCCTGTCATTTAAAACATGTAATTCATAACACATCAGAGCTGTAGGCCTGTGAATGCAGTGAGTAAACTTACAGGGAGGTGTTGGTAAATAGTCATACTGAGCACCACGTTATTGAACTCCAATATCTCTGAGGGATTACCTGATAGCCAATATTAACTTGAGAGATTTAAAAAATAAAATGCATTTTAAACAAGGAACAACACGCAAATCGGCAACAAATAAAACAGGTCCCGTGGAGTTCAGCGCTTGTCATCCTGCCAGTGTATTTTGTGTATTGTGTATAGCGCCCTTATGCAGCGCATGTCAACTGCCGATGGTGAGAGCGCGCGCTAGAGCTCAAAGCCGGTATCGATATAACCAAAGCAAGATCATATTGTTATAAATATTCCATTAACGATACTTATCAAAATATTTATACATTTACATGGTGTTTATTGAGATTGTGTGATCTGTATGGGCTGTCTGATCTTTACAGAAGCTGTAAACTAACACGCGCGCGGTGATGACAGTGATGTTCAGCTCTGACGAGGCGTTTTTATTTAGCCTGTAATCTTTAGATTTTTTTACATAATGTTCCATAATGTTACATAATCATTTTTTACATAATAAGTGCTAGCTTGTTTACCTGTAATCATAATGCAAAGATCTTATTTCATATTCGGTTTGTTCTTCAGTAGCCTATAGATTCGTTAATAATGTATTTTATAAATGGATTGTTTATAAGGACTAAGCTATTAATATATAATACATTAGGCTAATTAATACTGAAGTCAGGTAGGACAACAAATCACATCCATAGTGATCCAGAATTTAAGTTATTTAAATATGCAGAAGATATGGCACTTGTTGGCCGGTTGTCTAAAACAGGAACAGAGGGAGATACCTTGTACTATAGTTATATAAATTTGCTTCAAAAACTGGTGTAAAATGAGTTCACTGAAGAAAAATTTTAATACAACCGAGGAGATGGTAATTAACAGAAATAAACTAGTTGATAGTTTATAGCATGAGACAGTTAGTGACAGTTGGATGGTTTAAATATTTAGGAACATTTATTGATAGTGGATTGACATTTGCTGGAAATGTATTTTTAAAAAAGCAATGCAAAGATCTTATTAGGAGGTTACAACAATTTGGTGTGAGTCGAGATATTCTGGAGATGGTATACAAGAATTTGGTTAAAATTGTTGTGAGTTTTAGCATGATAATTTGCATGGTACGGACTGTTGCAAATTAAGGAAAAGCAAAAACTGTGTTGAGTAGTAAAAATTGCCAGTGCAATTGAAGATAAAGCACAAAGAAAACTAAATGAAATGTATTTAATGAGAATTAAACAGAAAACACAAGTCATTATTAAAGATTGTTCCCATCCCCTAAATTTAAAATTTCAGCTATTGCCATCAAAAAGACATTTTAGGCAAGTAAAGAAAGTAAAGAAAATTTATTTTCTTAAGTAAAGACAAATATGTATCAAATGTCCTTTGTGCTGACTGCCAACGTTAAATACAAGTTTTAAAATACGGTTCAATTGAGTTTTTAAATGGGATTTATGTGATTATTTTGAATGTATTTGTATTGCCTGTTTTCTGTAATATGTGTAATGTGAACACTGATGTGGTTGCGAGCGGAAGCCAAAGATAATTTTTTACTTGTGGACAACAAAGAAAGTAAAGTATATGACAAAAAGTCATGACAATAAATGTTATCTACGTTACTTTAACTTATTTTAATAGGTTAATAAGTTTAACTTGAACTATTTTAGTCTGTTTGACTAATGTAAGTTGAGATTAGCAGAACATTTCATTTTATTCAACTAAACAATTTAAAGCAGTAAGATTCTTTTTTTACAGTCGATGAGTTTATATTCACAAGATGTCTGTGACATTTATTTTATTTATAATCCTATAGTCCAATCGCAGTTTTAAAGTCACTATTGGAGAACATTCATCTAATGCAGCACCTTTGTCATGTGGTGTTCCCCAGGGATCTTTTTTAGCCCCTATTCTTTTCCCCTTATATATGCTTCCTCTGGGCTCTATTTTTAGAAAACATGGTCTGTCTTTTTACTTTTATGCAGATGACACCCAAATCTACCTGCCTTTAAAACCAAGTTCAAGTGGACTACAGACTGTTATGTCATGCTTGTTGGATGTAAAAGCCTGGTTGCCTTTGAACTTTCTAGATTTTAATGAGAGCAAGACTAAAATAAGTCAGTTCGACCCATCAAACTCTTCTAAAGCACCAATAGTTAATCTTGAAAAATCTAGTTTTTTTATGAAGTCCTGGATAAACAATCTGGGTGTTATTCTGAATGATGGCTTGAGCTTTGACAAACAGATAAATGCAGTGGCTAAATCATGTTTCTTTCAGCTTCGACTTTTAAAAACAGGTAAATCTATTCAATAGAAAACATTTTTAAAAAATTATTTTTATTATCACTAGGCTGGACTATTGTAACTCACTATACTTTGGGATTAGTCAGACAACCTTATCCCGTTTACAATTAGTTCAAAATGCTGCTGCAGGGCTTTTAACCAGTACCAAAAAAAATGACCACATTACACCAGTTTTATGCTCTTTGCACTTGTTGCCTGTGCACTTTTCGAGTCACTTTTAAAATTCTTTTCTTGGTTTTTTAAATCTCTAAATGGTCTGGCACATTCTTATCTGTCAGACATGTTGATTGTGCATCAGCCTGGTCAGTCTCTTTGGTCATCAAACCAGAGATTGTTATGTATCTCTAAGTCGAGGCTAAAATGCAAAGGTGACCTCTCTGTATTATATCTGTTTTTATCTCTGTCTTTTTTAATTCTAGGTTGAAAACTTATCTCTTTGATTTGGCATTTTTATCAATGAAAAATGTCAGTTTTAAGCTATAATTTAATATTTTTCTTTGTTGTGATGTGTATTGTGCAGCACTTTGGTCAACCCAATCTCTGATTGTGTTTAATAGTGCTATAAATAAAATTGACATTGACATTATAATTATTTGTGGCATTTACTAGGAATCTCAGAGTTAAAATGCTTTCAAAACCATTATTTCAATGTACTAAAGACAATAGTGTTATCATTCAAATCAGTAAAAAATAATTGATGCTGCAAAATGTAACAAATTTAGATGTTGCAGTAGCAGTAGTTGTTAAATATTGTTCGAAATTAATAAGTATTCAATTTTTTTTATGTTCCACATTTGATAGATTGTTCAGATTTTTTTTATTATTATTATTTATAGAAACATCACACTTTAAACTTTAAAGTAACTTGATGTAATCACACTTACAAGCACCGCTTCAAAGGAAAGTTGATTGCATATTGGCAGTATGTGTCGTGTTATGCTAGAGGTTTGACAATTAGCACTTTGATATGTCAGTTTCAAAGCAACTGGAGGCAATTAGCAGAATTCCGAAGAGGCCAATTAGTCAATATATGAACTTCAAGAGCTTCAGTCACAGAAACTGTTAAAGTCAGCATTTACTCATCCTAAAGCTCAAACCAGTATGACATTGTTCTGTGGAAAATTATAGATATGTGGACGAACAAGTTTCAACTTTTTTGTTTGTTTGTTTGTTTGTTTGTTTGTTTGTTTGTTTGTTTGTTTGTTT
>CAIGQZ010000427.1:23361880-23386310 GCA_903798205.1 Danio tinwini
AGTTAATATAAAGATACATTTGATTGCCCCATACAATAGTTCTATTGGTACCATTTAATAACGTACTCAAGACTATGTGGGGAAATATTCAGTTCAGTTGCTATTTCAAAGGACACTTTTCCTTGGAAAATAGGTGTTTGTATTATAATGCAACTTGAAAGTCAAGTTAAATTAGATTCAAATTAAATTAAATTAGATTCAAGTTAAATTAGATTGCATTTTATTAGACGCCTTTGCTTACACATGGAAGTTTAACAGTAAAACAGTGCGATGTTTTATAATCTTGTATTTATCAGTACAGGGATGCAAACCCTTTGGAAACATTTACGGTTTTATATTGAAGCTTTGATTTATAATTCTAATTTTATATTATCAGCTTTGAGAATGCCATGTATGCTGAAATAGCTCATTAAAAGTTACTGCTGGTCAGAATCTGTTCATTTTGCCCCAAAATACTGAAAATCTTTTTAAAACCTTCCATATTTGATTAATAAGTGAGATGTAATTGAAATAAATATTTGAATTTGGTTCACTGAAGCATGCATTTTACACAGAAAAAGTAAATAAAAAGTAGCCCCCCCCCGCACACTTGCTAATGTATACATGGCACACTTCACTTCAACAGCACATTTAAATTTAATCAAAGTGAGAGACTCTCAAATGATCAATATAAACAAATAAAAGCAACAATCCTTAGACATTATTAACATTTAAAAGCACAAGCGAAAAGATGTGTTTTTAATGTTCATTTCAATTCACCTTGCATGGAGGCAATTGTGATGAGTAGTGACAGGTTGTTCCCCAGTGTATTAGGGTTGTAACAGAATAAGAATATGGGAACAGTTTTAATTTTTTCAACAAAAATAAGGGTACATTTGTTTATGGAAAAAGGCATCAAAACCACTTTTTAAATCATGGCTTTCAGAATTCTCTAGCACTTTACATTTAGAGAGACTAAGACACAATATTTCTGGTAACATTGCTGGCTTCGAAGAAAACCCTTTTTTAATCATTTGTCAAATGCTAAGGATAACAATCTAAAGGTATAACCCTGTCATTGTCTGATTACCATATTGCCTGTGCCCACTGGGCTAGATATATATGTGTAATATTGTTGACCCATCTATAATACTGGAGGAACTGATGTAATCATGGTTTTAAAATCTTTTTTTTCTGTCTTTTTTGTTTGCTTTTTCTTTTTTATCTTTAAAATTATTGTTGGTTTTTGTATTGCTTTGTGTTGCTTTAAGAAAATAAAAATATAATATAAAAAATAAATAAATAAGGGTAAAGTGGCTTGAAACAGAAACTTAACAAATCTGTTGCTTCAGTAATGTGACAAAAAATTGTGAATGCTTACACTCATTTGCAGATTCAAAGCCATTTTTGTTGACAAAATGAACACTGTATGAGAATAATGCCTGTGACACTCTAAGCTTACATAAAAGAACTATCAGTGATGAAATCCGACTGTGTTATAGCCTCGCTTCGGCTGTGTCTTGTGCAAAAAGCAGTGTGTGGACACTATAAATGGACAACAGTTGATTCAAACAAGAACCTATGTTCTGTTTGAGTGAGATGTTGTATCTTTCCATACCAACAGGTGGCAGTATTTGTATCATTCCACAAAGGGAAACCAGAACTATTGCTGCACAAAAGTGATGTGCGGATCGATACTAAAATATTGATATCTCCGATACCAGCTTTGATTGTTTTAGAATCGATTATCTTATCAAAATATCGATATTTCAATAATTTGGAGTGAATATGTATTTTATTGGAAATAGAAATACAGTGGAAAGTAACCACAATTACCCTAGGTTATCTGAATAATGCCAATTTTGTCGGAACTACTTATTCTTCCGCCTGCCAAGTCATGTGCGTAATATGGCACTGTACAACTGCAGAGCACGCTAGCTAGCCACTCAGTCCACTGTCACATGTTGTTCAGTCACGCTGTCATTAGATATGGGTGACTGCAAGCAAAGTGTGTGGAGCTACTTTGCTTCCATAAACTCAGACGATGCGGTTTGTGACACGTGTAATAAAACAGTGAGGTACTGTGGTAATACAACAAACCTAATCGAACATCTACATATAAATCACAAGACAGAATATGAAAATGTCACGACTAGGCGGTCAGAACAGGAGGAAAGAATAGGCACAGGTGCTGCTAGGGCGAGACAGACATCGCTTTCAGAGTCCTTAGGTGCAACAAGCAGGCACTATCCAGGTACAGAGAGATAAAATGTGGCGATGTGGCTGTATTTTGGGGGCTTTAGTTTTTGTGACAATGATAAAACAACAGAAAAAGGTTAAAAACACTTTCAGGGAAACCGGATTAACATGTCACTAAACGTAGAAGTGTGAATGTTTGTTTTTTTTTAAGATGTTTAGGCAAGCTCAGATGTTGTCAATACATATGTAAGTTGGCTCTTTTTTTATATGATAATTCTTCATCAATAAACAATAAACAAGAATAACCCGTGAAATGTCTCGTATTCAGTATAAAGTGACACTTTTAAATACACTACTTGTTACTGTCAGCGGGCAAAAAAAGAGGTGAACTCATATGCAGAAAACACAAAGTCTTTATTTAAGGTGAGAGTCTCAGGAAAAGCAAAAACCAAAGTAACTCAGTTGGGTGAATGCTGAGGAAGCACAGAGGAAAACTTTCAAAACAACGGGATGCTTGCTCACTGGCAGTACTGGACACAAATACAGAGTTAGTAAAATAATACTTCACACAGACACACAATCGACAACATACTGACAAACATGAAGGGAAATGACGTGCTATAAATAGGAAAAAAGGAAATCAGAAGAAGATGAAATTAATTAGCTGAAATGATCTGTGCTCCTGTGATTGCAAATAAAAGCAGGTAAAAAGAGGTAATCTGTAACACAAGGCAGGCGAAGAGAGCAAGTGCGCCAGGTACGGTGACAGTTACTTTAATTTCCCAAACAGTCATTTTTGGGCAGTATCGGTATCAGATCGCTATCGCCGACACTCGCCTTCATTTTACTTGGTATCGGATCGGATAGGAAACCAGTGGAATCGCACATCACTACTGCACACATACAATCCATAAACAAAGCAGTGTTTACAAATAATTTTCACAGTATTCTCACTCACCACAGAGAAATTTGCTTGTAGAAATATGTCTGATAATCTGACAATCCATATTGTTTGAAAATATTAAAAAATATGATAAACTAACAGCCAGCTTGTTTGTAATCTTTGTTGACTTGCATCATTTGCTTAGATTCATCACATTTGTTTTTGTTCACGCACTCTAATTTGAAGCTGAACAGTTAATCAGAGCGCTCTGTTTCACGATGGCCGATGCCAATTCTACATGCTGAATCAAACAAACTTTCTCCAACATGAGCCCAACGAGAGGTCGAAGTGAGGAAAACACCAAACATACTAGCCAAACTAGTTTGAACTTCATTTCATTTCTCTTTTGCTTTCTTGGTTTGAATTGCAATTCCAGTTTCACATTCAGGTAATGCACATACCGGTACGTCTATCTTGATTTATTTATTTTTTAGACTTGTTTCCACTCAGAATGTTATCATCTGACTGTAGTAAACAAGACTGACCTTTGCACGCCTCATCACAATCGGTGTGTATTTCAATATGCATTGTACATACATGCCTGCATTAAAGTATCGGGCTCCTGACAGAATTTCATTATTTAAAAAGACGCTTAACCTTTATAGAGTGGCCCGGTGCCGCATTCGTTTGACTGGCAGAATTAGCTGTGATTGTATGAATACAAGAGAAGGCCTCTGTTGAACATTATTGATTATTCATGACTTGGCTCTTTTATCATTGGCTTTTGAATTCTGAAATGCTACGCGTGCTTCATTAGCCGCTTGACTGGTAACTGATATTGTTGATCCTTCATTTCTATGGGTCTTCTTTTTTCTCTCTCTTTCTCTCTCTCTCTCTGTCTCTCTCTATCTGGGAAGTATGTGCAGCCTCCCACCTTTCTAACCTTTTGGCCTTTGTCATGTTCATCCAGTCACCATTGTTCAGCGTTGTGTTTGACATGTTGATTCTCTGATCTCTCATCTCTACGCCTCCTGCTCTTGATCTCTATCTTTCACACCTTTTCCCTCTCGTTCAATTTCTTCTTGGATCTGTGCCTCGGGTTTCTGAGGAGCTCTGTTTGATTTAGAGGAGGAAACACACAGAGGTGCATTGGAGAATCTGAAATTCATTATAAATGTGGTTCTAGGTAGGCACTGAAAATTCAATAACAAAAAAAAAATCAAAGTGCTGTAGGTGCATGTTCTACAACAGTATAAACAAGCGTACAGTACTTGTTTACCAGCTCTTTCTGTGGGTGTATTTCTCTGATCTTTTGATATGTTTTTAAAGCTGAAGCCAGTTTTTTTCTTTTCTTTTCAGTTTAGAAATACTTTCTCTTGTCCCAGTTTAGTGTATTGAACTATAAGTAAGCCATGTTGACTTCTTAAAGACTGCAGTCACATTCTTTCTGTCTGATAGATTTTCTTTTGTACTACTCCATGTATACAGAAGACAAAAACAGTACACTGTATGAGCAAGTTGTACGAGCAAATTTTCACAGAGACTCTTAAGATTTTTAATATTATCAAATAACATTAATATTGAAACGTCTTTGCTTATTCAGTAGCTATTTTTCCATCCAAAAATACGAATTAATTCATGTGCAAATCTGGAATATCTCATATATGACTTATGAATAAAGCAGCGTTTCCATCCAACAAGTCAAAGAGAACAAAATCGTCACTTGCTGATAAACTGGCGCCAAATATCAACAGTTAAAATGGAATTTGCTGCAGTATGAGAAGCTGCTTGAAGCTTTTCTTTATTTAATAAATGACTCGCTTCTCAGAAGACGATGCCGACATCCAATGAGAGCGTGGGTTGTCGTTTGAAGCCATTAGGGGCAGAGTGCAGTTGCTCTTGACAGATCTGGAGGTCATTATTAATATAATAACACTAATACTAAAATGGTCAAGGCATTTTAGAATTACCAATACAACATTTCAGTTCTTTTACAGTGTGCTTAGCCGCTTGGTTTGTCCATTCACACCCATTTTTATCATCACATCATCTCTTATAACAAAATCACATGACCTTTTTTTTTAATGCGCATACTGGAATTTGTTCGGTAAAAGTGTTTCCATCGTAGTTTATGCGCATCTTTTTGTATCGAATAAAAAGTATATTCTACTCAGTTATGCACATATGTTTTTATGCGCATTTTCAAAATGTATGCACATCTTGGCATTACCATCAACAGTTTTTTTATGCACATCCAAAATGCGCATAAAAATAGGTGGATGGAAATGTAGCTATTGAGTATCAAATTGATAGACAACATGAATTTGATGTTTTTCTACCCTCTTTTGATTGACTGATGTCTCTATTGCCCAATACCAATTGTTTACTGATACATTCATGCATCTTTAATTATTATATACTTCTATTTGATTTCATCCTGCAATTTTTTCAGCTAGTTTTAATGTACATGATTGGCAGTTTTGGATCAGGTATAACACAGAGCATAAAAAATGCATTATACTAATATAAAAAACCTGACTGAAGATTTTGAACTCTTGACATCTGTCAACCCTGGAAAATTAACGTTTGTGGAGGATTGTTAAAAAACAATTAACTATTTTTATGGCTATTTGACTGAAGATCATTTTGAGATTTTTAATTGAAGTGAAGTAAATTGTATTTATTTATTTGTTTATTTGTTAGTGTGTTTGTTTGTTTGTTTATTATAATCTATCGGAAACAATATTACTCTCACTTATAAATAATAATATTTAATGGCATTAATGAATCACATTAAATGACTTATAATTTCATCAAAATTTGTGTTGCAAAAATTAAAACTACACTCTCAGAAATAAAGGTACGCGAGCTGTCACTGGGGTGGTACCTTTTAAAAGGTACACATTTGTACTTGAAGGGTCCATATTGGTACCTCAAAAGTACATACTACAATTTTTAAGAGGAACACTTCTGTACTTTTTAGATACTAGTATGTACCCTTGAGGTATTAATATGGACCTTTACAAATTTGTACCTTTTGAAAAAGGTACCACCCCAGTGACAGCTCGCATACCTTTATTTCTGAGAGTGTAGTGCCACAGAATTTGTTTTTCAATCTTTAAATGAATAGTTGTACTATTAGTAAAGGAATAGTTGCCACAGCCATATCCCCCTGCAACAC
Organism: Danio tinwini; assembly: GCA_903798205.1. Taxonomy (NCBI): domain Eukaryota; kingdom Metazoa; phylum Chordata; class Actinopteri; order Cypriniformes; family Danionidae; genus Danio; species Danio tinwini. Next base: position 23,368,123 of record CAIGQZ010000427.1, read on the forward strand.
CAGACGAGTTACACAATGATTTTGCAGGTCTGAGCCAGGTCAGTACCTGTATGGGAGGCCAGCAGGGGTCACTCAACCTGAGGTCTGTGTGAGTCCTAATGCCCCAGTAAAGTGAAGGGGACACTATACTCTTAGTGGGTGCCATCTTTCAGATGAGATGTTAAACCATGGTCCTGACTCTCAGTGGTCATGAAAAATCCCATGGCACTTCTCGCAAAGAGTAGGGGTAACCCCGGTGTCCTGGCCAAATTGCCTCCCAATCTTCCACATCTACTAAATTGGTTTTAGTCTCTCTACTCCCCCAATAGCAGGTGTGTGGTGAGCGCAGTGGCGCCATTGTCCTGTGGCTGCCGTCGCATCATCCAAGTGGATGCTGCACATTGGTGGTGGTGTGGAGAGACCCACCCCCCACCCCCCACCCTCATGATTGTGAAGTGATTTGAGTGTATGGCCATACACATTACATTACATTACAATAGTTTAGACACATATGAGAATTCTGCCATCCATATGTCATTTCAAACCTTCACTCAATGTCTTTACACAGCTTTTTTCATGATTTAGAGCTTGGAACAGAACCAAGTAACTGAAAAACAGAATGGGATGATAGGAGTGCTGTGGAGACCTGCCTATAAAACTGAAAATCATTTATTTCTGCTGTTCCTTTTTGGTCCCATAAGTGGCACACATATTACACACTTCAGCTTTATCGATTTTATCTTCAGTAGGTTAGGTTTTGCATACATTTTGAAGAAATGTCCCAGTGAGAAAGGTGAGGCCTGAAATCACCTAGTTCAGCATATGCACACGATTTAGTTTTGCTATTTATGACATACATACTTATTAAATGACAAATTTGAAGCCAGAGGTGAAATAAATCTGACAGAACCATATGTAGTATATATGTATGTTCAGTATGCAGTAATATGAATATATATAATTTTAAAAAGTAAAGTGTTTAACTGTTCAGGATGTGAGTTATGTTATGGTCTTGTAATTAACTGTATTTAAAAAAGAATGGAAAGCTATGAAGCGTCCTTACATAAACATGAAATTTCAATGAAATCATTCTAATATACAAGTCCTTGACAGTGCCAAAAGTCCTGTGAAACCAAGAGATTATTTATGAAATGTTTGTAAATTGGGTACAATAGGCCATTTGTATGCCTTCACCTTTGCTTCAATGGATGTGATAACTGTAGCTATGAATATATTCATAAACAAAGGTTCCAAAACATCCTTTTCTTTATATTATGGCAATATTGGATGGCAGAGTGTGATAACTGAGATGGATTATTTGGGCCAGAATGTGACCTTGTTAAAAGTTGCAGGACTTGGCTTCACTTGCACATGCTGGGTAAAAAGGTATATGTGTGTGTGTGTGTGTGTGTGTGTGTGTGTGTGTGTGTGGGTTAGCTGACCTTCTGATGTGCAAATGTGGGGTGCAGAGCTAAACTTAAAAGTGTAAAATTGATTCATTTGTGTTTGGACTACATGAATCATTTTTGTTGCATTGCATTAAACTGCATCAACATCTTATTTCTTAGCATGCTTAGCTTTGGATGGAATTGTGATAGTAAATGTTGACATCAAGTGTCACTTTATGCATTTTTGAGTTCATAGAAGACCTATTAGTGTTCGATGTCTTATGCTAGAGTTTCTGTTTTGACGTCTGTTGTTTGTTCAAACTACTTATTTAAAATGAGCTAAAACAACACAATTATTGAGATGTTTTAACAATTCTAACACATAATTGACAATCATTCTATTATTCAATCCGCATTAGACCATACCCCTACCAATACCAAAGTCGTCCTACCTGCATTATCTTACGACTTTAGAATCCCTCCAGCACCTCGACACCTCACCTCTTAAACACTAGGGGGAGCGTTCTGTGGCTAGACATTCACTCGAACCCCAACATCTCTCCCTTTCCTGATAAGGGGAATAACACGAGTTGGGGTGTCTTTTCGGAGTTCAGAGCGTTTTTCCTGGACAGGACTCCAAATACTCTTTATTCTTTAAACATCTGTAAGTGTGAACTCGTGAAATTCCATCATGTTGTCCCAACCTAAATCGATTGTGTGGAACCCAGCATTTTTACAGTGCTCTGTAACAAGTTGACTTTACTTAAAAATCAATGAATAAAAAATCTGTTTCAATTTGAAACTGTTAAGTTGACTAAATTTTAATAATTCTGCTATTTTTTAAGTAAAGTAATAGATTTTACAGTGCAGGTTGTAAGATTTTTACATGATATATAGACATATGCATACTGATATATAGAAATTACTGCAGTGGCAAACTATATATATATATATATATATATGAATTGGGATTCAGCCTGTGATTGTAAGATTATATAAAGATCAGTTTAAATATACATTTAATTATTTCAAAGAGCTGTAACGGTGGTTTCCATGGTGAAGAAGCAGCTTCCATAAGATATGTTGATGTCCTACTGTACATGTACCACACAAATGCTTATTGATCAGAGAGACACTTTCAAAATCAATGCAACAAAGATTCGATAATTAAGGATCATCAGGTCACACACTGATGTGGACCATGACCGTAATTACGAAATAATGATTCATTGGATTCACATTTATTTCCAGTTAATCTTGTAATTAGTATAGAGGTCTAGCAGAATTCATAATGTCTTAATCTAAAACACATTAACTTTTTCTCTTTCAGCCACATTTATTTGAGACACATTTATGCAAAAAATAAGTAAATAGAACTTACTTTATGAATTTGTGAACACCAGTTGGTAAAAAAATGGAAAAAGTGTCTTGAAAAGTAGCTCTGAGAAAAGCTACTAATGATTATAATTTCTAAAACTGCTAAACAAGCCTCATATTTAGATAGTGGGCTCTATTTTAATGATCTAACACCAAAGTCTAAGGCACATGGCTCAAAAGCATTAAGCGTGTGTCCGAATCCACGTTTGCTATTTTAAGGATGGAAAAGTACAGTCTGCACCCTGGCACATGGTTTAACAGGGTTGTGCTTATTGTCTCAATGAGTTATGAGTGTGTTTTGAGCATAATGTGCATTAACCAATTAAGTCTCATCTTCCATTCACTTTAAGAGTCAGTGAGTCAGTTGGGTTGCGCCATGGCACATTTGCTATTTACATGGCGGACTTTGTAAGTGGAAAAACTGAATGCTTCACTAGCGAGAAAACTATACAACTCTGCAGCGTGAGGATAAAGAACGAGCCTCCTCCATTCAGCCTCTTTAATTTTTTACTCACTGAAAACATCCATCAGCCTACATATTTAATTTAGTTTGTTAAGCACAGAGATTTGTTTTAAAACTTTTTTTAAAATTCAGTTCTAATTTCCAGCAAACCAATAAAAGAAGTGTGGTCTAAAAACGTATTAGTTATATCTAAACACACATTCTTATGCCCTATGTAGTGATGCATACATCTCCAAAACCTGACAGCTAGATCTAAATCTAAACTTGTTTTTAATAAAACAAATACAAATATGCATATAATAAATAATATTAATAATAATAATAATAATAATATCATTATACAAATGCAAATTGTCAGGAATAAACTGAAAAAAGCATGAAGAAGGCATGGAGGCAGTGGTTTTTATATTTATGTAGAAAATAATAATTTTTGTAACATTTTAATCAATATATTTTTTCAATTTGTGTATTGCTGTACATGCTGTGTGTATTAAGCAATGTGTAAGCATTTGGACCTGCATAGGCGCATAACTAATGCATTCTGCGCTTGACTTTAGACCAGCTTTTAGTTGGTCAATGACACAGTCTATTTCAGACCTACCATGAGTCCACAAGTGGCGCAAATCAATTTGCTATTTAAACAACGCAAAGCGTGAATATTATAGTTGCACTAGTCTGAAAGTTGTGCTATACACGCATTGTGCCTTATTGGGGCGGGTCTATGATAGGATCCAGTATCTGCACTTTGTTTGTTTATCAAGATATAATTCTAAAGAGTGAAGATTTTAGTGACTAAGTGCTTGTCACAAAAAAACTCACAAAAAAAATCCATTTTTTTAAGCAGTAAGTAAATGCCTCTGACCATTGTTTTTATACTGGAAGATCAACAGAATCACGTATGATTAGTAATTATTCTCAGGTTAAAAACAAACCAAGGGTCAGCATAAATCTTATACAGTAAGCACAGATCTACAATAAATGTAATGCTGTAAAGAGATACTTTTTCCACATTTCACTTTCAGTCTTAAAATATTATTTTATCTGTGTTTGCATATTTTTTGCACCATTTTCTTGAAATGTAATGGTATTTCTTTTTATTTCAGCAACAAGTCACTGATGGACATACACACGTTAATGCTGATGAAGGAATTATACAGCTATATCAAATCACAATGTACCGCAAAGTAAAAACATACCATTGAGGAATGTGATGTTCAAGTTGTAAAGTGGAGACCTGGCAGTAAATGTGTCACTGTGAGCTTTTAGCACCATTTTGCAAGTAGTTTTACTGTTTGTACTTCTATTTGACTTCAGAAATGCTCATCCCACATACTTCATTATGTCTAATCACTTCAGATTTTTCAGATTTTTCATCGGAAGTTCTTCATCACGCTCGAGTAGATTAGTGTGGTGAAAGGTGAATCAACAATTATGTAAAGCAGCACCAAAAAAAAAAAGTCTTCAGTTGTGGATGAAGACTGAAAAACGCACAGGTCTTTAGTTCACAATAACACATTAAAGATTAAAAAAATAAATCACACAAAAAAAGGCAGTGATGACATATTTTACCAGTATCACATACCTACATTTCATCATGTGTCACATACAGATAGCACACTGTACTGTACATCTGCTCAAATACAGAACTATCTAATTCACACTCTTTTTTTCCATTATTGTGTTATAGCCAACTTCGTACTATGGTCCTAAATTAAGCTCACAACCTTAAAATGTTTTTTTTTTTTAACTTTTTTTATAAAAGATCATAGATACAGTTCTAGATTCTTTTTCTTAAGGCTGATTTATACTTCTACGTTGAGTGATCGGCATGACCCATGGCACCTGCCTTGCGTGTAGTCGTGCATTTATGCTTCTGCATGCTGTTGCTCTGCAATAACTGTGTCGTGTTTCTTCATGGATGTTTTGTTTTTTCTGAACGCTACAAGTAGCCCAAACTCACTCATTTAGTGGCATGAACAGGCAGACGTGAAACAACTTTAATCATAAGGTATAACAAAACAAAAGTTTCCACCTGGAGCTCCTTCACAGGACTTGACTCTTGTAAACACTCGCTCCATCGGGCTTGTGGCTCTCAGCACCGCCCACACTTGTCAGCGCTACCAAGCCGACCAATCACAGAGCTTGTGCTATGTGTCGTTGCGATGTGTAGTTAAATTTTTTTGAGAAGTCAGCGTCGGCGTCACACACAGAGAGGCCTGTGTGACCGCACGAAGGCTATGCTGGACGCATGCGCTTGATGCAGAAGTGTCAAGTGAATGCATCCAGTATAGCCTCCATTCACCTGCACGCTTCCAGCAGTGAATGGAGTAGACATGTTTTCAATAGCTCTCCGCTAATCTCAATAATTTCATATAAATAAAAATGTTTCACTCTTTTAAAAGTGCTAAAAACCCATTTGGGAATAATAAAACATGCCAGCAAAGCAAAAGAAAGCTGAAAAGTTGTGTATTGATGAAGAAAACACGGCTGATACTTCTGAATCGTCGACGGGTGCTAGCCACGCTAGCAACAAGGCTAACTTTACAGACGCCACAAATACAGACATTATGGAAGCAATTGCTAATCTAAACAGCTCCTTCGATCGAAAATGTGATGTTCTTTTATCTACATTATCCGAGGTGAATGTATTGCTTGCTAATATCTCTGCCAGGGTGGCTGAAACAGAGGAGGCTGCTAAAAGTCACAAAACCTGCATTGAATTGTTGAAAAAAGGATGCCCGCACCTTGAGACTGAGAGTGGATAACTTCGGGAAAAGACATGTGGCATAGAATCAAGATCCCGACAGCAAAACATCCAAATTTTCGGAATAAAGGAAGGTGTTGAGAAGGGGAAACCTACAGAGTTTGTTACCAAACTTTTGGAGCAGATACTGAGTGAAGGAAACCTTAAAAGGCCAATGCAAATTGACAGGGCACACCGATCGCCACAACCATCAATAGATGAGAGACCTCAGGCATTTATTGTTCGAGTTTTCTACGTTTGGCAAGATCGAAACTTCTGCAATTTGATGGCACAATGGTACATATCTTTCCTGATCTTGCAGCTGACATAATAAAACAGAGACAAAGGTTTGACAGCATACGAAAAAAATGCAGGGAGCATGAGGTGATGGTCAAAGGTAATGAAACAAAGGCTTTTGATTTACCCGAGATGGCCGAATCATATCTATGTAAAACAGTGGACAACTGGTAAAGCAATTGAACTGAACTATAACTGTATAAAGGTTTTTTCAATAACAGTTAAAATAAAAAGTTAAGAATAAAAATCCCAGGATTTCCTTCGAAAAAGAGTAGGTTTAACCCCTTCATCCTGGCCAAATTTGCCCACTGGTCACTGGTCATCATGGCCACCTAACCACCCATCATATTTGTCTTCATCACTCAGCTGGAGTGTGGTGTGTGGTTTGGCACATGGCTGCCGTTGTGTCATCCAGGTGGATGCTGCACACTGGTGGTGGATGAAAAGATTCCCCCCAAAAGTGGTTTGAGTGTCCAGAAAAGTGCTATATAAATGTAATGGATTATAAAGAACATTTAATTGGATATGTTACCAAAAAAAGTAGATTACTCAAGAGTTACTTATCCTCAAGTGGTCTCTTTTCCATTTGAACCAAATTAAAGATGTTTTAGGTAACATTGGTAGCCCATGACATGCATTATAGGAAAAAGGCATGCTATAGAAGTCAGTGGATAATAGTTTCCAACATTCTTTAGTATACTTTTTGTTGTTTCATTCAAAAGAAGAATGAAACTCAAACAGGTTTAGAACAAGTGGAGATAGGATGAGTTAAAGATGACATGATTTAAATCTCTTTAAGTCTACAGTTCAATTTGTATTGACTTACTGTTTCAGATAATAATAAAACCGTTTAGTAAACCACACATTTAAAACCATTTTTAAACAGTGATTTAGCCTAGTGGTTAAAATTTCGATCTGACAATCAATAGGTTGTAGGTTCAAACTGCATAATGGAAGGGATCTATAAACTACCATCCTGTGCCCTTGAGCAAGACCCTTAACCTGATTTTTTTAATGTAATAACTGTACTACTAGTTGCTTACTATAAAATGCCAGCTGGATGACAAATTTTAAATCTTTTTTTTTTCCTAAGCTAAAAATGTAGACACCTTTGATTAAACACTCAAACGTTGATTCCAGTAGTGCACGGCTTTCATTGGGAGGGAACAATGGCTTGAGTCCTTAGAGGTTTTCTTTTCTTATTGTCTGCTGAAAAAATCAGCCCAGTGAAAGCTCTATTGATTAATGTTTTCATTGATACACTGAGGTCAGAGTAAATAAAGTGCCTTTAAGTGATGACCCACTCAGTAATCAAATTACTCAACCTTGCTGAAAGCATCCTCTATCAGTCTAGTCATCTGTCCATCCATCTGTGCGTGTATTAGTCTTTTTTTATTATTACAGGTATTGGGCATAATAAACAGAGGCTGTATGTCAGATTTATATTTATATTTATAAATTTTTTTATTCCCAATATACATGTTGGAGTGTCCCCATTTTTCTAAGTTCTCTACCAAAGCTTATAAGAATTTTTTATGTGAACGCTGGGCTCCAGGCTGTGAATATTAGTTCATTTCCACTTAGCGTTAAGATTTAATACAGTACACTCTCAAAAATAAAGGCACAAAATCTGTCACTGGGGTGGTACCTTTTCAAAATGTACACTTTTGTACTGTAGAGGTGTACATCAGCACACCTTTAGGTAATAGTACCTTTAGGGTACAGTTTTCTACATTTGAGGTTGACGTTTGTACCTTTAAGGTACTGTGAGGTACACATTTGTACTTCTTAGGTATTCATATGTACCTTTAAGCACCTGTTGAGAAAAAAAAATATTTCTCAGAGTGTACTGTACGCTACACATTTATTTCTGTTTTAACTGTGAAAGTTACCAAAATAGCAAACCTTACCATACCACATTTTTGTCACCCTTTCCTAAAGATACCAAGTAGGCCTACAACAATACAGTTCTACCAGTAAGACTTTTTAGGAGGCAGATAAATGTTTTAACATTTAGTGAAAATTGTTTGGATAAATGCAAGTTTGTTACCGTCCTTTTATATAGTCCTTTGGCGTAAGTCCTGTCTATGGTGCAAAACTCTGGATGAGCTGGCAGGGCGAAGCAAATCCTCTTTGTGGAGACGAGGCCGACCTGGCGGTGGTGGTGGTGGTGGGGAGGATAGAGGAAAACTTCAGCAACGTCACTTGAGTACAGATTGTTTAGATGGGCTTATATGTACATTCTCAGAAATAAAGGTATGAGAGCTGTCACTGGGGTGGTACCTTTTCAAAAGGTACACATTTGTACTTGAAGGGTCCATATTGGTACCTCAAAAGTATATATTAGTACCTACAAATTTTAAGAGGAACACTTTTGTACTTTTTAGGTGTCAAAATGTACCCTTGAGGTATTAATATGGACCTTTTAGGTACAAATTTGTACCTTTTGAAAAGGTACCACCCCAGTGACAACTTGTGTACCTGAGAGTATTTCTGAGAGTGTAGCGTTCTTGGTTATTTTAGACGAGAAAATTATTATGAATGACATGACATATCAGTCTTTCTAACTATCACTAAAGCTTTCATTACCAACATGGTGGAGCTATACTCACTGCTGAACACAGTTAGTGAATCAACATCAGTGCATGCAATAAAACAATATATACCAATATAACATGCACATGCTTTAAAACAATATTGTAAATAGCAACACTTGAAGCTTCTTTATGAGTTTACGTAATGAGTGAAAAAACGTGAGTGTGCGAAAGACGTGATATGCGAACTATCAATATGGCTTTCTTCTTATTTCTTTCTTACTTCATCTTCAAAAATCAAAGCAAAAAACATTTCGCTTGATTATCTACCTCACGCCAGGTTTAATTGACAAGGTTTTGCAATACCAACAGCATTGGTATACAAAAGTGCTTCTCTTGTGATGTATATGGTCCACAGTTTAACCCTTTCACACGTACAATCACACCGGTGTGATCAGCATTGGCTGGTCCCTGAAGCATACAATCACACTGGTGTGATTAGAACCTTAACAACTCACATCATCAACTGCTAAAATTCAAATCTGACGGCCCATGCTGAGGCATAGAAAAAGATGTGTGGTGCTTGTCATAAATCACAATTTATCCATTTCTTTTAAACAAATATCAGTGCATACCAGTTATGTGTACCACTGCCTATAATGCTTTCTTAAATGCTGCTTTCTCACTAATGTCATGTTTTTGAAATGAAAAGCATCCAACTCTTGCATAAGTTTGACCCATTTTCACTGAGTGGTACAGTACTGTACTGTGCGGGTTGGTATTGGTCACCTTTATCAGGCTTGCAATTCCACTGCCAAAAGGGTACCAATGGTTCGTTATTTCAAATATAGACGCACGGTGAGCTCTCTGGAGAAAGTGAAACTGCTTGCGTCTTTAGATGGGATCATAAAACAGCTACAGGACACAGTAGATTTTGTTCTTCTTGGCTTCGTGGCTGTTCATCAAGGCGACGACCAGGTTTGTTTGAGTTCGGGGCAACCATGGCTTGTTATTATATGTATATATTTTAATGGTGTACCGTCTCGTCTGTGTTTTTAAAAATGATGTTTCTTTTGTTTACATTCTCCTGCTTGTAAACGAGCAAGTAATGTATCTCTGTAAACCAATAGCATTCAGCTGCGCGTCTAGCTCCACTTTTTGGTACCCTTTTGTCATGCTAGGTACTCTTTGCAAAGGGTGCCCAAAAAGTGCCACGATACGGTTTGCTTTTTGGTACCCTTTGACAGTGGAAATGTCCATAAAAGCGAAGCGAACCGTACCGTACCGTATCATACCACTCAGTGGAAACAGGCCATAATGACAGTGGTTACAGCCTCTTTAAAGGAATAGATCACCAAAAACTATCCCTATAAGCTGGTGTTTGTACAATAGCCTAAGGCCTGGCTGTATGAGACCTGTAATCCTGACCTAAGTTATGTTGAAGCATTAGTCAAGGTTTTAAATAATGATTTTAAATACCATCAGTATATTCAGTGTGAGGGTTTAGTCTGTCTAAGAAACATCCACTAAGTGAGATGTGATCCGAATACATGTTCAAATCGGAAGGAATTCAGATTTTATTAGCTTCTTAAAAAAAATGTCATTAATCATTCATCATTTTTGTTAAGTGATTAATGAATAATCATTAATAATGGCCGGTCCCCAAACCTAACATAATCACATACTTTCTATGTATTTTTATAGCATGCTTTTGCAAAGCAAGCACACAGATGCTGTGAGAAAGATGGACTTGCTGTTGGGAACATTTCGTAAACATTTATGAGGGAAAAAAGTAAAACATTTAACAGGATGAGGCTAACATAGCTTCACCGTGACAGGCTGCAACATGTCCAAAGGCGATAAATCTATCCCAGCTTCTAAGCTGCTCAACAGATACATAATGTGCTTAAAAAGAGCATGTAAAAAATTAAATCCTCCATCATACTACAGGAGAAATAAAAAAGCTTTGGGAACATTTTGCCCTATCCTAACCTTTTTTTTATTATTATTATTTTTAACCAGCCACTATTTTCAGACCCAAGCAGTTCATGGGATCTTCATCGCGAATAAAGCAAGATTTCATTTTCTGATAGAAGTACATGAGAGAAAGTTTCCTAATTCTATATGTGTCACACAGAAGATTCATCAGTTGTGGAGAATGGAGGGCTAATCTCTTTGGACTGTGTTTTCGGACGATCTGTTAAAGAGTGGAGGACGGGGAAGATAGCAGGACTTGCCTTCATAAGATGACATGCCAAGTCAAGCACAAGTGGTGATAGAGATCCGTTTACTCAGCAAATTGTCCGAGACTGTGCACAGGGTTCAGCGCTTTATTGTTTCGAATAAGAGTATAAGTGATTTATGGTGTACCCTGTGGACTTTAGTCAAGGTAGGCATCAAATTTAATTTGACATGAATGAAAACTTGGCTCCGAAGAACAGACGTGTGGGTTGTGGGATACCGTTTTAAGGTGCGAGTTTGCATCTCAATTTGCAACTGACATTTTTTGTTTTTTGTCATGTTAAGTATTATACAATAATGCAGTAGTGTGTTGTGTTAGTGTAACAGACGCAAGCCAGCGAAGTGCTATGCAGGTAAACCTCACTCCTCTGACCTCTAAAGGTGCTCTAGCGACAGATGAGAGGCCATGGTCTTTAGCCTCCTTGTTAGAGCAACCGACTCCCATACAAAGAATTGCCGGTTCGATCCCAGCTCAGAGCGGGTTGGGTGCAGTAGGACCCTGGTGGGTTACACATGGGGGCTCATCCGGGAGGGGAATTAACTTTTACTTGTAATTAATACATTTTTAAAAATGGTTCTGTTTTAATTTTAGTCCTGAGTTTAATTTTATTTATTTATTTATTTATTTATTTATTTATTTATTTATTTATTTATTTATTTATTTATTTATTTATTTATTTATTTATTTATATTTAAATTTATCTTTTTAAATGAGTACTTACACTTGTTTAAGAACTTAATTGCAAAACATTTCTTATTAAACTAGGTCTTTATAATTTTCCATCTAATTTTTATTTCATTTTAATTCTGTTTCTTTAGTTACAGTATTTTTTAAAAATATGTATACATAGTTAACATTTTTAATTTAGTTCGGTTCCAATCAAAGTATTTGTCAATTTAATAAAACATTTTTAAATCTTACATTAAAATTTTCATTAATATTTTCAAGTATTTTCTAATAGTTTGTAATAATACTAATTGTAATAATAACAATAATAACAACAACAACAACAACAACAATAATAATAATAATAATAATAATAATAATAATATGTATTGTTGTTGTTGTTGTTGTTGTTGTTGTTGTTGTTGCTGTTGTGATTGTGGTGGTGATAATGTTTGTTTAAAAAGATATAATATTTATATATTATACATTATTTTGTAATGTATTTTAACATATTTAATGCTTTTAAATTGCATCATTCACATACCAGATTTATGGACACTTTAGACTCACTTTAGAAAATAAGACATTATTTTCAATGTTGCAGTAGTTGTCACATTTGGTCTGCTAATGTGCAAATTATTTCTTCAATATTATTTCCTCTATTTTTCATATCTGATATTTATGTCTGGGATTTTCATCTATATTGCAATGATGTAGTCATATTCTCGGGGTAATGAAAGATCTGATCACTCTTGCCCTTCTGCACACCCTACCAAAGAGAGTCCCTTTTATAATTAATCCTACCAATTACTTGCAGCTTTCTTAGCAGGGTTTTAAACACTGGAAGTTCAGCTTAGGGAAGGCAGTGCAGCATTCTGTTTATGTTCTGAATCTATCTCTCTTATTTTTTTTCTGTTTACTCCTCCATACTGTCTTCTGTGGCAGCTTATATGTTTATTTTGAGTTGGGCTTATGTAGTCCTCTAGTGTGTGTGTCATGGCACTGTGATACTGTAAAGTTACTTTTTGATGATTTTTTTCCCTCCCTCTTTCTTTTGTTTGTCCCTTTTGTGACTTCCTGCAATGAACAGAGCGTGGGCTGTAACATTTCCTTTCATAGCACTAGATTGGCAGATTTTTATTCCCGCTTGCAGTCAGTCAATATGCATATTAGCAGCCAGACTATAAAATCGGATGATAAAGTGAAGGGAAATATTATGAATTCAGTATATTTCTCTTTGTGTGCGTTTGCTAATTTGGTAACAATCTTTATTCGGCCATTTCCTGTTTGATTGACAGTCGATCTGGGCAATCATCATGCAGATATTCTGTGTGTCAATTGTCTTAAGACAATTCATGTACATTTTGCCAGGTAAGCCGGTTCTGATGTTGTTTAGGTGGAGTAGCAATTACTATGCATAAATAGAGACAAGTTATGCAAAATTGCATTCAATATCTACATTTATTTAATTGGACAATAATGATATCTTGATAGTTGTTCTGTGATAATGACAGCTGTTTGCATAACTTCTCAGTTCTTGACTACAGCTCTTTGTAGTAAATGATATGCGTTACCACATGTAATAACATCCAGTTTTTACTCTAAACTTATGTCATAACTTTAGTTTAGTGTTAGAAATAAATCTTTTTGTGAGATGATTTTGAAGTCGCGTGTGTTTATTAGTTGCGTTGAATTAATGAAAGCAGTCAAATCTTCTGTTTTGTTGAGGTGATTTTGGTTGAAGTGTTGGTAATATTGATTATGTCGATGCTGTTTTGCAAAGAAAAATTTCAGACTTGTCTGACAATGAAGTGTACTGTATATAAATCAATCAATTACAATGCATGGATATGGAGATTTCTTGTGTTTCTTCATCATGGGTCATTGGATTTATTGCACAAGACTGGGTTTTTAGATGAATTTACTACTGATGACATAACCGTGGACACAATCTCAGCTTTGCTCAATCAAACTTTAATTTTAATAAGTTACCTGTACACCATAGATTCAACAAGGTGCTAAGAAATGTAATTATTAAATAAATTTGCTGCATATATGTTGTAGCACTTGATCTAAATCTCCTATTCTAGTTGGTGCTTTTTTGAGATCTACTGTCTCTGGAGGCCATTTCATTAAAGTGAACTCATTGTCATGTTTAAAAACCAGCTTGAGATGATTTGAGCTTCAATATTATAACTAAGGGGGGCAGAGTGTGCCAAGAAAATCCTCATTTTCGGTTATTTGAGTTGATGCTGCTCTTCTATCATTTTCAATCATAGAGTATATGCACAGCTAGTGTTTCTTCCCATACTGATAAACTTCCAGTGAACGGTTAATGGGACTTTTTCGGCATCGATGTTGTAATGTAATTAAAATTCATTTATTTCTTTTTGGCTTTGTCCCTTTAATAATCTGGGGTTGCCACAGTGGAATAGACCGCCAACTTATCCAGCATATGTTTTACGCAGCGGATGCCCTTCCAGCTGCAACCCATCACTGGAAAACATCCATTCATCCATCCACACACTCATTCACACACATACACTACGGACAATTTAGCTTACCCAATTCACATATACTGCATGTCTTTAAGAACATGCAAACTCCACACAGAAATGCCAACTGACCCAGCTGAGGCTTGAACCAGTGACCCTTTTGCTGTGAGTTAATTGTGCTACCCACTGCGCCACCACGTCGGCCCTGTAATTAAAATAGACTTCGGTTCTCATTTAGTTGTTTGAGTGTAAAACGAGATGAAAAGCCGTTTACACCAATTCTCTAGTGCAATGATTTTGTAATGGCATACAGTTCACCAGAAATGCTTGACCCAGGTTACTAACAAATTAAAAGTCCTTTCCGCTTAATTCTGCCTATACAATATTGTCCACTATTGGCTCCAACAAAGCCTTTTTATCCACAGCATTGCTGTTCACTGCATATTTTGACATTTTCAGATTGTTCCCTGTAAATCCTGGATATAGTTGTGCATGAAATTTCCAATAGAACAGCAGTTTCTGAAATACGTAGACCAGTTCTCAATTTAATGCTCACTTTGAACTTCAGATGATTGTTTTGACCTTGCCCAAATGCCTAAACGTACTTAGTTGCTGTAATGTGATTGTCTGATTATTTATTTGCATTGACATGCAGTTGAACTGGTAGAACAATCAAGCGAGTGGCTAGTACACAGGGCAAGATTTACTAAACAGGGCAATTGGCAATTGTCATTGTTGAATTGTCTCTTGAGTTCCGTTTTCTCTTTTCTTCCAAGTGCTCTCTTGCTTTTCTTTTCTTGTAGCAGCAACTGTTTAAGCATGGAATGCAGAGACATGTTAGAGATGATTTTGGCCATTAAATAGTGGCAAAAATATCAGCAAACTACTTGTAGCTTCCACAAACCTTTGTAAATCACACTGAATATATTTACTTAAAAAATTGCAAATTAGAATTATGCACAAAACTGTAATATTGCATAAAAGTTTTGCAAATAAAGGGTAGTTTCCATCCAATCAGTCAAAAAGAACAAAACCATCACTTACTGAACAACTGGCGCAAAATATAAAAATTAAAAACGGAATTTTTCACAGTAAAAGAAGCCGCTCTGAGTTTAGAAGATGAAAATTAAATGCTATCAACTAACAATGGCTTTTGGAGGTGGAAGAGCCCTCTTTG
This sequence comes from Danio tinwini, assembly GCA_903798205.1. Taxonomy (NCBI): domain Eukaryota; kingdom Metazoa; phylum Chordata; class Actinopteri; order Cypriniformes; family Danionidae; genus Danio; species Danio tinwini. The sequence continues at coordinate 23,383,484 of CAIGQZ010000427.1, forward strand.
GGCTCAAGACCGCAAGAGGTAACAATACCAAACCTTTGATGATGGCTAAAGCATTTTAGAATGACCAAAACAACATAACAGATATTGTGCAATGTTTTATTTGCTGGTTTGACCATTAATGCCACACCCAATATAGTATGACATGATTTGTTAAAACAAAATCACATGACATATGCTTGCTGGAATTTATTTGGTAAAGGTGTTTCCATCAAAGTTTATGCACATTTTGTCTTATTAGGTAACAGCATTTATCCTGCTCACGTTTTTATACTCATTTTCAAAATCTATACATGAATTTTTAATGCAATATTTACAGTGGTTAAGAGAGCTTAATATGCTGCAATTAAAGAAAACACATGCAATAAAAAAATAAAAAATGAGCGAATTAAGAAAAGATCTCCATCTGTTTGACAGCACATATGCTGCAAATCCTCACAATGCAAATAAATTTTCAAAAAACTTGCTGCATTTACTCACAACACAAATTAATAAAATGCTCTGAATTTTCTTACAACACAAACAAATTACAAAAATGTGCTGCATTTTCCCACAACACTTTCAAATAACTCAGAACACAACGGAAATGTTTCTAGAGGAACCTAAAACGTGATAGACCCGGCTATTTAGGTTATTGTTATTTAGGCTATTAAAATGCAAAAGACAAGGGAATCAGGATGTTAAAATAAACCAACAAAAAAACTCACCTTTCAAAGATCACCTGTTTATTTAAATTGCAGCACTTTAAGCTCACACAGCCACCGTAAATATTTCGCTATTTGCATAAAAAATAAGTGGATGTAAACATAGCTACTCTAGATTCATCTAAATACTGTAATCTACTCTTGTAAACTTTGCATCTGAAGTGGAAGCTTCTTGAAATGTCATCTGCAAAAATAACTCTCCACACCTTTTCATCACTAGTTTCTCGCATGCTATTAGTAAGTATCGACAGATGTTACATGACAGATGTAAGATGACAGATGTAAGTCAAATCAAGTCAAGTAAACTATTATTATCATTTCAACTATATACAGTTTGTACACAGTGAAATAAAACAACGTTTATCTAGTACCAAGGGGCTACATATAGCATAAATTTATTAACATAAATCAACAACTTACTAACAAACCTAATTAGCTGGCTAGTTAAGACGAGACAGATTGACATACAATTCTTATGTGAATTCATGAAGCTTAAACAAATAAAGATTGCCATAAAATGCCTATGCAAACACGCAAGGACTAGAAAATAAGTCCTTAATGTTTTGCTAATAAAAGTGTATCACACTGGCAGGTTTTTGCTCAACTACACATATATTATTATAATAACACTATATAGATATCCTATTTAATAAATGATCAGAATTGCATTGTTTTTCATCATGCACAAGACAGGATACCCAATAGAGTCGACTGCATGTGTTGAATTGTGTCTGCACACTGCTGGTTTATTATAGCCCAGAAAGGACTCCTTTGGGATCTTGCATGTAGCTAGTCCAGGTTATGACGGCAGTGGCCTAAGGACAGGGAAGATGAATGAATGGATTCACAAGAGGGATGGTTTCTCATGCAAGGTTAGCGGTATCAGTACATCATCACTTTCCCCACCGTCTTGCTCATTTCAGGACCAGGCTTTCACAATAGATCACTTTGGTAGTAAAATGTTAAATATCACATACTTCCTTTTGTGTGCAGGGTTATAGATTGTTGTATTCTTCTGGATTTTGGATTTTGGAATGTTTTTTTTCCATAGTCCCCATAAAACGAACTCTGTCCCAGATGATACCGATATACAGACACTTTATTTTTTGTGTTAAATGAACACTTACATTAAGTAAGGCTCTCAGAAGGCTATTCTTTCTGAAAGCCCCACTCACAGCCCTATTAAAACTGGTGTCTCAGTGTTGATCATTACCTTAATGTGATTAAGCTTTTAAAGGGTGACCTAAAAAAAAAAAGAAGGACAAAGTGAAAGAAGAAATAGTACATTCAAACAACAAAGAATAGTTTGCAAGGTGATGAAAAGGTACAAATAAGAGCATTGAAAGGACAGACTGGTGTAAAGTTTTTGCAGGTTTTCATGCCAGTCTCGTGTTTGCCTTTGCTGAAAATGTCAATATGTGATGATTACTCTGTCAGGCTTGATTGTTCTCCTTTTAAACCAACACCGGTTTTGATAATGGAATACAAGCTTATTTCCAAAAAAATGACAGAATCAATTTTCTACCCAAGATTATTCCCTGCACCATTTTTTAAAAAGTAAACACAGGCGCTGTATACTAGATGAATAAAATGAATGAGAAAGTAGCATTTAATTTGTTTTGGCTATTGACAGTGTCAGCTTGCAAGAGACATTTGTGAACTACAAATACGTATGTGAACTGTGTGTCATACAAATTGCATTACTTTCCACAAATTCAAAAAGGCACGTTGTGAAATGTGAATCTTACACCTTGTCAACATCATTAATTATGCATCAAAGGTAAACGAAACACAGGAAATGACATCTCATTAAAAAATTGAGTTCAGTTTCATAAGACATGCAGAATTTGACTTATGAAGGAAGTATGAGAAGATTATTACTGGCTGTTAAAACTGTTAAAGGTGCAGTATGTAAGTTTGACACCTAGTGGTTGAACTAGGTATTGCACTACTGGTTCAAAACACAGGCAAGTGCAGGTTGCCAGATTGGAGACATCAACAGGAGAGTGTTTAATTTAAATTTTTTGTCGATTTAAGTCGTGTTCTAAATAAAAGTATCTACAAACGATAGAAGTAATATTTCCTATATTAAAAGGAGTTTTTATTCTAACCAACACCTGACATAT
>CAIGQZ010000427.1:23396310-23407661 GCA_903798205.1 Danio tinwini
ATTGACCCGCCCACTGGCTTCCCTAAACCCAACCGACAGTTTTAAAAAGCAATCTAGAAGTGGAAAAAAGCCTTCACCTAATTTTTACCACATTCTCACCCTGTTATTTACAGGTTTATTTATTTTTTGACTGCTGTTTTTGTCTTACCCATTTTCTGGGAACCATTATTTACCAAACTTGAACCCCTTTGTCATAGTCAACTACTCTCTGCATTTCAAGTCCGTCGACATGCATGGCGAGCTACTGGACAAACTGGTAACAGCGGGAAAGCTGTCCATATGAAGGTAAGCGGTCGGCTGGTAAGCGCAAAACGGAACAGTGTCATATCGCCCCGTAGCGTTCGTTTTAAAGATGAAATGCAGCCATATGTACTTCTGGCTATGTAATTTGCGATCTTCAGAAACGTATATAGGCCTATGTTAGTATTTGTGTATTAGGCTTATGTGTTGTATACAGTATATATGGCCTAGGGTACCAATAACAGTTAAATGTTTAAGCAAAATCTCATTACAGACAAAGGCAGCAGTCATTGTCCATGCAGCCCTTTCCTGATGTGATCGTATTGACAGTTTAAAATGGCCGCCTGCAGGCCTGCGGTGTGTCAATGAGCTGTGCTATTGGAAATCATTCCAGCTCCACTTCTCTCAAACTCTCGCTGTATCCACTGCAGCTCAGCTCGCCTGTGGCTCTTTAGCAAAGAGCATCCCAATACTCATAGCACACGGCAGCAGGCTTTATTTAAATCATTCATGTTTACAGTTAAATGAAGGACGGTCCAGTTCAAATGTCTGTAAATAAGCAATTAGTCACTCTAAGAGGATAAACACTGTAATTGCATGTGATGCATTTTTTCAGAAAGACGCCCTTGGCTATAGGCTGTAAATATGAAATGCTTCTAAAACACACTGGATTTTATTGTGTTTTTAAAGTTGTCAAAAGTACAGATTCTTCAATTTGCTAAATAACATTTTGAAGGGGCGGCGCAGTGGCGCAGTGGGTAGAGATGTCACCTCACAGCAAAAAGGTCGCTAGTTCGAGCCCCGACTGGGTCAGTTGGCATTTCTCTGTGGAGTTTGCATGTTCTCCACATGTTTGCCTGGGTTTCCTCCGAGTGCTCTGGTTTCCTCCACAAGTCCAAAGACATGCGCTATAGGTGAATTGGGTTAGCTAAATTGTCCTCAGTGTTTGTGTGTGAATAAGAGTGTATGGGTGTTCCCAGTGATGGGTTGCAGCTGGAAGGGCATCCGCTGCATACAGCATATGCTGGATAAGTTGCGGGTTCATTCCACAGTGGGGACCCCTGATTAATAAAGGGACTAAGCTGAAGAGAAAATTAATTAATGAAATTTTGAAATACTGCCAGCCTTTTTGCTCTAGTGCAAAGTAAGATGATATTTATTTTAATCTCACTTGTACATATTTGTAAAAGTTTTTTTCACAAAAAATTTAAGAGATTTTTAAAAGACAGTTCAGCCAAAAATGAAAAGTCTGTCATCATTTACTCACCTTCACTTGTTCAAAATCTTTTTCAGAATTGTATTTTCTGCTGTTGTACACATAATAATATATTTCAAGAGTTCACACTTAGCTGATGATTGATTATAAAGCAAGTTTGACATGCTGTCCCGGGAGAGAGCCCTGAGCTCATAAGATCCTCAAGCCCTGGGCTCCCTCCTGTTTGCAGGGTGAGAGGGAAGCTTTGAGCTCAGGTAGATCTCGAGAACTCCCCCTTTTTGATAAGAACTGATCACAGAAAATTATTGCTAAAGAAGAGATATGCTGTTGGATGAGAGTTTGACTGTAGTGCTAAATTTAGATTGATCAATTAACTTGTAGTGCATGTTTTTAGAATGTGAGAACCCGGAGGAAACCCATGCGAGCACAGGCAGAACATGCTTACTTTGCACAGAAACATCAGCCGGCTAGTTAAAGGACTAGAACCGGTGACATTTTTGCTGTGAGGCAACAGTGTTAATCACTGGGCCACCGTGCCACCCTATGAAGAGAAAAGTGGAGAAGTAGGGGTGGAAGGGGGGATTCTTCAAATCGAAGATGACTGTAGTGAGAAACCCTGGCTCTTTATAGTGGGTTAGGAATCGTCTGATTGGTGGATCATATGTAGTTAAAGGGCACCTATTTTACCCTTTTTTTAAGATGTAATATTAATATTATGGTTCTTCTGAGTGTGCCAGTTTAGGTTCAGTTCAAAACACAATTCAGATTTTTTTATTATGATGTGTTAAAAAGTGCCATTTTGGGGGCGTGTACACAGTTCGCTGTTTTAGGGGCGTTGCTTCACATGAAAATTAGTTTCGACTTCCCGCCCAAGTTAACAAGGGGGCGGAGCCAAGAGCTCCCCGGCTTTGTGTAATAGACAGGCAGACAAGAGAGAAGCAACATAAGTGTACCAACCAGGTACAACCAGCTGTACTTGTACGACTCAGACACTGACCAAGCAGAGAGCACAAATCATTTGTGTCTTCGTATAGTTTTACAGCCAACTGTGTGCTAGTTTAAAGCTCCGAGCTTGTAGCCTACACCGAGACTAATAAAGCACAGTGAATTAACTTTGACTGAAGGGCATCACACACAGGATGCACCGCGACACGGCGCGCACATGACAGTTGAAAGTATCGCACACTTGCAGCGTCGGTGTGTCACCTGTTAGAAACTTATGTTTAGAATTCAAAAAAGCATGACGCTGCGTGGCGCGACGCTGCGTGGCGCGACGCTGCGTGTCGCCGAGCGGCACTGCTGGTTGACCTGCTTGATGCACCGGACGCGCCGCTCAGAGCCATGACGCGGCACATCAGACGCGCACATTCGCATGTTATTTAAAATGAAACTATTCAGATCACGCTCTGTGGCGCGGCAGAAATATGAACAGTGTCCTGAGCAGGGCCAGCACGTCCATAGAGGCGAACTAGGCGGCAGAATACTGAGCAAACCCCACGGTCGTCACTGTCACTCGAACAACGCGAAAAGCATGGAGCTGCGCGTCGTTAGTTCGTTATTTCCAATGGAGATGACAGGGAGCTTCTGTGACCGCGGGAAATACAAACCGCTGAAGTTTAAGGAAGACACAATGAAAAGTACACATGTATGCAAACACACCAAAACTTACAAACACTGGCGTGGAGGAGAGCGCTAACGTGGTGAATGTTGAGCCCAATGAGCCTTACATCTAAAAATAGAGCAAGGGTGTTTCTTTAGTGACGTCGCTTTGACTCACACGCTGAAAATGGTGGACGTGAAACAACATACTGAGGAGATGGTAATGGCCACCTGTCAATCAATATTGGTGGGCGGGGAGACCGCACTCCTACGTCAAGTTGCGGTCGATCTCAAAACAGCTCCAATTGGTCCACCGTTTTTATGTTGTTAAATTGAAAAAAAAGAACTGAGTGTGTTTATATCACCCCAATATGACGGTCTATACACTATACCTACACATATGTCTGTCCAAACAGCTTGAAAAGTAGATTTTTCACTAGATTTGCCCTTTAATGCAGAACCAGTTGTGTTCAATCATAATTACGTGATCCTCTCGAAATTAGTTTATAAATAAACTTCACTTTGAAGAATACTGGTTGCTGGCACCCATTGACTTCCATATTTTTGTAACCTACTATGGAAATCAATGGGTGCCAGCAGCCAGAATTATTAAAAATATTTTCTTTTGAGTTCAACAGAAGAAAGAAACTCGAGGGAAAAACCAAACGAGGGAGGGGTAAATTATAAGGTTATTGCTATCTTAGGGTGATCTCTTTAAGGAAGTGTGATTTCACTCCGTGCACAAGAGTTTGTTCCAACACAGGCTCATTGTGGATATGCACCCCTGTCTACATTTCTGGAGAGTGCAAATTATGTAGCCAGAGGTTTGAATGGGAAAAGTGTAACAGTAAATATGGTGAATGAAGCCCCACCTTCTAGCACAGGAGCCAATCAGCAATTGCTATATTGCAAATAAAGCCGCCTTCTAGTATATTCTAGATGTGAGTTTCTGCAGATTTTGTGTAATTTGAACATTTAGAAATAAAACTAAAAAGACAGTTGTTGGTTATACATAATATGTAATGTAATCGTAAGCTTGGCAAGTAGTTTTGGAGAATTTGATGTTTCCCCATTCAAACAGAATGCCCGAGCATACTGCCCGAGAGATAATTCAAAGATGGCCGCCGAGTGTAATGAATTGCCTTAATAGGACTTTGCTGATTACCTCCGTATGGATGGCTTTTCCAGTGTTAACAATTTGACCAATAGCTGACTGTGAAGATGAGGTTCGAGTCCGGCAAAGAATGATTCCAGAAACCAGATAAAACAAAAGCAAAAAATTTAAATAAATTGAATACACAACAGGCTGAAAGCGAGGTGAAAGCTTTTCAGCTTTTCCTTTTCTAGATTGCTTTTAAAAACACTATTGGTTGGGTTTAAGGAAGTGGGTGGGTCAGTTGGTCAGTCAGTCAGTCAGTCAGCAAGCTGGCCTGGTCAGCTGAAGTGTATGTTGCACCCATGATGGATTTATGCAGGAAGAGGACACAAAAGAGAAATATGAGATCTTAAAAAAGCGTACACAGCGGCTTCTGGTGGATTTGCAAAAGCAATAACTGCAAGCAAACGTACCTCCAGTTACATATTTCGCTGTCTCCAAAAATAGACCTGGGTAGGTATTCATAAAAAGCCTGGATTGATTTGTTCAGTGTGAAGTCTGTATACTCACAAATTATACAAACACAATGTTATAAGATATTTATTGTAAAATATAAAAGTTTTAAATGAAAAAAAGAACATACTAAGATTTGGGTCAAGTCTAGTAAAGCCAAAAGGTAGTGACAAATGATGAAATATGGCAAATCATAATTAAAATGATTTGTAATTTGGGGCTGCACTGTGATCTTTTAATACACCATCAAATTATTGTTGTTCTAAATATACCTGCCAAGTTTTTAAATTTGATATATAAACTATTGTTACACTGAAAGACATTTTAATGTGTCTTCTGTTACTCATGGTAAAACAAAATGATAGTCATTATGCAAATTAGTTTTAATGCTTGAATAGCCCTTTTGTATTGCACCCATTTTTGTTTGTATAATTCATAATTTACCTACCAAATGCTTTAAATTGTGGCAAATGATTTGTATTTCTCTTTTATCATGAACTGATTCACTAATTACCAGATAATGTACACTACCTGACAAAAGTCTTGTTGTCGATTCCAGTTGTAAGAGCAACACATAATAACTTGACTTCTTGTTGATCATTTCGAAAAGTGGCAGAAGGTATAGATTTTTCTGATGAAGCATCTGTTGAACTGCATCCTAATCATCACAAATACTGCAGAATGCCTATTGGAACTTGCATGGACCCAAGATTCTCACAGAAATCAGTCAAGTTTGGTAAAGGAAAAATCATGATTTGGGATTACACTCAGGTATGGGGGCGTGCAAAAGATCTGCAGAGTGGATGGCAACATCAATAGCCTGATGTATCAAGACATTTGTGCTGCCCATTACATTACAAACCACGGGAGAGAGCAAACTCTTCAGCAGGATAGCGCTCCTTCTCAAACTTCAGCCTCCACATCAAAGTTTCTGAAATCAAAGGATGTCAAGGTGCTCCAGGATTGGCCAGCCCAGTCACAGGACATGAACATTATTGAGCATGTCCAGGGTAAGATGAAGGAGGAGGCACTGAAGATCAATCCAAAGAATCTTGATGAGCTCTAGGAGACCTGCAAGAACGCTTTCTTTGCCATTCCAGATCACGTTACTAATAAGTTATTTGAGTCAATGCAGAGATGTATGGATGCAGTCCTCCAAGCTTATGGGAGTCATACACAAAATTAATTCTTTTTCTACTGCACCATGACTTTATATTCTATACTGTACATTACTGTCCTAATTAAGTAATGAAAAATCAAGGCATTATCATATTTTATTCTGTTAAAATAAGCATAATCTAGAGGCCTTTCAATTTTTTAAACCACTTCTGATACCAAATGATCAACTAGAAGTCAAGTTATTATTTATTGTTTCAAAAATGTGGAAAGGCTACAATACCTTTGTCAGGTAGTGTACACTGCAAAATGTCTGAAATGTACAGTACATGTGTGCATTTGGTGGGCACTTTAACCATAGGCACTTGCTTTTCAGTTTATAATTTTTACTGTGCTTGGCTGCAAAGAAGAATAAGAAAGAATAAATAAGCACAAGTGTAATAGTACTGTCAAAATCATACAACATACTGACACAATCTGGTCCTGTAATGAAAACATTTCAAACTGCCTGCTCTTTTCAAAATATCTGTAGAGTAATTGTGTATTCTGAGGAAAACACACACAATTAAATCAATATTGGTATAACTGAAACATTTTCCTCAAGACAGCACTGTTGGCACAAATGCATGGACTCTTAGAAATGACTTTTTTATTCTTTGTGATCTAAATAATGGATCACAGTAGAAATGTTGGTACATCTAGAATTCATTAGTCTTTGAAAAAGGCCCACCTGTGGTTCGCCAACAAACAATTCACTTTCAACCTACCCACAAAGCAACGAAGCAAAAACGACATCCAATGACAAACTCGTCTTGAGTTTCTGAAACACAACAGATCTTTTGTCTGTGGAGATTTGACAGCCTTATAGAGATGACTCAAATTCATCTTGCCCCTTGCTGCGTTTGTAACAAACCTCAGATCTGGCCCAAACATTTGATAACAGAAGCAAACCAGAGTGTAAAGCAAACTTGCAGAGAAAACTTTTACTCTGTGTTTCTGTGACCTCAACACATCCAGGAAAATAAATAGAAATGTTTTATTTAGCTGCTCACCTCCTTATGCTGGTTTCTCTTCAGCTTATACCAAAAATCAAGCAGAATGTATTTTTGGTTGTTGTCCAACAGTATTTTTGTTTCTTCCTTTATGTATTTCCCAGATTATGTTTAACAGAGCAAGGAATTTTTCACAGTATTTCCTATAATATTTTTTTTTCGTTTGAAGAAAGTGTTATTTGTTTTATTTCGGCTAGAATAAAAGCAATTTTAAATGTTTTTTTTTTAACAATTTTAAGGTCAATATTATTAGCCCTGTTAAGTGATTTTTTTATTCAGATTGTCTACAGAACAAACCATTATTATACAATAGCTTGCCTAATTAACCTAGTTATGCCTTTAATTTGCACTTTAAGCTGAATACTATTACCTTGAAAAAAATCTAGCAAAGATTATGTGCTGTCATCATGGCAAAGATAAAATAAATCAGGTATTAGAAATGAGTTATTAAATGTATTATGTTTAGAAATGTGTTGAAAAAAATATTTTTGTTAAACAGAAATTGGGGAAAAGCAATAAACAGGGGGGGGGGGTAATGATTCAGGGGGGCCAATGATTCAAACTCCAACTGTATATGGGTCACAGGAGGAGTTGGATGTTGAACTAATAGCTTGGGATAGATATAATCACGTCTCAAACAATGAGAAAATTTGGAATGGGCTAAATTCACACCAAAAGTTGAATTACTTGATCTTGCGTAAGATGCGATTGACACATACATCAGCAAACACGGATGAAATGATCACTTAACCCTCCTGTCGTGTTCACATCCTGCGCCTTTAGTGTTCCCGGTCAAAATTGACCGGTCTGTTTTAACTGCTTTTATATTAGCACAAAAGAAACATTTTTACCAGCAAATTTTTATTCAACATTCTTTAGCTGTGAACAATGCCTCAAAGTAGTGTTCAACATGAATTTATAGAATTAGACATAACATAACTGCAGTGAAAATACAAAAAGGCACTGAAAATGTATTACAGAACAAACAATAGATGCCAGAAATCAAAATACTTTGTGTTGTTAATAATAGACCGCTCACTAAAATAACTATCACAGGGTGAGACCAAAGAAATTGACATTTTAATCCATCTGAATGATTTACCAAACAGCAAAACACAAACAAAATAGTATACCTTCCTGTGTATTGAGTGCTCAGATTTTCATTCAGTCCTTTAATTGGCCTATATTAGTGTACTAATATAGGGAATAGTGACTGAGGGTATAGACGGTGAGCATGTACACAGAACAAGCACTCATTATACTTGGTCATTTTTGAGCGAGATGCTAATGGTCTAATCCAAAAAAATGATTTTTTTAAAAGGAAACACCTCTTTTTAAAATACTTACATTTTTGTATGACTGAACTTTTACAAATTAGCCGCTAAACTGACAAAACTTAAAATAGCAAGTTTCCTTGTGAGATCAGGCTGGAGGATTGGCACAAAAGCGCGGAAAAGAGATGTGTACCAGCAAAAGACATTGTTCAGTGAGTGAGTTAGTGAGTTGGGGTGGTGTGGTGTGGTGTGTATGTGGATGTTTTTTGTCTAATGGATGAATATAGTTTGGATACCCATTCATTTCCTATGGCGGTCACTTTTGACCGGGAACACCACAGCTGTAACAAGGTTGATTAAAACACTTAAAATTCAATAAAAGTGATCATCACTTTTATATGTTTGAGTGCATAGTGTGGAGGATATCATAAGGCCTTAAGGCAATCAGATGTAAAAATGTATATTTATAAGTGTTTTAAGTTGTAAATCGGTCAGATTTGACCCGAACACAACAGGAAGGTCCATTATTACTAAATGCCCTGACATTGGCATTTACTTTGATTAAATTAAAGGGGCCATATACTGCATTGGTTTAATAAGTTAAATTGTTTTTTGATATCTACATAACAGGTTTATGGCTTCGATAAGTTTAAAAGAAATCTCCAGAAAGTTTGATAAGCTCATTCATTACTCCATAAAATAATATTAGAATAAGAAGGTCCATGATCGACCATATTTGGTTCATGGCGTGAATAATAATGAACTCCGCTCTGACGTGCAGCTCACACACACACAAACACAGAGCATGAAGTATGCTGAACACAGACAAATCTAAACCCAATCAGAGTTACGTTAATCTATTTTGTTCAACAGATCTGTTCTGAATAAAGGATACATTATAATAAAACTTGACAAAAGAGAGTAATAGATATGTATGGTGTTGTATTTTAAAGCTACAGTCAATGAAAACACAGCCAGAAATTAACATCAACCTTTGCAAGAACAGATGACATTTGAGCTGAGTGATTTGACACAATTCAGCAGTCTACATTTGTTTGTTGAAACATACACATCAAACTTCCCAATAAACATGATAATTTAACAAAATATATAACTAAACATACCTTATGCCTCTTCAGAGTGGAGCTGAATAAATGTATAATCTATAAATCTTGCATTTTGCGTTCTGAGGCAAGCATGTCTCGTGCAGTCGTTGCCCAGTAATGCATAGTAAACAATTTGGTGCTTATGTTTTCAAAATAAAAGTCCCACATAAGTGAAATCTAAGTGTAAAACAACTAATAAAGTAAAAGTATCACTATTGTATCATTAGAAAACGTTCGGGCTATCAAACACATCCTGAGGCGTGCATATTATTGATCTCAGAGCTTTTTTATGATCTCAGAGCTGCATATGAGTTCTCTTGATGTTCTCTTGATTATGACCTCGTCAGATCCGGATGAATGACCTAAAGTAGGCATACATGCTAATGCGGAGGGTATGGCCCGTGAGTTTTGTCACAGTTTGTTTTGTCCTCTGTTCGGCCCATTGCCCAGCAGGGTTTTACACCCATGGTATTTACATGAAAACAAGGAAACAATGGTGACAGCTTGATATTTTATTAGTCTACTATGCCTTGGTATACCCATATTTTTATTATAGAGCACCTTTAAGTTGGGGGTGGCACAGTGGCTATATGGTTAGGACTGTCGCCTCAGAGCAAGAAGGTTGCTGGTTCGAGTCCTGACTGGGCCAGGAGGCATTTCTGTGTGGAGTTTGCATGTTCTCCCCGTGTTCATGTGGGTTTTCTCTGGGTGCTCCTGGTATGGGTGAATTGGGTAAACTAAATTGACCATAGTGAATAAATGTGTGTGTGAATGAGAGAGTGTTTGGGTGTTTCCCAGCACTTGGGGTTTACGAGTTTGTGTTCTCATTGCTGGGTTGTGTCTGGAAGGGCATCAGCTACATTAAATAAATGCCACAGTAATTGGCAGTTCAGTCCGCTGTAGCAACATAAATCAGGGACTAAGCTGAAGATTTTTTTTAAACTGTTACTAAAGAGAATACTGCTATAAAAAAACACTTCAGTTGTTTAAAATGTCATTGCACCTGTTTTAAAACCAGAATTTATTTAAATAAAAAAGCACAATACACTATTCCTAAATTCTATTGTTTAAATTGATACTTTGCAATTGATTACAATTATTTGTCAGAAAAATCATGTGATTAATATCAATAAAAAATCAATTTCCCAGCAATAATATATATCCAGGTGCACATTTTGACCATTATCACAGTTAAATGCAATCTTCAATTATTCTTTAGACATCATTTTAAAACTCCTGCTCTGACTTCCATCAGATTATTGTCATCAAATGGCATTTACTTTAAATAAAAATGAGTTTCTCCCTGCCCTGTGAAACTGCGATCTCAGCAAAGTGACATATGTGGAGTTGTTTTAATATTACATGCTGACGTTGAAAGAAACCAAGTGGGAATGCAGAGAGAGTGGAAGAAAGAGACTCACTTAGGAAAACAAATAAACACTTTCCTCTACTATGCACGATTACTCTCACCACACAGTCTCTCAGTGATGTGTATTTCTGTTTAAACACACACAGTTTCTACTTTACATAAGACTTCTGGCTCATCTCACTCCCACTCAACAGAAATTCTTCATGCGCTGTGAAAGGGCAGATTCTGCAACCTCTCATTCGTAAATGATTTCCAGTCGACTTCTCTCTGTAAGAGCTATTAATTCATCAGCACTTCTTTTCTTAGCTGTATTCAGGCTGACTGTAAAAAATATAGAGCTATATAGAGTGTGAAATATAGAATGACATTCTATCTTTCTGTCATTACATTTGACATTCATTCATCCATCTAACTGTTATTGTTCAGTTTTGTAGCTGTCATCCTGTCTGTCTTTTAGTCTTTTTATCCATGCATCCATCCTTCAATTATATCAGCCAGTCGGCCATCTACATATATCTTTCAGGCTCATTGCCTATCCACACATACTTTTTTTGTACAGTTCTGCCTATTATTCCATCTATCTTTTAGTTTTTCTGTCTGTCTTCTACCTATATCATGCAGTCTTTCCATTCATCCATTCATCCATCCATCATTGTACAGGTCTAGAGGTCTGTTTTCTATATGTCTTTCAAATTTCCTTTTCATCCGTCCATCCATCCATCTATCTATCCATCCATCCATCCATCCATCCATCCATCCATCCATCCATC
>CAIGQZ010000427.1:23407671-23442675 GCA_903798205.1 Danio tinwini
ATCCATCCATCCATCCATCCATCCATCCATCCATCCATTATTTTACAGTTATGTCTATTATTCTATGTATAATTCAGTTTTTTCTGTCTATGCATTCATAGTTCCATTTATCCATTGTTTTATTCTGTATTTGTCATTTTTTCTGTCTTTACATCCATCCATTATTGTACAGTTGTCTATTATTCCATTTATAATTCAGTTTTTCTTTCCATCCGTCCATCTCAGTTCCTATGAAAGTATTCCTGTACACAGCAAATTTCACAACTCGACCTGCAAATAGAGGGATACAAAGTTAGCAATAGCTCTACTGTAAAATATCTGGGTGTTATATTAGACAGCAACCTAACTTTTGAAAACCATATCTCCTATGTCAAAAAAAAAACGCCTTCTTTCATCTGAGAAATATCGCTAACTTACGAAGTATCCATCTCAGATGGAGAAAAGCTAGTTCATGCTTTTATGACTTCTAAGCTGGATTACTGTAATGCTGTGTTCACTGGTTGGCCAGCAACTTTGTTATTAAACTTTAGCTAATACAAAATGCATCTGCCAGAGTTCTTACCAGGTCTAGAAAATATGATCATATCACCCCAATTTTATCCTTCTTACACTGCCTGCCTGTTAAGCTCAGTCAAAACTCAGGGCTTCAAGTAGTACCTAGAATAGCAAAGTCGAGTAAAGGAGGTTGAGCCTTCTCATTTATGGCTCCTAAACTCTAGAATAGCCTTCCTGATAATGTCTAAGGCTCAGACACACTCTCTCAGTTCAAAACTAGAAAGACCTGTCTTTTTAGTAGCATACACACAATGCATCACATAACAGTATGATGCATGAGTGTGCTCCACGCAGGTAAGCTGGGTTGACAACCACCTGCAGCACACACTCCTCCTTAATACACCAGACATTGTGTTAGAAACTCTCATATGCTTTACACGTTTGTTTCTATGTTTGTTTATATAACTGCTATTTTCGTTTATAACACTTAATTTTTGCATCTCGTTTAAATACACTATGAACAGCAGCTAGGGGATACTCATTCCAATGCCCCTTGAGACATGTCATTGATGCAATCCAAGACCTGTAAAGAGATGATCCCAAGATATCCATAATACTGAGCCAGGCCGTATCCCGAGCTGATGCTGTTGTGGTCATGGAAGAATGAAGGGCATGAGATTTCTGAAAGACCATCGTTCGCTTCCATCCACTTTGGTGGATTTGCTCTTCAGTGTTTGAACTTTCAGCAGTGAAACTTAAACCACACTGAACTAAACTTAAGTGAACTTGAAATCTGGACTTTACTAGAACTATGTTAAGCTGCTTTGACACAACCTACATTATGAAAAGCGTTATATAAATAAACATGAATTGAACTGAATTTGTCTTTTAGTCTCTCCATCAATATATCCGTCTTATGTAAGTATGGATGCATTGTTGATGCTTACATGTTCTCTGTCTTGCACACAGGACTCCTGCAATGATCGGCTGCTCTTTTGTTGTGGACCGTGAATATTTTGGAGAGATCGGTCTGCTTGATCCAGGCATGGAGGTCTATGGAGGAGAGAACATTGAACTTGGTATGAGGGTAAGTACAAACCAGACTTAAGTCACAGTTGTGCACTTGTCTTATTATTTGCCTTATATGAGTAAGGACTTTTTTAAAAGGTGAATTTGCTCACAGACTCATTTGAAGTTGTAGTAGAGACTAAGAAGTGTCTTCCTTGTAATTTTCTTCCGTTGAGACATTCACAATCCAGTGTATTATAATTCATTAAGCACGGAGTTGTTGTAACATGAGACCCTCTCAGAAATTACAATGCACCACCGCTGCCACCCTTTCCTGTAATTCACAGGTGACTATGTAATTAACTCTATCTACAAAGCTTTGGCATTTGACATACGTTTAATTACATTTCTTCATGCTTTCATGCCCAAGGCGTCATGCTAGAGACTCTTCGGGAGGCAAGCATGTAGATTCCCCACTCCATCAAGAAGAAAATGCGTTGCCCACAGGAAAAGAAAGTACTCAGTGCCAAATTACACAGACTCGAACGCTTTAAAGGCACTAGCCTGGAATGAAAGTAGATTCCTGCAGCTGCAGCCCTAAGAAAAATTTCATGACCCACATGATCTGTGAGCCAGTGGGGAATTCAACTTGTTTAAATTCAGAAACTGTTCTTTCTTTGGGGTGTCGAATATCCTTGGAAGATTAGCATAATTTGGATTAAAAAACCCTTTAATTCATTTTGAAGATTCAGCAGCAGTGTTGGATGATAGAGGAGTCTTTTCAGCCTGATGATAGATTGAACTCTGGAGCTGAATAGAACTGTTTGAAATGTCTAATTGGAGAGTGTTTCAATTGTTAGAGTGTTAAGTCTCAGTGACAGCTGATACAATAGCAGATTGAAACATGTGTGGTTGTCTTAGCTGCTAGTTTCCTGGAATGGTCTTCTTTCTCTTATACATCAGCATAAAACAGTTTTGCTGAATCATCGGAGGTGTTGCTTTTCATTATTTTCACTGGATTGGTATTGATTGAAATTGCAGAGTACTATTTGTACCCCGATTGTCTGAATATAGTCTGGATATTTTGTGCAATTGCTGTGTAGATGTCCTGATATTTGATTTTTGGAACATTTTGATTTTCGTTTATACTTTTATTGCTATATTATCCTATTTTATGCACATTTTAGGATATCATGCACAACGTTGCAACAGATTTAACATTCAAACTAAGTGTCTTTTACTTTTATTTAATAGTTTAGAATTATATATTTTTTAGGTTGGTCTTGTAAATTGTGAAACAAAAACATGATGAACCACCTTTTTTACATTTAATTACGACATTGGTTCAAACTTCTACAAATCTGAAATTTTTGTCTGTAGATTTCACACTTAAAAAAATTAATTCAACCTCATTCTGTGTCAGTTGTATTGACAAAATGCCTCCGAAACCTTCGTGCATCATAATTTGTTTTTGTCTTTTTCGATTCTTTTTGTTTTTTTGCATCCGAAAAATCGTTTTGAGAGGTATTTTGACCACCAACCTGATTTCACCAAGTAGGACATGTTCCTGGATTAACATATCCTGGAACAACATTCCAATCAGCCAATCAGAATAAAGGGACATGTTTACCGTTTATGTTAAGTTTAGGCTTTCGGTCAGGTTTACGCACTTCTACATGATTGGTATTCAACTATTATGATTTTGGGAGGAATTTACAGTTCTGGTTGGGTTTAGGGGTAGGGAATAGGTATGGATTACTTTTTCAAACAAAAATGACATAGATGTTAATTCAGGATCGCACCGTACTTGGCAAAATCATGTTGTGCATGTTTTGACAGCTCAGAGCCACCATACAAGCAAAAGCAAAATGTGGTATAAATTCATCTCATTTGGCATTTTAAATCATTTAAAACACATGTAGGTTCTGCTTGTCTTGGTGTCAATTGTGGAAAAATGATTGATAAATGGTTTATGATAAAGCACTGTGTGTTTGAGAGTTTAACTGCAGTCTTTGTTCAGGATTTGTTTAAATACGGAAATGTGTGAAGCAGCCCATCACAAGCATTGTATCAAAATTCTACTGATTTCCTGAAATAAACGTTGTATTTGGGGATAATCCGGCACAGCAGTATTACTATACTGTACTATGCATTATTGGATGCACAAAATATGTAGCCTATTCCTCTTTCTTTTTTTATTTTGAAGAGAGAAGAGAACATCAAGCTTGAATTGACTGAATTGTTTTGTGTTTTTTGGAACTTATTAATACGTATCAGAATTGTTGTGCAAGGTTTGTGTACGTGACGAGTTTTCAGATATTAATACGAAAACAATGCAAACAAACATTTCAGACTTCAGTGTGCAAAGACCTTTAAACTGTAGAGTTAGATTTTCAACCTCAAAGTTTCTTGATAAATAAACACTTATGAACTACAAGCTATAGCTACTGTTAATTGACAGATTTTTTTTATATTATATGTATTTGGTATTTGCATCAAGGTTAATAAGATCAAAAGTTGAAGTCATATTTCTTTTGAAGTATACTCTTTTGAAATCAAAGAAATGTTAATAATAATTACTTAGTGACAGTAAAATGACATTCAATTCAATTCATCTTTATTTGTATAGCGCTTATACAATGTAGATTGTGTCAAAGCAGCTTCACATGGAAGTTTATAGTGAATTGAAACAGTGTCAGTTCAGTTTAGTTTAGCTCAGTTCAGTGTGGTTTAATAATCACTACTGAGAGTCCAAACACTGAGGAGCAATTCCATCGATGCGCAACTCTACAGATCCAGAACCATGCAAGCCAGTGGCGACAGTGGCGAGGACAAAACTTCACCAATTGGGGAAAGTGAAGAATTTAAAAAACCTCGAGAGAAACCTGGCTCAGTTGGGCACGACCATTTCTCCTATGGCCAAACGTCGTGCAGAGCTGCAGTCTAGGCGCAGTAGCTGGACCTCAGCGAAGACACGTCTGTCCTTGGAGCATCACAGGAATCAGTCTCATGCTCTCCATCATGACCACCACAGCAGCAGCTCAGGATACGGCCTGGTCCAGAAACCTTGGGATCGTCTCGTCGCTGGACTTGGATCGCATCAGTGGCACTGCATAGTCTGAGGGTCTCGAGATGAGTACCCCCAGGTGGAAATACAGAATAAGGAGAATAATTAGCGTAGCTGCTGTTCATAGTGTATATAAACAAGAAGCAAAATCGTGTGTGGGGCACATCATGCGTCATACCGCTATGTAATGCACTGAGTGTATGCTTTGCTAAAAAGATAGGTCTTTAATCTAGTTTTGAAGAGTGAGAGTGTGTCTGAGCCTCGGACATTATCAGGAAGGCTATACCAGAGTTTAGGGGCCATAAATGAGAAGGCTCGACCTCCTTTACTTGATTTTGCTATTCTAGGTACTACAAGAAGCCCTGAGTTTTGAGATCTTAAAGAGCGGGTTGGATTGTAGCGAGACAAGAGGTTGGTTAGACAAACAGGAGCTAGATTATTTAAAGCTTTATAGGTAAGAAGCAATATTTTAAATTCAATACGAAACTTAACAGGCAGCCAGTGTAAGGAGGATAAAATTGGGGTGATATGATCATATTTTCTAGACCTGGTAAGAACTCTGGCAGCTGCATTTTGTACTAGCTGAAGTTTGTTAATAGAGGATGCTGGGCAACCAGCAAACAGAGCATTACAGTAATCCAGCCTAGATGTCATGAAAGCATAAACTAGCTTTTCTGCATCTGAGATGGATAGCATACTTCGCAATTTAGCAATATTTCTTAAATGAAAGAAGGCAGTTTTTGTGACATGGGATATATGATTTTTAAAGGTTAAATTGCTTTCTAATATGACACCCAGATCTTTTATAGTAGAGCTAACTCTAACGTTGTATCCCTCTAGTTGCAGGTCGAGTTGTGAGAACTGCTGTGTACAGGATTTAGGCCCAATAAGTAATAATTCTGTTTTGTCTGAGTTTAAGAGAAGAAAATTGTTGGTCATCCAGTCTTTAACATCTTTAATACACTCAGTTAGCTTAGACAGTTTAGACATCTCATCCGGTTTAGTTGAAATGTATAATTGAGTATCATCTGCATAGCAGTGAAAACTGATCCCATGTTTTCTAATAATGTCCCCCAGGGGAAGCATGTATATTGTAAACAGCAAAGGGCCTAAAACTGATCCTTGAAGGACCCCGTACTTTACCAGTCTTACTTGTGAAAGTTGTCCATTAATATTCACAAACTGGTAATGATCAGCTAAGTATGACCTAAACCATTGAAGAGCCTGTTTTTGGACACCTGTAGAATATAAGCGGTCTATGAGAATATTGTGATCAATGGTGTCAAAAGCGGCGCTAAGATCTAGTAGAACTAATAGTGAGATGCACCCTTGGTCAGCAGCTAAGAGTAAATCGTTGGTTATTTTCACTAATGCGGTTTCTGTGCTGTGATGAGGCCTGAAACCTGACTGAAACACTTCAAAAATATTGTTCATCTGCAGAAAGGAGGATAATTGGGTAGAAACAACTTTTTCTAGTATTTTAGACATAAACGGAAGATTTGAAATAGGCCTATAATTAGCTAGGTTGCTGGGGTCCAGTTGTGGTTTCTTAATAATAGGTTTAATAACAGCTAGCTTGTAAGGATTTGGAACATGGCCTAAAGCTAAAGAAGAGTTGATAACGTTAAGGAGAGGTTCTCCTATAACAGGTAGCAAGTCTTTCAGTAATTTTGTTGGAATTGGATCTAACATACATGTAGCTGGTTTGGAACTATTTATAACTTTATCTAGCTCTTCCTGTTCTATGATTTTGAAGCATTGTAGGTTATTTTGATTCAGTGGAATGTTTACTGGATCTGGAGTATAAGGTGGTGCAGAAAGTTTAACATCTTCTATTTTCTGTCTAAAGTCTTCTATTTTATTACTGAAAAAATTCATGAAGTCATCACTACTAATATGCGGTGGGACATTTTGTTCCAAGGATGACTGATTATTTGTTAATTTAGCAATGGTGCTAAATAAAAATTTAGGATTGTTATGATTATTTTCAATCAGTTTGCGGAGGTGCTCAGCCCTGGCAGATTTAAGAGCCCTCCTATAGCTGGACATCTATTTTTATGTCAGGAATGTACTTAAAATGTAAATAATAAGGTAGTTTAAATCAAGGGTTTTCAAACTGTGGGGCACGCCCCACCAGGGGGGTGCCAGCACCTATTAAGGGGGTACGAGAATTAGAGGCGTGCACTCGAGTAAATTATGATGACGATTTTTATGCATTCAATAGAGTGAATCTGATTAATGTTAGTTTCACATCTAACTTTCGGGCACCTGTAGAGTTAATGCGTTTGAGTAAAATATATGCAAATAAAATGGACCGTGTGCTTTTTAAAATGAATGACATTGAATAAAAGTCAAACCGGTGAGCCGTCTGACAACAAAGTGCCCTTCTGAATCAAATCAGCAAGATGCCCCTCTAGATTTTTCACTTTCTTTTGAAGACATACGACATGACAACATACAGATTACCTTTACATGGACATCAGTAATAGTTATTTGCTTTAATCTGATTAAGACAATACTATAATTAAGGTGTTACGTGATGTGCTTTTCGAATGTTGCGTCACCAGGCTATCCACATTTCCCGCAGAGTCTAATGTCATTTCAGGTGTTTCATTTTTAATTTTTCGACTTTAACTGCAGTTCAGCACTTTCACTTATGAAAATCTCCCCATGACAAACTGGGGTATTAGACGCGAATATTTAGTAAGGACTGGTGGAAGATGTTTTAATGGGATTTGATAGCGCACACCGAATAGAAAGAAAAAAACTTCCGCATTTCGTGATCAGTGTTGCCAATTGTAGTTGACTGAGTCTGATTGTGTGTGTGTGTGTGAGTGTGTGTGTACTTACGGTCCTTAACTGACAGCTGTGTGTGTGCATCTTGTCGCAAAATGCTGCAAAAAGACCTACATGACGGTAATAGTTTGGTAATAGTGTTTACTTCAATAATGCCACTCATATATGCATACTCCAAGTCTTAATTCCATTTCTGTTTAGTTCAGTTATGAGTTTAGTCGGATTAAGGATATCAAAAATCGCTGTGTACATGGTAGTCTCTTAATCAGTGTATTGTCTTAATCATATTAAAGTATTGTTGCCCATGTAAAGTACTCAAAGTTCGACTAAACCACACTGTCAGAGCTCTGCGAACTTGGCTTTGCGAAACAGCATTTTCTGTTTGTACGTACATCAAAAGCAAGTAGGCTATGGCTCATGCTTATTGACAGGGGAAAATGATTTATGGTTAGTCGCATCAGTAATCAAACCACAATATAGCATGTTGTCCTCACAGAAAAAGGCTCAGTCATCACACTGAATCAGGTAAGCTGTATATTTATGTTTCAATGTAATTAAAGCTATGCACGTTGTAGTGGCGAGTGAAATTGGACAAACTTAGGCGTCCTAAAAGTTTGAAAAGCCCTGGTTTTAATGATGTGATCATTTTCTCATACCTATATTTTATTTATTTATTTTTTTTATATGTTTTATTATTAAATAAAATGGGGCAAACTTTACTCTATTCAATATTACTATAAAAATGCAATCTGTATGTTTCACCACAATGTGTCTGAGCACATAATATTTTTCCATTACATGATGCAGAAGAATTCTTGTAAGTGAAAAAATTACAAAATTGCCAGTTTAGAAAATGTATCAAATTCCCAGCTTTAAACCAATTTCTTATTGATGCTGAACACAGTGATGGCACATATGATCCATCTCAGCTTCTTGTTAATCCTCCAAAGCTGCAGCACCTCATTCGAGAGGGATAACTTTGACTGACAGCTACATATTTAATAATTAACCTTATGCCCCACCGAATAGGCAACTGTTCACAGTTTAAGGAGATCCAGAGGCATAGTCAAAGGCACAGAGTCAAAGAGAAGACAATGTAGAGGAATCAACTCTGAATAAATAGATTATATGAAGTATACAAAGAGAAATGTGAAGCTGTATGATGGGAGTTTCATTTGTGTGAAGTTGTTCCAAATGCTCACAAGGGAAATTCAAAGTGCTGTAAAGTGGCTTAGAAAGAGCTAAATTGACACTTACAGCCCAGAGTAATTGAATTTTAGTATATGTCAGTTCAATTATCATGATTTTATTATTTTGCTCTTTTAAGAAGGAGACTTAAAGGGGTCCCTTTTTTGTGAGCAGACTTTTATATTATAAGTATAATTAACAAATGTTTCGTCACGTATATAATTCAAAATATGTCACATTTTAAGTGATTGAATTATTTCAGCTATGCAACAACCTGTTAACATTTCATGTTTTTATTAAATGCCTTTTAATCATCACATTTAAACTGTTGAAATGCTTGTGTGTTCTCTATGTAGATCGTTTTCATAGATATGTGTGTGAGTGCTACATCTTTCAGTTTGTTTGTTTATCTTAATGTAAAATGAATTTTTATTAATTTTATTTAAAAAAATAATGGCACAAATTTAAACATGCACTCAGATACATATCCATACAGTGGGTACGGACTGAATGGGTACGGTATTCAGACCCCCTATATATTTTTCAGTCTTTGTTATATTGCAGCCATTTGCTAAAATCATTTAAGTTCATTTTTCAACACAGGATTGTTATTTGATTTGATTTGATTTGATTTGATTAGCATTTTTGCAGATTTATTAATAAAAGAAAAACTGAAATATCACATGGTGCTAAGTATTCAGACCCTTTGCTCAGTATTTAGCAGAAGCACCATTTTGATCTAATGCAGCTATGAGTCTTTTTGGTAAAGATGCAACCAGTTTTTCACACCTTGATTTGGGGATCCTCTGCCATTTCTCCATGTAGATCCTCTTCATTTCTGTCAGGTTGGATGGTAAACATGGGTGGATAGCTATTTTAGGTCTCTCCAGAGATGCTCAATTGGGTTTATGTCAGGGTCCAGACTGGGCCATTTTTTGGAAAGATGCAATATGTTTTCCACACCTGGATATGAGAAACTTCTGTCATTCCTCCTTGCAGATCCTCTCCAGTTCTGTCTGGTTGGATGGTAAGCAATGGTGGACAGCCATTTTAGGTCTCTAAAGAGATGCTCAATGGGGTTTAAGTCAGGGCTCTGGCTGAGCCGTTCAAGAACAGTCACAGAGTTGTTGTGAAGCCACTCCATTATGTTAGCTGTGTGCTTAGGGTCATTGTCTTGTTGGAAGGTAAACCTTCAGCCCAGTCTGAGGTCCTGAGCATTATGGAGAAGGTTTTCATCCAGGATATCTCTGTATTTGGCTGCATTCATCTTTCTCTCAATTGCAACCAGTTGTACTGTCCCTGCAGCTGAAAAACACCCCCATAGCATGATTCTGCCACCATCATGCTTCACTGTTGGGACAGGTGATGAGCAGTGCCTGAATTTCTCCACACATACTGCTTGGAATTAAGGCTAAAAAGTTATATCTTGGTCATATCAGACCAGAGAATGTGTTTGTAAGGCAAACTCCATGTGGGCATTCATGTGTCGGGCCACTCTGCATTAAAACACTGGTGAAGGGCTGCAGTGATGGTTGACTTTCTACAACTTTCTCCCATATCCTGACTGCATCTCTGGAGCCTGGCCACAGTGATCTTTGGGTTCTTCTTTACCTCTCTCACCAAGGCTCTTTTCCCCCGATAGCTCAATTTGGCTGGACGGCCAGCTCTAGGAAGGGTTCTGGTCATCCCAAACAACTATTTAAGGATTATGGAGGCTCTGTGCTTTTAGGAATCTTAAGTGCAGCAGAATTTTTTGTAACCTTAGCTAGATCTGTGCCTTCCCACAATTCTGTCTCTAAGCTCTTCAGGCAGTTCCTTTGACCTCATGATTCACAGTTGCTCTGACATGATAGATATCATTAAAGTGTAAATGCCCAAATACCAAACTCTACTTGAAGTACAGGACAGGGAGAATCAGCTTAATTGCATTTAGCCATAGCTTCAAAACAACTCTGACACCAAAGTTACATTTTTGGCTGGGTATAACATTATTATCTGATGGGTATTCTGAGCTGAATCTCCACAGACACATTCTGGACACACCAAATACTTAATTAACATCTTGTAAAGATGGACGCAATAGGTGCCCTTTAAAATATATTTTTTTATGTTCCACTGATCTCTGCGTTATTCCATTCTGATAAAACTAATGGCAATGAACAAATTCAGTGAGACCGTTGCTCAGATACAGACCTGAATTTGTAGAACCTTTCCTAATGATTCAAAGCACTTAATGAGATGGATTTCATGTAGAATCAGATGTAAAGCAAAATCCGTACAGAGGCTAAATCAGCATGTCAGATCTCCAGTGACTGTTGTCCTTGCTTCAAACCTTCCAAAAGGGAGCAATTTTTTCATTATGAGCAGAGGTGAGCAGGTCTTTTCCATCTGCGGTGCTTCTCTTCACACCCACACGAACACTGAATGCTAAACACAAAACAAACCAGTGAAGAAAGATGACCTTTGGATCATGTTGGCGAATTGTAAAGCTTTTAAATCTTTCTGAGCAGCATCTTTTGCTGGAGGTTGCATTGTGCATTCACAATTGGTTTGGCCTTTGGTCAATTGAATGCAGTTTTAATGGACTCAAAGGCATATATTTGGTGCTGCTCAATTTCTGAGCGTCTGTTTCTCTTCACTTCATGTAGATAGATGGAATTCATTTGCATAACTAACTAGTGACTAGATGCATGAATCCCTGCAGCTTTTCTATTTAATTGGGTTATTGAGGGAACGTGTTTATTAGTTGCTTTAGAAAACTGGCTGAGACGCGAAGACAAAGCTTTCTTTGGGAGCTCTTTCCCTTGTCTGTGTGGATCATATTCAAGCTGATTTTCAGCAGACTCTGAGCTTTTACAAACTCAGAAGTGTGTAAGAATCAAACACATTTCAAGATAGTTTCACAACTGATCTGATTTAACCAGCTGGAGCACAAAGAACTCATTGTAAGAGTAATGTGATTTAGTCGGCTTGTTTTAAAAGAGGTTTTCACAAATCTTCTGAACTTGTTTCCTCCAATGCTATTGTAGTGGCACTTTTTTTGGCAACATTTGGCACATTTTCACAACATTAGGTTGGTTTTGCAAAAGCTTCTTTACACTCTACAAGAATTCTATGACTACTAGATTTACCATAGCAGTCATTCTGACAGTTCCCATATAAGGCGTAATATTGTCACATCGTATTTACATTCAAAGCTTCTATTGAGATATAAAAATTAAGCTTTGAATGTTTGTCGTAATATTTAATGAAGTCTTCACCTTTAACAAAATAGTCATTTTGGTATTACAACCTATACTTGTATAGTTTCTCAAGCAGGGAAAAAGGCTGTTTTTGCGACTCTGAATATGCTGTTTGAAAGACATTTGAAGTAAAGTTATGTTTTGCCAACAGAAAGTTATGTTTATATTAGCAGGAAGTTGCAACAGAGGGGTACATATTTAAAGTCATATGGAAATGTAGCAGACACTGAAATACATGCAGTCATTTTGACAACTGTACAGTAATTAAAGGTAGAAATATTCATAGCTCTTTTATATTTTGTAATTTTAATAAAATAACAATGTTAGAAAGAATATATACGTATTTTGGAAAAGTCAGGGTATTATAGATATGTGTGTTTTATTTTAACAAAGTTATTAAATTGCAAAAATTCAAAACGCCTCTGTAGTTCTAGTGCTAATGAATGGTGGAAAACTGCACAGTTTTGTACTTGACCAAAAACTCACAAACCATTAATAAAAGCAGCTCATTTATTAGTTTTGCATGAAGGGAGAGTGTTTAAAGAACATAGAAGTATTGTTTCTTCATTAAAAGCATTTTACCAGGGGGAAATTTTGAGTTAATTGTCGAAAAAACAAAGCAACAACCTTTGTCAGTTCAATTCAATTTCAATTTCAGTCAGTTTATTTCAAGCTTGTTACAATTAAAAAGTGTTTTTGCTTGTGTATGTGTGCTTATCTTTATTTAGTGAAATGCTTACAAAATATTTATTCTAGCATTTTGTATTTTAAATTTTTTTGTAAAAGCAGCTTTAAATATATGAATCAGTTTTCCTTCTGCTTAGTTCCTTATTTATCAGAGGGTCACCACAGCTATTTATCAGGAACCACCAACTATTCTGACATATGTTTTACACCACGAATGCCATTCCAGCTTCCAGCAATTTAGTTCATCCAACTCACCTATGGTGCATGTCTTTTGGGTTGTGGGGCAAACTGGAGCACCTGGAGAAAACCCACGCAAACACGGGGAGAACATGCAAACTTTTCACAGAAATTCCTCTTGGCCCAGCCTGGACTCGAACCTGTAACCTTCTTGCTGTGAGGCAACAGTGCTAACCACTGAGCCACCATGCTGCCCTGAATTAATTGACACAAAATACAGTAATCATGTATCGTATCTATAAATATGTTTTACTTACGACTTATTTGTTTATGTAATTGTTTTGTGTTTTCAAAGCTCTTTGTGTGCATTGTGCTAATCAACCAGACAATCAATTAGGCAATCAATCAATCAATCAATCTATCAATCAATCAATCAATTAATAAACCAATCAATCAGTCTATCAAGTTTACATGGATCTTAGTAAAAAAAAAAGCTCAATTGTCAAAAAATTAAATGTGTCTCATTTTTTTAGTTTCGCTAAATTCTCATAATGAAGATATCGCTTGACAGCTGACAAAACAAATAATACGGCACAGAAAGCTTGTAAGGACCTGAACCAAGAAGACATTTGTTCCAATGTTTCTCTCAGAGCGAATTTATTTTCTCCGCTGAGCCAAAATTGAGCTTTATAATTTCCATTAGGCTTAGTTCTCCCTCCAGATCTGGAACAAGCTCATTTTACCTTCCCCGTTCTGTGTTTAGTGAAGAGAAAGGAGAAAAGAAATGCAGGCACTTTGGGGGGGTAGAGCTTTTTCCCTCTGTTATGCCTCATATGAAGTTCTTGATACATCCCACAGATCATGCTTTTTTCAGTGTGTGTGTGTGTGTGTGTGTGTGTGTGTGTGTGTGTGTGTGTGTGTGTGTGTGTGGGCATATTTTCGCTCTCTGTGCTCTACCTACCCATCAGTGTACACATGTACGGAGAGTGCTTGTAATTTTGTGCTTCAGTTGAGGCACCAAGTTTTGACAATTTGTTGAAATTTAAGGAATAGATGGTGGTTCTTCTCTTCACGGTGGCTTTCTCTCATCTGGGATGGTCTGAGTACCCTAGCAGCTGCCGCCGGGGGGGACGAGACTACAACTTATCGAACACATATTAAATGAAAAAAGAGCAAATGTCAAGAACGGCAGAATTTGAAGTTAGTGCTTGTTAAGCAAAGAAAAGATGACATGAGCTGAATTTTAAACATGTTCTTGTAGAACTGGCACAACTGTTTGCGTGCTGTAGAGACTTGGCTGTGAAATATTGTCAAATATGAATCATGTACAAGGCAAAGGCTTGTGTAACTTCATGAATATTCATAAACATCCTCAATGAAGCAGTAGAGGGAACTTCAGATGTTCATGATTGTACAAATGTTTGTACTCTTAGACATTAGTCCTGAAGCTATGTACTCTTTTTGTGGAAAAAAAAAAAGTTATAAGTGTGTAACAGAAGCTTTGAGACCTTCTACTTCCTCATTAACAGACTGTTGTGTTGTTTGGTTACGTGCCCTGACAATCATCTTGTCACATCATCCACATTTCTTTCATATCTAATATCCTACATTATTGGAGATGTTAAACTGCTATTTGTGGGTCTTTCGTCTAGAGAAATCTCCTCAGGTGTTTGAAACATCCCAAGTGAACACACTTGTTAAACCGAAAACAAAGCTGAAGTCAGATATTCGGCTTTGAAAATGTTTTTTCCGTGCTGGAACGCTGTCTTTGTTTAGGTAAAGTTAACCTGCACAATGCCAGTTTAGCCAATTATATTGCAGCACTCCGGG
The DNA here is from genome assembly GCA_903798205.1 of Danio tinwini. NCBI lineage: Eukaryota > Metazoa > Chordata > Actinopteri > Cypriniformes > Danionidae > Danio > Danio tinwini. Next base: position 23,422,162 of record CAIGQZ010000427.1, read on the forward strand.
TTGCCTTGCTGGAAGCAACAGCTTATTTCATTCATTCATTCAGAAAGACTCTGAAAGCATGCGCCCGTGACCTGAAATGGACAGTATCAGACGTCGAAATGAGACAGATTCAGTTCCACATGAGGTTATTAATTAGCAAATGATATAAATATTACGAACGTAAACATTAGGTGAGCAGGTTACATTGTAATCTCGTGTCCTAACAACACGCTTTGTGACGAGAAACCCAGTGATGAGCAGTTTGGCTGTTTGCACCAGACGAAACACGACAGAAATGTAAATACAGCCTTTCAGAAGCACAGAATATGCACTTACTCACGAAACAGTACGGTTTAGAATCTATTCAAACTCACATTGTTAGCATTTAGCACTGAATAAAACACACGAGGCTTACCTGAGGTGCACTGTCATAGGTTTTACATGTTGAGCTGTGAGAAATAGAAGTTGTTTCTAATATATCAATTTGAGGTGTTGGTTAGAATTAAAACTCCTTTTAATATGGAAAATATTCCCTCTATCACGTGTCGTTGCTTTTATTTAGAACACAGTTAAAATCACTCGCTCCTGTACTCAATCTGGCATCCCACGCATGTGTTTATTTTGATCTAGGAGTGCAATACCTAGTTCAACCACTGGGTGTCAAACTTACATACTGCACTGCAGTGTGAAATTCACATGTGCAATGTTTATTTTGCTAGTTCACATTAAAATTCTTTAAAGTGCCCCAATTTTGCATTATAAAAGGGTCATATTTTGGTTTTGGGGGTCTCCAACAACAGGCTGATATGCATGCAAGGTCAAAAAAACACTTTAATTGTCTTATTATATGCATTTATGTTTAATTAATTATTCCAACGACTCCCATATGATTTGTTCAGCAATTAATTTGTTCCCAAGCCATTCTTTAGTGCAAAGCTAATCTGCACTGATTGGACCAATGGCCCTGTCTGTGATTGGTCAACTGCGTTCAGCACGAGACATAGAGAAACACCCGCCATGGCTATGAATTGCAGAGAGAATGTGAGAGCCCAATGCAGGAATGCATTAAAACAATGCAGTTAATTCAGTATTAAACCACACAGTGGCAAAACTATTTTGAAAATTCACCGCACTCCATGTGTGAAGAACAGCTAATGGTGGCCATAGGAAAGGCAAACAGCAAAAGAGCAAGTTCAGACGCGCACTTAAATCGGTAAAGGAAGAAGCCAGCGTCACGTTTTCAAGGTGGTTTTGGATGTAATATGTGAATAGCCACATTCAGATATATCCTGAGAGATACAGTACAAGCACTAATCTGTATTAGATAAGCCGTGCGGAGCGATTACAACTTCGAACACACAATTAAACACATATTTTGCAAACTACACAAAACGAGGCAACAATTTTTATTACACTTACATGTTATGATCCGGAGGAAGAATAAACTGGTCCATGTTAACTGCAACAGTTACTGACAAGTCCCTGTCAAAGTCTGACAAAGTCCCATACTGTACATAATAGTCTCTGCTGCTTCTTTCTTTAATAGCAAACGGCCGGTGAATCCCACATCGCAACGTAGGTTTTTTGTATCAATCATCAGACGCACAGCACTAAGTTGACTATACTGTGGTATTGTTGTAAAAATGAACTTGAATCCTTTATTCCCTGCAGCCGAATCTCCATCTGTCAGTGATCGTCATCTTAGCGTCATGATCATTCCCATGAACCTTCTCGCTCCGCCAGTGTCTGAAGGGAAAGGCGCGTTCACATTTTACCGGATCTGGAACTACATATTTGGTGGTGTACTTTATCAACATCGACGCGTTCAATCAAAAGATCCAAACCCAACTCGATTCATTTATTCGACTATGAGTCGACTATATCGTTAAAAATATTTCCGTCACAGAAATATTCTTAAGACGTTTATTCGTATTCATTTTGCTAGCTTGTAAGTAAATTTTTAGCACTCAATTAACTGAGATATATTTTCAAAATAAAAGTTTTTTTTTTTAAATAAAAGATCATTTAGACTCAGATAATAAATGAACTGGAAATAATTAAAAATGTCTTGTGCAGCCCGGGACCAATTTACCCACTCCCCTGTCCCAGTCCACGGCCCAAGGGTAGGATACCACTGCTATAAAAAATGTGATTGTCCCATATTTAACTTTTAAATAATGAGGGATGCAATTAGTCCTGTATTTCTACTTGAAAAATGGCAACTTAGGGTGATATGAATTTTTTTTATTATATGCTTTTTGCTTTAGATATGTAAATAATGTGTTTGTGCATGTATAAGATTTGCGGAGGAGCTTACAAAAGAAATGTATTCTATATAACAGAGAACATCTCCAGACCCACTCCAGCTATACTTTATTTGTATAGCGCTTTTACAATGTAAATTGTGTCAAAGTAGCTTAACATGTAAGTTATATTCTGGCATGCCGTTTGCATGGCAGATTTATTTGCACAAATGAACGAGGGCTTAAACTGATCTGAGAATATTCAGCGCAATCCCAAAGCAGCTTAAAAGTTTTTTATTTACTGGCTAAAGGCTGATTTATACTTCCGCGTCAAGCGCATGTGTATGCTCTGGCGCAGCCTGTGTGCTGTCGCATAGCTCTCGCTATGGCTGACGTCAACGCTGACACGCATCTCTCAAAAAATGTAACTACATGTCGCAATGACACGTAGCACAAGCTCTGTGATTGGTCGGATTGGTAGTGGTGACGAGCATGGGCGATGCTGAGAGCCGTGATGGAGCGAGTATTTACAAGTGTTGAGTCGCGTGAAGGAGCTCCAGATTTGTGTTTACCTTAGGATTAAAGTTATTGCATGTCCACTAGTTTCCACCTCTGAATGAGCAAGTTTAAGCTACTTGTAGCGTTCAGAAATAAACAAAACACCCACAAAGAAACTCGTCATAGAGGAACATAAAAACCTACTTCCAAACAACGTTTCGGAAGTGTTAGTGCAGAGCAACACAAACAGATACAAAACGATATAAATGCCTGACTACGCACAAGGCTGATGCCATGGGTCACGCCGATCACTCCACACAGAAGTATAAACCGTATACATTTTTATGATCTCATTCGTCCATTTTAGTAATGAGGGGTAGAGTTAGGATGGGGTCATATGAATTAGCAATTTTCTTGCAATACCTAAAATAATTAAATGTTTTTGTGAGATTGGGCTGGAATATTGGGATATGTGTCTTTTTTTCCTGCTTACACATAGTTAAAGTTATTTGTGATCTGTGCCACATGGGAAGGGAAAAAGAATTGGGTTAGCTGAATAACAAAGTATGTTTGATCATTTATTGAAGTATTTGCTATTGACTGTTTAAATGTTGAGTGGCTCTGGGGCAGGCAGGGCTCTGCTGCAGACCCCTTCCGCACCTACATGCTAGCTTAAAAATTTGCTACATGATCTAAACTAATTGCACATTCCCATAGGAGGGTTGCAAAATAAAAACACAACTTAAACACTTAACATTCCGCTCATGTAATGCTTGCAAAGCGTGTTCTTATTGATCTGCTTAGCCTTAAAGTGAAACAGAAAAACCTACAACATTATTAACTGTTTACAGTTGCTTTAGGAGCCTTGAAAGCTTGGGATTAGAGTATGCGGTTAGAGTTATGGGGTGTTACGCTTGAGGCCAATCACAGCTTGCCAGTCAGGGAACTTTGGGCCTATTAGAAGGAGGGGCTTAGAAATTAGCATTTCAGACAGACTAAGTTGTATGATGGGCAAATATGGGTATAAATGTGCTTTTTTAACATCAAAGCCTGCTAAACTATTCTGCTTTTTAAATAGCTTGATATGACCCCTTTAAGAATATTTAGAGTGTTTTAGCATTCTGCTTAGATTTTCCCTATTATTTGTGCTTTTATCTTGTTCACTGGGGACTGAAAAGTAAAACTGCTGTGCCACAGTATTTATTGTGGAAAAACAGTGTACAAATACATTTACATTGAAGTCAGTTAAAAACAAAAAAACTCCAGTAAGTCTGATAGAACAAAAGATGTCAATAAGCAAAGTAAATACACCCACTGGCCACTTTATTAGGTACATCTGTCCAACTCCTCGTTAAGGCAAATTTCTAATCAGCCAATCACATGGCAACAACTCAATCCATTTAGGCATGTAGACATGGTCAAGACAATTGGGTGCAAAGGTGATTTAAGTGACTTTGAATGTGGCATGGTTGTTGGTGTCAGATGGGCTTCAGTTCAGAAACTGCTGATCTACTGGGATTTTCACGTACAACCATCTCTAGGGTTTACAGAGAATGATCTGAAAAAAAGGAGAAAATATCCAGTGAGTGACAATTCTGTGTGGTGCTACATGTAATAGCATTTCAGTAACTGTACAACTTTATGTTCATCAACTAGAAAAAATATTTTCAATGGCATTTTCAATGTCTGAAATTATATATTATATATTTTTATATATATATATATATATATATATATATATTCAGTGAGCAGCAGTTCTGTGAGTGCAAATGCCTTGTTGATGCCAGACGTCAGAGGAGAATGGCCGGACTGGTTTGCTTGGTCTGATGAGTCTGATGATAGGGTCAGAATTTGGCATCAACAACCTGAAAGCATGGATCCATCCTGCCTTGTATCAATGGTTCAGGCTGGTGGTGGTGGTGTAATGGTATGGGGATATTTTCTTGGCACACTTTGGGCCCATTAGTACCAATTGAGCATTGTGTCAACGCCACAGCCTATCTGAATATTGTTGCTGACCATGTCCATCCCTTTATGACCACAGTGTACCCATCTTTTGATTGCTACTTCCAGCAGGACAACACGCCATGTTATAAACATGCCATGTTTTTTGTCTGCAATATTTATTATTAGTAATATATTATTCTATGATGTCATTTTTGCATCATAGAACAGATTTTTGTACATTAACTGTTTTTTTATTTTTGTTTTATTTCATGTAGGAACCTTTATACACCTTTATATATAACCTTTATTTTTTAACACACCCTTATACAGTGTACTGGGCTTTAGTGTTCTTGCATTTGTCTGACAGTTTAAAGCCAGGCCTTGATTTATGAGTTCTAACATCCCTGAGCTTAAACTTTACATTAACCTTCAAACATCACTGCATTATATATCATCAAATGCTCCGCATGAGATAATTTTTCATGCCACGCTCCAAAAACTCCCCAGCATGCTATCTTCCTCTGAGTGCCTTAGTATTACATGTGGACATTTACTGCGAAAATGAGCATTTATGGCATATTTTGATAAACACTTGTGTGTTATAAATACATAAAAAAACAATGTAAACCTTCAAATGACTCATAATTGAATGCAATCGTGTAATATATGACATGATAATAAGTACATGACTCCATTCGATCCCATTTCCTTATGTCATTTTTATCTTCTCCATGTCTTTGCTAAAACCATTACTGTGCAACTCAATCTAAACAGTTTAAAGATCCTCTGCAAACACAGTTAGCGACAGCTGAAGGGGAAATGATAATTCATTTAGTAAAGCTCACTGGCAGAAATGCTGCCTCAACATCTCGTCCTGACTGTGAGTCCTGAGAGGGCAAATGAATATGTAATTGGAAGTCTTAAACTGATTTTTTTTTTTAAAGTATGTCCCTAAAGGGCACAAGGGAAAAGTCGATTATCCTGTTGGAGTTGCTCACAGTGGACAGATGCTTTCAGGCTCAAGGCTTCTGTTTCATACTTCAGTGGCCAAAACCAGAGATGTCTAGTAAGATTTATCCTTCCGGTTCTAGTATAAGCTCAAACTAAAGCATCTCATTTTTTTAAAGATATTTTAGGATTATAGAGTGTAAGAAAAATGCATTCACTCTGCCCTATAGCTGTATAAGAGGTAAGACAACTCCTGCTACAGAAAACATCCCCCAAACCATGATACGTCCTCCTCACCTGTCAATATATCCAAAGGTATGAGTTAGACTCATGCACAAAAATGGAATATTGCATAAAGCATTTGCAAATACACTACTAAAAATGTTTTTCTTACTTAGATGGTTTGTCTTGTTTCTAGTCCAAATACCTAAACATTATTAAATCAAGAAGCATTTTCTAGATGAGCAAAAACATCTATCTTGTTATAAGAAATAATATGGCAAAATTAAGTTAGTTTTTCCTTAAAACAGGCAAAACAATCTGCCAATGGGGTAGTAAAAAGTAAGTAAAATAATCGTTGGTAACACTTGATTTTGATGTCCATTTAAGTATAATTTAAGTATATCTGTTGATACTGCTGCTAAACAGTTATTAACTGACTATAAGAAACTTAGCAAGTACATGTTAACTTACACTAACCCTAACCCAAGCCTAACAGTCTACTTATAATCTAATGAGAATTAGTTGGCATGTAGATGCAGTGTAACTTAAATTCAACAAACGGGCCATCAAAATAAAGTGTGATCTAATCGTTTGTTTTATTTTCTTTTTGGCATAATATCATTTTGCTTACCCCATTTGCAGATTATTTTGCTTGTTTTAAAGAAAAACTTATTATTTTTTTTGCTTGCCTAGAAAATTCTTCTTGATTTAGGAATTTTTAGATACTTGGACTAGAAACAAGACAAAATAATCTAGCAAGAAAAGCATTTTTTGCAGTGTATTCCCACCAAATGAACAAAATCATCACTTCCTGATAAACCAAATATCGACAAGAACAACTGAATTTGCTGTCATAGAAGCCTGCAGTATGTGGGTATTTTTATTAAATTAATTGCACCTCAGAAGATGAAACACAATGAACATGCTGTGGCTTCTGGAGGCATGATACCACTCTTTGAGAGCGGAGCCGCTCAAGACAGTTCTGCGAGGTAATAATACAGAAAAACTTTGTTGACGAGCTAAGGCTAACTGTGCATTCACACCGAAGGCGGTAAGAGTGTCAAAGTTTGCTCATTCCATCCTGTCGACAATGCTGTCTGCCTTCAGCTTTGACGGCGAGAGTGTCAAAATTTGCTACATTAATCTCGTATTTAAAGGAGCTGTTGCAGCATATCAGCAAATCAGTTACATTCCCGCACAAAACATGCTTTCCATCATGAAAATGTTGCACGCTTTTTATCAAATTCATTTAACAATGGAGGATGAAGTTGCATGTGGTGTGGCTTTGCTCCACTTATCCAATATGTGTCCATATTTTTGAAATATTCTGAAGCAGCAATACTGTTTAGTATTGTCGCATGATATTCCCGCTTTTTTAAAGAAAAAAAATCGAACATTATTGCACATCAGTAACTCGCCAGTAACCTTTTTTTTTTAATGTATGTCCCTGTAAGAAAACATTGTAAATAGTTGAAAATCCGGCGACCACAATAATCAAACCCTTAGGAACAACTGTGGTCGGAACCAAAGTTTACAGGGCTGTGTTCTCTGGACTCCTCTCAAGTGGTGGACTTCTAAATTTCAATTGCTTGCCGCCGATCCACGTCACCGCTCATTACCATAAAGTTGACATGATATCAACTCTCCTCAACGCCCACACTGGCGAAGTCACGCTGCTCCTTGCCACTTATCGCCACCGCCTGCCATTGAAAAGTAATGACTTCTGGCTACTTTGACGTTCTCACCGATTTGGGTGTGAACGCACAGTTAGACATTTTAGGATAACCAAAACAACATTTCAGACATTTTACACCTGGTCTGTCAGCTGGTTTGTCCATTGATGCTGTCTTGTCTTGCCCATTTTTATCATCACATGATCTGTTAAAACAAAATTACATCACTTTTTTCGCATGCTGGTATTTATTCTTTAAACATGTTTCCATCATGGTTTATGCAAGTATTTTTTTTCTTGTCAGATAAAAAGTGTATCCTCATTTGTATGCATGCATTTATTTAATGCGCATTTTCAAAATTATTTAATGCGCTACTTTCAAGTATTTTTATGCAATATTACCAACACTCACAGCAATTTGTAACATTTAAATTAGTGGCTAATTTGTATAATCTTGTACGATCTCATTCACACAATTTAGTACAATTTGCATAACTCCTAATGATGGTTGGGTTTAGGTGTGGGGTTGGATTCCACGTCTCCATTTCAAAATTGTATATTTTTGTACGACTGAACTCAACAAATTCAATACAAATTCCAACAAATTAGCCACTACGTTTCCTCGTGGGATCAGGCTGGATATTACAAAATGCACATAAATAGAAGATGGATGGAAACATAGATTTTTGGCTTCAGTCTTTTCCCCAGTTCGATGACGAGCTTAATGTTTCCCATTGGACACAACTAAATTAAATGTACTTTCATCACTAATGTTAACTTTGGACTGGTTCTCTGTCCACACAACATGCTCCTCAACAAGTGTTAGTTTTGATTCTTGCTGCTGATTAGAGCTTTGTTCACTGCAGGGCTTACAGTCCTAATTCTCTTGAATGTTGAGGCACTGTATGCGGAGACAAATTCATCTAGTTATTCTGTTCAGAGCTGAACTGAACTTGAGCAAATCCAGCTGCGGTGCTAAACTGATTGTCTATTTCCTCTGCATTTGTCTTTCGTGGATTTTTTAAGGGTTATTACATATTGTACCAAATATACAGTGACTCAACTTTTTTTTTAAATCTGCGTGAACCGGAAGTTGCTGAGACTTTTATTTCAATATGTTCCAACTGAAACTTCCAACTGAAATTTGGAACTGAAATTTCATCATCATTTCCTCATAGCAAACTAACGGTAAGAGAAGCGTGGCTAAGAATATTGTGACTGAAGCTGTACAAAATACTTTGTGTCTATAAATTCGTAAACAGACATTGATTTATAATGCTAAGTTCTACTGTTTTGCTGTAATGATGTGCAATATGATGTTTTATTTAAGAGGAACAATGCTGTTCACCACCGAAACTTTCCTTTATACAGATAAAAACATGATGTGACGTGATGTCAAAATCATTTTTAGCAGCTCTTTCTAAATCTCCGTTTGAATTACCATGGCAATTTTATATCTCTGCTTATTACCTCTGCATTTGTCGTTCGTTGATGACTAGCCTTTTTGGGGCATTTGAACAAGTTATCACATATTGTACAGAATATGAGACGACCCAACTTTGTTTTTTAAGTCTGCGTGAACCTGACGTTGCATTTTATTTCAGTGTGTTGATGTACTTCCAACTGCAAAAGAATATTGAGTAGGGGTGGGTTTTTATTTGTGCGCATCATTCATTCAAATTAACGGTAAGAGAGATGTGGTTAAGAATATTATGTACAAAATACTTTGTGTATATAAATGTGTAAACAGACACTGATTTATAATGCTAAGTTATATTGTTTTGCTGTAATGATTGTGCTACTGCAGGGATTGGAAAATATGATGTTTATGTAAGAGGAGCCATGGTGTTCACCACCAAAACTTTCCTTTATACGTGTAAAAACATGATGTGAGGTGATCTCAAAATAATTTTTAGCAGCTCTTTCTAAATCTTTGTTCGAATTACCGTGACACTTTTATTTCTGCCTATTACCTCTGCATTTGTTGTTCGTAGATGACAAGCCTTTCTGAGGGACTTAAACAAGTTTTTATTTAAAATATAAGGCATCCAACTTTGTTTTTAAAGTCAGTGTGAATCAATGCTGATACTTTTATTTCAGTATGTTGATATAGTTTCAAACTGAAATGGAATATCGAGTAGTGGGATTACCTAGCAGGCACACAACATCATAAGACGTTAATATGAGGTTAGATTTAGGTCATGATGTCAGGTGGCCAAAATTTAATGTCTAGCCAGCGTCAAAGGACTACTTTATTTTGACATCCAATATTGACGTCAAATTACGCTAATATTTGCTTGATTTTAGGTTGTGTTGGAAAGTGACCAAAATCCAACATCTGATAGATGTCATAGTGGTAACATCTACACAACGTCACGGTGTAACATGATTAGAAGTTGATATTTGGTTGATTTTAGGTTGGACATTGGACATTGATGTCGACCTGATGTTGGGTTCTGACGTCAACGCGGTTTTTATTTCCAAACAAAATCCAACGTCCCCATGACATTGGGGTTTTTAGGATACAATGTCAATATGACATCATGTTGATGTCCTGTGCCTGCAGGGTAGGTTTTATTTGTTCGCATCATTTCCTCATAGCAAACTAACGGTAAGTGGGGTGTGCGGAAGAGTATTGTGGCTGAAGCAGTGTAAAAAAATATTAAGGAAACTTAAGGTTGTTTCTCTACTTTTGATCTTCACTTTGTGTATATACAGTACAAGTCTAAACAAACACTGATTTATAATGCTAAGTTCTATTGTTTTGCTGTAATGATTGTGTTACTGCAGTGATTGCAAAATTTGATGTTTTATGTAAGAGGAACTATGCTGTTCACCACCAAAACTTTCCTTTATACAGATAAGAACATGATGAGACGTGATATCAAAATCATTTTTAGCAGCTCTTTCTAAATCTCAGTTTGAATTACCGTGGCACTTTTATCTCTTTGCCTATGTGACAGCATTAACTCATGGTCTTTTATTGCTATTTTTATCATTGTAATGATCATCAATAGCGGCTGATCATTGAAATATGACTCCTAGAGCACAGGATGGCAAGAGGGTCCAATTAAATTACCCAGTGCTTGATCTGAACCGTACATCACATAAAACCGTCTGATATAATTAGCATGATTAAAATAATAGATGGCAAAGCTTTGTCTGTTCCCTTTCACGGGAAGAATGGGGAAGCGAGTGAGACTGAGAATATAATGCTCAAGAGCGAGATTTACTCAGAGGGTTGGGATGTGTCTCTGAGGATGAGATGATGTAACTTTTTAAAAACAAATGAAAACACGTCAGTCGAACGCTGGCTGAAAGTGAGAGGGAGGAGTGGATGAATTGCTTCTTCTGATAGCACTATTAATTTGCCTGCACTGTTTGCATTGTTTTAACACCTCGTTCACTAAAGGAATTATGCAAACCGTGTAACTGCAAACGCAGCCACAAAATCTGTGCTGAGTGAATTTCGCACACCACAATTGCCCATCTTGCAGGTTGATTTTCAGAAATGCTGTAGGTTGTGGAAATGCCTGATTAATCTGAATTGCAGAGGGTTTGTAAAGAAGAAATACTGCACACAAAAGTGATGCAACTATTTAGAGTTTTTCCCCTTTTTTTAGAAATTAATTTAGAAATAAAATCAGCAATACTGCATTACAGTAATAGATGCAACAACTTACTATTCGTCAACTAGAAAAAGTATCGATTTCCATTGTTTCACTCCAGTTTTCACACCAGATTCCGATCATCAGCTCATTAGCAGAGACGGAAAGACCTGTAATGGGTGTGACAGACAGAAGAGACATCAAAAACATGCAGTGCTGGTGGTCCTCCAGGATCGTGGTTGAGAAACACTGTCTTAAAATATTTTAAGTGATTTTTGAGAAAATATGAACATTTCATTCATGAAATACTCTCGGTACGGTTATAGCCAGTGAGCGGCAGTTTTGTGACTGCAAAAAACGCCTTGTTGATGCCAGAGGTCAGAGGAGAATGGCCAGACTGGTTTGTTGTCTGGTTTGAAAGACAACAGTACCTCAAATAACCACTCGTTACAACTGAGGTATACAGAAGAGCATCTCTGAACACACAACACATCCAACCTTGAGGCGGATGGGCTACAGCAGCAGAAGACCACACCGGGTGCCACTCCTGTCAGCTAAGAACAGGAAACTGAGGCTAATTTTTACACAGGTTCACCAAAATTAGACAATAGAAGATTGGAAAACCGTTGTCTGGTCTATTGAGTCTCGATTTCTGCTGGTACATTCGGATGGTACTGTAGAGTCAGAATTTGGCATCAACACCATAAAAGCATGAATCCATCCTGCCTTGTATCAACGTTTCAGACTGCTGGTGGTGTAATGGTGTGGGGGATATTTTCAAGGCACACTTTGAGTCCATTAGTACAAATTAAGCATTGTGTCAACGCCACAGCCTACCTGAAAATTGTTGCTGACCATGTCCATCTCTTTATGACCACAGTGTACTCATCTTCTGATGGCTACTTCCAGAAAAATAACATGCCATGTCATAAAGCATGAATCATCTAAGATTGGTTTCTTGAACATGACAATGTCACTGTACCGAAATGGTCTCCAAATTCACCATAACTCAATTCAACAGAGCACCTTTGGGATGTGGTTGAACAAGGGATTCGCATCATGGATGTGCAGCCGACAAATCTGCAGCAACTTCGTGATGCTACTATGACGTCAATATGGACCAAAATCTCTGAGGAATATTTCCAGTACCCTGTCACGAAGGATTAAGGCAGTTCTAAAGACAAAATGCGGTCCAACCCGGTACAAGTTAGGTGTACCTAATAAAGTGGCCGGTGAGTGTAGATGAGAGAGAGAGAGCATGTTATTTATAACACAGCTCTTTGGAATACTATAGATTCTGATTGGTCAATCAAGTTAAGTTTGTTATTCCTAATTAACACCTGTCAAAAAGTCATGACACAAGCTTATTCGCATAATCTTCTTTTGTATATATAATAATTAATTTTTTTGGTCACACTTTACAATAAGGTTCGTTAGTTAACGTTAGTTAATGCATTTACTAACATGAACAAACAATGAACAATACATTTACTACAGCATTTGTTCATGTTAGTTAACGTTAGTTAATGTAAATGCAGTTGTTCATTGTTAGCTCATGTTAATTCATGGTGCATTAATGACTGATTCTGCTCTATAATGAATAATGATAGTCAGTCTCAGATAGTGTGTCCCTTGATTTAGCTGCTCACAGTTTGACCACCACCATCTTGTTCCGCATGTATTTTTTGACCTTCATCTCTCTTCTCCAAACCGCTTAATTGCAGCGGCAAAAAAAAAGTGGAACTCAGTAATGACAATCGCTCTTTCTCGGCATGAGGTAAATGTGTTTCTGTCGGTGCTCTTTAACAATCATCATTTCATCAACATGGCTCCTGAGTCCAGAGAGAGTCTGATTTGTTTTACTAATGTTGTGAAAGGAGACCTGCAGGAAGACGTGCAGCAACGTGACCTGCATGTGGCTGATCCACTGACTCTACAATCATACCCTATCACTCGTGCTTATATGCAGAGAAGGTCAAAGATAAACAGTATATATATTTTTTTATAGAGGATATCCTATGTTTGCTATATGGTATTATATGCAACATGTTTCAGACCAATTGCATGATAATTCATTGTCCAGTCATTAAGAAGCAAGCATAAAAATTGATTGCAGGATATGAAAGAATACACTGATGTGACTTTCTTTAAAGATGCATATGTAAAGCTGAATATTGAAATATGGACATTTGCTAACAAACACACTGAAATCGTTCCAAATTTTTGTTAGTGTTTTTTTTTCTTTCTGTTGAACACAAAAGAAGATATATTGAACAATGTTGTAAAGTGATAGCCATTGACGTTGATAGTAAAATCTATGGATTAAACTGTAAAAAATATTTGTTATATACAGTTTCCGTATTTTGTGATTCACAAATGTTTTCTGTTTATTTATGATTGTGAAAGGCATTATGGGACATTGATGTTGAAAATTCAACTCTACAGTTTTATTGACTTTTTAGTAGTTTGAAATAATGTATAAGAAATAATATATAATATGTAAAATAACAGCAGATGTATTGCCTGTAAGGTTGTTGTAAGGTTTTTGTACCATAAAATACAACAGCAAGCCAGAGAATATATCACTTTCAACTATTAAAAATGTTAATAAAAGTCACTTTTTTTTACTTTTTAAGGTTAGAAGTTGTTGGGAAAAGATCAAGGTCCCATAATTCCATCCGAAAGCATAAATAAACACAATAAAAAAAAAAATGTGAATCAAAAAATATGGAAATTAAACTGCTAATTTATGGATTTTTTTTTTTTTTACGGTTGGGAATTAGTGGCTACCAACCTTCTTCGAAATATCTTCTTTTGTGCTCTACAGAGGAAAGAAACTCAAACATGTTTGCAACATCCTGGGGGTTAATGAACTATTCATTAATTCATTCATTCGTTTTCTTAGTCCTTTTATTAATCTAGGGTTGCCACAGCGGAATGAACCGACAACTTATCCAGCATATATGTTTACGCAGTGGATGCTCTTCCAGCTGCAACCCATCACTGGGAAACATCTATACACACTCATTCACACACACACATACACTACGGTCAATTTTAGCATACCCAATTCACCTGTACCACAGGTGAACCATCCTTTACATATTTAGTAAATAATGCATGTAAAACATTTATTTACCAGAATTTCTATTTATCGGTTCAGGCAAAAAACAACAACAACAAAATAAGCAGCGTAGTGTAAGTTAGAGTGCTGAGAGAGGGAAAATTAGTCGGGAGCCCCGCAGAAGTAATTTTCCCATTCCTTTTTCCCATATGTATTTTTTAAAAGTCTTTTGACAAAGAGTTATACTGTAAGCCTTGAACCAAACCAATAAGCTATGAGATGAATCACACCTTTGATTTGCAGCAAAATTGTATGTTACAAGTTACAAGTGCTCTTAGTCTTAAATGAAACATTCCAAATGACACAGTTTAGTTAAAAATGACTGAAATAATCATTAAAAAACTATTCATTTATTATCTATTACACATTTATTGCAAATTATGCAGCCTGATCTCATGAGGAAGCATAACTATTTTAAGTATTGTCTGAATAGTGGCCGACCTGCAAATTCATGCAATTTCTTTTGTACTAAAATAGGATTTTTAAAAGGATGACCCCAAACCCCACCCTTAAACCCAACCACCATTGAGGATAAGCAAATTACACTACAATGAGATCATATGAATTCATACGAATTAGCCACTTAATCAAAATGTTATGAATTGAAGTGAGATTGTACAGTGAGATTATGCCTATAGAAATATATGTTTAAGTACTTTGAGAACATTGCGAGACTCCCTCAAAATAGAATGTACAGCATCATGGGTAATGCAGTTTTTCACTAATTTTGCTGTTAAATACATGTGATTTGTAAGTAATAAGTAGGCCCACACGGAATCTGCGTGCGCAGATATCTCTAGAATTCCGCAGATTTTTAGTCCATCATTGATTCTGTTTATTTACTTGTGCAAATGTGTGTAAATTTATATTTATTCAGTTTTTTTATTAATTTCAGTAATATTATTGACTAATATGAAAATATGTATATGATTTATTTACAATATAGTTTGTAAAGTAATATTTTCAGTCTTTTAGTATATGAGAGACTTGCTTTGTTTACCAAAGAAAGTGGTTTATTTGGATTTGCATTGTAAACATTAAATACAAGTTGAAAATGTATTACTTTTTATTTCATATATTAAGGTTTTAGTTATGATACTCCCAAAAATCATTCTGCATAAATCCGCAAATTTTTTACAAAATTCTGTGCAGAATTAACAAAAATGTCTGCAGGTTCCGTGTAGCCCTAATAAGTAAATAAGTCAAATTAATTTAAACAGATGCTTTCAACAATCAATTAGCAACCTCAGAGCTCATATGTCTGTCTTTAAATGCTCATCAGTTAGTGTTTCCATATGAGTTTTTTTGAAACACCAATATTCTTGGGATTTGTTTGTTTGTTTGTTTGTTTGTTTTATTTAATTTTTTCATTAATTTATTTATTTTATATATTTTTATTCATACATTCATTTATTCATTTTTAGTTAATCAGCATTCTTTAGATTATGTCACAGACCAATAAAACCTTAGAATTGTTGAGTGTAAGAATTAATGCGTAGTAGGTTTTGTCTCTGGCAACCCCTGTAACACTGTTTTTAATGCAGGTTTTTCCTTCTCAGAGAGTGGGCAGTCTCTTTACTCAACTCTAATCCAAACAGTGAAGGCTAACAAGTTAATTTGTTGTCTTTTGTCTGTTCCTTCACTGAAAGTAGGCTTTTATTGAGCTTGAACAAAGCACACAATGGAGTTTTCACTGTAGAGAGAATGTGAGCAAGAAAAAAAAAGGTAGACCAACAGCATGTGTCGTCTGGCAGTAAGACCATAACCGAGCTCTACTGCTCCAAGATTGATTTTGTACACCAAGGTCGCATTATGGATCAGTGGTGCTGGAGTTGAAAGTATTTCCACAGCTAATAAAAGTCAGTGAATGCATAGCTAGTTCCATTAACGTCACGATTAGTTGAAGATAGACCGCTAGCGTTCGAAGCAAAGGAGTGCTAAAAGGACTTAGTGCCTTTTCTAGTAGACCTTTCAAGCATAAAGCAACACATGCAATTCGTTTGGAGTTATTGCATCATAATATCTGGCATATTTTTTTATAGTTTTGCTCATTGTTTTCCCTCATTTATAATTGTTTCTTATTTTTTCGTTTGCATTTGTGTTTTCCTTTTGCCTGTCTAGCATGTTTTTATATAAAATACTAATTTAATTAATTTGGTCTTTGATTAGATCTAATTTTAAATATCCTGATTTTTTTTAAACATGTTGGCTGCAACATTTCTCCATTTCTGGATGTTTAGAATTAGTTGTGTTTTGTTTGACACCAATATTTAAACATACTCCATAATATTATGAATGTTTGTTCATGTTCATGACTTTTATGCTCAACAAAACTCAATTTATTTTATTAAAAATTCAGTTACATTATGGTATTTTGAAATAGCATTACAATTTTTTAGTGTAAAACAGTTGGTTACTGTTTTTCTGTACTAACGTTTTGCTGTAAGAACCCAGCAAACAATGTTGTGTTTAATAGACGTCTAATAGACATCTAATCATAGAAATTTAGGCTAAAACAAGGCTAAACTTGGGCTGTCAGTAAAAAATCTAATCAAATAAGAATAGCCCAAAACTAGTCGTCAAATAGACAGATTAGACAGACTTTATGTGTAGTCATTAATTTCTGTTTATTTGATGACTAGTCAAGTTTTAGCCTATTCTTAAACGTCTATTAGATTTTCCCTGACAGACCAATTTAGCCATGTTTTAGCCAAGACGATTATGTTTCGACGTCTATTAGACATCTATTAGACATCTTTTAAAAACAACAAAAATGCTTACTGGGAACTGTTTCTATTGTAATATATTTTAAAAAGCAATTTATCTGATTTTCCGAAGGTATTATTCCAGGTTTCAGTGTCACATGATTCTTCAGAAACCATTTAAATATGCTGATTTGGTTCTGAAAGTAATGTATTATTATTATTAATGTTGAACCATATGTGCTGCTCAATGTTTTCATATTAAAAGATTGCAAGTATTTTTTTACTTTACTACAAGTTTTTACTGTAACTTTTACTCAACTGAACCCAAACTGTTAAACAGTATATATCATAAAAGATGTCATTTGCATACAGTTAAAGTCAGAATTATTAGCCCTCCTGAATTATTAGCCCCTCTGTATATTTTTTTTTGCCCAATTTCTGTTTCAAAAGTTCATCATAGATATTGCTTGACACTATTAACAGGTTTGGCATGCTGTCCCGGGAGAGAATCCTGAGCTTGTGGATAATTGAGCTCAAGGCCCCCGCTAGGTCTTTTTAGCAAGCAAGGGGGTCTGAGATCAGGTAGGTCTCAAGAGCTCCTCCTAGTATAGAAGAAAATGGAAGAGAAGAGGTGGAAGGGGGGTTTCTTCTAAAACGAAGATACTGCAGTAGGGTAAAACCGGTCTATTTATAGTGGGCTTGGATCGACCTGATTGGATTATTGCTCATTTTGGATGAGAGGCCAGCTGCGATCAATCATATCACATGCTCCTCTCGGAATTAGTTTAAACACTTCACTTAATGGAAAAAATATGTTTTCAACACATTTCTAAACATAATAGTTTTAACAACTAATTTCTAATAACTGATACATTTTATCTTTGCCATGATGACAGTAAATAATATTTTATTAGATATTTTTCTAGATACTAGTATTCAGCTTAAAGTGCAATTTAGAAACTTTACTAGGTTAATTAGGCAAGTTAGGGTTATTAGGCAAGTCATTGCATAACTGTTCTGTAGAGAGTTGAAAAAATGCTCAAGGGGGGCTAATATTATTGACCTTAAAATGGTTTAAAAAAAATAAAAACTGCTTTTATTCTAGCTGAACTAAAACACATAAAACTGTCTCCAGACGAACAAATATTATAGAAAATATTTTGAAAAATTCCTTGTTCCGTTAAACATCATTTGAAAAATATTTGAAAAAAAATTATGAGCAATAAAAATAATGAAGATAAAAATTGTATTAATTGATTAATATTGCCTATATAAAAGTCTAGTATGTACAGTATGTGGTCCTTTCAAGTCTAGAGCCTGTGCTATTGTTGTTATGTTTAACATAATAATTTTATTATTAGGAATGTAACGATTCACCGTTGAAAAATCGGTTGGAAATTGATTTAAATATGTGGCAATTTAAACGGTTGAAATTTTTAATGAATCACAAAAAATGTTTTGACCAGAGAGGCTCAAGAATATGTCTTCTTAAGTGTATCACACTAATACTTATACTTATTAATTATACAAGTAATATTAATTGTTCACTTTCATAATCATGTTTAACTCCTGTTTCTATCTTCCTATATAATTTGTAAATTTATAATCAGTATGTTATGCCAGTGGCCAGTCCCATGGAGCAGAGGGCCTATTGACCATCTCTGTACACGCTGCTTTCAGGTTGTCACGATCATCAGCGATCCAGCTTGTGCAGATTGCTGGTAAACACATAGGACTACAAATCTGCTGGTAAATTGACTACAAAACCCAGTCATGCCGCACACACACACTCACCTGCTCCTAGTCACCTTTGATTAGACTCACACAGCTGAAGCTGCTCACAGACTGATTACTTGAACTATAAGTACAGTTCAAACACACACAATATGGCTGAGTCTTGTTATCTGTTTTAGTGACACTACAACGCATTTTCCTTTGTCTTGTTTTGCCGTGTTTTGATACGTGCCTCATTTATTTGTTTAATCCTATTTGCTACCTGCCTTCTGACCATCTGCCTGTGTATCTGACTATGACTCTGGATTGCCCCTTATACATCTGTTTGTTCCTGTTTTGACCACTGCTTACCTGACCTTGCCAATACACCTGCATTTGGATCCGCACCCTGTTGTCAGTGTCACATCCCTGGTTACAGAGGTTTAGGAAATGCTTACCTCTCCACACCAGCCATCTCAGTCCCCAGTAAAGTTTTTTTTTTGTTCAGCAGGGGGCATTGTAAATGTGCAAAGACGTCAGCTTATGCCAGAAAACAGATATGCTTATATTTATAAAAAAAAAAGTTAAATCCCAGCACATTCACAGTTTTAATTTGTTTATATTAATGAGTCTTCTTTAGTTTATTTTATTTATTTTTTGGGGGGGATTTGTTTCATAGCAACTTAGTTACAGCAGAAAATATATTACATTTTGCAAAAAAAGTGCACCTTAAATTTGTTTCAAATAATTTTGTTAAAAACATCATGACTAAATCAAGAATCATGAGATTAGTATTGTGAATCGGGTCGAATCGTGAATCGTTACATCCCTATTTATTATGCAAGATTACCATACCAAATGATTTACATGCTCTTTTCCCAAGTCATGCACATGCAATGCTAATAGCCGATTATTAAACTACATGCCCACATTTGTAAGGATCCAGTCTCTCGGGTCAACAGACCTTCCGTATTTTTTCTCCAGCAGCAAAGCACTTTCAGCAATGTTTCCCTGAACTTTCTTGTGCCCCTGTCATCACTGCGGCAGCAGCAGGCTGGCTCTGCTTCATAATGGCATGCGTTTACTTTTTTTTTTTTTTCCTTCATATATTTCTGTGATGTGGAGGCAGACGCACAGTCAGAGTCAGCATAATAGTGTGACTGCTGGGTCTCAGGGGACACACATATTTGCACTCATTCTTCCACACGTTCATTTATCATCCCCTGTTTCTCTCATCTCAGCACAAACTAATGGCCCTTAACACTTAATTGCTGTATCAAGCAAGCTCACACACTTTCTATTATAAAGGGGGCAAACCTCTATGGGCAAATAGGCGCCCTAAATAAAAAGAAGTTCATTTTGAGTGCAATCTGACTTGTGGATGGAAGTGTTTAGGTGCCAGTACATTTGACTTTGTTTTATTTTTTTTTTCTTATGTAGTAATTTGGACTTCATTTTCTGTGGTATTACACTTAATATTAACTTTTGTATAGGCATATAATTGAGTTCAAAATAAATGTAACCTTTTAACTTCCACTTGAAGTATTAAATTGGGAAGTTTAATTGTGTTTCTGACAACACTTTAACCTTCTGGGGTCTGGGGTGATTTGGGGGCCACTAAAATATTTTGACATGCCATGACATTTGCCCTGACATTGCTTATTTCAGCAACGTATTACATAGTATTGGCCAACATGTATTTTTTTTTTATTCAGCACAATCTGTGCTACACTAATATGTGAGAAATATAGAAGTACACGTTTGCATTTTTTTTTTTTTTTTTAAATATGCATGGTTAGTAGGTTGTTGAGAAAGAAATGTAGCTGAAATAAGGTCTAAAAACCACACTGAATGG
>CAIGQZ010000427.1:23457843-23468932 GCA_903798205.1 Danio tinwini
CATCAGGTCAGAACAGTTGTACTTCCTGAACATTATACCAACATAAAATATGAATAAAACATAGATAATTGTTGGTATAATCTTGAAATTTATTTTCTAAAGCACAAACATTAACATTGTGATATTTTTACTTTAATTTTAAAGGTTTTACTGTGTAGATTGCACTTTGTTTATAACAAACTTTATCTTCATCTTCCTAATCACTCACAATGTCCACATCTGAGATATTTCTATCTGTTAAATTCTCAAGAACTTCAAGATCTTCAAGATTCTGCATATAAAATTGCTTCAGCAATGAATTAGTAGATCGATATAGATTTTTTTATATTTAAGAAAAGTTCAATCAGCATTGCTGGAGATATAGGCCCCATTTATACTAATACGTTTTAGTTTTAAAACGCATAAGTTTTGCTGCGGTTATGCCATCCGTCCACACTACGCCAGAGTTTTCGAGCCCCGAAAACGGAGCGTTTTGGAAACGCTGAAGAGGCTATTTTCATTCTAAAAAGCTGCTGCTCCGTCTCAGTGTAGATGGGGGAAAATGGAGACATCTGAAAACGGAGGCGGGGCTGCAGACATTCGCCTATTTGATTGGGGCTTTTCCTCAATATTAAGAAGCCTACACACAGTTCAGTCTTCATCCTCTCCTTGTAAGTTCAGACTTCGCAAATTTGATATGAAAAACAAACTCCTGAGTGTGTACTTTATAAAGTCATTCACATCACCCTGGCTATGCTGTTTCACTATCTTAACAATAACATGAAAACATGATGTGAGGAACTGCCTATTTTCATTTTGATATTAGCAACATAACAGACAGCAGAAATGTTGAGGCGTCGTGTAGCTGTATAATATGACCGTCATCTTCATGCATGTTTATAACAAAACGGAGCCTATAACATTACTGCCTCTTTTCATTTTGATTGAAAATGCGAAACCTCTTTAATTGAATATCAGTTTTATTAATAATAATGACCATCGCACAATAAGTTTATACAATAGAGAAAATAAAGGCAAACAATCAGTCAGATGTGCAGAATCAGTGCACACGGTAACATTAATTAAGATATTAACCTAACTTGTCTATGCGCTTAGCCAAAACACGTTACCTGAAAACAAGCAATAGATTCAAAAGACCAAAGTCGTGGAGAATATGTAGTTAGATATAGACAACAAGATGAATTATATATCACGTTTAACAAATATAGTGAGATTAGCTCCAACGGGAGATCCCTAATGAACAACAGTCGGACATGCACAGCTCTCATATGGGTATGTGCTTAAAGCACGCTGCACTGCAGTGCATGCCAGAGAGTGTGTGTGTGGTCACGTGATGTGCGTTTTCACCGTTTTAATGTAGATGAAGAGCTTTTCAAAAATACTGGGTGAAACGCTACTGTGGACGCAGATCATTTTCATTCTAAAACGCTGTTTTAAAACTAAAACGTACTAGTGTAAATGGGGCCTTAGGCCCAATCCCATTTCTATTTTTGTTCCCCTTGGCCCTTAAAACAGCGTGTAAGGGGAAAGGACTTCAAAATTTATCCCTAAGAAATGAGACACCACTACAACATCTGCACACGTCATTATATGTCATCGCAAGCATATACTTTATATGAGATCAATGATCGCGACTGCTGTAGTTATTCCAGTTGTGTTATTTTTTGGTATTTATCTTCAGAAAATCACTGAAGGCAACGATATCTTGTTATCATAATGATACCATGTGGCAATAAGCTCGTAACTGTATTGTGCATTTACACGGTGGCCATAATTAAAAACTACATTAACCTTATACTAGACACTGTAAAAAGCAAATTCCCAGCCACTAGACTTTTCTGACAGAGTATTCAAATGTCATTGAGTGACAGTATGTTGTGGGACTACTAAACAGGAGTTATTATTAGGGATTATAGATAGTGAAATTTTGTAGTTTTTATTTTAGCTTTTTTTTGTAAAAAAAAATTGTTGTAAAAATTCGTAATAATGACAAAAATACTAATCTGTGCATCTCCTGACATCAGTGTGCAACCATGCTGCCTTTGTAGATGGTGTATTCTAGGAAATTTTTTTAGCCCTTGGTTTCGAGTGTGGTCCTGAAAAATCACTGTGTCAAAAGGTGTCTAGCCCTTTTCCTTAGCCCTACACTTTAAAGCTAAAGAGAATTGGGATAAGGGAAATAGCTAATGGGTAGAATGGGAATTGGGCCTTATACTTTCAGTAACAAATTTTGAACCCATTGTGCATCCTAATGGACAGACATATTTGAAAAAATCCTGATCTAATGCTTGCAATGTTACAAAATATTTTAAACTTTAATTATTAGACATAATCTCACTTTTTACATACAATCTATGAAATATTGGCAAACAGATGAATTCATTTGAATAAAAACATTGTAAATGTGGTTTACACCTGTGAATGAAGAGATGCCATGCTGCTTTTCAGCTAGTAGATTTTTTTTTTAATTACAACATGCTGAGCCTTGCTGCCATTTGATTGTATGACAATCGTCAACTCTGATGGACTGCAGGCTTTAAATTAGATGAAATGCTCAGGAACCACAAAAAACATGGGCTGACATGTGATGTCTGTTATAATGGACACAGAGTCCGAAGGGGGAAAATGTAGCTATTCAATGTCACCCTAGTGCGCAAAAAATCTGAATAAGAAGGTGAATATAGTTTATAAGTATAAAATATACTGAATTCCTAGGAATGAAAAGAATGGGATTTTTACACTTTTTCAGTGAAAGCTTTTCAAAGCCTGTTTTGCTCTTATAAAAATGATTGCTTTATTTGATGATCTTGGGACAAAAGTGTTGATAATTATTTTTCTCTCGTCGTTTTGCTTGTCAAGCCTGTTCAAACAGCATGCCGTCTGCTTCTTGTCATCTTTTTAATGGAAGCCTTTTGATACGGCATCATCTGTGAGCGTGTCTGTGTGCGGTACATCACTGAAGTGAATGTATGACCACTAGAGCAGAATCAGGTTACAGTATGCATGAAGATGAGCTCACTCTATTGTCCTACTTCTGTTTTCACCTTGGTCACTGGACAATTACCCTCGGTTCTATAGATTAGCTTTACTCAATAGAGCGAGCTTGATTTTCATTGAATGTCAGCTTGTACTTCATTGTGATGCACCGACCTTGGGATCTGATATCTGAGAGATTGACTTTCAGCTGAATTATTGACCTGTGATATTTAGTGCCATGTACTTACCGTAATAGATAGCCGCTATCTAGTCTTTCATCTCTCTGGATAGTACATTTTGCTGTGATGGTGGGCTTAATCATACTGCTAAGTAATGTCTAATATTTGAGTGTTCCTATAGAAGTTAAATGTAGAATAAAAAAGCTTGTTATTGGGGACACCGGTGGCCATTATGTAAACTGCAGCCAGGAACACTCATGCGATAATGAATTTGAATCTGATCTCATATATTCATAGCAAAGTTGCTTTTTGTTCTTTGATTAAAAGTTGGAAATAGCTTTGCAGTTATGTACTGATACTAAGCAGACTTTTCCACACAATTGAGAGTGAAAAATGTGCTGTGCAGTTTCATCTCAATAACATAATAAACATAACAGCAGTGAGAAAACAGCAGTAAAAAAATGCATCATCAGGAATATGTGCCCACGGCTACATTTTTGAGAACCTAGGCATATGCACTGTGGCCTATGTCTTCTTGCAGTTTTTGTTTTCAAAAATCCACTAGAGGCCACCTATAAATCTTAAATACGTCACTGGGGCACATTTTCTCATATGTGCATTTCTCATAAAGCCACCAGAGGGCGCTGTGTACATTTCTGCCAAATTCAATGTCCTTTTCATGCGCATCTATAAGAGAAGCCAGGTGGCTTGTCGTGCATAATATATCAGCTTGATAACAACTGTTTGCAAAAGCAAACTAGAAGAGAAAGCGTGAGTGAGAAAGAGTGGCTGCGTGCTTTTACCATGATTGCACATTGTTTTTTGGGTTTTGTTTTACCTGGTTTCTAGAATGAATGTCGATCCCTCATTCACTCCACTCCATGTGCCAAATCCAACACTGAGTATGTTTACATGGACACCAATAATCCAATTTTAATACAATTTAGACAATACTCTGATAAAGCGTCTACAGTATTAACAGCAATTTTTTATTAATTTAACTTAATTAAGGTCGTTCATTCATTAATTTCCTTTTCGGCTTAGTCCCTTTATTAATCCGGGGTCGCCACAGTGGAATGAACCACCAACTTATCCAGCCTATGTTTTACGCAGCGGATGCCCTTCCGGCCGCAACTCAACTCTGGGAAACATCCATACACATTCATTCACACTCATACACTACGGACAATTTAGCCTACCCAATTCACCTGTACTGCATGTCTTTGGACTGTGGGGGAAACCGGAGCACCCGGAGGAAACACACACGAACGCAGGGAGAACATGCAAACTCCACACAGAAATGGCAACTGACCCAGTCGAGGCTCGAACCAGCAACCTTCTTGCTGTGAGGCGACAGAACTACCTACTGCGCCACTGCGTCGCCTGATTAAGGTCATAATCGAGCTAAACAGAAATCAGATTAAGATATGGGGAGTATGCAGATTTTAGACGCATTATTGAAGTGCCGTATAGACACATAAACACCACATTCAAACTATTGCCGTTGTGTAGGATTTTTGCTGCATTTTGTTACAGGATAGTCTATACACACACGGCTGTTTGACACTGTTCTCTGCACCCACTGAGTCAGTTAAGGACCACAGACACCTGCATCATGAAATGCAGAGCATTTTTTCCCAAAGGCATGACCTATCAAATTCCATTACAACAACACTCTTCCAGCTGTTTATACTCGCATCCAATATCTTAGCATGTAAAGTTCCTAAATGAAAGTGAAAGTGCCAAACTACAGTTAAAGTTGATAAATTAAAAATGAAACACCAGAAATTACATGAAACTGCAGATGAAGTGTGGTGACGCCATGACGTTTTTCGAATTATGTGCTGCAACATGTAAATACAGAGGTAAGCAGTCAGCGGCACCGCCCCGTAGCATTCGATTTACACACAAAATGCAGACATACGTATCCAAGTGCACGTAATTCTCAGTTCTCAAAAATGTAGCCCTGGGCACATATTCCCACTGAGCTTGTATTGAGCAATATTGTTATGCTTTCAAAAGCAACTGATTGTAATATTGACAGATGATGTATTTTTAATTAAACTGTTATGACATTTGTGAGTGTTGTCGATGCATACAACCCAGCTGGCACATCAAAAGACAACTAAAATGCACGTTAATTTGATGTAAAAATTCTAATGTTTATTTACCATTCACACATTGATGCTCTTTTGACTACCAAAATAACAATATAAGAAATATTTTGAAAGCTTTAATGACAGATTTCAAATATACAAAATTTTAATTAATGTTGCATCATCCTTACAATTGATGTAAACTGCCTTACATTACGGATGTAAACATTACATTGACATCCATCATTGGTGTAAAAAACATGTAAAAACATACAGCACCGTAGTCAATTGACAAAAATATCGATTTACATTTTTGATGTGTTTTTGATGATGTTTAGACATCAATGTGCCTGATGGGAGTAGTAGTACTAGTCAATAATGATGCCTGGTGGAGAAATCTGCAGAACACAATATTTGCTTTTAATTAGCCTACAATATTAATGGAGCTGTCAAAATATGATAAAGTACAGTATATTGTACAGGGAAAAGGAAAAAAAAATAATTTAGTAAAACAAAAATATCACTAGAAATAAAGTGCACAATTCAGTACAATCAGTTGGTAATATGTCCTTGATTCTCATTGTATTTGATTATAAATGTTTTGGTTATGGTTAGTGTTTTACATTTTGAATATAAAATGTTTGAACAAAAATACCAATACTATTCATAATTCATCCACATTTCTAGGTAGTTTATGCTTTAGTTTCGAACACTCTTGGAAAATTGATATCTTTGGCCTTTATTCAGATATACTGTTGTTAGGTGATATAAATATTTAAGCATATGGTGTTCTTGCAGTTTGACGGTGTAAAACCCTTGTATGTATCTGTGTTCCAAATGATTCATTTGCAGAACAAACTGGAGAATGGCTGTGAATTAAATACAAAGAGAATCAATGACATTACTAGGCCCAGAGGGAATCTGCAGACATTTTTTTGCTATTTCTGCAGAGAATTTTGGTAAAAATCTGTGGATTTCTGCTGAATTATTTTGGGAGTCTCATAACCAAAACCTTAATATGTGAAAAAATAATACCTTTTTATCTTTTATTTAATGTTTAAAATGCAAATCCAATTAGATTTACTTTATTTGGTAAACAAAGCAAATCTCTCTTATAATGTATCTACTAACAGACAGAAATATTACGTTACAAACTGCATTGTACATAAATCCGATGAACATTTTCATATTAGTCAATAATATTACTGTAATTAATTTAAAAACTGAATAAATTTAGATTTACACACATTTATCCAAGTAAATAAACAGAATTAATGATGGTATGAAAAGATTTGCGGAATTCTGTGCACACAGATTCCGTGTGGGCCTACATATTACCAACTGATTGTACTAAAACTGAAATACTAAAATTTTGTAAAACTAAAATATCACTAGAAATAAAGTGCACAATGCAGTACAATCAGTTGGTAATATGTCATTGATTATCTTTGTATTTGATTTGCAGCCATTCTCCAGTTTGTTCTTCAATGTTTACTTCTATTACTGCAAATGAATCATTTGGAACATAGATTTATTGTACAATGTAACACTAAAGATGATATTTTGAAGAATGTTGCTGTTGTCATTGACATATTGTATAGAATAAATACTCAATGGCTGCCTGGTTTCTTACATTCTTCAGAAAATATCTTTTTGTGTTGAAGAAGAGGAACTCAAACAGGTTTGGAACAAATAGAGAAGTGACGACAGAGTTTTCATTTGTGTGTGAACTATCCCTTTAAGCTGTATTTCTTCTATAGATCTTCTGTTTCATTTTATAACATCAGAAACTTCCTTGTGATGTTTCATTTCAGCTGGCAAGGTACACCACTGAGGGCTTATTGCAGTTAGGACCCCTGGGGTCGACTACGTTTCTGCCTGACACAAAATGCCTGGTGGATGATGGAAGAGGAAGGACTCCAAGCTTGAAAAAATGTGATTCTGTCACCCGGTCTTCCCAGAGGCTCTGGGATTTTACTCAGGTACAAAACTGTTTGTTTATTAGCTTGCTAAATGTTGCTTCATATTAATATTTCATCATCCATTTGTTGAAGGGATTTTTTTGTGTGTAAAAATATATACATCAAAGAAACTCAGTGTTAATATAAAGTCAATTGATATAAATACATAAATAAAAATGCTAAATATATGCTAAATAAAGAGATAATAAATGGTAAAAAATGTAATGTTTTTAAAAAGCACAGCTAAGGTATGTTTTATATCTAAAGTATTTGTTTACTGGGCTAGTGTGCATGCTGTGGCTGAGCCCTGAGCAACTCCTTTGTGACTGGATAGTTTGTATACAGTGGTTACTGTTTTTTGCTTTGTTGTTTTTGTGTTGTATATATTCATCTTTATATTTTGTTTGTTGATTTGATACTTTGTATTTTTTTTTGTACATACTTTTTGGGACACTGGATGTATGTATATATTGTTTGTTTTTACAAGAGAGAATTTTTTTTAATGCATGGCCTCTTAGGACTTATGTAATTCGTTTCTGTTTTAATATATCAAAAAAATGTAAATTTGTCCTATTATTAATTAAATATTCGGCATTAGTCCAGTCTTCCAGTCTAGTGTCATATTTACTTTATGTAGTTCTTTATCAATAAACTAATGTAAATATCATTCAGTTTGCTTTTTGAGCATTGTCGAGCGTATTCTTATATCCCTATGATTGGTTACTGTCAGGGCTTAATTTGTGCCGAAACAAGCCAGATCCGGCACCTCTGAAATCTGATCCGACACCTCATTTTACCAATCCCCCTCCTTACACACACCTCTGCCCCGCCCCGATCTTCACTTTCGTTCTCGACACCTCACCCTTCTCTGGTAACATGCCGGATCAGTTACCCCAATCTGTTCCGGGACCTTGCACTTTACAAATGAAGCACTGTTCGTTGTGTTCACCTGCTTAATAGAAAGGGCTTTAAAACTGTCAGCGCTGTTTAACATAGAAGTTCTAGAAAATTGAAATTAAAGTTTAGTTTTAGTTCAGTTCAGTGTGGTTGAATTTTCACAGCTCAAAGTCCAAACACTGAAGAGCAAATCCATCAATGCCCAGCTCCACAAGTCCCAAACCATGCAAGCCAGTGGCGACAGCGGCGAGAAACACTTCACCAATTGACGAAAGTGAAGGAAAAAAAAAAAACCTTGAGAGTAACCAGTTGCTCAGTTGGGCACGACCATTTCTCTTCTGGCCAAACTTCTTGTGCAGAGCTGCAGTCTAGGCGCCGGAGGCTGGAGAACGCTGGACGTCCATCGTCAAGCTGCAGGTGGGAGAGGTCACCGGCTGGTGTTCAGGCTGGCCCTTCAGGATCAATGCAAAGACTTGTCTGTCACTTGGGTCTTACAGGAATCAGTCTCATGCTCTTCACTCCTCCATAACCACCACAGCAGCTGCTCAGGATACGGCCTGGTCCAGGATTATGGAAACCTTGGGAATCATAAAAACAAACTAACATAAGCGCAGACGCCGTTCAAATTATAATGAATTTTGGGAAGTGTTCCCAGCTCCAGTTGCCCTAAATAATGCAGACTAACAATACTTTAGAGCAGGGATGCCAAACTCAATTCCTGGAGGGCCGCAGCCCTGCACAAGTTAAGTTCAAATCCTTATTAAACACACCTGATCAAACTAATTAAGTCCTTTAGGCTTGTTTGAAACTTACCAGTAAAGCTGAAGTCACACTAGAGTTTGAGCGTGCGAAATTCTGTCGTACGGCGCTGAGAAAAGGGGCGGGATTAAACGAATAGAATAGACATTTAAAAAGCGAGCGATTGCTCCATGTTTTAAATTTCTGTTCAGAGAGGTCATGTTTTGATCCTGGATTGGCCTCACGCAGTCAAGTGATGCAATTTTGCAGGTCAGAGTTCACCAAGCTTGAACTTTGCACTGCAGCAACCTGCGAAACTCTGACGCATGACCCTGCGTTTCCGGTCTGACGCATTCGCGTGCGTATGAATGGAAGTCTATGGGGAGAAAAGCCCAGTGTGACCACAGCTTTAGTGTGTTGAAGTAGGGTTGGAACTAAACTGTGCAATTCCCTCCAGGAATTGAGTTTGACATCCCGGCTTTAGAGGATTTGGATTTCAAAAGTAGTTGGAGCATTTTAAATACTAGCTATCGTGTCGTTCAAATAGTATTTTACCTTTTACGAATAATATAACTACTATTTCTGTGTGGAGTTTGCATGTTCTCCCAGTGTTGGTGTGGGTTTCCTCCGCATGCCCCAATTCCCCTACAGTCCAAACACATGCAGTATAGGTGAATTGAGTAAACTAAATTGCAGGGTGTGTGTGTGTGCGCGTGTGAATAAGTGTGTATGGATGTTTTCCAGTACTGGGTTACAGCTGGAAGGGCATCCACCATGCAAAACAAATGCTGGATAAGAGGGTGGTTCATTCCGCTGTGGCAACCCCTGATAAATAAAGGGACTAAGCCGAAGGAAACTGAATGAATGAATAATATAAAACTTAACTGAAATACAATAATAATAGGAAATAATTGAAGTGCTACAAATCAAAGAACCAGCACTTATTTCAACTGTAAATATTTTGCAACATATTTGAATTAATGTAAAATGAATGTCACTTAAAACTATACGTTTTTGCCTTTTTGCTAAATATAAAACATAAATAAATGAACACTAACTGATTTAGCGAGTGATGCGAAATACTGTATGTTTACAACCATCTTTGTTTTGTTTTTTTCAGAATGGCCCTATCATAAGTCGAGACACGGGACGCTGTTTGGAGGTTGAAATGTCAAAAGATGCGAACTTTGGCCTGCGGCTGGTGGTCCAGCGCTGTTCAGGGCAGAAATGGATGATTCGGAACTGGATTAAACATCCCAGACACTGAGAAACATCTAAGCTGAAAACTAAATAACCCGAGCTGGAGGGCAGCCATAGAGTCTGGGGTTCAGACTCACTCACGCAAGAAACTCTTTCAGGGGGAAAAAAAAACTTAATATAGACGTCCAAAGGTGAAATATTGTCTTTGGACGCATTTACTGTTGAGCGAGTAGCTAAAACAGAAGAAAGACTTGCTCCACTTCATAGACTTCCAGTGGATTTGGGAGAAAATTCTGAGAGGAATGATGAAAGAGCTGAGGATAAACAAAGAAAGATGCAGCAAAAGTTGCAAAGCCCACTGGGCAAAGTCTCGAGATTTATTACTTATCAATTGCCATATCAACACTTATTTCTTCAGGCTGTGACTTGCTTTGGATAATTGAATATCCACATTGAAACTTTAATGGGTATCCTAAGTGCTACGAAAACAGAAAGTAGGATAGACTTCAATCTGACACCACAGTTTCAGCTCGTTTAGCTATTTTCTTAGGATTTTCTTTCTTTAATTTACAGACTTAATTGCTGATGCACAACACAATGTGTTCACTCAAGAACTCATGTGCCTTTCTCCATCTTTATGCCATCAGACCAGGGAATGTTCCTCCCTAAGCATGTACAAAATATTTGATTTTAAATTAATGAAAATATGAATATAATGTTAAGAGGTCTTATTGTAGAAAAAAAACATGTTGTAAAATACTTCAAACATGATAATCCAGGAAGATCAAAACAATAAAATACAAGTTTTCTTCTCTTTTCTACAATGTTGTGTGATGTGTTTTATGTGAAAGAGAAAACAAACAAACAAGCAATATCATTTTTTATATAAAATTGATGACATCACATGTGGAGCTGAGTAGCTGGGGTTCTAGGGCAGTTGTGTTCTGTATGTAAAAGCTTATGAACTATTAAGGGAACATACCATTTTATCACTCTGAAAAAAAAAAAATAATAATAATAATAATAATAATAATAATAATAA
>CAIGQZ010000427.1:23473932-23484943 GCA_903798205.1 Danio tinwini
TATATATATATATAAATAAATAAATAAATAAATAAATAAATAAGAACAACAAGGTTGAAGGTGCTTTTTTTTTTTGAGTGTGTGTCTTTACATTGGGTAAACATTATTGACTAGACCATTATTTTAATATTAATGAATTTTTTTTTTTATGTTAATGTTACTGGTTTATTTTTTTATTCTAATGTTACTGGAATTGAGTTTATTCAGTTCACCTATACTGCATGTCTTTGGACTGTGGGAGAAACCGAAGCACCCGCAGAAAACCCATGTGAACACATGCAGCATGCAAGCTCCACACAAAAATGCCAACTGGCCTAGTCGGGAACAGCAACCTTCTTGCTGTGGCAACAGTGCTAACTTACAGAGCCACTGTGCTGCCCCTTTATATAGGTTTAAATTTTTTAAAGTCTTTATCTGGTATTCAATAAATGCCGTCTGTAAGATTATATTTACAAGATAAAAGCACATTAACATCAATATGAAGCTATGATTATGAGTGGGGAAACAATAGATTTCCTTCCACACCTGAGTATCTGAATTGGCAGTATGTCTGTCAAATAACATCTCTGACACAATGGGGTAAACCATTTGTACTGACAGTATATTCATATTTTTGTCATATACAGCAAATAGCATCTAGAAAATACAAAACTTTTTGTGCTGTTATGATATATGACAGTTCCATTCACAGCATTTGTAAACTGAATAAGAACAGATAAAAGCTACAACACATAAATGCACCTTGCTTACTGGTCATTTTGTAGATGAGAGTCTTAAAAACCAAGTTGAGTTTTGTATATGTCCATCTTGTTCCTACCAAAGTGACTTGAACACACCTGACATCATAATTACAACTTGAAACCTCGTAAATAAGTAGAAACTGCCAGGAAGACCTGAACAGAGCGTTAATTCAACCTTATCAAACACACCTGAACCAAATCAAGCCTTCAGCAGGGCTACAGAGCTACAGACGGGTAAGTGTGATCTGCTCGCAACAATACTGTTTTAATAATTAAGTCAGGATTTATTCCACAGAGACAACTTTATCATAATAACAAATGTAAACAGTGCATGTTTGTTGTTAGAACATAGCTGTTGTTAGTATTGAGCCACTGTTAAGCTACACAAATACGTAATTACATTAGCGAAATCCACCAAACAAATTAAAGCACATAATTACCTGTTCAAAAGATGAAGTGCAATCATGGTGTCATTTTTCAGATGCTTTGAGCAACAAAAGTACCTCTGACATGGAAAAGCAACAGAAATGTTCAAGGGCTAGTTCACCCGTTAATGATATTTTTATACAGGTTTTTTGCTGTTGATTGCTGCCTAAAGTTTTTTCTTTTTTTCAGTTGAATCAATTAAACTGTTTCTAGTTACGTTCTAAAAATAGCCCTCAATAGGTGAAATTCGCGAAGTAGTCAGATTTATTTCTTACAAATATTTTAAAGCCATAAAACCCCTCTCTACACTCTTTGGCTGACTAAAAGTGTTAAGTTATTGAACTAAGTATTACTGACTAAAAGTATTAAGTTACACTTCGGAAAACGAAAAAATATATAATAATATTAATAACAACAATACTAATAGTTTTGTTTGTCATGACTTCTGTCATGTTTTACAGTGCATCTGTAGCTTGTTTTGCTGTAAGAATTAAATATATTAATCCACTTTTTCAGCCAAAACTGTGGTCTTTTTTTTTTATTAGCACACTGTAAAGAATGATGAGTTCCACAGTTCATTTATGTTGTCCCAACACAAATTGATTAGGTTAACCTAACACAAGTTGACCAAAACATTTTAAGCAGATCATAAAGATTGTGTGAATATTGTCTAAAAATATGGAACTATTTTTGAACAGTGTAAAACGTTTTTAGCGCCTTTTTGTTTATTACTTTTCCTGAGCTTAATTTTGTACCAAATGCAATGATTGGAAAACTATTGTATGGTCCTGAACCTTCCCAAAAATATATATAAACATATATTTAGACTACTTTATTAGTGATAGCTATGAGATGATTTGCTACCAGAGACTTTCCCAGCAGGCACAGGACATCAACATGATGTCAGATTGCTGTTTTACCCCAACATCATGGGACGTTGCATTTTGATTGGAAACGTTTGATTGACGTCAGAACCCAACATCAGGCCGTCATATACTGGGTGACATTTTGGTTACTTTCCAACGCAACCTAAAAACAACCAAATATCAACGTCTAATGATGTTACAGCTTGACGTTGTGTGGACGTTACCAATATGATGTCTATCAGGCATTGGATTTTGGTTGCCATACCTGTCCACTAAATGTTAGTATTTGACGTCAATATGACGTTGGTTTAAGATGTTGGCTCAACGATTTTGGTCACTTTCCAACACAACCTAAAATCAACAAAATATCAATGTCATTTCACATCGTTATTAGATGTCAAAATAACATTGTTTTTTTAGATGCTGTCGACCTAAATCTAACCTAATATTAACGTCCTATGATGGTGTGTGTCTGCTGGGTTTTAATCATAAAACTTTTTTTCTTAAAGCTCTGCACTTAAAACACTCTTTCACAATAGGATACATGTTTTACAGTCCAATCATTATATTATAAACCATACAACACTTCAGGAGAGCTCTGAATGCTTCTCAATGTGATCAAGCTTGTCTAAAGCAAACTCAAATGCTCACAACTCTAGAAAATAAACATTGCTTTCCATTGATGCATTTGCTCTTTTCCCTTCTCTCATCTGCAGTGAAAGCCACTCCATTTCTTTCCTTTCAAGTATTTATTGCTTGTGTAGTCCTGAGAGGGAGTAAGAGTCGAGACGGACGGACGAGACTAAGGCAGGAAGCTATCCGACAGTAAGCACTTCTTATACGGCCACCTGTGTGTTCTCAAGCCGTTTTTTAATTTGTATTTTCCATCGTGTTTGCTAAGAGAGATTGCAGAAACCTGCTCAGCCAGGCTTCAGCTGTTCAGCTCCAATGCTTTCATAAACAAGCATCTTCTGCCTGCACTCATCTAGAAGGAGAAGATCTTATTTAAAACCTCGCTGGAGACCCGATAAATGCTGTCACTGCAAATTCGCCCATAGCTTGCATGTGGTGCAATGAAACCAATAGGAAATTTATATTAGCAGGCTTGTGGGGGGGTGTTTTTGCTTATGTTTTTTACACATGATGCGGTTCAATGATGAAGTCATAGGAGGAAGCGCACAGTGAGCGCAAACCAATGAATCATTGCACAATCTGCTTCCTCCAAGATCACCAACAAATGCAGTAAACCTGCTGAGTCCTGTGTTCAGAGCCAGTAGTGAAAGGAGACGAGGTAATGGTACAAGCCATTATCAGTTGATCCAAGTTACTGTAGCACTGATACTAAGAAGTATTTATTATTTCTATGTTTATTCATAGATACGCATATTTTTTTCTCTTTATATTATATATGAATATAGTCCTGCTGTCAAACTGTAATTAATTTCCAATATTTCCTATGTAATGTTTTCTAGAGCAGGGGTTTTTCACAGTATTTCCTATTATATCTTCTGAAGAAAGTCTTTTTTTTATTTAGATGGAATGGTTTTATGGGCAATATCACACAGCAGTGCAATATGGCTGTTAGTGCCTTAAGCCTGGTTTATACTTCTGCGTCAAGTGATCGCCGTAACCCGTGGCATATGCCTTTCGCGTAGCCGTGCATTTATACTTCTGTGCGCTGTTTCTGTTTTTTTCTGCAATACACTTCTGAAACGCTAGCTGGCAGTAGGTGTTTATGTCTCTCTGTGTCGAGTTTCTTTGCTGGTATTCTGTTTTTTCTGAACACTTCCTTAATGTACAAGTGGCTCAAATTCGCTCATTTTGCTGCAGGAACCGGCGGACGTGCAACAACTTTAATCATGAGGTAAACACAAAACAACAGTCTCCATCCGGAGCTCCTTCACGGGACTCCACACTTGTAAACACTCGCTGCATCGGGCGCGCAGCTCTCACTTCCGAGCCGACCAATCACAGAGCTTGCGCTACGCGTACGTGTTACATTTTTTGAGAGGTGCGCGTCAACGTCGGCCTTTAGTGCCCACCAGCAGTGTTGATATACAGTCATATCTCAGCCATGGGATATTGCGTTTATACAATTTTGATGACATAATCATGTATATAAAAAGAAAATCAAATGTGAAGAGTCTCAAAAACACTTTTGTACAAGGAACTACTTTCTTCATCCATTCATTCACATCTGCAGCTGATGTCAGAACAGCAGAAACTGTTGCTAATTCACCAACATCATTTTAGAGCTAGTATTTGAATGATTCTCTAATGTAATGTCTAGTGATGACAAAACAGGTGATCTTGCTGACATTTTAAGATTATAAGGCTGAATGGCATGAAATGCCATCAGTCTACAGCAGGGGTCTCAAACTGATAGTTTGGGAGGATAGTTTGTGGCCCCTGCCTTAATTAGAAATGTATATGTCAGTGCGGCCCACGAGTTTGCATGGCATTATACAGCGTTGTGTGCGGAGCTGAACAAACCTACCTATCACGGTGGAGTATATGGCTCTCGGAGGCGGCACATCGGCTTAACGCAGGCAGAGAAACATTTCTCAGTGAAAGTTACAGCAGCGCTGCCATGGAGTGTTTTCTCCTGTGCCTGCTGGCTGCCTCGTTTCTATTGGGCACATGCGGACATTCATCCCAGCGTGCTTCATTCACATTTCAAAAATAGTTTTTAAAGTTGCTGCCCAGCGGGACATTATACGTTGATAAATGTATATAAATCCGTGCTTAATTTCAGCCGGATCTTGCCGGATCCTGATTTATTTTAATTGATTCGGCTGTGCATGGTAAATATCTGCGTGTGTGTGTGTGTGTGTGTGTGTGTGTGTGTGAGAGAGAGAAAGAGAGAGAGAGAGAGAGAGTGCATGCACATGCATTACGGTAGTCACCTTGAGCAATTTAAAGCTAAAGTCATGTTTAACTATTGGTCCTGAACAATATCTTTAACCAATTATCTTTCTTATTCTTACAATGACTCTCATTGGTGGGTGGTTATTGTTTCGCGTGCAGTGAGCAGTAAAAACCATGAGTTAATCTGATAATGAGGCTGATCAAAAGAGATCTCCAGAAGCTGGAACTGCCTCTCGGGACCAGGATAGCATGTGTGACAGAAGCAACACCAGTCAAGTCAGCCACAAAACATGACAGAACAAGTAACTGTGGGCTCTTCTTGTAGATTAGACAAAGTAAGTCATTTAATTACTATTTTTTTTTTCACTTGGAAGTGAACTGAAATGGCACTTAGAGAGTTAGGTCTCTCTCTCTCTCTCTCTGTGACAAATTAAATCAAAGTGATGCGTACACAGCGGGATAAAAGAAAAGTAAATGGAATTGAATGCAGCCTTATGTAGTCGTCTGCAGTCGCATATTTACACCTGTCCATCGGCAATAAGAGTCCCCGGTAACTGGACCAATTATAGGGTTGCAACGTTATTTGTGGGTCATTTGCATCGTGCTACTTGCATTGTGTTTGCATTGCCTCACACAATGAACATTACATACATGCAAACACTTCTATATGATGTAAAAGTGGTTAAAACAAATGACAACAACACAGTGTTGCTTTGTTCTCCTGTAACAACAGCACAGCGCATGACAGTAAATCTGATTATTATTATATTTATTATTATTATTATTATTATTACTATTTATTACTATTTATTACTGATTGATTTCTTATAAAAAATTTTATTTGTTTATTTTTTCATCTTATTTTGTGTTTGTGTTCCAATCTTCTTAAATCTATTTTTTTTACACAAAATAAGATGGAATAAAAATAAACAAATTAGAAATTAATAATTAATAATATAATTAATTTCTTGTGGAAAACCTGATGCGGCCCAGCCTCATCCAGACTTTGCCTCGAGCGGCCCCCAGGTAAATTGAGTTTGACACCCCTGGTCTACAGAGATTTCCCAGTATTTCAGTATTTATATTTTTTTTATATATATATAAATGTATGTATATGTATATATGTATATGTATATATGTATATATGTATATGTATATATATATATATATATATATATATATATATATATATATGTATATGTATATATGTATGTATGTATGTATGTATGTGTGTTTGTTTGGGCAGGTGTGCATTAGTGAACCAAACTATTAAGTGAAGTTTATTTATAAACTAATTTCGAGAGGATCACGTGCTTATGATTGCTTGCAGCCGGTCCCCGCATTATTCAATTCATGATTCACCAATCAAATGATTCCTAAGCCACTATAAATACCCTAGGTTCTAAATCACAGCCATCTTTGTTTTGAAGAATCCCCCCTTCCACCCCTACTCTTCCTCCTTTCCTAGATGGGTGGCATGGTGGCCCAGTGGTTAGCACTGTTGCCTCACAGCAAGAACGTCACTGGTTCCAGTCCTTACCAAGCCAGCCAACGTTTCTGTGTGGAGTTTACATGTTCTCCCCGTGCTCACGTGGGTTTCCCCTGGGTTCCCCGGTTTCCTCCCACCGTCCGAAAACATGCAACTTAAGTTAATTGACTAATCTAAATTGGCAGCATAGACATGCTCCTAGTAAGAAGTTATATCTTATAAGCAATCACTATCTGTTTATTAGCTACTACAGCAGGGGAGTTCTTGAGATCTACCTGAGCTCAAACCCCCCTCTCGCCTTGCAAATGGGAGGGAGCCCCGAGCTCGAGGATCTTGTGAGCTCAGGGCTCTCTCCCGGGACAGCATGCCAAACAAGCTTTATAATCAATCATCAGCTAAGTGTGAACTTATGAAACGTATTGCTTAAAAAAATTCTACATTTTTAGATGGTCTTTCAAACCAGCAATTTTTTTGGGATATATTTTATACCCTAGGAAAGAAGCAACATTTCATTTCTGACATAACATTTATTTAATCAAGAGATGCAATGAAATTTAAGTCTTAACAAAAACAGACAGGTGCAAAAATGTGGGCACCCCAACAGAATAATAACATCAATCTTCTGTACAGCCACCTTTTGCTGAAATAACATCTTGTAGACGCTGCTTATAGCCAACGATAAGTCCCTAAATTCTTGCTGAAGGCATTTTGGGCCATTCTTCCTTGCAAAATTTCTCCAGTTCAGTCAGGTTTGATGAGTGCCTAGTGTGAACAGCCCTTTTCAAATCAATCCATAGATTGTCTATGATATTCAAGTCTGGGGACAATTAAGTCTGGAACTGTACTTTGGGTCACTGTCCTGCTGAAACATCCAACCCTGTCATAACTTCAGCCTCTTGACTGATTCCTGAATATTGTCCTTCAGAATCTGCTGATACTGGGTGGAATCCATGTAACCTTTAACTCTGAGAAGGTTTCCAGTACCTGTGCTTGCCACACATCCCCACAGCATGATGAACCCTCCACCATGTTTTACAGTAGGGAGCATGTACTTCTCCTGGAATGCTGTGTTCTTTTTATGCCATGCAAAGCACCTGGTTTTGGCATCTGTCCACAGTATATTTTTCCAAAATTATTTAGGCTTGTCCAGATGAGCCTTTGCATATCTCAAACTACTCTTGATGGCAGAATGCAGAAAAGGCTTCTTCTGCATGACCTTCTATTGAGCTGTTCAGAGGGGCGCCCAAACTTATATAAAAATAAAACAAACTGAAATTATGTAATTGAGAACAAAATGCGTTCAAAAGAAAATTTGTTTTGGCAATACATAACAGCTCACCAAAGCAAACTTTTGTTTTGGCTTTTTAAACTTTCAGCTAACATCGGTCCGTTGCATTTACGCAGTCAGTGGATGTGTCTGGAACTTCACCTTCTTTGATGTCATTTCTTCCTTTTTTTTTTTTTTTTTTTCATTCCACTGAGGTCAGAGTGAGAAAAGATTTGGTGCTTCTTGCTCAGTCACCATAGTGTTTAGAACATGTGAGCAGCTTGACAAATTTACATCTCTGCCTATTGCAGCTCAGGGGTGTTTGAGAAACAGTATAACATCACACCATACAAACAAATGAAAAACAGCAGTTTGAAGTACACCAAGGGGGTATTCCAAAAAGCAGGGTATGTGACATACCGGGTAAGTTTAAAAGTAAGTGGATAACCTTAGCTTTGGTTCCAAAAACGGAGGTAACTTTTGGGGTATGTTTAATAGCCATAGAAACGTACTCTCTGAAGATAACCTGCTCTGGAACTGGTTATGTTCCAGAGTTTGCCTGTTTCAGAGAGTTTACTGAGCATTGCGTGCTCTTGATGAGAATTTAGATGGATGTAGAAGCACAGATATACAGGTTTTTTTGTCTTGAGAGGGTTTTATATATATGAGCGTAGGTTTTTTTGATATACGAATGGATATTTGACTGAGCGTTGTCGTTTTTCAAAAGGATCGTTAATGTATTTAACAAACCTTTGTGACAAACGTGACAAACTGCAGTCCTGCTCTTACCATAGAAATATTCAGTGCAGCTCTTTGTTTTTGCGTCAGGGCATTTTACTGTACAATGTGGCAATAGCCTGTAGAACTGTATGTACAATATGTCTGGCACTAAACTATTTTATACACTTTTGTACTGTAAGAGTTTAAATGAGCATATGCATTTGTTTATATGGCAAAACATGTCTTTTTCACCAAAGAAGATCCATACTGACTCCAAAGGCAGATACTGATAAGATCAGGGCCTGGTGTGTGGACTTTGAGGGTTTTACGATGTGGTCACATGTTAATTGGTCAGTTTGAATGTCTCAGCATTTGGGCTTTAGTCACATAGTCAAGAAAGATACAAAATAGCTGGTAAACTTAGCTCTGCCTCTTTTCCTGGTCTGTTCTTTTCCTGGTCTGCTACTCTCCTGTTTTGCTCCTTTCCTGCTCTGGAAACCATTTTCTCTGGCTCTACTGCTCCCAGGCTCTTTGAGGCCTACTTAAGTCTGGTTTATACTTCTGCGTCAAGTGATCGGCGTGACCCACGGTGCAAGCCTCGCCCATAGTTGTGCATTTATACTTCTGCGTGCTGTTTCTGTTTCTTTGCAATACACTTCCGAAATGCTAGCTGGCAGTAGGTGTTTATGTTTCTCTGTGTCGAGTTTCTTCACTGGTGTTTTATTTTTTCTTAACACTTCCTTAATGTACAAGTGGCTCAAATTCGCTCATTTTAAGGCGGGAACTGGCAGACGTGCAACAACTTTAATCATGAGGTAAGCACAAAACAAGATCCGGAGCTCCTTCACAGGACTCCACACTTGTAAACACTCGCTGCATCAGGCGCACAGCTCTCACCTCTGCCCACACTTGTCAGCGCTACCAAGCCGACCAATCACAGAGCTTGCGTTACGCGTATGCGTAAAATTTTTTTGAGAGGTGCGCGTCAACGTCCCCGACGGCCACGGCGAGGGGCTATGCGTCCATGTGTCGTATGTGTCATAGCATACACCGTAGCATACGCGTACGCTTGACGCAGAAGTATAAATCAGCCTTTACTCTCTTTCTTTCTTTTTTACCATCATGCTGGTAACTTTTTAGTCGCTCTGCAAAACTACAGTTAGAACCGCTGTGGTTAAAACCCATTCCTACAGTACAGTTCCTTGGCCATAAACCTCTGCATATCGTTACACAAATGTTTCACAGTGCGGCAATAGCGTAGTGATCAGTGCGCCATTAAAGAACAATAGTGCTCACAGCGGAGCAAGTTCGAATCTTGCGGACATTAATTTGTTTTTCTTTCCTCTCACTCTCACTGTGTGGTTAGATCAAATAATTCAAGCACAATAGATTAGCCTCTATTAAGGGACAGCGCAGCTCCTCTGAGTTATTTGGTGGCCCACACCAGTTAGGTCTCAGCCTCCTTTCTATTAGGTACATGACAGAAATAATATTCTAGTGTTTATTACATAGCTCCAGTAATCAAATATTACCTTTTTAAGAAAATGTTTCTGTGTTTAATTTTGACTTTGGACAGAGTTTCTTCTAGCTACAGAAGGATTGCAATTTATATGAGCCTTATATACTAGTCAATACACATTATTATTGTGGCATTAAGAAATAATGCACAACATACTCAAAAAGGATGTTGTTACATTTAATTTTTTCATTGCAATAAAAGGGAGAGTGGCATGTGTAATTTAATGAACTAACGAATTTTATCTTATTTATTTTTTCTTTTCTTATTTATTTATTACCTTATATTTCCTTCCTTTGTTGATGCAGATGTGTATTGCTTTTTATTTATAATCGGCCTTAATGCCTCGTATGTCAACAATAAAACCTCCAACTCTGCCTCTGTAAAGTGCGTTGCCTTTTTTTTTCCTCACCGTTACTTTCTATGGTGACTCATGAATTCGGCAATCTACTGAAAATGGCTTTAGGCGTGTGCGCACTAACCCGCGGTTATCTTCAGGAGGTTAATTTAACTAACTCTTATCAGCTGTTTTGGAACAGACATACTCACAGTAAGCAGGTTTTGGTTTAGTCAACCGAGAGTTCAGGGTTTAGCAGATGGTAAGTTAACCCAGCTTTCTGGAATACCCCCCAGGGCCTTGACAGAGTTATAAAATAACAAAGTTGACATTTCCAGCCATTTTGTGTTTTATCTCATGATCCTAACCTCAAATTATACCACATGACGTGTTAAAAACAGAATTGTACATATTTTCACCATATTATTGTGAGTTATATAAAGTGAATGAGAAATGAATTGAAATATGAATTAAACGGAGTACTATTGGTGTATCATAGACATTTTGTACAAATTAATGAGCAAAGAGAATGTACCTAAAAAAACATTCTGATTTTCACGTCAAAGGAAGTTCACTTAGAGCAAGTCACATGCTTTTTCTATCAGTGCTTTACAGATTCTTATGCTTTTTATAACCAGTATAACAGTTCACCGAAATCTATAGGGACAGACACAAAACTAAATTTTTTAATCAATGGACTGATTTATTACTACTAATAAAGAAAAATAGAAGTTCCATGTAAATTGTATACTGTATACAGTACATTAGCAGAGTAAAAACAC
>CAIGQZ010000427.1:23504943-23520231 GCA_903798205.1 Danio tinwini
GAACTCTGGCAGCTGCATTTTGTACTAGCTGAAGTTTGTTAATAGAGTTGAAGTTCAGTTTAGTTCAGTTCAGTGTGGTTTAAAGATCCTGTAAAGTGCTTTGAAATATGCATTTTTATTTGATGTTTGAAACACGAAGAGAGGGTGGGACATAGTGTAGCTCACCTTTTTAAGTGTGCTAACTTGAGACTGCTGTTGCATAATAGGATGTTTCTTTTCACAAAAGTGCACTTTAGCGATGTCAAAATGAAAGCAAACATTCAAAAGGGTTCTGCGTTTTGTCAATTTTATAGCTTAATTGTAATAATATCAATAATAATGAAAATAATAAATTATACTATTATTTATAGTGTAGACTACTGTGGGACTGTTCAGTGTAAAAATGACTGGCAGTTGCATCTCTGCTAAAGTGGCAAATTTATTTTGCGCTTTGACTCTTTTGGCCTCAAGAGAGTTGCATTTAAAGAATTAGGGCTTACTCACACTATACCGTTGCCTTGAACCGGGCCAAAGCACGCTTGTCCCCCATCCCATCTCCCCCGACGGCCCGCACTCACATTACATTCGGGCATCGATGATGCGCTGTTCAGTAAGCGCTCTCGCTCAGCACAGTGGGGATTTCTTTAGTTATATTGTTTAAGTTGTTTGATATGCTGTGACAAGCAGTCAAATATTTTGCCAAACAGATCAGCCGCTTTTGACACTCATAAAGTCCTCGTGCTGCAGGTATTAGGAAGTTTGCTGAAGGCACAGCTGTCGTGCAGTGAGGAGTTTGCTTCTTTAAGACGTTCATTGCGTTCATTGAACAGTACGAATGATTAATTAATCCATATCAAACAGTCCCTTAAAGTCACGTCTCGCTTTTAGTTTCAGGCTCAGGCACACTTGCATTCACACTGCAAGTGTATCGAGCCTGAGCCCAAGTGAACCACGCTCAGATTCATAGCACTCACACTTCTCAAAAGATCCGGGAAACAGGCTGGGGCATGGTTCGGATAGCACGGATAGTGAGTACGCCCTTAGTTAACAACACCTTGTAATGAATTAGGCTGCTCGCCTTTATGTCATCCACTAGTATAGTTTTCTCCAGTGTGAGTTTAGAGTGTGCCTCCGCCACCGCGTGTGCGTTTATACGGGTGCACCCTGACCTGACACGGGGACCTAATCTGTGGACTATTGCTTTACTTTTACAATTTTCATAATTTAATTGCTTTTTCATAATATAAAATGT
Source organism: Danio tinwini (assembly GCA_903798205.1). Taxonomy (NCBI): domain Eukaryota; kingdom Metazoa; phylum Chordata; class Actinopteri; order Cypriniformes; family Danionidae; genus Danio; species Danio tinwini. Next base: position 23,506,175 of record CAIGQZ010000427.1, read on the forward strand.
CTAAATTTTATATTATGAAAAAGCATAATTTTTCAAGCAAATCCCACACCACCCACCACCCCCACCCCCAACCCCTCCAGCACCGGGCCTGCATCCAATACATATGAAATATTCATTTTTACCAGCCCATGTCAGAATTATATCACAAAGTAATAATCTATCAGTTTTACAAAAAAGATTAATATCGATCTGGGATGAGCATTAGGAGGGACACATCCAGGATTCGCCTATGGATGTGAAACACAATTATCCTTTTCAATTTTTATCAATCTTTTTATTTTCTTAAAGACATGGACTTAATTAGCCAATGCCAAAATCTAAATGCAAAGCAATCAAAGTCTTTTTCTCAGTATACAATCACAAATAAAATAAAAATCTTTGCAGCAACACGCACAATACTTAAATAATTAGACTGTGCCATCTCTTCTGCTTTTAAAGACCAATAAAGGCTAAATTCCTTGCATAAGATCAGCATGAGTGAACACTCTGAAAAGTCATAAGTGTAGACTCCATTTACAAAGAATGTAATATCTGAGGCTCTCCTGCGAATGATTAACTGCATTTGTATCTTCAAGTGTTTGTGTGTCTAAGAGGTTTTTTTTGGGTTTTATTTTTTTCAAAACACGAGGCTGGTTTTCAAGCTTTAACTGAGATAGGCACACTGGCAGGGCTGGTGGGTGCTGAGGGTTATGCAAATGAGCTCTGCCAAGGTCATCCAATCGGCTCAGAGTCCTTTATGCATCATGAGAAGTGACAGCTATAATGGTTGCCTCTTAGAAAGCTGAAAAAACAGAAGAGCTTTCTGATGCGAGCCTGGAGGATGTGAGTCTCATACTTTATTTCAAAGAGCATCCGAGGTCCCTCTCAAGAAGATTTACTTTTTTTTTTGGACAGTATTTGCAGCAGAGATGCATGCTGGCAGAAATAAATACAATACAATACAGCTTCATTCGCTGACTGTAAGTTTATGAGTTAAGTAAGTTTAACCAATGATTAAAAATTGATTTTTCTCAGTCTTTCATTGTCTTTTTTTGTTTTTTTTCCCCTCCTTTTTTCACAATTTTCCTTATACATATATATTTTTATATTTTTATGTTGTAATATTTACTATGTTTTTAGTTTTGAATGTTCTTTGAACCCTTTAGATGGAGTTATGTTTTTATTTGTGTGCTTGAATATGATTATAAAGACACAGAGTTGAATAATGACATGTAAAACAACGTAAATGTAAACATTCTTGTAAATCAAAACACATAAAAAGTGTCAAATTAACAAGTTTAATAAAATTCTGAGGTATTATCATTATTTCATTAAAAAATATTTATTATTAAGTATGTAAATCAATTATGGCATTAATATAATACTAAATATAAAAGTTTTGAACATAAGTTTAAAGACCTAGTCCTAACTTTCCAAGTAAAAGAGCAAATTGCCTTTCAGATAAAAATTAAAATACAGAATTTTTTTATTTATAAATTTATTTTTAATGTATTTGATTGCCATAAAGCTGTCAACGTTTAACCTGTTGCTATAAAACCAATCTGCTGCAGCTGACGGTATTGCTGTGTTGTTAATCTAATGTAAACACACCAATCCTATGAAAAAATAATAATTTTAAGGCTGATGGCTTTTCATTTGCATGTTGTAGTTTTTTACTATTACAAACGTATATTTTTATCCTCTGTGGTTAAATTATTGTAATTCTAATAGTTTAATAACATTTATTTGACTTATGAAATCACCCAGCAACCCCCTGTCATTGTTCTGCGACCCCCACTTTGGGAAACCACTGGTTTACAGCACTAACCAAGAAAAACCCATTACTTGTTCAAAAATGCGCCACCTAGTGGAATAGAATGAATTTAAATTTTTATTCGACCTGTCTGCTGTTTTTGTTTTGTACAGGTTGTGTATAACATTTTTCTAAGTATTCATATTTATTTGAATATTTATATATTTTCAAAGTATTCAATTTAATTAAATTAATAAATAAAATAAAAAAGAGAAATTGGTATCGGAATTGTAAAAATCAGTAATTGGATTCGGCCATGAAATAAAAACTGTGCATCGATAATAAAGTTGCTTTCTAATTGTTTTATAACAGATCAACTATCAACAGATGCTTCCTTATCGGTTGTTTACTCATCATTGCAATTTTAGTTGCATGTAAATCTGCTTGATCTGAAACGGTTTGTTTGTACAAAAACAAAGAGTGCAAGTATAACATTGGTGAGAACCACAACTGGGCACAGCTGCAGACAAAACAGCCAAACACACACACACACACACACACCCAACACAGGCATTGTCATTTTGCCTCCAGCAACAGTCAAACAATTTGCAAATGAAGTCAGAAATACAGTGGTAATTTAGCACTACAGGCAAGTCCCTTTCTGCCTAGGACAATTAGCAGAAAAGCACCTCATTTCACAATTAAGCTGTAGTGCATCCACTTGAGTGCTAGAGAGAGAAAGAGAGAGAGAGAGAGAGAGAGAGAGAGAGAAAGTGCCTCCAAAAAGAACACTCAGTTCTTCCTAGCACAATTAAACCAGCACATCATACAATGCGTCTTATTTCATCGTACATATGGATTTCTTCTCAGCTCGCTGCCTTCTATTAGTACCTTTCTAGTTAGTCTGATGAATAGCGGCTCAAGCTGCCTAAATGGATTTTAACTCTCTAACACTCGGGCAAATGACACCATCATTTTGTTGCAGCCTCAGTGCGGACAAGCGGGTCAGCTGGGCACAGTATGGCCGCTGGATGATTTAATTGAATTGTCAGAGTTGGCGTCCTCTCATTGGGCATCGTCCAAGCCGTGCAATGATACACTGCAGAGCGCTCCATCTTCCCTGACATCAGCGGCAGGATGAAATGCGTTTTTGTGACAGACTCTGAAATTACTCGGCACCGGTTCAATGATAGTCCCATAAACAAAAGTATGAAATTGTAGAGGACAATTTAGCTTTAATAAAGACTGGAAAAATGTGCTGGATTATTGACAGAGAGGAAAGCAAACAATGCGAATGAATGTAAAGTGCTTGGAGAGGGTACAGCAGAGGGGAATGGATTGTTTTTCATGCGTCCCTTTTGCGAACGTTGCTGTAATCTAAAAACACTAAAATCATTTTTACTACAATAACAGTAGATCAGCTGTTTTTAAAAGATAACGGCAGCTTATAAATGGCCTGATGCAGTATATTACTATTACAAAAACAATCCAATGTCTTGTATGTGGCTAATCAATTTTTAAATGTTCACTAAATCATTATTTTATCAAATTAATAATGTTCGCGCAAAATCACAAATGTACAGCAGGCCCGTAGCCAGGGGAAGTTCAGGTGATTCGAAAGCCCCCAACAACCCCCCCCCACCAACCCCCCACCCCCCTCTACTGACAAAGGTCCAGAATTTTTCCCATACATGAGCTCAATTGTCCTACTTTGACTGTTATATCATAAATTATCAAATAACCCATCCAAAAAGGCTTTAAGAGCAAGCAGAATCTGATGCAAGTAAAGTCAACTTTCACTGCATTGTTGTTAAACAAAAAAAAAACATTTTACAAGTAACGTTTATTCTAAATCTTGGACCGTATTCTTGAAACAAAAAAATTATATTATTTGATAGTTTGGTTATTTATTGCACTTATTTGCCAACCATTAAATGTTGACTTGAAATGACTTGAATCAATCTGCATCATGTACTGTATATGTGCAAAATGTATAAACAACAACAAAAAAAACACTTTTTTGCTTCTGAATTTCATTATTGTCTTTGCTCCAACAATTTTTGATGTTTAAAATCTACCATCAGTAAAAACTTTCACATTAATATTGACTATTTGGTTTCATCTTGTGACTGAATAATACATAGGTTAGTGTATGCTCCATTCAGCCGTTTTTGTTACTGTCAGCATTGCCCATAATGTTTTGTGTCTAATATTTATGTCTAGTGTCATGTAATAACTCAGCAGGCACAGGACAGATTGACGTTGTACCCCAACGTCAGGGGGATGTTGCATTTTTTTGGAAAAGAAAATCGGATTTAAGTCAGAACCCAATGTCAGGTCGACATTAATGTCCAACCTAAAATAAACCAAATATCAATGTGTAATCATGTTATAGCGTGACGCTATGTGGACGTTACCACTTTGACGTCTATCAGATATTAGATTTTGGTTGCCATACCTGACAAAACAAAAGTCAGTATTTGACGTCAATATGACGTTGGTTTAAGATGTTGGCTCGACTTTGGATTTTGGTCACTTTCCAACACATTCTAAAATCAACCAAATAACATCATTTGACACCATTATTGGATGTCAAAATAATATTCTTAGACGCTGACTACATTAAATTTTGGTCACCTGACGTCAAGATCTAAATCTAACCTAATATTAATGTCTTATGACATTGTGTGCCTGCTGGGAGGTGGGATAAAATACATCTAGGCAGTTGTTTTTTGCTGAATGAAGCCCTTCAGTCTTATACAATAGTGCTATACTTCATATAGGACATGCTAATATGCCTGTTTGGCTTTATTCTTTGATAACAACCACCTGAATGTACTGTATACATTACAAAACAAATGGTTTTATTGCATAAAGCAAACCATTACTGTGTGATTTGTACCTCAAACACTACAACTTCATATTACTATAGATCAGAATTTGTGCAATTGTGAAACCTCTTGTCCACTTGAACATGCATATTTTGCAAATATAACTTTTCATATTCTCAAACTCATTACCTCAAACGCATTAGAATATTTCTAACTCCACTTGAAGGGCACATGAGTGTAAGTAATTCTCCACCAGAAACTGAACAACTATAAAACACACAAACCTGATGAGATAAAAGAGCATTTCATTACAAAAATCTGGCTTAAAGCAAAATTGCAAATTCCTATTTTGTCGTCTAGTTAAAAAAAAGCAATAAGATCATTTATTACACAAAAAGCAGGCCCTATCACCCCTGAAATATAGAGGATATTGCTTTCAGATGGCTCGTTTAACAGTCCTCTACCGATTTCAGGGATATAGGGATGTAAAATCTCATCCACCGCTCCATTGATGGAAAATCAACATTTAATCACCATTTCCAGGCTTCTTGGAGAAAAAGATTATCATCTATATAAAAAAAAATGGTTCAACACAAAAAGGACTTCAGGCTAATGTGTGCAAATTCATTTTTTGCTAATATGGCAAAAAATAGTCAAGCGCTTGCAGAGAATACGCAATAAAATCTGTCACAGTCTACTGGATTACCAGAAATAGCTTTAGTTAAATATGAGCAAATGAGTTATCAGAAAAGAACTTTCAGAAAGTACTTGAAAATGAAAAGTCAAGCAAAACGCTAATATTCACAAGAGTAAGAAGGGGGGAAAAGACACAGCAAACATGTAAAAAAGAAAACTGTTCATGAGTGATGAACTGAAATTATCTGTGCTCTCTTTAAGAAGGCCAGTTGTGCAGAGAACGGCAGTAAAATCCATCGGTCCTCAATACAGCCAGTTTGCCTTTATAAAAGAAGCTTTGATGGTAAAGCTTAATTTCTATGAAAAGTGCTGCAAATTCATTATTTCTGATTCATTCCAAGAAGCTTTCTTGCCTAAAGATCAAGGCACACATTTGTCCTTTGAATACATCAATAGGGGAAAGTTTTGGACCTTTTTTGTCCATCTCACAAGAATGACTTTTTCTCTTTTTTTTTTTTTTTAACAAAGTCCTGGAATGTAGTGTGAAATCCATTTGTCAAACACATTCATGCCCTGGACTCTTTTGTTAACGTAAAAGCAGCTGTGCATAAAAAAAATATAAGTAGCCTGGCTGCAGTATGACTAGCATGAACATTTTATGATAACACTAAAATAGGTTGAAGCTTTTTACATCTCAAGGATGTCAAAGGCATCCATTTTGATTTCTGCATCACTAAACAGTCAATGTTTCAATAATGCTTGTGAAAATAAAATGTAAAATGAGGATAAAATTATTCAGTATTTCATATACATTTATATAAAATTCTCATTTTATTATTATTATTATTATTATTATTATTATTATTATTATTATTATTATACATTCTAAAAATACAGGTTGCCTTATTTTTTTCTTTTTTGCTGAATCAAATTAACCTTATTAGTCATTTAAACTCACATTATATTAAACCAACTTAAAATGGCGTAACTTATAAAATTAATTTAGAACATGATTAATTTTAAAAAGTTACAATTAACTAAAAACAGGTTAACATGACTAATTGATCATAATATTTTTTACAGTGTACATTTATAAAAATAAGAGATTAAAAACTACTTGTTGACACATGGGTAAACCATAGTATTTTGAAGGATCATGACATATTTATTTATTCATTCATTCATTCATTCATTCATTCATTCATTCATTTTCTTTTTGGCTTAGTCCCTTAATTAATCTGGGGCCGCCACAGTGGAATGAATCGCCAACTTATCCAGCACATGTTTTCCTCAGTGGATGCCCTTCCAGCTGCTACCTATCACTGGAAAAGGATCCTGACACATTATAAAAAAATAAATGACACTATTTAGTGTTTTGGATCTGCACTGTGAACCTTAAATACAGTTGTTTTTTTGTCATTAAATTAGTATTGTGCTAATTATGCCTGACAAGACTTTTGGTTTATTTATTATTGTTACAATGAATGTAATTTTTGTGTTCTATACATACATGATAGTACAGTATGTTTATTAATACTCATTTATTTATTTGCTCAGAAGGAACAGAAACTAGTGCAATTGATTCATTTTCTTTTTTCGGCTTAGTCCCTTTATTAATCCATGGTCGTCACAGCTGAATGAACCGCCAACTTATTCAGCACGTGTTTTACGCAGCGGATGCCCTTCCAGCTGCAATTTCTGCCGGTTCTGGGAAACATCCATACACTCATTCACACTCATACACTAAAGACAATTTAGCTTACCCAATTTACCTGTACTGCATGTCTTTGGATTGTGGGGGTAACCTAAGCACCCCAAACCCACGCGAACGCAGGGAGAACATGCAAACTCCACACAGAAACGCCAACTGACCCAGCCGAGGCTCGCTCAAACCAACGACATTCTTGCTGTGAGGTGACATCACTACCTACTAGTGGAATTACTATTTCAATTCTTTCACATTTAGCATTTTATTAATATTTTTGTTTATGACCATTATGGATATAGTTAAATATGGAAAATAATTATTTTATTTAATTAAAAAAGTATGTGTTTTATATATGTTTTTCTTTTGGAGAAAGACTTACTACTTTTAGCTTGACTGAAATAAGTGAAGCTTTATAAATTAATTTTGAGAGGAGCAATCCAATCAGATTAATCCAAGCACGGCGGGTTTTTTTATCATAGTTTTTATTGTTATCATTTTTAAGGTCAATATTATTAGCCCCCTATTTTTTTTCCAATTGGCTACAACACAAACCACTTGTCCAATTACTTTTTTAATTACCCTGAAGTCTTGCCTAGTTAACCTAATAACCTAGTTAAACCTTTAAATTCCACTTTAAACCGTCTAATATGTACGTTTTGTGTCAAGCAGCTGTGTAATAAGTGGGATAAAATACATCCAGGGGGTTGTTTTATTTTAGTTTTTTTATTGTTATATTTTTTTTAAATCAATATTATTAGCCCCCTATTTTTTTATTTTTTATTTTTTTGGCTATAACAAACCACTTGTCCAATTACTTTTTAATTAGCCAGAATTCTTGCCTAGTTAACCTAATAACCTAGATAAGCCTTTAAATTCCACTTTAAGTTGAATATCCTGCAAAATAACTAGTATATGCTGTCATTGTGGCAATACAAAATAAATTTGTTATTAAAACTGTTATGTTAAAAAAGTCTGTTGACAAAAAAGTTTCTCTCCATTAAACAACACTTGTAAAATTTTACAGAAAAAAAAATCACAGGAGGGCTAATAATTTGATTTCAACTACAATATCTGCCAGTGTTTGAATACATCTGAGAAATGCATTAAACCTTTTTGAAAGGAAAGTAATGGATAAATTATTACTTAATGTATTACTTCATAATTTCAAATATCAAATTATATAAAAAAAATCTCCTTAAATTAAAATTGTTGCTATTGGCACCGCAAGCAGAATGAGAAATCAAAAAATCTGTCTCAACAAAACAACACCTGTACTTCAATGTCAAAGAAAAGAAAAGTCACTTTTGAGTTTGTGATCCTCTGTCTTGAAAAGGTTATTTGGAGAAAGCGTCGGCCGTGTGCTTGACTAGTCATGTCTTCTGAAGGCGTCTGCGCCGAACACCGTGCAGCTTTCTCTATTGACAGGCATTAAATTGTTTTCTGAGTTTGATTGATGACATGGATAAAGTGTCCCTCCCTCCAGCTTTATAAGGTCAGATTTCCTCTGTTAGAATAACAGCTTTGATCGAACATCAAAATCTCTCAACTGTCTTCAGGCTTCGGCTTCCTGGTTATTGTTTTTTCCTCTCTGTCTGAAGTTAAAAGCTCTAAACTTCAATTCGTTCATTCGGTTTATGAAATTTCACCACACATTCTGGCGAAAGCAAGAGTAATGTAAAAGGAAATGGACTTGTTTACAAAAGTTAGCCCTTTTAATCTCTCCAAATAACCTTTTGTTGTGACTTTTCTTCGCATTGAAAGCGGATTTCACTTATTAATTCAGCTTTTAAACCTTTTCGGTCATGCTGATGGCATTTTTATTAAATCAGCTTTTGTTGTATCCTGCAGAATAGAACAACAGACGCTGACAGACGTGTTGATGGCTGAATGACACGAGGGCAGTGATGTTGTTTTCCAAATGCAACATCAACTTTTTTCCCCTCCAAATGCAGAATAAGCAAAAGTCAAAACTCCTGAGGCCAGTGTCCATTAATCATAATCACACAATCTGCATTGAGATAAAAGCAATATTCTGTACCTGATGCCAGACTCTTGTAATCAATTACTTCTTGTCAAATGATTTTGTAATACAACAACGTCCTAAGTGATACACCAACGTATGCTCATTAGTCTTGCATTGTTCCAACTGTACTACTTTGCTTTTTCAAAACTCATCTTCTGCATTTTATAGTATCCAAAACACTGCTTTTGACATTTTTATGTAAATCAGCATGACTGAGCATTTTAGGGTGCTGACTAATTTCATCCCAAAGGTACAGATGAAATTTAATGAATCAGATAAATTTTTTTTAATATCAGAACTGAGGCTTAAAGCACAAGCTTGCATTTGAGAAATGAGCTAAAGTAGGCCTCCTGTTGATGCAGAACAATATCAAATCCCAAATCCTCACTATAACTGAACCTCTAGTTCTTTTCACCATCAAACCAAACAAACAAAACCTTCACTGTTTATCCTTCATCCATTTTCTGCACAAAGTGACCTTGATACGTCTGGAGAAAAACGATGAAGCTGTTGAGCAATTCACTACTGTAAATATATTTGTTTTTATTATAAATCTGGAATTGGATTTCTATCATAATTGGAACATATTTTTACACTAATTTTGAATTGTTTTTGGTCTAAAATCATGCTTTAGATCATGGGTGTCCAAATTCATTCCTGGAGGGCCAGTGTCCTGCATAGTTTAGTTCCAGCTTCCTTGTACACACCTCCCTGGAAGTTACACATAGAAAGAGCTTGATTAACTGGTTCAGGTGTGTTTAACTGGAGCTGAAACTAAAAAATGCAGGATACCGGCCCTCCAGCACCTCGTTTGGACACCCAAACAGTAGCTGTACAGAGTATTATTTATGTTTTCTATTAAATTACTCAATAAATTATATTTTTTAACATCTACCCCTATACCCTAACAATAACCCAACCATCACAGTACTGTAAAAATGTTAATTATTATTATGCAGTGTCATAAAAAATTCTGCTACATTGATTGACTTCCAGCTGGCCATGTATCTTATCTAGACTTTACCAGAAACAGGGACCGGTGTGCGGTGCATGTTGGGAGTTATAGTTCGTTACTGTGGCATTTGTGTAGTTCTCCAGTGATCTGCAACTGCCAGATCACCGGCGATCACAACCATTAGCCCCCTTCATTTTTAGTTTTTTTTACTTTTTACTTACAACCACTGTTGTCCAATTACTTTCTTAATCAACCTGCAATCTTGCACAGTTAACCTATTAAGCCTTTAAATGTCACTTTAAGCTGAAAGTCCTCCAAAATAAGTAGTAAAATAGTATATACTGTGATTTTTTTTAAATATATATATAAGAACTGAGGCTTAAAGCCCAAGCTTGGATTTGAGAAATGAGCTAAAGTAGGCCTCCTGTTGTTGCAGAACAATGTCAAATCCCAAATCCTCACTAGAAGTTAACTAAACCTTTAATTCTTTTCACCATCAAACCAAACAAACAAAACTTTCACTGTTTATCCAACATTCAATTTCTGCACAAAGTGACCTTGATAAGTCTGGAGAGAGACGATGAAGCTGTTTAGCAATTCACTGCTGTACATATATTTGTTGTTATCATAAAACCGGAATTGAATTTCAATCATAATTGCAACATATTTTTTCAGACTTTTGAATTGTTTTTGGTCTAAAAAAACACTTAATTATCCTTCCTGATTTTTGTCTCCTAGAAAGCATTTGTCTTGAAAAAAAAAATGTTGCATGCAATTTATATGGATATGTGCATACACTTTTTTTTTATTTTTACATTTTCTGAGCTAAAATAATTGTACGCTGGAAATGCATTACTATAATTTATGGTTATCATTCTGTGTAACAATATTTTATACAATTATTTGATGATGTATTAAAAAAATTTAAGGTTCACAATATAGCCACAAAATACTGATTCATCCATTCATTTTCCTTTGGCTTATTCTCTTATTTATCAGGGGTTGCCACAGCGGAATGAACCACCAACTATAACGTCATATGTTTTACCCAGTGAATGCCCTTCCAGCTGCAACCCAATGCTAAGAAACACCCATGCACTCTCGCATTCACACACACACACACACTCATACACCATGTCTTTGGACAGCACCCCCTGAGAACATGCCACACGGAAATACTAACTGGCCCAGCCAGTACTCAAACCAGTGAGTTTCTTGTGCATTTTGCATTTATTATTATATTTTTAAATATTTCTTTAGTTCTGTTTAACAGAGAAAGAATAAATTATTAGGTTACATGATGTCATCTTGTTTTTTTAAGGAAGTCTTAATTATTTTAGTTTGGTTGGAAAATGTTTATTTTGGTATTTTATTACTAAAAAGTAATTCCTTCAGAAAGTACTTTTATCTTGCAAAATAAGTAGTAAAATATTATACAGTATACTGTCATCATGGCAAAGATGAAAAAAGTCAACTAATTATTAAAACTAATATGATTAAAAAGAGATGGAATTTGAACAGTACTTGTAAAATATTTGAAAAATAATAAAAAATGTACAGTAACGCTAATAATTTCATCGTTCAATATACTGTACAGCATATGAAATGTTGATAATGTCGTTTGTTCTGTAGACAATCTGAAAAAAAAATGCTTAACGGGCTAATAATATTTTTTATATGTATATGTATATATATATATATATATATATATATATATATAAAAGAAAAAATACTTTCTCCAGAAGAAAACATATTATAGGATACTGTGAAAAATTCCGTGCTCTGTTAAACATCATTTAGGAAATATTTGAAAAAAAAAAAAAATGATAGGAGGGCTAATATTTTTTTACTTCAACTGTATATCGCATGCTTGTATTATTAGTTGTACATTTTCACACCATAAAATTAGACCTTGCTGACAACTATAGACCTTCACACGGGCCAATGTTGTCAATCAAAATGGCTTTAGCATCATTGTAGTCTGTAATAACGGAGGTAGCACGACAATTTATGTTTACTGTGGTGAGCAACTTGCTTACCCTCACCATGAACCCTGTGTTTGCAGTGCATCAAAGCCCATAAATGTGACAGCAATCAGGATGTATTATTCATCAGTCTGACACTGATATTCTCTCACTGAACCATAGCGATGAGTTGGGGACAGTAGCCTACTGTATTTGGTTGCATAACCTTGTATGAAGGAGCATCATAAGGCTAACTAAACATCATTATTTTCTGAAAAAAAGAAAGCAAATCAGAACCTACCGAGGAAAGGGGGCGAAAGATGGTCTGAGAAGAAAGAAAATGCAAGTTGAGGAAAAGATAAATTGGGGAAGCTGTATTTTGAAAGCATGAAATGGTTGTCCACATCTCAGCTTATTCTAACTGAAGTGTAATCTTGCAGTCTTAGTTATAATTACAATTTAAGTGATTTTTTTTATCATGTTTTGTGTTCAGCCAAAGAAAGAAGCCCATATAGAGTAGGTTTGTAAAAAAAAAAGGGTGAGTAAATGGGAAGAACATTTTCATTTTTAAGTGCACTGTCCCTTAAAGATTGTTTTAGTGGTGGAGTGGTGGAGTGTTTTAGTAATTCTGTGCCCTATAATTAAACAATAACACATATGTAAGAGCATTGTTTTGAATTTCAGCTTTAAAACATGCACAATAAAGTTTACACTTTTTTTATCAATTTACTTTATAGTACCATTTTTTTATTTCCTTTTTTATTCAATTAAATATAGTTTTATTTTAAAATGTAATTTAAATAATGTTTAATTTAATTAATTAATTATTTTATTTATTTATTTGTATTTATTATTTTTTATTTTATTTTATGTTATTTTATTTTATTGTATTTACTATAAAAATAGGCACAGTAGACCATAGACATACTGTAGACTGATTATTTGAATTAATTTTTTGTTTGTATGAAGTTGAAAATGCATTTGTGAGCATTTGTATCTGCAGTGTTTGCACTACTGATTTTGAACACAATGCAAAAATGCTGAATCACACTGAACACTTAAAAAAACTGCAAGAATGACAACCAAACTTTACTCAAAATAAAATATTTTCTAGATGCCTATAATGACAAGCTCTGTTTTAAGTTATTTGCAAAAAGTTAATCCAAATTTAAATTTCTCCAAATTGCAATGGATTTTTTTTTTGCATACACAGAATATGTAAAAGTCACATGATGACCATCAAACATGTAAGACAATATAAAGATATTGTAGAAACTTTAAACTCACTTTGGCATGATGCAGTACAGTATGTGCAACAGAAAATCAGATCAGCAATATTGATCTGTTTTTTGCTTGCTGCTTGTATCATTCATTCATTTTCTTTATGGCTTAGTCCCTTTATTAATCTGGGGTCGCCACAGTGGAAAGAACAGCCAACTTATCCAGCAAATGTTTTTCGCAGCAGATGCCATTCCAGCTGGAAAAAATAAATAAATAAATAATAATAAAAAAAAAATTATAAAAAATAATTTTATTTTATTTATTAGTTTTTTGTGGTGTACTGACTCATTTAAGTTGACATTGGTGGGGACATACATCCCTAGAGCTGCATTTAACAGCACAAATTATGTTTTGCACTTTTGAAAACATCAATAAAGTACCTAATAATATGAAATAAACACTTAATAATACAAATAACAATCACATCCCATGCTGCAAATTAAACATATTTTGAAGTTGATTAAATTATTGGTAGAGACGTTTTAGTAATTGGTGGGGACACGTCCCCTCCGTCCATGCCAATTCTACGCCCTTGCAAAAATGTATTTTTATTTTAATTCATCCATTCATTCATTTACTCATTCATTCATTTTCTTTTTCATCTTAGTCTCTTTATAATCGAAGGAAACCCAAACAAATATGGGGAGAACGTGCACACTCCACACAGAAACTTCTTGCTGTGAGGCGACAACGCTACCCATTGCATCATTCATTCATTTTTTTATTTATTTAATTTCCAAAAACCAACACATTTTTTTCATGTTTTCAAATGTGATTTTAACAAGTTACTGCACATGTGAAGGACATTTGACACTTATGTGATTTATAACTGTAGTTATATTTTTTCATCACCAGTGCACCGACTGCATTAATATTAGACTTAATATTAGATTTTAGACGTGCTCATTAATTAATTAAGAGTAATAT
>CAIGQZ010000427.1:23525231-23538764 GCA_903798205.1 Danio tinwini
ATTATTATTATTATTATTATTATTATTATTATTATTATTATTATTATGTATTGTTTTCATGTTTTGCAGAAAACCATTTATGCTAAATATTAGCTGGTATTTTTCAAAGGAAGTGGGCATCAAACCCCACCCCTAAACCCAACTGTCATTGGGGGATAAGCAAATCATACTAAATTGGCCACTAAGTCATACTAAGGCCCAAACCCAATTCTATTTTTGTACCCCTACCCCTACCCCTTCAAAACTTACCCCTAAGAATTAGGACAGCACTTCAACACCTGCACACATCATCATTTGTCATCGCAATCTCTTGCCTCATATGAGATCAGACGATTGTGACTGCTGTAGTTATTCCAGTTGTGTTATTTTTTGGTGTTTATCTTCAGGAAATCACTGAAGGGATATATTATGTTATCATAACAATCTAATGTGGCAAAAAGATCGTAACTGTACTGTGTATTTACACAGGGGCCATATTCATCTATGTAAACACACGAAAACAACATTAACTATATAGCAGACACTGTAAAAAGCTCATTTTCAGCCACTTGACTGCTCTGACAGGGTGTTTGAGTGTCAGAATGTTGTGGGACTGCTGTAGAGGAGTTATTATTAGGGATTATAGATCGCGAAATTTAGCATTTTTTATTTATTTTGTTTTTGTTTTTTTTCGTTTTTTTTTAAAGCATGACGGTAGAACACGAACGCGGTTATGAATATATTAAAACTTATGTTTGTTTGTCGTAAAAATTCGTTTTAATGAAAAAAAAAACTAATTTGTGGATCTCCTTAAGGCCGATTTACACTTCTGCAACAAGCTCACACGTACAACAAGCTCAAATGTAACGCATACGCATATCGCAAGCTCTGTGATTGGTCGGCTTGGTAGCGCTGATTAATGTGGGCGGAGGTGAGAGCCGCGCACCCTATGCAGCGAGTGTTTACAAGGGATTGGACCTAAGTCAAAATTGTTCCACTTAACTTTCCCTGCAGGCACAGGACGTCAACATGATGCCATATTGACGTTGTACCCCAACGTATCCCAATGTCGTGGGGATGTTGGCTTTTATTTGGAAATGAAAATAGGGCTGACGTCAATGTCCAATGTCCAACCTAAAATCAACCAAATATCAACGTCTAATCCAGTTACACCTTGACGTTGTGTGGATGTTACCACTATGACATTTGTCAAATGCTGGATTTTCTTCACTTTCCAACACAACCTAAAATCAACCAAATATCAATGTAATTTGACGTCGTTATTGGACGTCAACATAACTTTGTCCTGACTAGACAATAGATTTTGGTCACCTGACATCATGACCTAAATCCAACCTAATATTAACGTCTTATGATGTGGTGTGCCTGCTGGGTTATTACACGATTTAAGTTTCTGCAGTTCTCTCCATCAAAACTAACAACCACAACGCTGCCTCTCATTTTTCACAGCAATAGATAAAGTCAATCTATATAAAAGCCAATTGTTTTTTTTTTCATTGCCATATAATACAGATTTGATTTGACACAAAAAAACACAAACTTCAGTAAACCTTTGCCACTTTTCAGTGAACAGCTTCATATCCATGCATCCATTGCACACACTGTAAATCTGTTCAACAGAGCAGATCTGATGAGAGAATCATTGCTTGACAGCTCCATTTGAGTCAAACTGACAAGCCCAGAGTTTCATAATGGATAAAAAATTGCTATTTTTATAGACAAGACAAGTAAACACTGCTAAAAATTGGGAAACGTTCTGACTTTCTTAACTGTAAGAGCGAAAAAAAAGGGAGACAGTGTTATTTATTGGACAAAAAGGGTGGTTGTTAAGTAATAGGAGATCTTGAAAATGCTAATGTTAGCCTAATAGCATTGAAAGGCTATACCAAAACCAAGCCTCCTAAATGCAAAAATACACTAGACAACAATATATCATGTAGAGGTTTTCAATTACATATTTTGACAGATATGACAGCCTATCGCAATGTTCGGACCCATCTTTTTGATTGGACGAGCTTTTCTTGGTCCTACACCTTCCATTTATTTATTCATTTTCTTTTCGGCTTAGTCTCTTTATTAATCTGGGGTCGCCACAGCGGAATGAACCACCAGCTTATCCAGCATATGTCTTTTTACGCAGTGAATGCCCTTCCAGCTGCAACCCATCTCTGGGAAACATCCATGCATACTCATTCACACACATACAGTACATACAATTTAGCTTATTTAATTCACTTATACCACGTTTTTTGGACTTGTGGGGGAAACCTGAGCACCCAAAGGAAACCCACGCGAACATCGGGAGAGCATGCAAACTCCACACAGAAATGCCAACTGGCCCAGCCGAGGCTCGAACCAGTGACCTTCTTGCTGTGAGGCGATCGTGCTACCCAGTGCGCCACCGTGATGCCACTTTTCAACCAGTATGACATAAATTGTCTCTGAAGACAGATCTCCGATTGCACCCTTAACAAGATTACACTTTCTTCCTGTTTACATAAAAAAAAAAACACACACATTATCAGGTATTATTTGCAACTTGACGCCAAAAGAAAAAATCTCACAATGTTTTGCATGTCTTTGTGTATATCTCTTGAATACATTGCATGTTTATATTTGATATCACAATGCTGAATTAGTAATTTGCAGTGATGGGAATAATGGTGCTATAAATAAACAGCATTACTAAAGGCAATACTTTTTTCAGTAACGAGTAATCAATCAAATGAATTACTGTTTCCCCCGTTACAACGATGTTACTCTTACTGACAATAAAATGAGTCCAGCTATAATTGGGATCACTGAAATGGTTTTCATGCGAGCAGCGTCTCTGTCTCTCACTCACATAGCAAATGTTTTCTGGCCCAGCTCCGGGCCACTCAATAACTTTTCCCTTGGTCCAAGTATCGCAAAGAATGACGGTCCTGAAGTGACCCATAACTGGATTAAAGACAAGGGCCACACATGGGCCATAATCTCAGCCAATTTATTACCCTTAACTGGCCCTGAACTGGGCCAAACCAGATTTATTATTGGTACAGATTCTCAGCTATAAGTTAACCATATCAACACCACCCTTTAAACAGAAACCCCAAAAATTGAGCTATACCCCAGCCTATAATGTTCCCTAAACAATGTGAACAATCGCTACACTGATCTGGGACACACACCTCCCATCCATAACTGGCCCAAATGTAGTTTGCCGTCATGCATGCAGTGCCATCATTGCCATGCATGGCCCACATTCGGCTGACATTATGCATGCCAGTGCCGGCAACACGCCAGCAGTGCCATAATGAGGCCACATTTGGGCCAAGTCTATTTGCTATGTGGGCCGCCATAGCACCTCTCTTTCTATGGAGTGTGTGTGTGTTCGGGGCTGGGACGGGACACATAACCAAACCGTGATGATGATTGGTGTGTCTGTGAACATGGTGTAACTTAGAAAGTGATGATTGGTTTAGATAAGAGTACATTTCCATCATTTGCCAATAGGAGGCAGAGTAGTGCAGGTTTTCACACATAAGCACACGCACAATCGCGCACACACCAATGACCAGGAGTCAGAACATTGACAAATCCAACATGTTCAAAGGTAGCATTTGCAAACTGGGTATATAAGCATTATTTTTTCCTTGTTGAGGTGAAAGGCAAGAATGTTATTGTGCAACTTATGCCCAGGAAAAAAAAGAGTCTCTCTGCATTGGTGACAAGTAATTCTAATTTAATGAAGCACCTCACTTCGTCACATGTCGCCACTAAATGAGTGGCTATGCAAATAATAACATGAGCTTTGCTACTATAGGAGAAAACAAAGCCACGATGTCAAAACAACTAAAACTTGATTTTTCTCCATCACAAACACTTATTACTCAGACAGAATTAAACAAAATAATATATGTAGTTAAGGACATGCTGCCATTGTCTTTCACATTGTCCTACAACACCATTAAAATAGTGTAGATTAGTGGACCATGTTTTATATTTACTTTACTTTATTTTACTTTACTTCATTTGACAAATTAGATATTTTTAAGTAACGCAATAGTTACTTTCTCTGGTAATTCGTTTTTTTTCTAATTATTTAACTCAGTTTCTAAGTCAGTCACTATTTGTGAGAAGTAACTAAAACTAATTATTTTGTTTAAAGAAATGTGCCCAACACTTGTCATTTCATCTTACAATTCTGAGGGAAAAGGGTAAAATAATGACATCAAAATCTAATGTTTTTATCAGTTTATATCTAATTATTCATTTATATCTAACAGTTCCAAAATGTTACATATTTGTTTATATCTATAGTTGTTTATATCTAACAAGTCCAACAATTCAGAGACTATTTGTTCTTTGAATTGTGAGGGATTTAATGTAATACATTTTAAATATATTCAGAATTGCACAGAAAAATGTGAGAATTTAGTCATTTTTTATTACTATTGTTATTAATATTTTTAAAAGGTTTTAAAATATGACCATATCTGTCAAACCTCCTGTTTTTCCTGGGATTCTCCCGTATTTTACAATTCTATCCTGATATCAACCCATAAAGCAGGGGTGTCCAAACTCTGTCATGGAGGGCCGGTGTCCTGCATAGTTTAGCTCCAGCTTCCTTCAACACACTTGCTTGGAAATTGTATTATACTTAGAAACAGCTTAATTAGCTGGTTCAGGTGTGTTTAATTGGGTTTGGAACTAAAATATGCAGGACACTGGCCCTCCAGGGCCGAGTTTGGGCACCCCTGCAGTAAAGGTATTTTCTTGTATTTTTAATCTTTCTATGAAGGATGGCATTAAACATTAAAGGACCAATCCTCCATAACCCCTCCAACCCATACTGCCAAAGCACCAGTGGACGTCTCTTGCTCTTAAATGTGAATCTATTGTGTGCTTTTATTTTATTTAGGCATGAAAACACTTTGAAATAAATATAAAAACTTAGGAATTTCTTTATTTTTTTCCATTACAGGTGCCATCGCCCCTCCTATGCAATCCTTAAAACAGTCAGTTTATGTAGTGGTGCATGACTGTCAGACGCGCTCCATGCTGATAAATAGTCGCTGTTACCTAAACAGATTCTGTACATGCAATTTGAAATGGAGCAAAAGTGGACACTCTGGGTTTAAAGTGCGTGTTTGACCAGACATATACACATAATAACAATAACATATAAACATGTCGATCTTGGTGGGTTTTCTTTTAAACACAATACATTTTGTCTTAAATGAGAGTAAAAGGTTAGGAAAGGAATCAAATGCTTTCATTATGGATCTGTGCATTTTTAAAGTGAAATCTCTGTTACTGAATGTATTCAAACAAAAAATCTAAATGAGACACTCATTTGTTGCTCGTTAATCAGAATGTTTAGGTTATAAAGTGAAGAAAAGGATAATGAGATTTGATAACTTTTATTAAATTTCTTTAGCTATTAATTTTAACAGGCTAAACTGATCGCTAATTTATTTGAAGATTTTTCTTATGTAGGCTTTACTATTTATTCTATCCTTTGTAAATAATAATATTATTAAAAACTCATTACTAACCGTTTCAACTGTTTATTTACAATGTAACAGCTGTAGATGAACACATTTAGTAATTTGAAGATTTTTGGGAGGAGGGGAATGGGGGGTTATCCCTTATTTTCACATCCCAATGTTGACAGGTATGAATAAGACTGAATAAATTATGTGCTTCTGTGTTTGTTGAGTGTGCCTTAGATTGTTGTTTCCTAATGATAACAGCTAGCAAAAAAAGCACATTATCAGTAGATTATTTACAATCTGACACTCGATGAAAACAGGAATTGATCATGAAGCGCTTAAAAGGCTGCATGCTTAATGCATGTAGATGCGTTCAACTCTAATAACATGCCACGAATGAGCAATGACGTTTTCATGTTGAATATCAAACAGGCCTACCAATTCATGTGCAATAAATCTTTGTGATTTACATCTTTCCTGCTGACCTTTTAATGGTTTTAAATTAGCCTTAGATTATAAAACTGTGCAAATTTAATTAAACTGGTCAGTACAGAGTTCAGTGTCGAAGACCCGTCTAAATGAATGAGATCATCTAGAGGCGAGCTGTGCAGACACTTCTCATCATTGCATTCAGTAACTGGTTCAGTGAACACTCTGAAGAAGCCGGACCGCAAATCTGAATCGGCCTTGCAGGAAAATGAACAATGCATCTGGGTGTAATACTGAAAACCCGCAGCAATGCTCTGGTGTCAATAGAAAGTCAATATTAATTCTCTCTGGGCCAAAAACCCATTTAAGAGCTTTGGAGAGGGACGGGCCATTGGAGATAAGAGAAGTAATAGAAACTCAACCCTTTTTTTCACAGTTCAGAACCGCTGTGGGCACTCTAACAAGCACTCGTATCTCAAGTATCTCGATATAAAGATCATTATTCAAGTAAATCTATCTGAAACAATTATACTCTTGTTTGAATCCATTAGTGGTGCTTAGGGTAAATCGATCTCTTCTCTTCTTGCTCGGATTTTGGTTCTTTTTAGTGAATCCAAATGTAGCCTATGACAAGACCAGAATGAATCAGTCTTTTTTCATTGTTTTAAGTGAGATAAAAACATATACCATAGTTCAGTCAAAAACTATAGAATACACAAGACATGTCAGTTGTATAGTTTTGAATGGGGAAAAGTGTAACGGTCAGTATGGCAAATGAAGCCCCGTCTACTAGTACAGGAGCCAATCATCAATCGCAATAGACTGACAATTCTCCAGGGGAGAAGCTTAGACCAGACATGTGGTTTTAAGACAGGTTTTCTGGTCAACAAACACTGGAATCTCAGTGAATACTTGCTTCACAGGCACAAGAAATATATCCACATAAAGCTTGAAATGTGTACTTTTAAATGAGCCAAGTGCATACGAAAATAAACTTTTTTTGGTCTTTGGTCTCGTCATCAAGACCAAG
Organism: Danio tinwini; assembly: GCA_903798205.1. Taxonomy (NCBI): domain Eukaryota; kingdom Metazoa; phylum Chordata; class Actinopteri; order Cypriniformes; family Danionidae; genus Danio; species Danio tinwini. The sequence continues at coordinate 23,532,168 of CAIGQZ010000427.1, forward strand.
TTTTAAATTATTTTAAAAAAGAGCAGCCAATCATACAATCATTATCCAGAGGATGATAATGTGTAAAAAGGCCATAAATGAGGTTGGTGTCATGATCTTATTCCTTTCAAGTAGCTCAGGCAACCTGAAAAATGTGCCAATTTTCTTTGATTTGGATGTTTAGAAACTAAACTAATGAGACAGTTGTTTAATTGTATTGGTGATTCCAAATATGTAACATAATTATAAGTTAACAGTTTTGGAGAATTTGATGTTTCCCTATTCAGACAGAATGCCCGAGCATACTGCCAAAGAGGCGTTTTAAAGATGGCTGAGAGTGAAATGACTTGCCTTAAAGAGACTTAGGTTCAGTGTAGCCTTATTGCTAACTGTGAGAAAACATACAATGTGCCCAGTGTGGTTCCATTCTCAAACATATTATTTCTTTTTTTCAGTTCAGAGCAATTATTAGCCCTCATGTGAATTTTTTTTTTATTTTTTTTTTTAAATATTTTGCAAGCGCTGTTTAACAGAGCAAGGATATTTTCACAGTACTTGTATTTTATATATTTTGTTATTTTGGAAATTTATTTTAGTTTCGTTGGATTAAAAGCAGTAAAAGCAAAAAAGCAAATTTTAATATCAATATTATTACCCTCATTATTCATTATTTTTTATAAATAATTTTTTCCATTTTCTTTTTTTTTTACAGAACAAACCATTGTTGTCCAATGATTGCCTAATTAACCTAGCTTGCCTTAGACTAATTAGCATAATTAACAGCACTTTAAACTAAAAACTTGTATCTTGAAAATATCATCATGGCAAAGGCAATATAATTAGTTATTATGAATTAGCTAGTTATTAAAACGGTTATGCTTAAAAATGTGTTAAGAAAATATTTTTTTCAAAAATATATTTTTTAAAATGAATTAAAAACACAATTTTGAACTTTTGCGGTCTTTGCTGAGTATTTGTGACCTATTTGTTTAGGAACTTTCTTATGAAACCATTATATTTAATAGCAGAATACAGTGAGCAAACTGTGCCCAGATATTTATATTAAAACAGCTTAGAATACTTCTCAAAGTGAAGTTTATTTATAAACTAATTTCGAGAGGAGCACGCGCTTACGATTGATAGCAGCTGATCCTCATTAGCTAATGCACGATCCACCAATCGGAAGATTCCTAATCACTATAAATAACCAGAGTATCTTACCTTAGCCATCTTCGTCTTGAAGAAGCAGCTTCATTGCAGCCACGCTCCGCCAAAGAAGCATTATTTAATCCAACATGGATAACCACAACAGCAGCAGCAGCAGCAGCAGCAGCAGCAGCAACAACAACAACAACAACAACAACAACTCTTCGGGAGCCCTGCTCTCCCACAAAACCAAACCGCGGGCCAGTCTAATCCAGCCACGGCAGGCCTCCTCGCCGAGTCCGAGGCTCCAGCAAGAGGCCAAAGACTAATATGCTCCACTTCCTCCAGACTCCTCAGCCACCAAGCATCCCCTTCTCCATCTGCATCTAGACAGCAAATCACTTCACCTGCTTTATCATACGCCTCCGTAATTTCTTCAATGGACATCTATAAAAGACTTACCATGCCAGAACTTCGCAAACACCTAGCTGATGCCGGAATCACCGCCACCCGCTCCTTCCATAAACAACAACTGGTAGACCTGTACAAAAGCGTGATCATGGAAAACCCCCCTCCTACGTCACCAAGAGGAAATCCCCAGAACACCAGCACACGTCACGCCCCCTACCCACAGCCTCCACAGTCTCAGCCGGAAAAAACTCTAAACAAGAAAGCACCTAAAAGAAGACCCACCCCCCAGCCACACGCCACCAGGACCACACCAGCAAGAAACCCAGACATTTATCCAACCCTCCAGTTCCCAACTACAGGACATCCAACTGGACAATAGATCTCCTAACTGGCCTCCAGCACCCCCTTCTAACCTCTCCTATAGCCCACCTCTTCCTACTACACTAACTCTCCCTCAAACTCAAAACGCCTCTATTCCTCCTAACCCTCTGGCCCAAGCCCTTTCTTTTTCTTCTAACCCACCCCTCGCCCCTCTCTCCATCCCAAGCGGTCCTCCTCCTCTTGCTAACATACCCACTTCTAATTTTCCCTCTTCCTTTCCACCCTCTTCACTTCCCCCCCGCACTCTCAAGCACAGATCCTTCCCAGCATCCCGCCCCACCTTCTGCGGCACGCCCCCTATACACTCTTTACACAGCAACACCCCTTCCCCTTTCACCCAATGCTCTAGCTTTGGAACCTCCCCCCGTCTCCAGTTCAGCAAGAGCACAAATCCTCTCAGGTGCTGACGTAGACCTCTTCACTCTCCTTTCACCTATTGCACCCCCCTCGGCAGAGCGTCAGGTGGATTGCGGCAAATTTTCCATCACTCTCAAACCACCCACTAGTCACAATCCCGAGCATTATCTCTAGCAGAATTTAATATTGCTTTTTTACGTTACACAAAATCATCAGTTCCATTTTCCCCCATAGGAGGCGAGAGCTAAACGATTACATGGCCATCATCTCAGAGCTCGCGCTTTCTTATGGGGGAACTCAATTCTATACTTACCATAAACTTTTCTCCGCAAAATGCGCCATACACCTCACCCAATGGAACCAGCTCGTGTATTGGGGGGCTTAGACACCGACCTCCATAACAGAGTATTTTTAGGATGCCGCAATCTAACCTGAGCGGTCTGCCGTTCCTCCCTTTACCCCACCACATCATGCCCGCTTGTCACTCCCTCTTCTGATTCAGCTCGTTCAGCTCCTAGATCCACTAGTTATATCCCTTGCCCCCCCCAGTGCCAACATCCCCTCTCTTTTTTCCTCTTCTTCTTCTTCTACCTCCTCTCATTTTGAAAACTGCCAAAATTTCAACATAGGCAGGTGCTTTAGAAACCCATGCAAATACCTGCATTTGTGCAACTATTGTGGTGGCGCGCATGCGCGTACCGTCTGCCCCGTATCTAAAGCTAATAAAAAATCAAGAAATTACCTTTCGACTCCTGTTAATATTTCTCAACTGTCGTTTGAATTACATGCTCACCCTGATCCTAATTTTTCTGATTTTGTGATTTCAGGTTTGTCTCATGGATTTAACCTAAGCATTTCAGCTCTCCCTTCTTACAATCTGGTTTGCCCTAACCTGCAGTTCGCAACTGCCGAGCCAGAAATCGTAGCCCAACTGATCAAAAAAGAAGTCGACTTCATGATCGGGCCTTTCTCCGCTCCTCCGTTTAGCACCTACCGAATTAGCCCAACAGGCATCGCCACTTGCAAATTCTCCGGTAAAAAACGCCTTATTATCGACTTGTCATCTCTTCATAATTCATATTAACCGAGCATCAATAGCACTATCCCGCCAGACGAATTCTCTCTAAATTACCACGACATAGACCAAGCTATTTACCTAATCAAAATCGCCAGTCTCAATGCCTGGCTCGCTAAAATTGACATCACTTCATCGTTCAAAATCATGCCCATCAACCGTGATTTTTGGCACCTTTTCGGCATGCAGTGGCAATCAAAATTCTACTTCGCAGTCCGTCTAACTTTCGGATGCAGAAGTAGTCCTAAAATATTTGACATGCTCTCCGAAGCTTTATGCTGGATCTTGTCAAATAACTATGGTATTCCTTACCTTATTCACCTATTGGATGACTTTCTCATGATCTCCCCCCCGTCCACGCCACCAGCTAAACACCTCGCGATCACCCAAAAGGTTTTCGCTGACCTTGGCATCCCACTCGCCGCCGAGAAAACCTCCGGACCCGACACTTCTATCGAATTCCTGGGAATCAACCTAGATTCCAAGAAATTTCAAGCATCCCTTCCCAAAAAAAAATCGACCGCATTATCACCCTTTCCGTCAGCTTCCTTGAAAAACAAGAATGCAAAAAACGCGAACTGCTTTCTATTCTCGGACATTTAAATTTCGCCATGCACATAATTCCCCAAGGACGCCCATTCAATACTCACCTTCTCCGGCTAGCTTATTCAGTCAGCAGCTTAGATGCTCTTATTCCCTTGTCCATATCCAGCCGCGACGAGCTTAGTCTATGGATTTCCTTCCTTAGACTCTGGAATGGCTGCTCTTTTTTTCTACAGCGACCTGATCTCATCCCCTGTGGACATTAACCTGTTTACGGACGCTGCCCCCTCCGTTGGGTTCAGAGGATTTTATCAGGGACGCTGGTTCACCTCCCCCTGGCCCCATCAAATGACTGACATTCACCAAAACGTACATTCATCCGCCCTATTCGAACTATATCCAATAGTAGTCACCGCTAATTTATGGGGAGACGAATGGACCGCTTCTAGCATTCTTATTCATTGCGATAATGAAGCCACTGTGCAATGCATTAATAAAGGGCGTTCCCATTCCACGTCACTCATGCCCTTATTAAGGCGGCTCATCTGGACTGCAGCCAGAAAACAATTCATCATAACTGCTAAACATGTACCAAGTGTAAAAAATCTAATTGCTGACTTTCTCTCTCGTTTCTGTTTCCAGAGATTTCGGCTATTGGCACCAGAAACGGATCCTCACCCAACCCCAGCCCCTTATTATTCACAACAGATATTGCCTTAAACCAGATATTGCCTTATTTGCAGAACCCCCCCCCCCCCCCCCCCCTTCTTTTTCCCCACTTCTTTTTCCTTTAACCCCATGCTGGCCTTTTTTGGCCACCCCCCCCCCCCCCCCCATTTTTTTTCTTTCCCTCTTTCCAACGTTATATCCAGCAGCCGGATATACCAGCAATCGCTTGCTTTGTGGGGGGTTCTTCAATACGCGGCTGCTGTCCCAAACAAGAAGGTAATTCGGAGAGTTCTCGAGACCTACCTGAGCTCAGACTCCCCTCTCGCCCTGCAACGGGAGGGAGCCCCGGGCTCGAGGATCTCACAAGCTCAGGGCTTTCTCCCGGGACAGCATGCCAAAATACGCATTATAACCAATTATCAGCAAGGGCGAACTCTCGAAGTGAAGTTTATTTGTAAACTAATTTCGAGAGGAGTACACGCTTATGATTGATAGCAGCTGATCCTCGTTAGCTAATGCACGATCCACCAATCGGAAGATTCCTAATCACTATAAATAACCAGAGTATCTTACCTTAGCCATCTTCGTCTTGAAGAATCCCCCCTTCCACCCCTACTCCTCCCCTTTCTTTGTCAGGGCAGCACGGAGGCCCAATGGTAGCATCATTGCCTCAAAGCAAGAATGTCACTGGGTCAGATCTTACCTAGCCAAGTTGGCATTTCTGTGTGGAGTTTGCATGTTCTCCCTGTGTTTGTGTGGGTTTTCCCTGGGCTCTCCGGTTTCCTCCCACAGATCAAAAACATGTAACATAAGTAAATTGACAAAACTAAATCTACATCATAGACAAGCTCAAATTCATATACACTCTCCATAGCTCTTTACAATCTACATTACCATTATCAAGCAGGGGGAGTTCTCGAGACCTACCTGAGCTCAGACTCCCCTCTCGCCCTGCAACGGGAGGGAGCCCCTGGCTCAAGGATCTCATGAGCTCAGGGCTCTCTCCCGGGACAGCATGCCAAAATACGCATTATATTCAATTCAATTCAATTCATCTTTATTTGTATAGCGCTTATACAATGTAGATTGTGTCAAAGCAGCTTCACATGGAAGTTTATAGTGAATTGAAACAGTGTCAGTTCAGTTTTCAGTTTTTAAGTTCAGTTTAGTTTAGCTCAGTTCAGTGTGGTTTAATAATCACTACTGAGAGTCCAAACACTGAGGAGCAATTCCATCGATGCGCAGCTCTACAGATCCCGAACCATGCAAGCCAGTGGCGACAGTGGCGAGGAAAAAACTTCACCAATTGGCGAAAGTGAAGAATTAAAAAACCTCAAGAGAAACCAGGCTCAGTTGGGCACGACCATTTCTCCTATGGCCAAACGTCTTGTGCAGAGCTGCAGTCTAGGCGCAGTAGCTGGACCTCCGTGAAGACACGTCTGTCCTTGGAGCATCACAGGAATCAGTCTTATGCTTTCCATCATGACCACCACAGCAGCAGCTCAGGATATGGCCTGGTCCGGGAACCTTGGGATCGTCTCGTCGCTGGTCTTGGATCGCATCAGTGGCACTGCATAGTCTGAGGGTCTTAAGATGAGTACCCCCAGGTGGAAATACAGAATAAGGAGAATAATTAGCGTAGCTGCTGTTCATAGTGTATATAAACAAGAAGCAAAATCGTGTGTGGGGCACATCATGCATCATACCGCTATGTAATGCACTAAGTGTATGCTTTGCTAAAAAGATAGGTCTTTAATCTAGTTTTGAAGAGTGAGAGTGTGTCTGAGCCTCGGACATTATCAGGAAGGCTATTCCAGAGTTTAGGGGCCATATATGAGAAGGCTCGACCTCCTTTACTCGATTTAGCTATTCTAGGTACTACAAGAAGCCCTGAGTTTTGAGATCTTAAAGAGCGGGTTGGATTGTAGCGAGACAAGAGGTTGGTTAGACAAACAGGAGCTAGATTATTTAAAGCTTTATAGGTAAGAAGCAATATTTTAAATTCAATACGAAACTTAACAGGCAGCCAGTGTAAG
>CAIGQZ010000427.1:23552193-23563431 GCA_903798205.1 Danio tinwini
ATATAATATAATATAATATAATATAATATAATATAATATAATATAATTCATTCATGTTCAGCAGAACAAACCGCCAATTTATCCAGCACGATTTTACGCAGCGGATGCCCTTCCAGCCACAACCCATCTCTGGGAAGCATCCACACACACTCATTCACAATCATACACTATGGACAATTTAACCTACCCAATGCACCTGTACTGCATGTCTTTGGACTGTAGGGGAAACCTGAGCACCCGAAGGGAACCCACACGAACGCAGGGAGAACATGCAAACTCCACACAGAAACGCCAACTGACCCAGCCAAGGCTCGAACCAGCGACCTTCTTGCTGTGAGGCGACAGCACTACCTACTGCGCCAATGCGTTGCCTCTTTATAATATAATATAATATAATATAATATAATATAATATAATATAATATAATATAATATAATATAATATAATATAATATAATATAATATAATATAATATAATATAATATGGGCATTATGGTGGAGCAGTGGGTAGCACGATCGCCTCACAGCAGGAAGGTCGCTGGATGGAACCTCTGCATTTCTGTGTGGAGTTTGCATGTTCTCTCCATGTTCGTGTGGGTTTCTTTTGGGTGCTTCGGTTTCTCCCACAAGTCCAAAGACATGTTGTATAGGTGAATTTGGTAAGCTAAATTGTCTGTAGTGTATGTGTGTGATTGAGTGTGTATGAATGTTTCCCAGTGATGGGTTGCAGCTGAAAGGGCATTCGCTGAGTAAAAGATGGATAAATTGGCAGTTCATTCCACTGTGGTGACCCCAGATTAATAAAGGGACTAAGCTTAAAAGAAAAATGAATAAATAATAATATATCATATCATATCATATCATATCCCCGGCCAGGTCAGTTGGCGTTTCTGTGTGGAGTTTGCATGTTCTCACCATGTTTGCGTGGGTTTCCTCCTGGTGCTCCGGTTTCCCCCACAAGTCCCCAAGACCCCTGATAAATAACCCGAAGGAAAATGAATGAATGATGATTATTATTATTATTGTTATTATTATTGTTATTATTATTTAGCTATCATTATTCCATTATACAGAATCTCATAGACATCACAAACACTAAAATGTCCATAATGCATTGCTTCATTCTGTTTAAATATAACATAGCATTGTGAACGGGATAAAAACAAGGTGCATTGTTGTTCAATTGTTATTAATACTTCTTTTCCAGGTGCTTTCAGTCGCACAGCTGGGCCTCTGCCCTCATTGTGACAGATATATTCGCTTTTTTCAGCTTGACTGGGAGTGTAATTAGTTCACAGTTTGTTAATGCCATGGCCATAAACTCCCATATATAGCAAAGAATAAAGAGGTTTGCTTTTTTCCCTGTATGAGTAAAGACAGAATTTTTGCAGCAAGTGTTCCCCACGGTCAAGTCTTAGATAAAGCAGAGTGAGAACGAGATCTGTCAGTGTTGCATCATCTGAAGGGTTCGCTGGACAACCAGGAACTTCATTTACACTAACAATAGAGAAGCAGCAGGCAAAAGAAACACACACTGTTGTTGACCTGCGAGTGGAGATCAGAATGGCCATTTAAAAATTTAAAACAACCGGTTTTCATTGGCCTATTAGGAGTTTTATTTTGCCTACTTTTATGTCTTATTTGTTTTTTTTGTTTTGTCTTTTTCTCTTTTACAATGTTGTAAAGCACTTTGTGGAGTCTTGTGGCTCTTTTAAAGTGCCTATATAAAGTAAAAAAATAAGATTTTTTTTGTATTTTGTGATTCACGTTTTTATTTTTCTCTGTTTATTTATGCTTTTGAATTGCATTATGGATCCTTGATCTTTCTTCCAACAACGTCAAACCTTGAAAAGTTTGAAAACATCTTTAGTAGGTTTGCGCGGTTTACCTGTACTATGGTACCCAAATAGCAAAATACCTCTGGCCCAGCTCTGGCCCACACAATCAGCTTTTGCTTGGCCCACATGCCGCAGTGAATTACAGTTCATGACTGGCCCAAGTCTGGCTTCCAGACAAGGGCCAAACATGGAATATATCTTGGCCATGTCTTAGCCAAGTTAATAACCCATAACTAGGCCCACACAGAATTTGCGCGCGGAGAATTCCGCAGATTTTCCGCAGAATTCCGCAGATTTCCACAGACTTTTAGCCCATTGTTAATTCTGTATATTTACTTGAGTAAATGTGTGTAAATCTGAATTTATTCAGTTTTTAAATTACACATATTTCACATATTAAGGTTTTAGTTATGATACTCCCAAAATAATTCAGTAGAAATCCGCAGATTTTTATTAAAATTCTCCGCAGAAATAGCAAAAAAACGTCCGCAGATTCTGTCTGGCCCTACCCATAACTGAGCCTGAACTGGGCCAGATATGTTGGTGTGTCACGACTGCAACAAAAATGATAAACCCATGAATCATTGCACTTTAGGCATGCTTTTTCTCGAAGGGACCTAATTGGTAGATTTTTTTTATTTAAAAATAATAAAAATTCTTTTTTAAATGTGGGTCAAGAAAGGCCATACTTACATGACCTATATATCAATTATTAAAGGTGCAGTATGTAAGTTTGACACCCAGTGGTTGAACTAGGCATTGCACTCCTGGATCAAAATAAACGGAAGAGCGGCTTGCCAGATTGAGGACAGGAGCAAGTGATTTAAACTGTGTTCTAAATAAAAGCAACAACACACGATAGAAGGAATATTCTCCATATTAAAAGGAGTTTTTGTCCTAACCAACACCTCAAATTGATATATTAGAATCGGCTTCCATTTCTCCCAGCTGAACAACAGAAAACTATGATCAACTCAGGTAAACCTCATGTGCTTTATTCAGTGCTAAATGCTAACAATGTGAGTTTAAATGCCATTTTACATGACATTTATTGCCATATACTGAAAGCAGCAGCAGATAGTTCACCTCAGATCTTGAAATTGAACTTTAGAACTAAACATGATTCAGCATCTACATATAATAATCTTAAATAGGTTTGATATGTATTTAATAGATTATAAACCTTACCATTTCGTGAGTGAGTGCATATCCTGTGCTTCTGAAAGGCTGTATTTAAATTTCTGTTGTGTTTCGTCTGGTGCAAACAGCCAAATTGCTCATCACTGCGTATCTCGTCACAAAGCGTGTTGTTAGGACATGTGGTTACAATGTAACCTGCTCCCCTAATGTTTATGCTCATAATATTTATATAATTTGCTAATGAATAACCTCATGTGGAATTTAATCTGTCTCATTTTGTAGTTCATATGATACTGTATATTCAATATGATACTTCATATTCATATTTTGCTCACAGACACATGCTTTCAGAGCCCTTCTGAAATTATGAATGAATGAATGAAATACATAGTTTTCCACCAAGGCAACCCAGAGTGCTGAAATATAATTGGCTAAACTGGCATTGGACAGATTAAAAGAACATAAACAAAGAGAGTGTTCCGGCACAGAAAACACATTTCAAAGATAAATATCTGACTTTAGCTTTGTTTTTTAGATAAACAAGAATGTTCACTTGGCATGTTTCTTAAATATCTGCAAACATAGCATGCTATTTTTATGCTTTAGAAGAGTCAAAAACGTACATACAGCACCTTTAACATCTAGGCCAAATACTATATTTTACATTTGTCCCAAGTATTGTTTGCCGCCTTAAAGACGGTACCACCTCTGCCAAACCAGGGCCATGTTTGGCTCACATGCTGTATGCCAGTGCCGGATGAATGCCTGCTGTGCCAGATTTATGCCAAATCTGGGCCAGAATTCTTTGCTACCTGGGTAGTATCGTGATACAATGGCTCCAAAATACTGGCGGTGCCACTGTAGTTTGTAAACTGTAGTATCGTCATTAACATTCTTCTATCTACAATAGATAATGCTGGATGTGGAAAAGCCACTAAAACACTCACACGTTTGTGCAACAATAAACCACTTATTTTATAGAAGAGAAAATTCAAATTAAGAGACAATCTCTTAAAAAGAATGACTCACAAAGTGAAATTTTGAATTACTTTGGATTGTTACCTGATAAGACTAGAAAAAAATTGATAAAAAAAAATAAAAATCTTGTTTTGTAGTTGTAGAACTTCATTTCCTATAATCCCTTGCACTTCTGGTTATATTATGTTCCAGCTGTTTCTTGTTTGTTGATTTAGCCCTGTCTTTATAAATCATTTTGTCTTGTGTTTTAGTTGCCTTAGGATTTTGTTTGTCCCTACTGTCTGGTATGTTTGTTTGGTAATCTAGTTTTGTATTTGCTTTTTTTTTTTGGATTCTTCTTTGTTTTTGTTAGTACTTTGGATTCTTGGTTGTTTTAAAAGTCACTTTGTTAACCTGTTTGCCAGCTCTCACTTATGGGGATTTACACCTACCTAAATTTAAATAGTAACAGTTCTTTACCCTAGTGAGATACAAACAAAAGTTAGGTATAATTGGAAAGAAGACACATTGGGCTTTACTATGGTCTTTCTAGAAAGTTTTATGATAAGACTTATACATAATGAAGTAATGAGAAAGAAAGAAAAAGTGTAATGTGTTCAATATTTCCCTATACAAACACATTAAATCAGTTATGTAATAACGTAGAAAAAATATACCTTGAAAGTCAAGTGTCTTATGAGTTTGCTTTTCAAATTTGATGAAGATAGCATGCAAAACAACATTTCTGTAAAAAGATTTCCGAGTCTATGTCGGTGTCCTTCTCTATCCCTCCTCACCGTAAGAGGCACTTTCTCAAAATGACCTTCTTAAAAGTAAAACAGTAACAGTTGCTGAATAATTTGTTCTACGTTGTCAGTTTAGATACAGTGCATCTGGAAAGAATTAACTTTTTCCAGTTTTTTTATGTTACAGACTTATTCCAAAATTGATTAAGCTCATTTATCTCCTCAAAATTCTACACACAATACCCCATAATGACAATGTGAAAAAAGATTTTTTTAAATTGTTGCAAATGTATTAAAGATAAAAAAACCTGAAAAATCACATGTACATAAGTATTCACAGCCTTTGCTCAATACTTTGTTGAGCAATTACAGCCTCAAGTATTTTTGAATATGGTGCCACAAGCTTGGCACACCTGTCTTTGGGAGTTTTTGCCCATTCCTCTTTGCAGTACCTCTCAAGCTCTGTCAGGTTGGATGGGAAGCGATGGTGTACAGCCATTTTCAGATCTCTCTAGAGATGTTCAATAGGATTTAGGTCTGGGCTCTAGCTGGGCCACTCAAGGACAATCACAGAGTTGTTGTGAAGCCACTCCATTGATATTTTGGCGGTGTGCTATGGGTCATTGTCCTGCTGGAAGATGAACGGTCGCCTCAATCAAGAGCACTCTGAAGCAGGTTTTCATTTAGGATGTCTCTGTACATTGCTGCAATCATCTTTCCCTCTACCCTGACTAGTCTTCCAGTTCCTGCTGCTGAAAAACATCCCCACAGCATGATGCTGCCACCACCATGCTTCACTGTAGGGATGGTATTAGCCTGGTGATGAGCAGTGCATGGTATTCACCAAACGTAAAGCCTGGCATTCACTCCAAAGAGTTCAATTTTAGTCAATTTTAACATCAGACCAGAGAATTTTGTATCTTATGGTCTGAGAGTCCTTTAGATGCCTTTTGGCAAATTCCAGGTGGGGAGTGGCTTTTGTCTGGCCACTCTACCATACAGGCCTGATTGGTGGATTGCCGCACAGATGGTTGTCCTTCTGTAAGGTTTCCTTATCTCCACAGAAGAACGCTGGAGCTCAGGCAGAGTGGCCATTGAGTTATTGATCACCTCCCTGACTAAGGCCCTTCTCCCCCGATCACTCAGCTTAGATATCCTGCCAGCTCTAGGAAGAGTCCTGGTGGTTCCAAACATCTTCCACTTACGGATGATGGAGGCCAATGTGCTCATTGGAAATTTTTCTGTAGTCTTTCCCAGCCTTGTGCCTCGAGACAATCCTTTCTTAGAGGTCAACAGAAAATTCCTTTGTCTTCATGCTTGGTTTGTGCTTTAACATGCACTGTCAACCCTGGGACCTTATATAGACAGGTGTATGCCTTTTCAAATCATGTCCAAACAACTGAATTTACCACAGGTGAACTCCAATTAAGCTGCTGAAACATCTCAAGAATGATCAGTGGAAACAGAATGTACCTGATCTAAATTTAGAGCTTTACAGCAAAGGCTGTGAATACTTACGTACATGTGATTTTTCAGGGTTTTTTAAATAATTTTTATAAATTTGCAACAATTTCAAAAAAATCTTTTTTCACATTGTCATTATGGGGTATTGTGTGTAGAATTTTGAGGAAATAAATAAATTTAATTATTTTGGAAAAAGGCTGTAACATAAAAAAATGTGGAAAAAGTGAAACGCTATGAATACTTTTCCGGATGAACTGTATCTTTGAAAAGAAGACACTTTAGGTCATCATTTAGAGTTTATAATGCTCAAAAGAAAAAATGTATAGATGTTTAAACTTTAGAGTTGAATTTTTAACATCAAAAGTCGACAGAGCTGAGGTCCCATACTGAAATTCACAACTGTATATGAACAGAAAACACTTCTGAATCACAAAATACGCAAATGGCAGATTTTATTTTTACAGTGTAAACTTGTAAGTCTTCTCCGTTGACAAAGCCCTTTTTCAGCTTTTGTTGTAGCGCTGTCTTTATTCATCTATACACACTAAAGGAAATATAATTTTGAAATAAACAAATATAATTTACTACCATTATAATGTACTCTCGTTCTGTTATTTATGTAATCAAAAATGCAATAAGAACTATAATATTGTGAAAAAGTATTTTTAAATGAAAGTAACTGTTTCTTTGTGTGTGTGAATATATTTTGAAATGTATTTTATTCCTGTAAAATCTAAATATGAATTTTGTTTAATTCAGTTCAAGCTCATTTGTACTGTGATTTTCATAATTATTATTGTTTCAAAGCAGCTTTACAAAAGGTCCACATTATTGCATTACAATCAATTTTGGAAAAGTTAAGGTTATTAGTTACCATACCTTTATTAGTTACTACTAACTTTTACTGTTAAAAGCTATTAGTTAATTAGTTAAAGTTATTACAGTATATATAAACATAGTTGACCTGCAGTTACAGTATGTAGGTGATGTCTATGTGTAAATAATCCTTCCTACGTCATTCTATTTAATATGCTGATTTGCTGCTCTGATTTGACCAGTTGTTATTGTTGATTGTTTTTATTATTAGATATATTATTACTATTTTATTTATGAATATGAAAAAAACAAGCCAAATGTAATTCATATTATTATGGAAACTATGATACAATGTATTGATCAGGATTTTTTGATGAAAATATGATACAGTGGATTTTACAAAATATATTAATTTTATTTTGGCTTAGTCACTTTATTAATCTAGGGTCGCCACAGCGGAATGAACCGCCAATTTATCCAGCATATGTTTTACACAGCGGATGCCCTTCCAGCTGCAACCCAGTACTGGGAAACATCCATGGACACACATTTACACACATACACTATGGCCAATTTAGCTTATTCAATTCATCGATAGTCCAAGTCTTGGGACACCCTGAGAAAACCCATGCCAACACAGGGAAAACATGCAAACTCCTCACATACAGTAAATGCCAACTGGTCCAGCCAGGACTCAAATCAGCGAACTGCTTGCTGTGAGCAGTTTTGATTAGCAGAAGAAACTTCTTTCAAAAACATCTTTTTTTTGACTGGTAAAGACACTTAAAATTAAAGCAATGAATTACATTCTTCAATTTAAGGCATTGTTATCTTTTGAATGACTTAAACATGTATAACTGAATATTATTACACATTTACTTATGTTAATTAAGTAAAACTTTTCATACAGTATGTAAAAAAATAAACATGAATCTGTTAAGAGGGAAAAAAAAGCTTTTAATTTGCTACATAAATGCAATCCTCTGCATCTCTGCACCACTTTTCCCACCATGCAATTTGATTATCTTTTTAATTACAACACTGAAATAAAAAAGGAGCTGGCCTAATTCCTCAACTTAATAAAAGATTAGATTTTGGGTGCTATGGGAATCCAGTTCCCGGTAAAGTGTACACTGCTGTCTTGGCATGTGTTGCTATCAACAGAGGGGAAAGAGGTGACAGGAACAATCACCATAAAAATTTCCCCCAGGAACCGCTTGATCCTTTTAAGTCATGTACAATACAATGGAGGCTTGAAGTCGGGGAAGGAGAGAGATTTTCAGCCCCGGAGGAGTGAGGGGTGTCGTGCTAAGATGATGGAGATTGCTGAGCAGGTCTCTGGTTGCACCTTTAGTGGTGCGGCACTTCACTACCAGGCACATCATCATGGGTTGTGGCACTTGCTGTGGTTCTGAATCAGTTGTAAATATATACAGTACATCCGGAAAGTATTCATAGCACTTCACTTTTTCTACATTTTTTATTTTACAGCCTTATTTCAAAATGGATTAAATTCATTTATTTTCTCAAAATTCTACACTAATAATGTTATTGTACATTAGGGCTGAACAATATATAGTTTGACATTGATATCACAATGTATCCACAATAAGTCACATAACAGAATTAGATTATTTATTAAAGATTAAAAGATATTATTCATTAATTTTCTTTTCGGCTTAGTCCCTTTATTAATCAGGGGTCGCCACAGAGGAATGAACAGACAACTTATCCAGCATATGTTTTATGCAGAGCATACCCTTCCAGCTACAACCCAACACTAGGAAATAAAATATATTTTTAATATTACTTTTATATTATTGTATACGATTATTTATACATTGATAGCCATGTTTGATTGTTTAATTTCTATATTTGAATACTGATATTATCTAATAAAATTTATATTAATTTACGGTCCCTAATTTAAATACGACTCATGATGCAAAGACAACGTAACATAAATAAGCAACGGACAAAGTTCTCCAACTAAATTATTTATTAACATAACATAACGAGCAAAACAATTCAAAATGACAGAAGATGGAGAGCCCAACAACATAATAAATAATCAACCAAACGAATGCAAAAATTAAGTGCTATAAATGAAAATAGTAGTTAACAAACATAGAAACAAACATGTAAAGCATATGAGTGTTTCTAACAAAATGTCTGGTGCATTAAGACAGGTGTGTGTGTGGTTGTCAAACCCACTCACTTGCGAGGAGCACACTCATGCATCGTTATGCGATGCATTGTGTGTATGCTTTACTCAAAAGAAAAGGTCTTTACTCTTGAACTGAGAGAGTGTTTGAGCCTCGGACATTATCAGGAAGGCTATTCCAGAGTTTAGGAGCCATAAATGAGAAGGCTCGACCTCCTTTACTCGACTTTGCTATTCAAGGTACTACCGGAAGCCCTGAGTTTTGAAATCTTAAAGAGCGGGTTGGATTGTAGCGAGACAGAAGGTTGATTAGATAAACAGGAGCTAGATTATTTAAAGCTTTATAGGTAAGAAGTACTATTTTTTTTTATAAATACGGAACTTAACAGGCAGCCAGTGTAAGGAGGATGAACTTGGGGTGATATGATCATATTTTCTAGACCTGGTAAGAACTCTCGCAGCTGCATTTTGCACTAGCTGAAGTTTATTAATAGAGGATGCTGGGCAATCAGCGAACAGAGCATTACAGTAATCCAGCCTAGAAGTCATAAAAGCAACAACTAAAATAATTTATTAAAATAAGAGTTGTAAACAATGCATTATATATAGTATAATACACAAAAAAACACTGTATTTACTTTAAATTACTATAGCATTTTATAGGGGTCTTCTTTAGCTCATTTAACACAGGAATAAATATAAAGAGAGGATAATTTAAAATATTTTACTTCTGAAAAGCAGCCAACAGAGTGCAAGCAGGAATGACTAAAATGCCAAAAAGAACAGATTATTTCAAATAAAAATGTTGGTTATGTGTGACTTTCACCAGCATTTATAGTTTCTGCATTATCTAAGTGCCTATTGTTTTCACCGCTAATTGAAAAATTGAAGAAATTAGATGAACGCATCTCCCAGTTTTCATCCATCACAGGAAGAAACGAGCACCATGGCAACTAATCAAACACGCCGATTCTTAGTTTAGCCACTGGCTTGCGTCCAAAACTAGTCCCTGTTCTTGAAGATAATGACTCCTTGATGCAAGCAAACATCCATTCTCCGGTTTAATTAACCTTCAATATTACATGCACGCATGGTTCTTCTGTCTTATCATGGAGGTTGATACAATCACAAGTGCTCAGTCTTTCTTTCTGCCACTGGTTTATTTGAATATGCCAAGTGTGCCCTCAAGTGGCCTGTAAAGGAACCAATAGGTTGAATCGATAAAATTACGATTAAAATGAACAAAATATATAATTTATTGTCAGGTTTGATTAAATTAACCTACTGCATGTTGCACTATTTGTAAATGGATGTTCATGAATTTTAAGAGAGTGCTTAGTGCAGATCAACCATCTTCACTGAGAATTAGTTCTGTCCTGCATATTCTTCATGAACAGATGTTTTTTTTTTTTTTTTAAGGCTTCAAGTGTGCCCCGAAGCATCATAGTTAGTAGCTCTTTGGTTATATGATGTTTTTGATCAGCTTTCTATTTAGCTGCTGAAATCACTTTTTTATTCTTTAATGTATTCAGTGGTAGCCAGAGGCTGTGTACATAAATGAATGAAAATTCATACTTTTCAAAAAAAAAAAAAAAATCTGAAATTTCAAAAATGAAAATTCTCTCATCGTTTACTCTCCCTTCACTTGTTTCAAGGCTGTTTCAGTTTCTTTCTTCTGTTGAACACAAACGAAGATGTTTGGAAGAAAGCTAACAACCTCTAAGGGTTGTTTTCCATGGTATTTAGGCTATTTTTTCTACTATGGATGTTAATATTTACAGATTTTCAGATTGAAGGTGAGTAGATAGTAAGTAAATTTTCATTTTGGGGTAAACTATCCATTTAAACCAACTTTAAATATAATCAATTAATTTGCTATTTGTTTTCTATTTTTTTATTTTTTATTAATATTTGGTCTGGAATTGTATATTTAAAATAATAACTAAATAAATATATAGTTAAGTAATTGATTGTTTAAATAATTTGCCTTGTTAAGTGCTTGGTAGCTGCATATAACCACATACATTTTTATGACTAACTAACTAACTAACTAACTAACTAACTAACTAACTAACTAACTAACTAACTAACTAACTAACTAACTAACTAACTAA
>CAIGQZ010000427.1:23573100-23610989 GCA_903798205.1 Danio tinwini
ACACACACACACACACACACACACACACACACACACACACACACACATACACACATACACACACACACACACATTATACGTGCTGTTTTTGTTAACTGCATGTCTTTAATAAAGGAAGGTGTTATCTTTGGTCCATTTTCAGAATGCAGCTCAAAGAGAAGAAATCCTTAGACTTATCCTGTCTGGTGAAAATGTAAGATATTAATCTCTTCTTCATCTGCACTACAGTTCATTCACAAAAAATGGCCTGTTTAATTGTACTGCTTATATTAAGGGTTATATAACAGAAATGACTAGGTTTACTATCATTCCAAAATGATAAATTTGTGTTAAAGTTATAAAAGATATATACAAGTTCTACTTTCTTTTTTCAACATGTCATATGTATGTTTTTTAAAGGGTCACGAAACACCAAACAGTTGACAGCGGTGTTGACAGTCATATATATGTCCCACATTGCTAAAAACACTATTAGGACACACATTTCACTAAAAAGTGAAAATTGGCTCTTTTTTATTTCAAGCAAATTCTTTTTTCTGATTTGAAAAGAAATTTTGAAGTTACTTCTCAGTCATGAGATCCTTGTGTAAATTCTAGCATGTAGACTGGATGTACCGGCGAGTACAATGTGGCATCTTTGAGCTTGGTTCAAACCAATCAGCCCGCTCTATTGTGAATGAGGTGCAACTTTATTAATATGCATGATAGCTTCGAAGACGTTGTGTTGCCAACCATAATTAAAACAAGTGGAAGAAGAAGAATTGTTTAGACACATGGGTCGTCAGTGTTTCATTTATAAATGTGCCACAACAAAAGTTTTGTTTCCATTTCCCCGATATGATAGCGCAGCTTGACTCGCGTCTGGATTACAGTGGTCTGCTAACATGCAACAAAAATATGTTTGTAAGGAACATTTTTTTACCCATGAGCTTTTCGCATCTGGAAATGGTGAAATCCAGATTTGCCACTCGACTTCTTTGAAAAAAGATGTAGCTCAAGTTTGTGTTGATTGTCCTGTCTCTACGGATTTTGTAAGTGTGCGATCAATGTGCTTAGTTTATGTTTATTCAGAGGCAAAGTTAATTTGTCGTCAGCAGTACTCTTTCAGTTTTTAAAGACATAACTTAGTCAAAATGATTTAGTTACTAAGTTTACAGTATGTTAATATCACTACAATTTTATGGACTGAAAGATCTGTTGTAAATGCTGCTCTCTCATGTAAACACCTTGATCAAACTAGTACCGTTGTGTAGGATTTTCACTGCATTTTGTGACAGGATAGTCTATAAACACACGGCTGTGTTTCTACTGAGAAATGCGTAGGGTTTCTCCAGAGGAAATGTGGATAGCTCAGTGTCGAATTATGTGCTATAACATGTAAAAGGGACTATAAAAGTAACATTCAAAACACAACTCATGCAAACACCTTCATCATATTATTTTCTTATTCACATTAAGGCAAATAATTCTATTACTGATGTCCATGTAAACATAGTCACTGTCTGTCTCCCCTGGGTGTGTGTTGCCGGTGTGAAAATCAGCTGTAGTTCACTTAATGAAACTTCCCTTTTCATGCAAACCCTTCCCTCTTTCATCAGTCAACATTCCCACCTATCAAAGCTGGACATTGCTGACTTTTTTCAAACTAGAAGTGGGAAAACACCCTTTGAGACAGGGGGGTTTTGTGGCCCTTAAAAAGAAATTACTTATGCTTATACATTTCATTTTAAGAATACCAAATAAGACTTATGCCAAAATAATTGTGTTATTTTAAATTGATTTTTTTTGTTTGCAAAAGATGATTTTCAGCATCATTAGTTTAGTATAATTATAAGTGTAATTATAATAATATATAAAAGTATAATCAGTATAATTATAAGTATATAATTGCCTCTTTAATGTCACATAATCATACAATAATCAGTATAATTATTAGTATATAATTGCCTATTTAATGTCACATGATCATACAAATATGCTTATTACATATTTGAATTTTTTTTCATCTTTAAAAGTTGTGGAGGATCATAATAAACAAAGATATATATATATATATATATATAGTGTACCAACTTCAAATATGTACCAGTATCAATATAATTGTAAAATAAAATACATGAAATAATAAATATTTAAATTATAAATTCAAGAATAATTAAATTATAAATATATGTATTATCGCTTGATTAGTTTAATGGTCCTTGTTTAATAAAAAAATAATGGCTGCAAACAATGTGAAAATTTGTATATACATAAATTACTTAATTTGATTTATTTTTTTTATCAGCTAAGTAATGCGATTAACCTGAAGGAAATCGCAGGTCAAAGCGAGGGCTACTCCGGCAGTGATCTGAAAGAACTGTGCAGGGACGCCGCCATGTACCGTGTCAGAGACTACGTCCGCAAACAGCAGATGAAACAGATTGCACAACAGTTCCAACTGGATGAAGAGGAAGAGTATGTCTAATATGTTTTATATAATGCATGCATACACACAATATTAACTTGGCTTTTACTTTGTGTGCACAAAATACAGTACAGCACAGAAGAAGGTCTGTAATATCTACAAAAAATATTCCATTAATCTCAATTATTCATTTTCCCTTTTCCAACAAATGCAAGATATTCTAAAGAGTTTTGACCTTAAAATATTGCGATCTTTGTTTTACCATCCAAGCAATTTCAACTATAAATGATCGCAATTTGCATGTTTATTAAACTTAAGATCTTTGGCAACATCTCTAAGGCCCCGTTCACACTAATACTAATATAATAATATTTTAGTGTTAAAAAGCATAAGTTTTGCTACTGTTACGCCTTATATCCACGCTACCCCAGAGTTTTCAAGCCCGAAAATGGAGCGTTTTAATAATACTGAAGAGGCCGTTTTGGTTTTAAAACACTGCTTCTGCGTATCAGTGTGGATGGGGGAAAACGAGACATCTGAAAATAGAAACATCTGATTGGTGCTTTTTCTCAATATCAAGTACACAAAGTTAAATCTTGCATCCTTTCCTTGTAAGTTCAGACTTCACAAGTTTAATATGGGAAAACAAATTCCAGAGGACACGTTGGTTAAATCTTCAAAGGAAACGGTGTACTTCCAGTCATTCGCATCTGGCTACGTTGTTTCACTATCATAAATTGTTACCTGTAAAATGTATTTAATTTTGATGTTAACAACTGAACAGACACCAAAAATGTTAAGGCATCGTGTAGCTACATATTTATATGACAGTCATCTTCACTGTATGCATATTTATAACAAAACGGAGCCTATAACAAAACTGCCTCTTTTCATTTTCATGGAAAAATATGAAACATACCCTGTCTCTTTTGTTGAATATCAGCTTTAATATTCAGTAATGACAATCAGTAATATAATACATTTATACAATATAGGAAATAAAGGCAAGTAATCGGTCAAATGTGCAGAATCAGTCTACGTGGTTACTTCAAATAATATATTAACTTGTCTTTGTGCTCAGCCAAAACACGTTACCTGAGAACAAGTAGCAAATAGATTCAAAATACCAAAAGTTGTTAGATAGAGACAAGTTGAGAGATAGATCATATTTTGAGATGAGATCCAGTGGAAGATCTCTGATGAACTTTCCAACGTGCACTGCTCACACCTGGGGTGCTCACACAGGTGTGCTCAAAGCACCCACTGACTGCCTGCTCAGACGAGCTCAGGCGTCTGCATAGGCTGCAGCACATGCCTGTGTGTGTGTGTGTGTGTGTGTGTGTGTGTGTGTGTGTGTGTGTGTGTGTGTGTGTGTATGTGTGGTCACGTGATGTGTGTTTTCAGCAGTATAGTGTGGACGAAGATCTTTTCAGAAACTCTAGATCAGGGTTCACCAATCTCAGTCCTGGAGGGCCGGTGTCTCTGCAGGGTTTAGCCTCAACACACCAGCCTGGATGTTTCAAGTATACCTAGTAAGACCTTGATTAGCTTGTTCAGGTGTGTTTGATTAGGGTTAGAGCTAAAATCTGCAGGACACCTGCCCTCCAGGAACAAGTTTGTAGACCCCTGTTCTAGATAAAACACTAGTGTGGACATGGATCGTTTTCGTTAAAAACTAAAACGTATTAAGATGCTTAAAAAACTATGGGCAAGTGTACCAAGTGTTTTAAATGCAAAGTGTGGTCAAATGTTGAGATTTGATTTAGTTAATACAATTTAAGTAATAAAAAAATTTATTCCTGCATTATTTTTGAAAGCATCATCATTTTACAGCATTTTTACACAAGTGTCTAAAACTTTAAGCGGTGCAATAGCTTTGCAGGTAGGTTTTTTGAAGCATCTTGGAGATATTACCAAAGTTCTTCTGGATTTAGCTTGTCTCAGTTTGCCCTGTTGCTTCATGTCATTCCAAACAGACTGGATGATGATCAGATCAGATCTCTGTGTGGAGCACTAACTGTTATCAGCCTCCTTGTGCAGACAATAATCTCACTGTATAATTACAATTAATGACAAATAAAATGTTTGGAAATGTAATTTGATATTTCAAACTGACATCCTACAGAAATAGCTGGACTTTATACCTTTTTTCTATTTTACTAGTGTCCTAAGATTTTTGCACAAAGAAAGCAGTTCCGTTTTATTTATTTTTTATTTTTATTATTATTATTATTTTTTGCACCCAGTAATTTTAGATCTGTTACATGCATCCAGGGTGCAAATTTTAAGGGGGTTTGGGGATTGACCCCCCTTATTAACGCTTGCCCCCCCCCCCCCCCCCTTTAAAAGGTCAGCCTTTTTAAAACCGGGAAACAGTTCGCTCTGATCTGTATTTTAAATAATAATGTTAATAATTTAAATAATAGATAATATAAAATTATTCAACAGTTTGAAACTAAACCACCGATGGACACCGTAAGTGTTCACAAGTTTTCTTGTAAAATAGGTGTTTGTTTCTACATATAGCCTGAAACTAAAGCCAAATTAGACGCATAGTTTGTATAGTTTGACTTACAGTAACTACTAGCTAATCAGAGGATACAGTAGGTCAGAAGGCACTAACTATCTCTCAAAACACTGAAAACTTAAATATGTTTTATTAATAAATTAGATGCAACTTAAATAAATGCATAAATGACTGAAGCATGTATTACACAAACTAACATTACTGAAAAATTTGACCCAAACACAATCAATGTAAAATATTTACACACTGCATGCATCCGTATTGTCACTGAAGTACTGGAACAGTTTATAATCATGATATACAGTATGTACAGTAGACTGACCCATAAGTGACAAAACTGAATGTGAATGTGAAGTTTTTATAAGTTAGCTCTTGAATCATCCATTAAATGTGATATTTAAAAAATGTATACATGTTTATAACTGTGGACCACAAAACCAGTCATAACAAGGACAGCAGTCTGAATGCTTGACATTGATATATAGGTTTTTACATCAAGACAATATTTGGCCAAGACTATTTAATAATATGGAATCTGAGGGTTAAAAATAATCTATATATTTTAAAAAATTGTCTTTAAAGTGATTTTATGTGAAGTTTTCAGCAACATGTATTTCTAATAAAAAGTGTTGATATAATGTATGTACAATTTACTAAATGTCTTGGAATATTACATTTACTTATTTAGTATTACTTCAATTTTACTCATACAGTGTATTTTTGGCTATTCCCTCAAATATATTATTCATTCATTCATTTTCTTGTCGGCTTAGTCCCTTTATTAATATGGGGTCGCCACAGCGGAATGAACCGCCAACTTATCCAGCACGATTTTACGTGGCGGATGCCCTTCCAGCTGCAACACATCTCTGGGAAATCAAATATATTATAAATGTGCAAATTAACACTGATTTTGTGGTCCAGGGTCACATTTTTTGTAGCAAAATATTATTCAGAACCTCTAGTAAACAACCGTTTTGCACTGAGTTGTCTATTTAGAATCATCAGAGAATTGTGATATCTGTTTTAAACAAACAACCTCCTCAAAAATGTGATTCTCAGTTAAATAGTGCAGCTCTACTGTGTAAATATAGAAGTGAATATATTACACGCTAAAATCCAGCAAGCCTCATGTCCCTGAATTTGTCCCGTGTACTCTGGTTTGTCCTCAGGCATGTGGACAGCAGGCAGCTGAGGCCCGTGACTCAACTGGACCTGCTGTTTGGCCTAGATAAGATGAGAGAGTCCAAACAGGCCACAGCTACAACTGACCCAGCAAATCTGAGAGAGGTGCCTCTGGACTGAAAAACCTCTCGCTTTACACATTCACAAATTCTCTCTCACACTTCTTTTTTTTCCTCCTCATCTTTTTTTACTCCCTTTTAAATTATGTTTTTTGCCTTTTTCACATTTCTGTTACATTTCAAACATTATTACTTTTGCACTGTAATGAATGAAATCAGATATTCAAGAAAGTTATTTATAATAACACAATACTACATTGTGATTTTGATTAAATTATTTATAATAGCATTGTTAGTTGAACATTGTGTTTGTTGTATAGGGGTGTCCAAACATGCTCCTAGCTTCAAGGAAAGTGTGTTGGAGCTCAACTTTGCAGGATAGTGCTTGTCCAGGAACAAGTTTGGATACCTTTGCTGTAGAAACTGGACCACATTTTTTGTTTAGAGAGATTAGAAATCATTTGCTGTGTCTATGGAATTCAGATTTGCTGAAACACTTCTGTAGTCTAACTGTCTTATTAGGATGCGTGAATGTTAAAGTGAATGGTGCATGGCTAATCTTCGTTAACATCAATTTAGCAGTGATGAGATGACTGTGTGAATTTGTGTCAGGAGCATGTCTGAGTCATATTTCAACCTGAAATTCAAAACAAACACAAAAAACATTCTCTAGAATGTGTTCTGTTAAAAAGCAAAAAAATAATGTCATACACTCTTGCCAAAATTTACAGAAGATGCAAACTAAAATGACATTCAGTGTAACAGCAGTTTTATATTGTAGTCTTGTTATCCATTTTTAATCATTTGATGTCATATTAAAAGATTTAAAGAATCTCAGTGCAGCCCCCAAAATATGCTTTAAATGAATATAACTTTACCACTACATCTTCAAACCACTAGGTTTTACTTATTTGTCAGCAAGACATTTTTCGCCTATTATTCTAAGATGAATATAATACAGAATTTCACCCTCCTATTGTTTATAAACAAACAATTATTTAATAGAGACTTTAATTAAATTAAATATGCTTCTTATGTATATAAAATCGTTTTTGTACATTTTATTTGATAGGAACACCAACATTGGATGTCTCATCTTTTGACGTGTATACAAAAACAATAAACTTTATTTTTATTACTATATTATAATATTTGTTACAGCAGTGAGAATGAGAAAAATCTGTAACACTTTGCTATGCAGTGTTCCTGTAACATTTTAAATGGACCATTAAAAAAAAGAAGCATTTTTGTTAATAATAACATGTTCTAAACATAAACCAAACCTATAACTTACCCTATAGCACATTTTGTTAAATAATATAACCACATTTTGCTCAGCACTTGTTTATAAATGTATATGATAATGTTGTTACAAGGACACCTTAAAATAAGTGTATTCAATAAATTTCCATTTGTAATTTTTTTGGTTTTGGGTTGAAATATTTCTTCATGAAATGAAACTAATTAGACATTAATAATTTGTTTGTCATTAGATTGGAGGTATCTAAATGTGCCGCAAAAAAAAAAAAAAAAACTCTGAATGGATGGCTTTATATTAACTTGGAGCAAGGTTTAAAAAGGAACAAATCATGAGAGCCAAACGGTGCTGCATGTATCTCTACTGAGAATGAAGTCATGTTTACACTGGTTAGTGAAGGATGTTAAACGTCATCTTTATCTTCATAAGTGTGTTTTGAAAGGTTTCGCTTGGAACTTTGCTAATAATAGTACATCAAAGTATCAAACCAGCATTAGTTATCACATACTAATTTTTCAGCTATTAAAATGGCATCCCAGACTCATTGGAAATACATGCGTCAGGCTACATTTTTGCGAATTGTAAAATACATTCCTCCGGTTATGTTTCATTGCATGGTTTGGATGACAAATCCACAAGAGGGTGCTGTATACATTTTTGTGAATCTGAAATAAATAACCTAGGATGCATTTTGTTACCTTTCAAATACAAGTCCTTCTTGTATACATCCAGAAGAAGGCGGGGCTTGTCGTACAGATCACCTAGCGAACCACTTTTTAGCAGCATAGTGTTACCTTGATTTTACATTGCATTACTTTTTTTTGGAACCAAACAAAGTGAACTACTGAGAAGGCTGACCATGCCAGAAACGATTAAACTATTTATTTTATCAAAATATTTTCTAGCATGTTTAAGTGCGGTCAAACATATGTTTATGTATGTCTTTCAGTTTCACAAAAATGTAGACTGAAGCATTTATTTCCAATTAGCTTGTGCTTTGTTGCAAACTGGGCTTCTTTTTCAAAACTACCAAATTACTCCATTCTTACTAAGGTTTCTGGCCTTTCACCAGCTCTAAATGCAAAATATTTGCTGTTGCCAAACTGTTTCACAGACTTTAGCAAGTGTTTTTCTATTTGCACAATATTTGTTAGAAGCCAGCCATACGTCTCCATGTATTATTTTGATAATGTGTATAAGAAAAGCATGTCTGGAAGCTTAATTAACCATTCATCAAGCATTAGCTACTGAAATGGCAAATAAATGTATTCAGATTCAAGCCATGTGCATTTCCAGTGATTTGTCAGTATGGCACATGTAACATGTAAATGAAACAAATGTGATTGTTTGGCATACTGTGCCATATTTGGCTTCCTTTAGCGCTTTGGCACCAGATGACACCTTTAATGCAGCTCTGCTCCGCTTTCAATGTTTGTTGTTCTGGTTTGCTAATCGGGTGCTTGGTTGTTTTATAATGAGCAACCTGAACAGAGTGAAGGAAATTAGCTCAAAATCTTCTGCTTGCTGTTTACTATTACAATTACCTTAAGTTATTGCATAAAGTGTTCCCTGAAAAAAATTATATATATTTATTTGCTCGTTCAAATTGCTTATTTAAAATGAGCTGAAACAACACAATTCTTCAGTTTTTATTGGGACAACTTAATTTACAGTATGTTCAATCCACATAAATTTCTTAAAAGTGTTAAGTTGACAACATGAATGAATTGTGTGGAACCCTGCATTTTTTTGTGTTGTTCTTAAAGGGATAGTTCACCCAAAATGGATGAATGAGGACAAAAATTCTTCTATTTTGAAGAATGTTATGACAGTAGCCATTGACTTCCATAGCACTCCCCTCTACTATGGACATCAATGTTTAAAGGGATAGTTCGCTCAAAGATGAAAATGTACTCACTATTATGTTTTGAAAAATGTTAATAGCGCGTAACCATTAGCTTTGTCTCATTTCAGAGGCTGCGTCCTCCAAAGGATGCATTCCACGGGTGCTGCATTATCATCGTGGATCCTTTGCAGCCTTTAATATCCCAAAATTCATTGCGCGCTGATAATGGCATGTTTTAAAATAAATCTCGGGAATAAATCTATGAATTAGGTTTTATTTTGCTTAGATATCTAAACATATTTAAAAAAATAAAAAGAGTATGACATGTCTTACTAAAAAGCAATTTTTTAGACCGTTTACATTTTTATGTGTACATGTATGGATCAAAAGAAATATTTTACCAGCTTTTGTAAACCTTGCTTTGCCTTCAGATCACTTAATATAAACTACTGGTCAAAAGTTTAATAAATAATAATAATAATGATTATAATAATATTAATATTAGAGTGATTTCTAAAGGATCATGTGACTGTAGTAATAAGCAGACAATTCATCTTTAAAATCACTAAATAAAATTATTCAATAAAATGATAAACTACTTTTGAACAGTTATTTTATAGTGCAATAACATTTCACAGTTTTACAATTTATACTGCGTTTTTGAAGAAATAAATGCAGCTTTCGTGAGCAGAATAAGCTTATTGTAAACAGAATAAGCTTAATGTAAAACATTTAAAAATACTACTGCCCCCAAGTTTTTGACTGGTAGTGTAAGTTTTCACTTTGAAAAAGTCCTTACACATTTTATTACCACTTATTAATGGCAGCTGTTATGATTGCTTGATGACTAGATCTGTCCTCTGTACTGTAGATCGTTTTATTTCAAAACCCTCTCTTCAGCTTGTGTGGACTTGTGGGGACTCACCTTTAGATGCAATGAGAGACAGCTATTGACCTCCATAGCAAGGAAATCAAATACTATGGAAATCAATTGTTACAGGTTTTCAACATTTTCTTTTTTACATAACTTATTTTGTGTTCAAAAGAAAAAAGAAAAACAAAAAGGTGAACTGTCCCATTCAACCTTATAGTTTTCAATATTTTTTTTATGTTTATTTGTTTTTTCAGATAAAAATAGCTCATTGCCTATTAACTTAAACATAATATTTATATTTAGGTGCACTGTCTATTTAATGTTGGGATGGTTTCACTAACAATGATTTATTTATTTATTTTTCTTTTTTTAAATATCTGTAATATTTAGTTGCTTAAAGGTGCAGTATGTAAGTTTGACACCCAGTGGTTGAACTAGTTATTGCATTCCTGGATCAAAACAAATGCAAGGTCAGGTTCCCAGATTGGGGACCAAGAAGTGAGTGTTCTAAATAGAAGCACCGACACACAATAGAGGGAATAATTTCCATATTAAAGGGAGTTTTTGTTCTACCAACACCTTGAATTGATATATTAGAAATGGCTACTATTTCTTGCAGCTGAACAGAAAACTGACATTAAACACCTCAGGTAAACCTCCATGCTTTATTCTGTGTTAAATGCTAATAGTGCAACTTTGAATGCCATTTACATGACATGTATTGCCATACTACTAAAAGCAGCAGCAGATAGTTCACTTCAGATCTTGAAAATAAAATAAACCAATTGAAATTAAACTGTAGAACTGAATTAAAACCAACACATATCAGTGATTCAGCATGTACATTTAATAATGTTAAAGAGGAACCTTAGAACCCTACTAATGTATATGTATTAATTAGAGTATAAACCTTACTCTGAATCTGCATCTCATTTCACAGTCTGCTACTGTCCACCGGAGATCACGGGCGCATGCTTTGACAGGCTCTCTGAATGGATGAGATATGCGGTTTTCCACCAAGGCAACTCGGGGTGCTGAAATATAATTGGCTAAACTGGCATTGGGCGGGTTAAATGACCAAAACAAAGACAGCATTCAGGCACAAAAGACCCATTTTCAAAGCAGAATATCTGACTTCAGCATTGTTTTTCAGATAAACAAGAATGTTCACTTGGCATGTTTCTTATAGCTGCACACATATTATTGTATTTTTATGCTTTAGAAGAGTCAAAAACTTACATACAGCACCTTTAATCTTTTGGGGGGAAAATCAATCTATCATTCACCATGTTGTCGGAGCAAATATAAGACAAATGTTCTTTCATCAATAAATTACCACGGACTGAACGTGTTACATAAATTGTTTCCCTGAATCATAATAAATTCATCTGGAATGTTTAAAATCATTTTTATCAGAATCAAGTGCATTTCTCAGAAAAAAATGCCTTAACTGCCACCCCACATTTGAGATTCACACCTTAAGATTGTAGACGATCTATTCATATTATACTTAATTTGTCACGATTTTTAAAATGTACTGGGAAAAACTGCTTAAATACGGCTACAGTTAAGTGGCTAACATCAGTGTTTGGCCTTTTCACCATTTCTACACATGTACAGAATGTTCTGTTCTTAAAATATGATTATAATAAGCAGACATAAGAGAAGCGGTTGACATTCAGCTCTTTGCTCTACTTTGTGCTGCATCAAAACTGCATAACCTTTCTGTTTCAGCCGTGAGTCATTATTTTTCTTTGCATCACAAAGCTCTCTCTTCACGTCTGTCTAGCTGTTCCTCTGTAAACAGTCAAAAATAGACATATGGAGAAAAAAATAAAAAATAAATTGTATAAGTTAGTTTGTTAATATGGGGTAGCTCAAAAATAGCCATGTTTTTACTGCAAACTCAATGACTGATCTGTTGCTTGGCAGATTTTCTCTGTAAAAGTCTGATAACTGATATTTATATTAGTTTTTAATGCTCGAATATTGTGAAAGGGGAATTTTAACACCGATCAAATTTGAGGAAAGATGTTTGTGTCACCGTCTGCAGTAGGAGTCCACAAGAGGGCAGTGTGTATATTGCGCAATTTCTGAGACTGCTCTTTGAATGAACAGTTCACCAAAACACTAACTTGTGTAAATTATGCTAGTGCTTTCTTTTCATTGCAATGATAACTGCGACATAAACTGATGCTTTTAAAGATTCCAAAAGGAGTCATTGAGACTGTATAACAAAGCTCAATCCATGGTAATAATATAAGGAGTAGAGGTGTAGCCTGTTTTATTTTGGGTGAAGGGGTTGGGGGAAGGACCAGTTACCACTTTATTTTTTTGGGACCACACATCAAACAAAGAGGTATGAAAATGTAGAAATGTATGTGCAGAAATTAGGATTTTAATAACAAACATTAATGTGTATGTTACGTTGAATCTTAGCTGTATGTTGTATGCTACATTGAAT
Source organism: Danio tinwini (assembly GCA_903798205.1). Classification (NCBI taxonomy): domain Eukaryota; kingdom Metazoa; phylum Chordata; class Actinopteri; order Cypriniformes; family Danionidae; genus Danio; species Danio tinwini. The sequence continues at coordinate 23,585,721 of CAIGQZ010000427.1, forward strand.
CTCCTGTTCATATTCATGGACATGTTCTTTAAAGAAGCATTCATTCAAAAAGTGAACATTAACTGATGGTGCATATTTTTAGATCTTATAGCCAGTTACTTGACGCCATATACAGTTAAATCCTATTTGGACACAGTTTTCATAATTTTTTTTACAACTTTTTGCGATTAGCTCACTAAATTATCGCCTCAGTCACCTTTCAATTTGATATGAAAACGGTGGCCGACTTCGGATCCTCTCTGTCTTTCTCCGCAGTGTTTTTTTATTTAATCAGCAAACCACTGCTGTGCAGAGCGAGAGATCAAGGTGTGTGTTTGTCCATAGATTGTTATAATAACTGCATGTTTTCACTTCTTTGTGATAGATACAGTACACTTGTATCACTTGTCCCCAATGTCATGGAAGATCAATCTTTTCCTAGTGTTTCCTTCTCCAGCGAAAATGTAGCTCTTTTAACGGACATATCGCTATTTTAAAATGAACTATCAATATAAAACATATTACAGTGCATGTGGCATTAACCATACCATGCAATCATGGTAAATGTACTCATTTTAACTTTATATCGAGTGACTGATGAGATATAAACATCTTGTTGTCTTGTATTAAAATGCTTTACTATTTAATAATGACCCAACTTGTAAAATTTGATTTTTTAAATAATTATATTTATGCCATTTTAAATTTGAAAAACTTCCACAATTTTATTTTTTAACTTTAGCATTTTATGCTTGTACACTGTTAGACTTTTTATAGTATTTTTGTTGTAGCTTACTGGCAGCACGGTTGCCAGCAAGCTTCTGTAATTTTACAGTAGCCACTTTTTATATTGTGTTTTGCAGTAGAATTATTTAAACATGAACACAAAATCCCAGTACTCCTGCCTGGCCTGCTCACACCACTGTGATCTGAAACAAATCAGAGGGTAAAGAAATGTGTGAGAATTGGTCATGAGACTCTCTCAAATTGTTCATGACAGACAGCGTAACAACCAAATGAGAAACGATTATTCTTCACCATACTATTTAAATAAAGCAATTTACACAACATTTAAAAATGGATTTAAGGTAATAATCACATATAAAAGTTCACTGCCCTATCAAACTTAAATGTTTATGTATCTGTACTTAAAGCACAGCCTTTGACACAATAATAGTTTGTATCAGATACTATAAGAACATCTGCACTGTTTATGAATAGAGTAACATTCACCAATCTGTTACCTGGCTGCCAGTTTCTCCCTACACTAAAAAAATTTACCACCCAAACAAAATTTTCTAGTGATAGAAAATTTCATCTAATTTTCATCAAAATTTTTCAATTGGCCCAAATGAAATAAGGCAGTGTTTTTTTTTTTGTTTTTTTTTGTTTTTTCAATTGTAGCAACAGCCTGTAAACATTGGCTCAATGAAAAATAATGTGTTGAGCCAATTGAAAAAAACATGAAGTATGCCCAATCATGTAATTGGCCCAATTGAATATTTTAAATTGTTGTAACATGCTTCTTAGCTTTCACCTAATTTAAAAATGTATATTGAGAAGTTTACATTGCTAAAGCAACTTTACTGTATTATTTATTTTTCGTTGTCCCCGAAGAAAATGAATAATAAAATACACAAAATAGTGATACACTAAACACTGCCACATTTATTTAATTATTTTTATTTAACTGGCATTATTGTGAAAATACTTTCAGATAACAAATACATTGAACATTTCTGCAAAGTAAGCATTACAAAGTCATGACTTGTAGGCTTATTTGGCTCATTCATTACTCAAATACTATGCCTGTTTATGCAATAAAGTGGAATACTGCTATAAGTTTAGTATACAACTATATAATATTAGTCCAACATTTTAATTGTATGACTTTTACATATACATTTATTATTAGACTTATATAATGTTTTGAGCTGAGCTACTTGAAAAAATAAACCTAAAATCGCCTCTAGGGTTACATAAAATGCTTTAGATTAATGCAGATAAATGCTACAACCAGTTTTAAACAGCCGTGCATGCCCAAGACATCACACTGCCTGCACTGTGTTTGACAGATGATGTTATGTGCTTTGGATTATTAACTGTCCAAAGCCTTCTTCGTCCTTCTTTCTTCCTGTCATTCTGATACAGTTGATTAGTTCCATCCATCCAAAGATTGCTATTCCAGATGTTTTGTTTTGCTTTATCTTTTTATTCTATATAGGCTTATGAGTGGTTTGCACCTTGTGGTGAGCCTTCTGTATTTGCTCTTGCAAAGTCTTCTGATTGTAGACTCTGACAGTTTCACACCTTCCTCCAGAAGAGTGTTGTTAACATTACTGGGTGTTGTGAAATAATTTTTCTTTACCATGTGAGAATCCTTCAATCCTTCAACACTGTTGTGTTGCATGGACTTCCAGGCATTTTTATGCTGCTGAGCTCACCAATCCAATCTTTTTATATGTGCCAAACTGCTGATTTGGCCACTTCTAAAGTTACTTCCATCTCTCTGATGAATTTGTGTTGCTTTTTGAAGGCTAATGACTGTCTGATTCTCTTGCACGGATAGCTCCTTTGACTGCATGGTGTAGGTTCACGGCAACAGCTTCCAAATGCAAATGCCAAACTTAGAATTAAATACAGTCCTTTTACCTGATTAATTGATGTAGAAATACTGAAGTAATTGCCCACACCTGTTCATGAAACTGCTATTGAGTCAACTCTCCAATTGCTTGTTGTCCTATGAAAAAAGGGGAGGAACATATTTAAGGTGCAGTAAGTTATTATCTTCAGAAACTATTTTGGATATGCTGATTGAAAGTCTCTTCACATCCTGATAGCATCCAATTGGTAAATTTGCATCAAATTGGCATCACAAAACTGGTTATATATATATTTATTTTTAACTTTCAATTCAATTCATCTTTATTTCTAAGCCTTTAAGGGCCTGTTCACTTTTGTTTTATAATTTTACAATATCCGATCACAAGTAACCCATTTGAGCTTATGTGCTTTTGCCCACTTCCAAATGTACTCAAAACACGATTTAAAGGCACTGCTCTTCTAGCAGTGGACGTACATATGGTTGAATGCATTCAAACATCCATAAAATGCCATCTGTCAGCTGAAGACATGATCATTATCACATGTTGTGAGAAAGTGCACCAAGGCAAGGTATTCATACTTTGCTGCATTGTATCAAAACACATGGATTATAATCGAAATTTTGACGCCATCCCTTTTACTCGTTTGCTTTTCCACTCACTCAAAAGTTTGCCCAAACGGAATCTGTGCATGCAGAAATTAGCAGATTTTGAGCCCATCATTTAATCTATTTAATTATATAAAATCACTTTATTAGGTACACCTTAGTAGTATCGGGTTGGACCCCCTTTTGCCTTTAGAACTGCCTTAAACCTTCGTGGCATAGATTCAACAAGGTACTGGAAATATTCCTTTGGTCTATATTGACATGATAGCACCACGCAGTAGCTGCAGATTTGTCAGCTGCACATCCATGATGCAAATCTCCTGTTCCACTACATCCCAAAGGTGCTCTATTGGATTCAGATCTGATGACTGTAGAGGCCATTTGAGTACAGTGAACTCATTGATATGTTCAAGAAACCAGTCTGAGATAAGACACTGTGGTCATAAAGGTATGGACATGCTCAGCAACAATGCTCAGGTAGGCTGTGGCATTGACACAATGCTCAATTGTTACTAATGGGCCCAAAGTGTGCCTAAAAAATATCCCCCACACCATTACATGACCACCACCAGCCTGAACCGTTGATGCAAGGCAGGAGGATATATGCTTTTATGTTGTTGTTGCCAAATTCTGACCCAAATGTTGCAGCAGAAATTGAGACTCATCGGACCAGGCAACGTTTTTCCAATCCTCTATTGTCCTATTCTTCTGTTCTATTGTTTTGTTGAGACTGTGCGATATCCGCCTCAAGGTTGGACATGTTGTGAGTTCAGAGATGCTCTTTTGCATACCTCAGTTGTAACGAGTGGTTATTTGAGCTACTGTTGCCTTTCTATCAGCTTGAACCAGTCTGGCCATTCTCCACTGACCTCTGGCATCAACAAGGCATTTGCACCCACAGAACTGCCGCTCACTGGATATTTTCTCTTTTTCGGACCATTCTCTGTAAACCCCTAGAGAACAGCCCGTCTGGCACCAACAACCATGCCACATTTATAGTCACTTAAATCACTTTTTTTTCATCATTCTGATACTCGGTTTGAACTGCAGCAGATTGTCTTGACCATGTCTACATGCCTAAATGCATTGAGTGCTGCCATGTGATTGGCTGATTAAAAATTTGCGTTAGTGAGCAGTTGGACAGGTGTACCTAATAAAGCGGCCGGTGAGTTTATATGTTAATTCAGTTTTTGTTATTTTCAGTAATATTAGAATGAGTGTATAATATGTAAATATGTATATGGTTTATGTACAATACAGTTTGGAAACTGTTTTCTGTCTTTCAGTAGATATAATATATGAGAGACTTACTTTGTTTACAAAACAAGTGATTATAATTTGGATTTTTATTGTAAAACTTAAAATTTAAATAAGCATTTTTTATTTTATGTGTTAAGTTTTTAGTTGATACTCTCAAAATCATTCTGCATACACTGTAAAAATGCTGGTACCCAAAATTACTTCGTTATCCCAACACAAATTGATTAAGTTAACTTAATCGTTTTCACAAATTTAAGTGGATTAAAACAATTAAGTGGTCCCAAAATCACAAAATAATTGTGTTGTTTTAACTCATTTTAAATACATAGTTTTACAACAAGCAGCAAAAGTCATTTTTTGAGTGTATTGCACATTGATTGTGCAAAATTCTGAGCAGAAATAGAGAAAAAAATGTGCACAGATTCTGTATGGCCCTGCTCTTAAAGCCACAAGTCGTTGGTCATTCATTCAATTGTTGCAAGTAAAATCGCGTCAACAAACGTGATGTAGAGCTTGACAAAATAATATGCACAAAATCCAAACTCAAGAAATGATGCATTTGAACACAAAATAATGTCTGGTGGAACAAGGATTTCTCCTTTATTTGCACATTTGTGGGACAAGTAACACTGTCCAGTTCATGTTTTTTTTTTATGAATCAGTTAATCCAGATCAGAAACAGCATTGTGAATTATTTACAAATGAGACAAATCTACCATACAGTGATTTTACTTTCTCTTTCAAGCTTAAAAGTCCATGAGTTTGGAATGACATGAGAGTGAGTAAATGATCAGAGAATTTTCATTTCTGGCTGAACTAATCCTTTAAATCCTGCCCTGAGGCAGTAAGTCAAATCCACTGCTGGAAAAAAAAACTCTTCCTCCTAAATCTAGATCTCTTGTCTCTGCATGATTCTAGCCTTATGGATCTCATTTGAAGCTTGTGACATTACTGTAATCTTTATAAATGTGGCTTTGTACAATTTAGGTAAATGTTTTTTTTAAAGGTGCTGTATGTAAGTTTTTGACTCTTCTAAAGCATAAAAATACCATAATATGTGTGCAGATATTTAAGAAACATGCCAAGTGAACATATTTGTTTGACTAAAAAACAATGCTGAAGTCAGATATTCTGCTTTAAAAATGATTTTTCCGTGCTGGAACGCTGTCTTTGTTTGGGTAAAGTTAACCTGCACAATGCCAGTTTAGCTAATTATAATTTAGCACTCCGGGTTGCCTTGCTGGAAAACAGCATATTTTATTCATTCATTTAGAAAGACTCTGAAAGCATGCGTCCGTGACCGAAATGGACAGTATCAGACGTCGAAATGAGACAGATTCAGTTCCACATGAGGTTATTAATTAGCAAATTATATAAATATTACAAACGTAAACATTAGGTGAGCAGGTTACATTGTAACCGTGTGTCCTAACAACACACGTTGTGTCAAGATACGCAGTAATGTGCAGTTTATTTTGATCCAGGAGTGCAATACCTAGTTCAACCACTGGGTGTCAAACTTACTGCACCTTTAAAGTGTCATTGAGTGTAATAATCAGTACTTTTACACTGTAAAACCCAACAACTTTATCAAAATGAAATAAGTGTTGTCAACTCAAAAAAAGTTCAAATTACTGAAAGTTAATTTGAAAAGAGTTTTCAACTCAGTGTTGAAGGTAATGAGTTAATTATATACTTCAACTTAACTGGAGTAAGTTCACAGTACTCATATAGATTAGCTATTTAACTCAAATGGTTTGCAGCAATCGGTTTCCTCAAACGGTTTGAGTTGCTTTAACTTATTGGGTTTTACAGTATACTCAGTTGGTTTGAGTTCTCCTAACTTATTGGGTTTTACAGTATACTCAGTTGGTTTGAGTTCTCTTAATATATATTGGGTTTTACTGTGCTCAAATTGCTCCGTTTACTCAAATTGAGTAAGTTCACAGCACTCATTAGGATTAGTTTTTGAACCTAAATGGTTTGTTTCAAATGGTTTCCTCAAATGGTTTGAGTTACCCTAACTTATTGGGTTTTACAGTGTAATACTATGCAAATGTAAATTACTGGATATGTATATTATTTATTTGTTTGCTTGCTTATTTACTTTCTGGCCCATTTTTAAAGCATATATGAATATGTCCATGTTTATTATAGCTTGAAGAATTTAACAACAATACATACAAACCAGATTAACTGTATTCAAATATTATCAGAGATGCATCCTCGTGTGCACCCCCCCCCCCCCCCCCTTATATTTTTTGTTAAAGCTGATCTTAAGAGCTTTTTTTGATGTGTAATTGAGAGGAGGACACATGCTGTTTTACTGATTACTGCTGTTTTTAATATTGAGTTAAAATCAGAGCATCGTGTCTCAAAATAGGTTCAATGTACTAAACAGGAAAACATTGTCTAATCTACTTATAGCATGTGTGATTAAAAATAGCCTTTAAATCATCAGTGTTATCACCTTTATTTACAGTAATAGCAGTCTGTGTGCTGAGTAGTAACTTATTACATGTAATCTAGATTATGAATTACTTGTTCTTGTTGTAATTAAGTTATATAACATTTTAAAATACTCAATTGGATTACAGTTACTTTTTATTGATTACAGGTTTGCATATTATAATTGATGGTTTTAGTGATTAGTTATTGTAATATATATTGTAAAATTAAAGCTGGAAGACTAATGTCGCTTTCATGTTTAATAATGTTTGTTCATGTAACACAGGAATTCTCAAACATGTTTTCTGAATCTAACCTTATTTTTAAGGGTCAAATATTAAATTTAAGGTAATGTTTCGATTTATTAACATATTTGGATGTTGAAGTTTTTCTTATGTAATTCACATTCCTCTTAGGTAAATTAATAACTAAAAATATCATAATATTAATGACATGTTTAATACTTCATGTTGTTGATAAAGAATGAAATGTATTTTCTTTTTATTTCTAGTTCAGGCCAATATGTTTTAAAACAATGAAGATGATGTGAGTAAAATACTGGATTAGTTTTCCTTTTGGGGTAATGTAATTACAGTTAAATAATACTTGCCATAAATACTTTACATGAATTCAGCTGTTCTGTATACATCAACTTAGAGAAGCAGAGTGATATATATTTAGCAGAATAATAGTATTTTTTAACTAAACATTTATAATTGATCAGGACAACTGCATATACAGTACACAAGAAAGTATGTGATTGAGAAAATAGTTTAAGACAATAGACCCTTTTCACATTTCTGGGTTTCTCAGTAGCGGAAGTCGTCATATTTAGAGCACAGTGAATGGGAGAGCATAACAAATATTTTTTTACAATCCTATTTGCTGAAATAATAAAAGGAAAACTCCACGATGGTGCGTATCAAGACTTTCAGGAAAAAGGAAAAAAATACAGTAGTGTGACACAGAAGAGAGAATAACGACAAATTGACTCTCAGCCTCATAGCCGCTGCATTAGAAACATCAAGTGGTAATCCATTTTTTTGTAATTTGACACAAAGATGATATAATACATACATAAATATAACATTTTTTATCAGAATAATAAAAACTTTCAAGGATTTAAGATTATGATGACCGTTAATCGCATCATAACACTCTTGTAAAAAGGGTTCATATAAGGTTTAAAATAGCAGAGTATTTGTAAATAAATATTTAGTGTTGTTTAGATATTTTGCATATTAACTCTATTTTTCAACTAAAGATTTTATTCGTCTGACAACCACACATACTTAAGAAACAATGAAATGTAAATATGAAATATTAAATATGGTGTCATTAAAAACAATCTTTGAAACAATCCTTCGCCTTAGTCACTGATTAATCAGGGGTCACCACAGCGGAATGAACCGCCAGTTGTCAACTGTTTTATGCGGCAGATACCCTTCCAGCCACAATGGTTTCATAAATTATAAAATCTCAATTACTTACTTGATTACTTGGAAATCTCAATTATTTGTTTGTTGTAATTTCTAACCAGCAGTGTAATACAGTTTAATAGTCTTTTTAACACTGCATATAGTCTAGCTGCAACTACAGTAACTTACAGCTTCAATCAGAATTATTCAACCCCCTGATTTATTAGCCCCCGTTTATTTTTTTCCCCAATTTCTGTTTAACGGAGAGAAGATTTTTTCAACACAGTTCTAAACATAATAGATTTAATAACTCATCTCTAATAACTGATTTATTTTATCTTTGACATGATGACAGTAAATAATATTTGACTAAATATTTTTCAAGACACTTCTATACAGCTTAAAGTGACATTTAAAGGCTTAACTAGGTTAATTAGGTTAACTAGGCAGGTTAGGGTAATGAGGCAAGTTATTGTATAATGATGGTTTGTTCTGTAGACTATGGATAAAATAAATAGCTTAAAGGGGTAAATAATTTTAACCTTAAAATTGGTTTTAAAAATTAAAAACTGCTTTTATTCTAGCCAAAATAAAACAAATAAGACTTTCTCCAGAAGAAAAAAATATTATCAGACATACTGTGAAAATTTCCTTGTTCTGTTAAACATCATTTGGGAAATATTTAAAAAAAGAAAAAAAAATCAAAGGGGGTTCAATAATTCTGATTGCAAGTGTACTGTAACTCAGCTTCTTATGTGAGTAATGATGAGTAAACAACCTTTTGAAAGTTCCACTGCTAACTCAGGCCAATGGTATTGCTATTTAATCATATTCGTGCACAGAGGAACGCTGGTGTGCATCTTCATCTGACCCTCCATTTGTTTTCCGCGGATGCTGTTCTGCATCAATAATGAAAAACAGTGCTGACAGGAAAACCGCGTTCCCCTTAAGGCGGTTTTCCAAGTATTATACAGTGCCCTGCTGTGATTTAATTGATGCGTTCATGAGTTATTTTATTCATTTTAAGCGCCCGAGTGAACGCGTTGTCATCTTGCTGAGCACAAGTGCTAATGATACATTCGGTATGGAAGATGTTTGCTGGATTGCCAGCACCCGCTGACTACTACGGGAAGCAGGGACCAGAGTAATGAAGCTGAGGGCATCTCACAGTCCTCAGGGAGAAAGCAAAGCATCGGGAGCTCAATCCTGTTGTGGTTGCCTTTAGAAAGTGCAGAGGTGGTTAGAGGAATGTGTCAAGTAGAGATCCACCAATGGTTTAAATATGCAAGTGGAACCAGGACGTTTTTTGTTGTTTTTTTTTTGTTTTTTTTGGCTGATCTGTGTTTTTAGTAAGCATTAAAAAAGGTCAGAGATGCTGAAAATAGAGCACAGATGTAAAGTACCAACAGATCAAATACTGTAGCAGATGGCATGTGAGATGTATGGTTGTAAACACATTTTGAGAAGCAGTTACCCAGTTTCTGGAGGGTTTACAGAAATTTAAAATGATGTTGATATAAAGGAGCTGTTAAAAGTCTTGCAGCTACAGCGGAATGTCATTATGATCTTTTTATTGTATTTTGTCGCATGTGCATTTAGTGTGAACGCTGGAATGCCCAAAGTTGTAATGGTTTCTAATAGTTTTAAAACATTACAAAGGATCAAATTTTAATCAGCAAAAACCAATGCATTTATGTTAATGTGTTTTGGGACATCAAAGCATATTAATTTTAAAAGTAGTTAATTGGTTTTTGCGTGCCACTAATAGAAGGCAATTAGTTAGAGATCCAAAGGCCATTAGTTTCCATAAAAACCAATACAATTTCCATTAACTATTTAAAATAATTTCAAATTTTCTGATAGTTTCTTTTTTTAAGCAGGGAATCACCCAGAGAAAAACATGATTTTTCTGCATTAACCTTAACAAATAAAATCAATTAATTGATTGGTTGAGTTCACATAATGCACACTATTTCCTTTTTGCTGTTTGTTCAAACTGCTTATTTAATGCTTATTATGCTTATTATGAGCCGAAACAACACAATTCTTGAGCTTTTTTGGGGGAATTGATTTGTTCAATCCACTTAAATTTGTCGTAACTAATAAGCTAACTTAATTCCTTTCAATTGATTTCAAATCAAGTGTGCAGGACCCAATATTTTTCACAGTGTAGAGTGTCGAATGCTGCATCCCGATTCGAATACTATCCGTCCTAAATAGTATTTGAAAATAGAATTAGTATGTCCCAAATCGTAGTATGTTGAAAAGAGCTATGCCAAAGGTTCCCGGATGGTCTACTATTTCCGGTAAAAAATTTTAAGTGTAGAACCGTCCATACTCTAACTGCTGGTATTGATGACAGTACATTGCACATTGGACGTAAATTTGATTAGAACTGCAAACGTGGGTGAAAAATGTAAAATAAACCACAAACATGGCGGACGCACGATACCAAACCGTCAAGTAAAGAGGCTTCGATAAAGATGTTTGTATGATTGCTAATTAATGTCTAGCCAACTGGAAAATATTTAAATAGCATTTTCTGTATTATTTTTCATCTGCAACGATAATACTGAACTTATATAAAGACGTGTTTGGACATTAACGTCTGAATGCATAATTACCCAAAGGCCTGAGGAGATTTCTCTGCATGAAAGATTCGAGAATGGCAGATTAACCTACTGCTGCTTCTTTAATAAGGTAGGAAATTAAATATGACAGAAATGTGGATGATGTGTGGTTGATTGACAGGGCTTATAACAAAGCAACACCACGATCTGTTAACGAGGAAGTAGTATGTCTAAAAGCTTGCATGCTCTTCTGTTACACACTCATAAGTATATATTTTTCCTTCACAAGAAAGTACATACTTTTAGGGCGTAGTATAAGTATGCGAATTCAGACGCAGCATAGTTCAAGGGTACTCAACTCTGTTCCTGGAGATCTACGTTCTTGCAGAGTTCAGCTCCAACTCTGATCAAACACACCTGAACAATTAATTAGGCCCTGCACAACACTTGACAATTACAGGCAGGTGTGTTTGATGTGAGTTGCAACTGAAATCTGCAGGAAGGTAAATCTCCAGGAACAGAGTTGGTCACCCCATGGTCTACTTAATGGAGCTTCATTTTTTTTCTGTTGTCAAAGTCAGCCTTTAAATTTGAGAAATGTATTATTTTGTTTTTTAATTCTTCAGTGGTTTTGAAAAAAGATGGATAAGACACTTATGCTTTGGCATTTTTTTTCTTTTTGAGCACATGTTCAGACAGTCACTTGAATTTTTATGTGGGATATATGTTAAAGTTAAAAAATGTACTGGATATTTATCATTTCATTTGTGAAAATCTCTAAAGCTAAAATAAACATTTTAGGAATTATTAAAGGTGCTGTATGTATGTTTTTCACTCGTCTAAAGCATAAAAATACCATAGTATGTTTGCAGATATGTTTAAGAAACATGCTAAGTGAGCATTCTTGTTTATCTGAAAAACAATGCTAAAGTAATAATTTTCTTTTCGGCTTAGTCCCTTTATTAATCTGGGGTCGCCACAGTGGAATAAACCGCCAACTTATCCAGCACATGTTATACGCAGTGGATGCCCTTCAAGCTGCAACCCATCACTGGGAAACATCCATACAATCACATTCACACACATACACTACAGACAATTTAGCTTACCTTATTTATCTATAGCGCATGTCTTTAGACTGTGAGGGCAACCGGAGCATGCGGAGGAAACCCACGCGAATATGGGGAGAATATGCAAACTCCACACAGAAATGCCAACTGATCCAGCTGAGGTTCGAACCAGCTACCTTCTTGCTGTGAGGCGATTGTGCTACCCACTGTGCCACCGTGACAACCTGACGTAAGATGTTCTATGTTGAAAATGTGCATTATACGTGCCGAAATGCTGTCATTTGCCCAATGCCAGTTTAGCTAAATATATTTCAACAGTCCGGGCTGCCTTGTTGGGATACTGCGTATTTCATTCATTCATTTAGAAAGGCTCTCAAAGCATGCGCCTGTGACTGAAATGCGACCTCCGGTGGACAGTAGCAGACTCCGAAATGAGACGCAGATTCAGAGTTCCACATGAGGTGGTTATTTATTATAAATATTACAAATGTAAACATGAGGTGAGCAGGTTACATTGTAGCATGACAGTAATTTAAATACAGCCATTCAGAAGCACAGAATATGCACCCACTCACGAAATGGTAAGGTTTAGAATCTAATTAATACATATTAAACCTCTTTAGCATTGTTAAATGTAGATGCTGAATCACTGATATGTGTTGGTTTTGAGTCAGTTCTAAAGTTTCATTTCAAATGGTTTATTTTTGACATGTTGTTTAGAACAAAAACTAATTTTATTATGAAAAATATTTCTTCTACAGTGTGCCGTTGCTTTTATTTAGAACGCAATTTAAATTTGCCTTTAGGCTCAATCGTCATACTCGCTCTTGTTGGTCCTCAATCCGGCAACCTGCGCTTGCGTTTGTTTTGATTCAGGAGTGTCAAACTTACATACTGCACCTCTAATTTTGATCAGGGATTTTGGTGGTAGTATGAACAATACAAAGCACCAATTATTGTGCTTCTACTATGGTTATAACAGCTAAAAACATGTTACACTTCAAGACATTTTTCCGATTTTTGTGCAGGTTTCCATGCACGCTGCGCTATTCCATGATGCCCCATGTGAGAATTCATGAATGGGAGTGAAGCGATGCAATTGATGCCGGTAGGTCACATGACCATGACAAAATGGCGGATGTAGTCTGAATTCTATCCGAATTCCATTCATACTGCTCACATTCATACTGTATAGAACGTACTTTTCTAACAGTCGAGTGGTACATTTATATTCAAATGTAGTACCTACTGAGTAGTAGGTGGTTTCGGACGCAGCCTGAGAACCACTTTTTAGAAGGTGTAATTGCTTTAAGTTGGTGACAATTGCGATTGTAACACAACACAGAGGTCAACAATAGTTACACATGTACCTTTTTTTGTGTGTATAAATATTACAAGGGCAGATAAATTACAAAAAAGTGCTCAGCTTATTTATTTACAGTACAGTAAATACTGCTATATTTCATAAAACATAAAAACTAAATATTTCATGACTTTAAAGAGAACTTTACTGATCTTAAGCTGCTGGAATTTTACTCCCTCAGTATTTAAATGGAAGATTAAATGTTTTAAATGTCAACGCAGCATTTATTCCCCAGCGCATCGCTGTGTTTATTTTTAATTTTTATATGTTTGCACTATGTATAGTCACAAATTTCTCTCTCTTTGTAATAGTACCTAAGATTGTACATTACCGTGTGTTCCCTTTAATGGAGTGTCATGTTTTGCCCTCCTGCAGTTCTGAGGGGCATGTATGAATTTTCTGTTTGTATAATGAAGTTTGGTATATTAATATTCCTTTGATATTTAGAAAAGGGAAGACTCAAGGAGCGTAGAAGATCTTAGGAGAAGGCTCAGGAGCATTAGTGCTTACAGCATTTATATTGTGTGGTTCAAATCCCTCATCAGCCTTTAATATCCCAAGGAGGCATCGCTTCCTCAGACTTCTGCACTCTTCCATCTCAGATAAAGCTGAACTGAAATGTATGTGATGTGTTCAGCTGCAGATTAAGCCCTTGTCGATTACGTAATGCTTTTATCATGTTCCCAATTGCACAAAATAATCATGCAGCACAAGAAACCACCAAACATGTCATTCCTGATGAGAGCCATTAAGGCTTGTGAAGTAGAGGCGTTAAAAATAGCGTCATTCAGTGTATAGTCCTAAAAACTTTTTTCATACAACTAGTTCTCTGTGTTCTTTTCTGAGTTTTCAATCCATTGTAAAGTTTGGAGTTAAGTAAGTTAAAAAAGTTGAAGCTTAAATAAGTTAGCAGTTTGACGAGCATTTTAGAACATGTTAGCACAAGCAGTCAACAAAGTGCTAAGCTAGAAATGTGGAAAACCAAGCTAGAAACAGGCTAGCAGTGTGAAAAGCCAGACTAAAACCATGCTAGTAGGATGTTGAATATCGGTAGAAACATGTATATGTTGGTTTATTTTCTATATATTTTGCTTATATATATATGCATGTATATATTTATGTTTGTACATATGCGTATATTTGTTCCCCTCTGTCAGTGCTGAATTCATGTTGATGATGGTTGACCATGTTTGTTACATTATTTAAGTGTAGTTAAAATATTTAATTGAGTCATGTGACCGTAGTACTTAAAAGAGACTCTAGACGCACCTGTTCACTGTTACTCTGATGAAGGCATTTGTTTGCCGAAACGCATAGGTTTTTATACGATATAGCCATGTGAATAAAGGCTTTTTACAATTTTTCGAGTGCCTTGGACTGATTTCTGTTGTTGTTTCAGGTGAATCCCTTACCCAAAGAGTACCGACTAAATATTTGAGTTACCCCTGAGCGCTTTTTGTTTATTTTTGGATTAATAGGTAGAAACATGTTAGCAGTGTGTTAAATAGAGCTAGAAATTTTGCTTGAAACATATGCTTGAAACATGCAGCGTGGTAAATATAGCTAGAAGCATCCTAAAGGCCAATTTATACTTCTGCGTCAAGCGCACGCATATGCTATTGCGCAGCCTACGCGTGGACTCATAGCCCCTCGCCGTAACCGTCGGCGACATTGACGCGCACCTCTCAAAAAATGTAACGCAAACGCGTAGCGCAAGCTCTGTGATTGGTCGGCTTGGTAGCGCTGACGAGTGTGGGCGGAGGTGAAAGCCACGCGCCCGATGCAGCGAGTGTTTACAAGTGTGGAGTCCTGTGAAGGAGCTCCGGATGGAGACTGTTGTTTTGTGTTTACCTCATGATTAAAGTTGTTGCACGTCTGCCGGTTCCCACCTCAAAATGAGCGAATTTGAGCCACTTGTACATTAAGGAAGTGTTCAGAAAAAAACAAAACACCAGCAAAGAAACTCGACACAGAAAAAACATAAACACCTACATGCCAGCTAGCATTTCGGAAGTGTATTGCAGAGAAACAGAAACAGCGCGCAGAAGTATAAATGCACGGCTACGTGCAAGACATACGCTGTGGGTTACAACAATCACTTGACTCAGAAGTATAAACCAGGCTTAACAGTGTGTGAAAAGCTATGCTAAAAACATGCTGTCAGTATGTTAAATATAGATTTTAGCAATAGCCTATTTTAAATACAGAAATGCTAGCATATTTGAAAATGACTAGAAACATGCTAGCAATGTAAAACGCTTTGCAAAACACATGCTTGTATTATGTTAAATATAATAGAAACATGTTTGCAGTATGTAAATTGAGCTAGAAACATGCTAGCAGTTTTGAAAATGATGCTAGAAACATACATTGTGCTAAGTATGTAGCATGTGACAAGCCATGCTTAAACATGCTAGCGGCGTTAAATCTAGATGTTAGCAGTAGCCTGTTTTAAATATAAAATAATGCTTGTACTTTTGAAAATGATACTACAAACATGCTATTAGCAGTGTGAAAGCTTTGCTAAAAGACATAACATGCTTGTATTATGTTAAATATAATGATGCTAGAAACATGAATTGTGGTAAGTATAGCTAGAAACATGTTAACAGTGTGAAAAGCCATGATAAAACATGCTTGCAGTGCAATACATATAGGTAGATATGTGTTAGCAGTTTGTTAAATTCACCTATAAACATGCAAGCAGGTTTAAAATGATGCTAGAAACATGCAGTGTGGAGAGTTTAGCTAGACACATGCTAACAGTATGTAAAGCTATGATAAACACATGCTAGCAGAGTGTTAAATTAAATGTTAGCAGTGATAAATAAAGAAATTATTTTAATTTTGAAAATGATGTTAGAAACATGCTAGAAGTGTAAAAACATTTAATTGACATGTTATTTAAAATTAACCTGCTTCAACTTAAATATTTAAGGTAGCAACATATTTTTTTATTTACAGTACAATGACTTTTTCAGATTTTTCTCTTTTCTTTTGCAGAAACCAGGATGCCGTTACAGCTTTATTTTTCTTCTTTATTATTCTCATTTTGAATAAAAAACATGTTAACAATGTGATAAGCCATGCTAGAAACATGCTTGCAGTAAGGTAAACATGAGTAGAATTACCTTAACAATATGTTAAAATGCAACTATAAACATGCTAGCAGGATTGAAAATGATGCTAGAAACATGCATTGTGTTAAGTATAGCTAGGGACATGTTAGCAATGTGAAAAAAACATGGTAAAAACATGCTTGCAGTTAGGTAAATATAAGTAGAATTCTGTTAACAATATGTTAAAATGCAACTATAAACATGCTAGCAGGATTGAAAATGATGCTAGAAACATACAGAGTGGCAAGTATAAAAGCATGCTAACAGTGTGTGAAAGCTATAAAACATACTAGCAGTGTTAAATACAGAAATGCTAGTAATTTTGAAAATGATGCTAGTATGTTAGCAGTGTGAAAATATTTGCTAAAAATATGGTTGTAATATGTTGAATAGAGTAGAAACATGTTAGTATGTTAAATAGAGCTAGAAACATGCTAGCTGTTTTGAAAATGATGCTAGAAACATGCATTGTGTTAAGCTAGAAACATGTGTCACCAGCGATCTAACCACCAGAGATTGCTGGAATACATTCACAAACACATAGGACTACAAACCCACCATGTTATGGACTACATATTCAGTCATGCAGCACACACACACACACACACACACACACACACACACACACACACACACCTGCTTCAAATCTTCTCTGATTAGACTTTCACAGATGAAGCTGCTCTAGTACTGCTTGCATGGACTATACTGTAAAGTCAGCACACAAACACACAGAAGTGGCTGAGTCTTGTCTACTGTTAGTGACACTACAACGCATTCCTGGTTTGTTTTCCTGTGTTTTGATCCTTGCCTCGATTATCTGTGTATTCTTGTCTGCTGCCTGCCTTCTGATGATCTGCCTGTTTTCTGACTACGACTCTGGATTGCCCTTATACATCTGTTTGCTTCTGTGTTGACAATTGCTTACCTGACCCTGCTAATAAACCTGCATGTGGATCCGCACCCTGTTGTCAGCGTCACATCCCTGGTTACAGTTTAGCTAGAAACATGTGAACAATGTAAAAAAGCTATGCTTAAAACATGCTAACAGTATGTTAAATGAGATGTTCACAGTTTAATACAAAAATGCTAGTAATTTTTAACAGTATGCTAGAAACATGCTAGCAGTGTGAAAATATTAGCTAAAACATGCTTGTAATATGTTAAATATAGTAGAAACATGTTAGTATGTTAAACAGAGCTAGAAACATGCTAGCAGTTTTGAAAATGATGATAGAAGCATAAAATGTGTAAAGTATAGCTAGAAACGTGGACAATGTGAAAAGCTGTGACATGACAATATGAAAAGCTAAAACATGCTAGCAGTATGTTAAATCTAGATGTTCACAGTTAAATACAGAAATGCTAGTAATTTTGAAAATGATGCTAGGAATACGCTAGCAGTGTGAAAACATTTGCTAAATACATGCTTGTAATATGTTAATATAGTAGAACATGTTAAATAAAGGTAGAAACATGCAAGTAGTTTTGAAAGTGATGCTAGAAACATGCATTGTGGTTAGTATAGCTAAAAAACATGTTAACAATGTGAAAAAAACATGCTAAAACATGATTGCAGTATGGTAAATACAGGTAGAAATGTGTTAGCAATATGTTAAATCCAGCTAGAAACATGCTAGCAGTATGTTAAATCTAGATGTTTACAGTTAAATTCAGAATGCTAGTAATTTTAGAAATACGCTAGCAGTGTGAAAATATTTGCTAAAAAGATTCTTGTAATATATTAAATATGGTAGAACATGTTAGTGTTAAATAGAGCTAAAAACATGCTAGTAGTTTAGAAAATGATGCTAGAAACATGCATTGTGGTAAGTATAGCTAGAAACATGTTAACAATGTAAAAAAACATGCTAAAAACATGCTTGCAGTATAATAAATATAGGTTGAAATATGTAAACAGTATGTTAAATGCAGCTATAAATATGCTAGCAGGTTTGAAAATGATGCTCGTTAAAAACGCTAACAGTGTGTAAGCTTTGATAAAACAAACTAGCAGTACATTAAATACGGACATGCTAGTAATTTTGAAAAGTATGCTAGAAACTTGCTAGGAGTGTAAAATATTTGCTAAAACATGCTTGTAATGTGTTAAATACAGTAGAAACATGTCAATATGTTAAATAGAGCTAGAAACATGCTAGTAGTTTTGAAAATTATGCAAGAAACATGAAATGTGTAAAGTATAGCTAGAAACGTGAACAATGGGAGACGCTATGCTAAAACATGCTAACAGTATGTTAAATCTAGATGTTCACATTTAAATACAGAAATGCTAGTAATTTTGAAAATTGTGCAAGAAATATGCTAGCAGTGTGAAAATATTTGCTTAAAACATGCTTGTAATATGTTAAATATAGTAGATCATGTTAGTGTGTTATATAGAGCTAGAAACATGCTAGTAGTTTAGAAAATGATGCTAGAAACATGCGTTGTGGTAAGTATAGCTAGAAACATGTTAACAATGTGAAAAAAAACATGCTTGCAGTATGGTAAATACAGCTAGAAATATGTTAGCAATATGTTAAATCCAGCTAGAAACATGCTAGAAGATTTTAAAATGATGCTTGAAACATGCAGTGTGGTAAGTATAGCTAGAAACATGCCAGCAGTGTGTGAAAACCCTGCTGAAAAATCCAGCTTAAACCAGCCTAAGTTGGTTGGCTGGTTTTAGCTTGTCGACCAGCCTGGTTTTAGAGGGGTTTTGGCCATTTCCAGGCTTGACCAGTCAAAACTAGCTATGTCCAGCTTAAACCAGGCTGGTCAAGCTGGTTTTAGCTGGTTTAAGCTGGTCATTTTCCAGCCTTACCAGCTAAAACCAGGCTGGAAATGGCTGAAAACCAGCCTAGAAATGGCCTAAATCCCTCTAAAACCAGGCTGGTTGACCAGCTAAAACCAGCTAAAGCTAAAGCTTAGGCTGGTTCAAGCAGTTTTTTTTAGCAGAGAAGCTATGCTAAAACATGCTAGCAGTATGTTAAACCTACATGTTCACAGTTAAATATAGAAATGCTTGTAGTCTTGAATAATTGTGCTATAAACATGCTAGCAGTGTGTTAAATATGGATGCTGGCAGCTTATTTTAAATAGAAACATGTTTTTCTCTCTTTTTTTTTCAGAAACCATGATGCTTTTACAGCGTTTATTTTAGGTTTTATTTTTCCCACCCTGAATATAAAAAAATATAATAAAACTTGAGGCATAATTTATGTTCCAAAGTATAAATGTAGTGTAGACAACACACTCTAAGCCAAAGTAAACAGTTTGTACCTGTGCAGAAACAGGTACAAATATAGGATACGATGAATAAATCATGCAAGTAAATGGATGACTTGTAAAAACCATAAATGCCTTCCCACAAAACGGCTTTTGCCACGAATAGAGAATTCTCCAGTAGTGATGACCTTTCCTGATGACAGGATGCGGCTCTATATTTGTGTCTTGGTTATATCAAAGCTCTAGATCTTAATATGAAAATGATTAGGATGTCCAACCGCTCACTCACTCTCTCTGTGTTTCTCTCTCGTCTTCTGAGCAAAGCTGGAGTCAGGATATAAAGGCCGCTGTTCCATTACCACTGCTGATTGAGTCTAGGGGCGTTTTGAGAGGTTTTCAGATGAAAGTAGTTTAAAGGTTGTGTGTGTGAGACAGGGATTTGAGAGACCCTTTCAGACATCAGATAAAGGTGGGTATTGGAGACTTTATAGAATTGTGTGTGCAGGTCTTCGGGTGTGTGTTTGTTTTGGTAGCTAAATCGTATCTTGAGATATTTTGTATGTTTGTGTGCGTGTGGTGTGTGTTTGCTACAAAGAGAGGGCTGTCCTTGATCTAAAACCTCTTTAATCCACCAAATCAAAGTAGAGCCATGTATCATTAACTGCGAACCCAGCTTCCTGTGTGTATCTGAAGCAGAGAGTCAAATACTGATCCAAATCAATCTTTTTTTCTAATGTTAAAATCTGATTAAAGGTGTTTTTCCAGTGTTTTTTTTTCTTGTTTAATGTACAGTGCTTAGCATAAATGAGTACACCCATCACGGATCTCTCTTTTATATAATAATAATATTTTTTATAAGACTCTTTACAGTAATATATTTGTATATATACACTCACCCGCCACTTTATTAGGTACACCTGTTTAACTGCTCGTTAATGCAAATTTCAAATCCGCCAATGACATGGCAGCATTGCATTTAGGCATGTAGACATGGTCAAGACGGTCTGCTGCAGTTCAAATCGAACATCAGAATGGGGAAAAAAGCTGATTTAAGTGATTTTGAATGTGGCATGGTTGTTGGTTCCAGACGGGCTGGTCTGAGTATTTCAGAAACTGCTGATCTACTGGGATTTTCACGCACTACCATCTCTAGGGTTTACAGAGAATGGTCTGAAAAAGAGAAAATATCCAGTGAGTGGGTTCTGTGGGCACAAATGCCTTGTTGATGCCAGAGGTCAAAGGCGAATGGCCACTGGTTCGAGCTGAACTGAAAGGCAACAGTAACTCAAATAACCACTCGTTACAACTGAGGTAAGCAGAAGAGCGTATCTGAAAGCACAACACGTCAAACCTTGAGGCGGATGAGCTAGAGCAGCAGAAGACCACACCGGGTGCCACTCCTGTCAGCTAAGAACAGGAAACTGAGGATACAATTTGCACAGGCTCACCAAAATTGGACAATAGCAGATTGGAAAAACGTTGCCTGGTCTGATGAGTCTCGATTTCTGCTGCGACATTCGGATGGTAGAGTCAGAATTTGGTGTCAACATCATGAAAGCATCCTGTATCAACAGTTCAGGCTGCTGGTGGTGGTGTAATGGTGTGGTTGGATATTTTCTTGTCACACTTTGGGAACTCAAAGCCACAGCTTGTGTATTGTTGCTGACCATGTCCATCCCTTTATGAGCACAGTGTACCTGTGACAATGAGTTCACTGTACTCAAATGGCCTCCACAGTCACCAGATCTAATAGAGCACCTCTGGGATGTGGTGGAATGGAAGATTCGCATCATAGATGTGCAGCCAACAAACCTGCAGCAACTGCGTGATGCTATCATGTCAAAATAGACCAAAATCTCTGAGGAATATTTACAGTACCTTGTTGAATCTATGCTATGAAAGATTAATGCAGTTCTGAAAAAAATTCACGGGGGGGGGGCTAATAATTCTGACTTCAACTGTACATATATTCATTCATGCATATTTTAAATATTTGTATAAATATAAGATATACAGATATTATATACAAAATATAAATGAAAATACTTGACAAGACTATTTTAACAGTAAGAAATTATCTGAGCACCCTAGCATCAGTGTGCAACACCTTAGCTTTATAGTGTTTTACACTATAAAAATGTATAGAAAAATACAGTTTACAATGTATAGAAATACTAAAAATGTAAGAAATATGAAAACAATAATAAAAAAATCCAGCAGCAGTGCTTATAGTTTGTTGCTAAAATTAATACATTTTTAATAAATCAAAAATTACACACTTCCCCTTAAAAATAACATGCATCTCTAATTATACCGAATGTACAATGCAATAATCTCTTTTGACGACTTGTTTCAGATCTGTGTATGGCCCGGTTGACATCCCAACACCCTTCATGCACATACGCCAGGGCAGCGCAGACCGAGCCGTGCATGTGTCAGTTTGATGGGCATGAGTCAAAGTGACAGCTCTATTAGAGATGTTAATAGAACAGGACAAAAGCCCAGCACCCACTCAGGAAGCAGGAGATGGGGTAATGATGGCTAATTAACTCACGGGAGCTTCTCCTCTTTCTCCTTCACGAGGGAAGAAAATATGACTCACAACACAGTTGACCACCTGCACACACAGATTACGCGAAGTTTTAAATGTGCAAGGAGGAATTGTTGAGCTTTATTTGGGATCAGAGTTCTCAGAATGACTCACCGGCTGCACACACTCACACACAGCACAGCACAGCGAGTGTTGACATAAAAAGTCTGTGCTACCTGAAATTGTACACGTGGGTGTATTATTTTAATTCTTGAATTTGTAGTCTGGAGGCTGTTCTTTCATTTGATGTCTGGCGGTTCGAGCAAGAGGCACATACTATAAGGATATTGACTGTTAAATGAGGAACATATTGAATATTGGGCTACCTTTATGTACAGATTTGATCTTTTCACCCTGTCAGTTTTTTTTTTTTGTCCCATCTGTGTACATGCATTTTATACACAACTGGTACCTCATAACTGTTTATATTAATCCCTCTTTCAAATGATTCTGTAATTGCTTTGCCATCATTATTCTTGATCATGAGGTTTTAAAAGGCAGTGATTTATTAATAATTATGTTTTATAGATTATTATTTATTTTAAACAAATTATGTCTGTGGTACCATTATTACTTGACAGCATGGTTAAGTTATAAACTGTAATGCATTATCACAGAGAAAATTTCGATAGATATGTGGTGTACTTAGGAAATATTTATGGTGTGTTCAATTAAAAAAATTATTAATTATAGCAACTAACTACACCTGACACAAGTCTAGTCGCCTATCCAAGTTTTAACAACAAATAATAACTTGACTTCTAGTTGCACATTTGGTATCAGAAGTGGCTTATATGAAAGGCAAAGGCCTATAGATTACGCTTATTTTACCAATATAAAATATGATTGTGCTTTGATTTTTAATTATTTAAATAGAACAGTAAGGTCTGACTTTGCTTAGACAAAAGTCTTGTCACTTAACAGAAATAATGTACAGTATAGAATATAAAGTCATGGTGCAGTGGAAAAATAATTAATATTGTGTATGACTTCCATGAGCTCGGAAGGACTGCATCCATACATCTCTGCAATGACTCAAATAACTTATTAATAAAATCATCTGTAATGGCAAAGAAAGCGTTCTTGCAGGACTCCCAGAGTTCATCAAGTTTGTTTGGATTCACCTTCAATGCCTCCTCCGTCATCTTACAGACATGCTCAATAATGTTCAAATCTGGTTAGTGGGCTGGCCAATACTAGAGCAGCTTGACCTTTTTTGCTTTCAGGAACTTTGAAGTGGAGGATGAAATATGAGGAGCGCTATCCTGCTAAAGAATTTGTAACCCTTGTAACCCCAAATCATGATTTTTTCCTTCACCAAACTTGACTGATTTCTGTCAGAATCTTGGGTCCATGTTGGTTCCAATAGGTCTTCTGCAGTATTTGTGATGATTGGGATGCAGTTCAACAGAATCCACCTTCTGCTACTTTCCCAAGTGATCAACTAGAAGTCAAGTTATTATTTGTTGCTCTTACAACTGGGAACGATGACAAGTCAGGTACAAGAGTCAGGACAAGACTTTTGTCAGGTAGTGTATAAGCGCTGTTACTGCAATTGTAAAATAATCAAAACAATGGCCTAAAAAAAGCTAATTAGAAAAGATGAAATTATATATTATTATTTTACTGATTTATTGAGATGACAATCTAAAGATATGTGTTACATGTATGTTGTATTGCTTAAATTCTGAGAGCAACAAATTTAATTGGAAGGCTATTGGTTTGGATTTTCAATGGAAAATTTAGACATTCTGTTCTACACTCCATACCAGTTGATGGCAGTAATGCACCAAGCCTGTTTGCCAATTGCCAATAAAATCCAAAAGAAGAAAAAATTTGTATTGTGGCACACAATACAAACGCTTTCAAGTACAACCCTCAAAACTCAGGTAAGAAAAATGTAGATTATTGAGATTGACAATGGTGATACAGAAGCTGAATATGTACCATCTGTTACCATCAATATACTGCAACTTTTTTAAAGGGTAATTTTGAGAAATGTCTATGAGTATTTGTTATGCTTATGTTACATGATGCACTTGTGAACTTTATATTTTCAGACCCTTCCACCTAATTATTTAGCATTCATTTATAAGTAATTTAAAGAAATTAGAGATTGAATGATATAGTATGATTTAACTGATTTACTGAGAAGACAATCAAAAGATATGTTGCATAGATGTTTGTTGTATTGCTTCAGTTCTGAGAAAAACAAATTGATTTGGAAGGCTATCGGATTGGATTGGATTTTCAATGGATACATTAGACAATCCATACCAATATATTCCTCAGTTTAGCAACAATTAAAGAGCGACAGATAATTTATCATTGTAAATAGTAGATCTTGTGGGAATTCTAACAGCTCTAAACTAGATACGGGAAAATAAAGTGAATGATGCTGTAATTGCAGCAAACGGCTGGCCAGCTTTTTTAAATATTAAAACTGTTAAATAATGTTAATATTATTAAAAAAACTCATCAAGTTTTTAGTTTACATGAGGAGGGCTTAAATGTTGGTTTTGTTTGGGTTCCTGTACATGTAGGAGGAGTTGAGGAGAATGAAACTGTTGGTAAGCTGGCTAAATTATCATAAAAACTGTGGATTTAAATATCCCCATAATTAAAGCAGAAAGGGAAAGAGTATTATTAAATCACAAATGATGGACAAATGGCAACAATACTGGGATCTAAATGATGCGGATAAATATTTATGTAATATCCAAGAAAAAGTTATTCTCACCTGTCTTAAAATAGGGCATAATAAACTGAATCAGACACTACACATGACAGGCAAGCAACCAACACATTTATGTGAAAACTGTAAAGTAAAGGAATTAGCAGCACATGTATTATTAGAATGTAGAAAATATGAGAAAGAAGTGAAATGTTTCAACTAAAAGAGAATGACAATGTAAATAATAATATTCAGAATCTCTTAGAAGAATCCAGAATATGGTTAAACATCCTATAAATTATCTCAAAAACACAGGTCTGATGCATAGAACGAATATAT
>CAIGQZ010000427.1:23627941-23640350 GCA_903798205.1 Danio tinwini
TATTGTATTGTATTGTATTGTATTGTATTGTATTATGTTATATTATGTTATATTATGTTATATTATATTATATATTCTTATTTAGTTTTTCGTTGAATTTTGATTTGGTAGAAATATCATGGTGTCAATACTACATCAAAACAATCCCATTTGCCCGTTTATTTATTGGTGTATATTACAAAAACTCAATTTGGTAAAACAGACACATCCACATGCAAGTAGAAAAAAAAAAAAACACCAGCAAATTATGTCTTTAAAGACCACCTATTTTATCCCCGTTTTCAAAATTTAAGATAAGTCTTTTGTGTCTCCAGAATGTGTCTGTAAACTTTCAGCTCAAAACACCTATCAGATTGTTTATTTATTTAGAATTTTCTGCTCTACACACAATGTAGCTGTTTTTGTTGGCTGTGCCTTTAATACTAGTTCTCCCCGCCCACCGTGCCCACGTGCCTCTCAAAGTGTGCCTCCATCTCCGCCTCGGCTGCGTCAGATAAACAGCACAGTGACAGACATGAATGAAGCAGATCTCATGTAACGTTTGTGAGACATACTACAATAAGAACTTTCCCAATTATTATTTGATGTATTTGTTGTGGAGTTGCAATGATAATGCACACACACACACACACACACACACACACACACACACACACACACACACACACACACACACACACACACACACAGCACGCGTTTAACTCAAATGTGCTAATGTGACAGGAAACACGTTAATATCCACTGCTGTGTGGATATCTGTTATGTTAATGTACAAAATAAACCTGATTAAATGTCCACAAAGTGGGATTGAAGCGTCTTCTTTTATAATTGTACTGACATGTGGCTGTGGTGATAAAGACTTTAAAATCGCTGTATTTCATTACAAACATGCACTGTTTTAAAAATGTTTTAAACTTGTAAAACTCATTCTTGATCACATTTGATGCTGATTGATGATCACAGCGAGCTGAACAGATCTTTTGATCTCAGTTGCTTTGCGCGTCCTGTCTTGTGAATATTATTATATGCGTTACTACAGAGGCATGTTAATATGCGGCTGTCAATGAAATCGGTGAGCGGAGAAACCACACTCCTACATCAAGTTGCGGTGGGCCTCAAATGGGAGGGAATTGGATCCTATTTTAACGTCAGGAAATAAAAAAAGAGACTTTTTGTGTTTCTATCACTGCAACATGACTGTGGACACACTATACCTACACACATACCTACATACCCCTATATACATTTCTGGAGAGCATCAAATATGTCCCCAGACCTTTTTTTTTTTTTTGTGAATCCATCAGAGGCCACTGTGTACACTTTTTGAGATCTCAAATTTCTCTCACGAGTGCCATTCGCACCTACTCTTCTCATGTAAATCCACCAGAGGCTGCTGTCGACTGACTGACTGATCGACCCACTCTCTTCCTTCCCTAAACCCAACTGACAGCGTTTTCAAAAGCAGTCCAAAAAAAGAAAAGCCCCCTGTATTTTACCACGTTTTTAGATTTTACCACATTCTCTCCCTGTTATTGACTTGTTTATTTTATTTTTTGGCTTCTGTGTTTGTCTTACCTGCTTACCTGGAACCGTATTTCCCTGACTTGAACCCTGTCGTTGTGGTAAACTTCTCTCTGTGTCTCAAGTCCGCCGATGTAACGATAAGCTACTGGACAAACTGGTAACAGCAGAAACGCAGTCTGCTGCTAGTGCGATAAGGAACGACATCATACCTCCTCATAGTGTTCATTTTAAAGAGGAAATGCAGTCATACATACTTCTGGCTACATAATTTGCAGTCTTCAGAAATGTATATAGGGCTAGGTTTTCAGAATGAGCCTATGTTGGATTTGCTAATTATACAGTAACTATTGGTCGGTGAAGTTGTAGGTAACCAAGATGAGTTTTTTAACACCCTGATTACACGATTGCTTTGTATTTTGCATATTATTCGCCTAAATAAACTGATGATTAACTGTGAAATGGAATTACTGTATATAAGATAGCTAAATTACCTTAACATGTAAACATTTACATCCGTAGCAGGAAAAACAAATACCATGGAAGTCAATTGTTCAAATTGTCTTCATTTGTGTTCAACAGAAAAAAGAAAATCAAACAGGTTTGGAACAAGTGAAGGGTGAGAAAATGATGACAGAATTTTTATTTTTGTCTGAACTATCCATTTAAAACTTACAAGAAAGTTGACTTCTGATAAACATTATGTAAGTTAAATAGGTTGCAAAGGGCAATTTCATGAACTATGTGCTCTGTTGTTCAGTTTGACTCATTCTCTTAAGACCAAGCTGCTTCTAAAAAAAATTCTTATAATCAGCAGGTGTAAAATAATATTTCACACCCGCTCTTTATAATTTCACATTACATACAGCATGCATTTTTACCGGATGGCTTTTATGACAGATGTCATTATATTCCACAGTCTCATTTTTTGCCTCTTTCCATTTTTGCCTCTGCTTCTTGCCGGCGAGCTTGAGCACGTGTTCATTCAGGCTGGTGTTAAGAAAGCCGGGTGTCAGCAGGAATCCACTCTATTCGGTGCAGCTTTGTCTCTGCACCAAACATAATTACAGCTGTACCTCAGTGTTCACAATAAGCAGAGAGCTAAAAACAGGACTCGAGGTCGACCTTTTACACAAAAGCCAGAATATGACCAGAGGAGGCTGCTGTATAAAGGAGGCCGACCTGCAGACGTGACCCATGCTAGTCACATTATGCTTGGCGAAGTCTTGCATGGCTGATTTTTGTGCACTAACACGTGACAGGTTTTAAAAGGATGTCTGTGTCTGTAATGATTCCTATCTCCTGCTGTGGTGCAGGTGTACATTGGGGAAAACAAGCTGAAAGCCTTTGCAATTAAGGTTGCACTGACTGTTTTTGTACCCTGCGCTATCTCTTTTTTTTGTATGTGTGTGTGAATGCTATCTATCTGTCTATCGGTCTGTCTATATACTTTATTTGTCCGGCCATCTGTCTGTCTATCTACTGTATCCATGCAGTTTTCACAGAATTTACACTATTCCGACTTGAGATAAACACTACCTGACAAAAGTCTTGTCGTCGATCCCAGTTGTAAGAGCAGGAAACAATAACTTGACTTCTAGTTGATTATTTGGAAAAGTGGCAGAAGGTAGATTTTTCTGATGAATCATCTGTTGACCTGCATCCCAATCATCACAAATACTGCAGAAGATCTATTGGAAGCTGCATGCATCCAAGATTCTTACAGAAATCAGTCAAGTTTAGTGAAGGAAAAAAATCCTAGTTTGGGGTTACATTCAGTATAGGGGTGTGCGAGAGATCTGCAGAGTGGATGGCAACATCAGCAGCCTGAGGTATTAAGACATTTGTGCTGCCCATTGCATTACAAATCACAGGAGAGGGCAAATTCTTCAGCAGGATAGCCTCATACTTCAGCCCCCACTTCAACGTTCCTGCAAGCAAAGAAGGTCAAGGTGCTCCAGGATTGGCCAACCCAGTCACAGGACATGAACAATACTGAGCATGTCTGGGTTAAGGAGGAGGAGGCATTGAAGATGAATCCAAAGAATCTTGATAACCTCTGGGAGTCCTGCAAGAATGCTTTCTTTACCATTCCAGATGACTTTATTAATAAGTTATTTGAGTCATTGCAGAGATGTATGGATGCAGTCCTCCAAAACTCATGGAAGTCATACACAATATTAATTCTTTTTCCACTGCACCATGACTTTATTTTCTGTACTGTACATTATTTCTGTTAAGTGACAAGACTTTTGTCTAAGCAAAATCAGACCTTACTATCCTAAATAAATAATTAAAAATCAAGGCATGATCATATTTTATTTTGGTAAAATAAGTGTAATCTAGAGGCCTTTGCCTTTTATATAAGCCACTAATGATACCAAATGATTAACTAGAAGTCTGTTATTATCTGTTGTTCCTAAAACTTGGATAAGCGACAAGACTTTTGTCAGGTAGTGTACAGTTTACATTATTTAAAGTATATTCTTTTGTGTATGCATGCTTTGTACATTTTATTTTCTACTTCATTATATTGTTTGTTTTACAGCTGGCATGGTGGCTCAGTAGTTAGCACTGTCGCCTCACAGCAAGAAGTTTGCTGGTTCAAGTCTCGATTGGGTCAGTTGGCGTTTCTGTGTGGAGTTTGCATGTTGTCCTCTTGTTCGCACGGGTTTCCTATGGGTGTTTCAGATTCCCCCGCAGTCAAAGACATGCAGAATAAGATAATTAAATAAACTAAGTTGTGTGTGTATATGGGTGTTTCCCGATACTGGATTGCGGCTGGAAAGGCTGAAATATGCAAAACATATGCTGGAATAGTTGGCGGTTCATTCTGCTGTGACAACCTCTGAAATGGAGACTAAGCCGTAGGAAAAAATTAGTGAATGAATGTGTTTTACCTGCACTTGGAAAACTACCTTGCAGTGATATATGTTTACATGTTTTTTTCACAAAACTGCATAAAGCTGCTTTATAAATGTTAAAAGAGAAAATATCTTATTGTGATTTTTCTGACTGGTGCTTCAGCCCAGTATTCTCAATAGCATGCAACACGCACTTTAAATAAAAGGATTACAAAATACTTTAACAATATATAAATGAATGGCTTACGCATGCATTTACACTGCAGCCTTTTCTCATTAGCTAATCACAATGTTACAGGATTTACAATGGGTTTTTCAAAATAATGATAATCATGAATTTAATCATAAAAGAAAATTTACTATGGTTTACTTCGAAATTGGTAAATGTGACAACACAAATTCCACCTGTATTGCTTGCAGTTCCAATAGTATCTGGATGCAGCCTTTATGATGCAAGCTCAGATTGCATACACTATCTCAGCAATGCAATGCCAGACACAATGCACTCAATGGAGCTAGTGACGTCACTGTGTGAGGTAGGGTTAGGGTGAGCCCATTAAAAAGCATTGCCTGCAGCTCAGATTGTGTCTGCATCCAGACCCCTCTCTGCAATTCTGCACTTTTATTATTTTCTTGTCTGGATTATGCGATCAGAATTCTGAGATTTGTCTTCCAATTTAAGTTTATATCCTAAAATAAAAAAAAAATTGTGTGGGGAAAAAAAGGTAGTTCAAGAATTTCAGGATCAAAACAAATTTACTTCACAGTTTCAAGTTTAATGTACAGTATGTCTCAGTTCAGAGAATTATTATGTTTTGTAATTCCTTTTTCCTCAGTTACAGTTCTGAAGAAATGTTTTGCTAAATCACAGTTCTGTGAAGGCAAATTAGAATTGTGAGAGAAAAGTTTACAATTGAATTACCTTTTGTTCTTTTTATATCTTCACAAATAGAATCAACATTGAAACTGCACTCAAATCTATTATGATTTTGTCATTTCATACTTTTACCTTTGTAATAATCTCCACCTCAGACAATGTTTTGCAAGAGAAGAAAATCCAATAACCCATCATCATTGAAATAATCATTCACAATTGTATTGGAGAGCGTTGAAAAACACCTGTCGTTTAATTCATTCCTCCTTTTGTCTTCCTGGCTTTGTTCAGGTCTTGTTTGTCTCTCTCTCAAATGATTTTTTCCCCAACGCTTCAGTGCTCATCATAGTGAATGACCTTTATTGTGGTTCTCTTCTTTCATCTGAATCAAGTTTATTCAAATAGCAAGAGAAAATAAATAAATAAAATTTCCACACAAATGAATAATGCACATCCCATCATTTCCAGTCGCGCCATCATTCAAATGGGAGAAATCAATATGCAGATCGATATTAGCATGAACTGGTTTCCATATCTGAATTCCTCATAATGTACGTCTTGTTATTCCTCAAATGGCTGATGTGGCACGGCGGGGAGCCTGTCAAAGATCAGCTCCTTGGATTTATGTTAGAGCCCCAGGAGCAGGGCGAACGCTGAGAGCTGTGACCGGAATAAAAAAATCCGGATATGCGGTGGGTGAATGTTCGGGGATGAAAGAGAGGCTCGCTCGGGATCATGATATCAGCTTGTTTTCTTCTTCCCACAGAAAGTAAAAATGCCAGCAGTGCTTTGTGAGATGGACTTACGGTTGGAATAAATGTAGCAAACAGTTCTGGTACTCAAATCTAATTGGATGGACTATGATGTAGAACAAATTAATAATTTATTGTGATTATTCCTTTTGATAAATGCCATTATGCAACAATGTTTTGTTTTTACTTTAGTTATAGGACCCCCAAGCAATTTTAAATTGTCTGAAAAAGAGAAGTTAATGTGGTGATTTAAAAAAATATATATATACAGCAGGGAAAATACTGTATATTCAGCAAGTTATGACTTTTCCTGGGAATATCTATATTTTTATAGATAATATATATCTATATCTATATGTTTCTATAGGAGCTGTTGACATGGAATTAAGCCAGATTTTGATAAAAACCCAAACAATACAAACATAAAAAAATAAAAAATAAATAACTGAAAAATGAGTTATGTGTAATAACAGTGAATGACACAAGAAGAAAGTACTGAACTACTGAATTGTATTTAATACTTTATATAAAATGCTTTTTTGGTGATGGCAGCTTTCTTCACACCTGAGCTCCATTGCTCCATTTTTTCCTCACAGTCTTCAACAGAGTGCAAAAATCTTGATGGTTTTGTGGGTCTTGTCTATCAAATCTAATCTTTATTTTGTATTCTCTATTGGATTCAAGTCCGGTGATTGGTTGGGCCATTCTACAGCTTAATTTTCTTTATTTGAAAGCATTTGAAAGTTTCCTTGGCTGTGTTTTGGATCATTTCTTGGTGAAATGTCCACCCTGTCATCTTCATCCTCCTGCTAATGTAAATGTTGGACTGAAGCAACGAATATTAATTTACACTGAGGAAGGGCAGAAGGTTGCTGAAGAACTACTGAGAGATTTCAGCTGCTGTCTGGGCTTTCCCTGCCTTTCTACTCCTTTCTTTCTTCATGTGCTCAATAATTTTTCTCTGTGTCATTTCATTTAATTACACATAACTGAATTTGTAAATGTAATAAATTTTGCAGTTTTTATTTTTTATTATTATTTTTTTCTTTTTATCTGTTTTACCATAGTTTTATTACACTACCATTGAAAACGTTAAATGTTTTTGGTAATTATTTTTGTTTCCATCTTTGATTCAATTAATAATAATTATTAAAATAATGAATTAAAAAATGTAAAAAATACATGTTTTATATATAAAATAATTAGTCACATTTAAATATGTAGTTTATTCATGTGATTGCTGAAATTTCAATATGATTAGTTCAGTCTTTAGCTTCATATAATGCTTCAGAAATCCTTGTATGATGGGGAAACGTAGAATTTTAATCCATTATATTTAAAATACTCATTGAAAAAACCCTGGACTTTTCTGACTTTTTTATTGTTATTATGATCATTAAACTTTCCATATATGGTTCCTACCAAATAAATGTTAAAAGCAGGAGTGCAGCTCAATAATATTGTGAAAGTAATACGCTAAAAAAATCCCAGTTGCCTTTTTTTTAAGCTAGTCCATTGAGTCTATTTAACTTGAATTATGTTAAACTGAAAAATTAAGTTAGAACATGATTAAAAAACATATGCTGTCAAGACTAATTGATCATTTAATTTTTTACAGTATTGAGATACTTTGTAAATTTGATGGCGCTCAGATGCATACAAGATTTACAACAGTTTTAAGTTGGATTAATTGATAAATATCCTATGAAGTGCTTTAAAATGTGTAATTTTATTTGATGTTTGACGTAATCTCAACCAAAACCAGAAAGACAGGACAAGACATAAAATAGCCCCTCCCCTTTTCAAAATCAGCCAATAGCTTTCAGTTCACTTTGCCAGTTAGAGCTGTTGAGTTAAAGCCTTCAGACTCAAGTTTTCTGTATCTCCTAGTTCTCTGTATGCTGTTTTGTATGTGTGTGCAATGAATTATCCCTCGAGGCTTGCCGTAAAGAGGTGCTGCTTACAGAGTGTTTAAAAATTACTAATACGGACTTCAGATCAACAAAGCTCACTCTACCATTCATTATTTTTTTATACTTGCCTGTATTTAGACAAACCCTCAATTTTGAATGCTGTTAGATGTGATTAAATAACCAATTTCAGCATTAATGCTATAGCCTCTTGAAGGGGGCGGGACGTTTCAAATACTAGAGAGCATTTGATTGGTCAGAAGATTCGATAAGAAGAAAGAGGTGATGTAAAAAAACTTCATTCGAAATTGTAATGTTTATATAATCTAAATGCAATTTTTCAAGCACAATACACTGAAAAAATACTGGTTGCCTTTATTTTTAAGCAGAATCAAATTAACCTTATGAGTACTATCATATTAAACTAGAATTAGACTTAAAACAGCTAGCATAACTTATAAAATTAAGTTAGAACATGATTAACTTAGTTGGTGAACAATGAACCAAAAACATGCTGTCGTCATATATTTTTTCAGCGTAGCTTATAGATAAACTTAAGATTAGAATATAGGGCTCGAATTTAACGATCTAGGCTTAAAGTCTAAAGCGCATGATGCAAAAGCATTAAGGGCGTGTCCGAATCCACTTTCACTATTTTAAGGACGGACAATTACGGTCTGTGACTCACCGCACACTCTAACAGGGTTGTGCTTATTCTCTTAATGAGTTATGGGTGTGTTTTGAGCATAACATGCATTAAACTAATCAGAGTCTCATCTCCCATTATGAGATCACCTTTTTTTTAGACAGGAACACTCATGAGTCCACAGAGTGGTACAAATGAATTTGCTATTTAAACAATGTGGTGCAAAACGTGATTAGGGTTGTGCCGGTCTGAAAATAGCATCAAATCATGCCAAACACATCTTGCACCTTATTTCACAGTAAGTATAATAGGGCCCATTGATACTAACACCTAAAAAAATCATTTTAATTTAATAGTGGCTTTAATTCTTTGATCAAATTAGAAAATAAAACAAAGTTTAAGTGAAGCTTAAATGAATAAATAAATTAAGTAAAAAAATAGCACATTATTTGAATTGAAACTGACAAACTTTAATTTAATCAAATTAAGCATAATGACTTGGCTTCAGAAGCAAACTCCACTGTTTGGACAAACAAACTCTCCACCACATCACTATTGCAAAAATAACAAAATAAAAAAACAATTAACCATATGGCTTCCATAGACTTTTTGGAATTCCCTCATTATCCTCTTAACACAACATTGCCTCTGATAGCAAGCTTTTGTCAATCAAATAATACAGTAAATCATTCATCGGTACATCTTTCATTGTTTATCCATCAGTTTTAATGGTTTATGCGCATGTATACAGTGGACTGGCAGCCGGATTGACAGCTGTGTTAAATATCCATTAGGTGGGCAGCAGCTGGCGCAGAAGCTCCTCTTTATCCATTAACATTGCTTTGACTCATCCACGTCTCCTCATTTCCATATAATATAATTAGCATTAATCAAAACAGGGTTTGGAGGAAAGAAGCCAAAGCCAAGAGCTGAAAAATGCAACACCTCTAAAGCTGCTGCGAAATATGAATGATCCACTGCGAGTTGTGTATTTTTGGAGCGACAGGTGGCAAAAGAGTGAAAAAAGAAGGCGGATTCGCGTCATTGTGTACACACTTAGGGAGCAGTTGTTCGGATTTTGCGCCAGGCTTAAAATGGTCACACAATTAAGGTGTCTTTTTGGCCAGTTATCTATAAGGTGATGATGACTAATGTTTGATTTCAGATGCTATTTGTACTGTATGTTAAATAAACACGTGATAGGTTAAAGGCTGACTTTTTAGCATGCATATAGCACTTCTGTGAGGTATTATTTGTGTATTAGCAGTTGGTCAATGCGTCAGCACTGACTGAGTAATCTCAGCAGACCTGGCAAGTGCAGAAATATTTTGCTTTGTCAATTTTTTTGTAGTGCACAAATCAGCAGAAGTATTAGTGTTATTTACAAATGATCACCGAATGCCACATTCATACACATACAGTGTCATGCAGATCAATTGCTCTGGAAATGTGTTATATATGACTTCATAGTAACATAAATCAGTATTTTATTTATGTATGTTTTTATTTAAAAATAATTATTTTTATTAAGAAGTTCCACAAAAAAATAATATAGTCATTTATTGTAAATATATAATAGCTTTTTGTTTTTGAACCATACTATACTAAAGTGTATTGTACTGTATGTATTGTTTTAATTACAACTCTGTTAATGAATACTACTGTGTGCTGCTATCCAAGTTTTAGGAACAACAAATAATAACTTCTAGTTGATCATTTGGTATCAGAAGTGGCTTCTATAAAAGGCTAAGGCCTCTAGATTATACTTATTTTACCAAAATATAGTATGATCATGTCTTGATTTTTAATTATTTAATTAGGACAGTAACATCTGACTTTGCTTATACCAAAGTCTTGTCACTAAACAGGAATAATGTACAGTATAGAATATAAAGTTATGGTGCAGTGGAAACAGAATTAATAGTGTGTATGATTCCCATGAGCTTAGAGGACTGCACCCATACATCTCTGCAATGACTCAAATTTTTTTTTAATAAAGTCACCTGGAATGGCAAAGAAAACGTTCTTGCAGGACTCACAGAGTTCATCAAGATTCTTTAGATTCATCTTCGTCCTTCATCTTACCCCAGACATGCTCAATAAAGTTCATGTCCTGTGATTGGGCTGGCCAATCCTGGAACACCTTGACCTTGTTTGCTTTCAGGAAATTTGATGTGGAGGCTGAAGTATGAGAAGGAGGGCTATCCTGCTGAAGAAGCCCTCTCCTGTGATTTGTAATGTAATGGGCAGCACAAATGTCTTGATACCTCAGGCTGTTGATGTTGCCATCCACTCTGCAGATCTCTCGCCACACCCCTATACTGAATGTAACCCCAAAGCATGGTTTTTCCTATACCAAACTTCGTGTGGGTTCCAATAGGTCTCCTGCAGTATTTGTGTTGATTGGGATGCGGTTCAAATGATGATTCATCAGACAAATCTTCCTTCTGCCACTTTTCCAAATGATCAACTAAAAGTGAAGTTATTATTTGTTGCTTTTACAACTGGGATTGACAACAAGACTTTTGTCAGGTGTAGTGTAAATTGTAGTAGTATACTTTAGTTTTTACTACAGTAAACTGGGGCTTGTTGTTACATAATAAACACTAGTTTATATTGCTATAGTTGCTGTGTTAAAATAGCACCTATAGCATTATTACAATATATTAATTCAAGTACTTTGCTATAGTATGGTACAAAAACACTATAATATTTACTGCATTAAATATTTACTGTTGCATAAATTGCTAAAAAATTAAATAATGTGCGAATGATTTGTTTCCAATAGTTTTTTAGTAGTTGTATTAAACTTCCTCCTCATCAAAGAAGATTGCATGACAGTAGAAAGTAATAAGTTTTGTTTGTTTTCAATATGCCAACGCGGTGGCACAGTGAGTAGCACATTCCCCTCACAGCAAGAAGGTCACTGGTTCAAGCCTCGGCTGGGTCAGTTGGCATTTTTGTGTGGAGTTTGTATGCTCTCCCCATGTGTGCGTGGGTGTCCTTCAGGTGTTCCATTTTCCCCCACAAGTCCAAAGACATGCGCTATAGGTGAATAGGTTAAGCTAAATTGGCCGTAGTGTATGTGTGTAATTGAGTGTGTATGGGTGTTTCCCAGTGATGGGTTGCAGCTGGAAGGGCATCTGCTGCACAAAACAGATGCTGGATAAGTTGGCAGTTCATTCCGCTGTGGTGACCCCAGATTATTAAAAGGGACTAAGCCGAAAAGAAAATTAATTTAGAATGTTTTAAATATCTGAAAACAGTTTAATAATTTCATAATATGACTGATTTATTTTCGTGTTGATCAAATAAATACATTTTTGGTAAGCATAAAAGACATTTTCTAAAAACATTAAAGATTATACAAACTCAACACGATTGTAAATGTTGACAATTTTCTCAAAGAATTGAGAAGCAGTTGTTAAGTGTTAAATTGTTGTATTCATAATTATCAGAAAATTTTAAACAGAAGTGTTATTCATTCATTCATTTTCTTTTTGGCTTAGTCCCTTTATTAATGTGGGGTTGCCACAGCAGAATGAATGTGGATACCCTTCCAGCTGCAACCCATCACTGGGAAACACCCATACACTCTTATTCACACACATACACTACGGACAATTTAGCTTACCCAATTCACCTATAGCGCATGTCTTTAGACTTGTGGAGGAAACCGGAGCACCCGGAAGAAACCCATGCAAACTCCACACAGAAATGCCAACTGACCCAGCCGAGGCTCGAACCCGCGACCTTCTTGCAGTGAGGCGACAACACTACCAACAACTGTTGTTGTTATTATTATTATTATTATTATTATTATTATTATTATTATTATTATT
>CAIGQZ010000427.1:23640360-23656689 GCA_903798205.1 Danio tinwini
TTATTATTATTATTATTATTATTATTATTATTATTATTATTATTATTATTATTTTATTTTTTTTAAGTCATGTAGTTTAGTTATGAAAAGTTTTGAAAAATTTAAGAGCATCTTGATAAGCCTAAAACATTGGTCAAGTTACTTTTTGCTGACTTTTTATCTGCATTTAATACCATTTAGCCACATATTTTAGTTGCGAAACTTAATAATGAGTTTGAGTTGGATCATATGCTTGTATGATGAATTTTAGACTTTCTTGTTTAGAGAACACAGAGCGTTAAAGTAAATAATTGTATCTCTGAATTGTTTGTGTGTGTGAATGGCTGGTATCATCTACGGGGTCACCTCAAGGGTGTGTTCTTTCTCGTATAATATTTATTTTGAACTAAGATAGTTGTAGAAGCACTTCTAGTATTATATGTTTTTTATTCGTATATCAATAAAATATGTACATCACATATTATATTAAATGAAGAAAACTCCATCCATGGTCCTAGATCATTTTTCTGGCTGGTGTCAGGAGACTTTCTTACAACTGAATGTTCTTAAGACTAAAGAGATGACTATTGGTTTTAATTCTAAGAAAAGATTGATTAAAGGGCACCTATGGTGAAAAATCTACTTTTCAAGCTGTTTGGACAGACATATGTGTAGGTATAGTGTATATACTGTCATATTGTTGTGATATAAACACACCCAGTCCTTTTTTTTTTCAATTTAACAACATAAAAACGGTAGACCAATTGGAGCCGTTTTGAGACCGACTGCAACTTGATGTAGGAGTGCGGTCCCCCCGCCCACCAATATTGATTGACAGCTGCGTATTAACATGTCTCCGTAATAACATTTGTAATCATATCCACAAGACAGGACGTGCGCAAATCAACCCTAAATAAAAGGTCTGTTCAGTTTAGGATCATCAATCATCATCAAATGTGATCAAGAGTGAAGAGTGAGTTTGACAAGTTTAAAATGTTTTAAAACAGTGCATGTGTGTAATGAATTACAGCGATTTACTTCAGCTTTACTTCATCACCACAGCCGCATGTCAGAACAATAATAAAAGATGCTTCAATCCCGGTTTGTGGACATTAAATCAGGCTTATTTTATTAGACCAAGATGGCGGGATATTAGACCAAGATGGCGGCGCGTACACATCGCGAGGCTCGGCGTCTCTCCAGTTTCTGCAATTTTGCAGTATTTTTCCTGCTCATTTCGGGTCTGTTCGTGCAGAACAGTAATGCCTTTACATCGTACACCCGACAGGAGATCTTGGATATTGGTTTGTGCATTTCGGACAGTTTTATCAGCAATCTACGACTCATCCCAGAGATCGCCAGGACACCCGAGGCTGAGCGCTCTGTCCGGCCGGGCAGAAGTGCTCGGAGACGGCGACGCGAACGTAAACAAAGGCGGGGGAAGCGCGGCGGGCTAAGAGCTAAGCTAAAGCTAACACCACACCGGCTCTCTTTACCCAGCATCTTCCTCGCCAATGTACGGTCCCTGGTGAACAAAATGGATGAGATTAGACTGCGCATCAACCACAGCAAAAGATTATGGAACTGTAATGTCATGATTTTCACAGAAACATGGCTAAACAGCGGGATACCAGACAACACTGTATCTTTAACTGAGCATCAGACATTCCGAGCAGACAGAGCGGCGGATGACTCCGGTAAGACCCGAGGCGGAGGATTATGCATTTATATTAACAAAGCGTGGTGCACAAACTCTGTCATCGTTGGGAGACATTGCTCTGTTAACCTGGAATTTCTGATGGTCAAATGCAGACCGTTTTATCTGCCACGGGAGTTCACCACCACCTTTATAATCGCTGCTTATATCCCACCCGATGCTGATGCAAAGCTTGCTATGAATGAACTTCATGCAGCCATCAGCAAACAACAGACTGCTCACCCGGAGGCTGCTTTTATTGTTGCGGGGGATTTTAATCACTCAAACTTAAAGACAGTGCTCCCCAAATTCCATCAAAACATTTTCTGTCACACACGGGGAAACAAGACTTTGGACCAGGTATACACAAACATGGCTGAAGCCTATGCTGTTACCCCCCTCCCCCACCTGTGTCAATCAGATCACCTTTCTTTGTTCCTCACCCCCCGATACTCACCCCTCATCAACCGTGTGAAGCCATCAGTGAGGACCATCAAAGTGTGGCCAGCGGGGGTAGACTCCACACTCCAGGACAGGTTTCAACACACAGACTGGAGTATGTTTGCTTCCCAGGCCACATGTGGCTCTCACACAGACATTAACAGCTACACTTCCTCTGTTCTGGAATACATCAACACCACCATTGACAGTGTAACAACCCAGAAACAGATCACCACATACCCAAATCAAAAGCCATGGATGAACAAGGAGGTGCGCCTCCTGCTGAAGGCACGCAACACTGCCTTCAGATCAGGGGATGCACAGGCCTACAGCACTTCCAGGGCTAATCTGAAGAGGGGCATCAAAAAGGCCAAGCACTGCTACAAGCTAAAGCTAGAGGAGCACTTTTCCAACTCTGATCCTCGGCGCATGTGGCAGGGCATACAGGCCATCAGCAAATACAAACCCAGCCATTCCACAGCCACAAATGTCTCCTTCCTGAACGAGCTTAATGACTTTTATGCCCGCTTTGAAAGAGACAATAATGAACCCTACATCAGGATCACTTCCTCAACCGACCACTCACCCATTACACTCACCTCCTCAGAAGTCTACACCGCACTAAGTCGGATCAATGTGCGTAAGGCTGCTGGACCAGACGGTATTCCTGGGCGTGTCCTCAAAGCATGTGCAGAACAGCTCGCTGGGGTATTCACAGACATTTTCAACCTGTTCCTTAACCTAGCAGCTGTGCCAACATGCTTTAAAACCACCTCTATTGTGCCAGTGCCGAAACACTCCAGCCCAACATGCCTGAATGACTACCGCCCGGTAGCACTCACACCCATCATCATGAAGTGCTTCGAGCGGTTGGTCCTGGCACATATGAAAGACTCTCTGCCATCCACACTGGACCCACATCAGTTTGCCTACCGTGGCAACAGGAGCACAGAAGATGCAGTCTCCATAGCACTGCACTCTGTACTCACACACCTGGACAATAAAAACACATATGCACGAATGCTGTTTGTTGACTTCAGCTCAGCATTCAACACTGTCATACCCTCTAAGTTAATGATCAAACTTAGAGACCTGGATATAGACACGTCTCTCTGTAACTGGGTTATGGACTTTCTGACTAACAGACCTCAGAATGTTAGATCAGACCACATTTGCTCCACCACCGTCACACTCAACACTGGTGTACCACAGGGCTGTGTGCTGAGCCCTTTCCTCTACTCCCTTTTCACCATCGACTGTAGGCCTGTGAACAGATCCAACGCCATCATCAAATTTGCAGATGACACCACAGTGATTGGTCTAATCAGCAACAATGATGAGACTGCCTACAGGGAGGAGATACAGCATCTGGCCACGTGGTGCACCAACAATAATCTGCTCCTTAACACCGACAAGACCAAGGAGCTCATTGTGGACTTCAGGAAGGGACGAACAGGCTCACATGATCCCATCTACATCAATGAGATGGCCGTCGAGCCTGTATCATCCTTCAAGTTCCTGGGGACCCACATCTCCAAGGACCTTTCCTGGACCACCAACACCTCCAGCCTGGTCAAGAAGGCTCACCAGCGCCTATTTTTCTTAAGGCAACTTAAGAAGAACCAGCTGTCATCAGCCGTCTTGGTGAACTTCTACCGCTGCACAATAGAAAGCATCCTGACGAACTGTGTCACAGTCTGGTATGGAAGCTGCTCTGTTG
The DNA here is from genome assembly GCA_903798205.1 of Danio tinwini. Classification (NCBI taxonomy): domain Eukaryota; kingdom Metazoa; phylum Chordata; class Actinopteri; order Cypriniformes; family Danionidae; genus Danio; species Danio tinwini. The sequence continues at coordinate 23,644,197 of CAIGQZ010000427.1, forward strand.
CGGAGCGTAAGGCACTGCAGCGGGTGGTGAAAACTGCCCAACGCATCACAGGGACCACACTGCCAGCCATAGAGGACATCCAGAGGAAACACTGTCTGCGCCGAGCACGCAGTATTCTTAAAGATTCCTCTCACCCTGCTCACAGACTGTTTTCTCTCCTGCCTTCTGGCAGGCGCTTCAGGCTCCCCCGGACAAAAACCAGCAGACTAAAGAACAGCTTCTTCCCCAGAGCTGTCTCCCTCTTGAACTCTGCTCCCCACTGACTTTTTGCCCCCCTAATACACCCCACTCTCCTCTCCTCATAACTCAGACTCATCATAATCATTGCACTACTTAACATTTGCACATTTAAAAATTGCACATATTCATTGCACTGATTCATTTATTTGAACTGTACACACCTACTGCACATGTACATTTGTAAATTATGTACACATCCACTGTACATATACATTTGTAATTATGTTTATCTATCTGCACACTTCTGATTATTAATAGCAACCTGTACATTTATCCATCTATTGTAAATCTCTGTTCATAGCTAACACAACCTGTATATAATGTTGATAGTACATCCATTTGTAAATATCACCATAATTTTTCTATAACTGCACTTTATAACTTATACCTGTATCCTGCACTTGCTGCTATTGCACTCCTGGTTAGACCTAAACTGCATTTCGTTTCCTTGTACTTGTACATGTGTGATGACAATAAAGTTGAATCTAATCTAATCTTATTTTGTACATTAACGTAACAGATATCCATACAGCAGTGGAGATTAACCTGTATACTGTCACATTTGCACACGCGGCAGGCAAGTGGAAACGGTGGGCGGGGAGGACTAGCCTTAAAGATGCAGTACACAAAAACAGCAAAAATCTATTGAGAGCTATAAAACACCATCTAGTGAAAGCTATAATAAATAATCTGATGGGTGTTTTGAGCTGAAACTTTACAGACACATACTGGGGACACAAAAGACTTATATTAAATCTGGGAAAAGGGTTAACCTAGGTGCCCTTTAAGAGTAAGCAAACAAGTGTTGATCAGTACAAGTATTTGGGTACTGTTTTAGATAATAAATAGTCCTTTTCTCTAAAAATATTAGAGAAAAGTCCTTTTCTCTACTAATATTTTGTGTAAGAAGGGGCAGCAAAGATTGTACTGCTTGCAGAAATTAAGATCATTCAATATCGAGAAATCACTCGTTTATTTTATCAGTTATCTTTTTCTTTGCTTTGTTTGTTCAATTCTCTAAGTGTGAAAAATAAGAGTTGTTTGAAGAGAATTGTGAACCTAGAAAGGATAATAACAGGGAGAAAACAGATGATTATGGCTCAGTTGTACCATAAGCAAGTTTTGAGTTAAGCTTGGAGTATTCTGTTAGATGATTGCCATCTTATGCACCACGAGTTTTATCTTCTCCCTTCTGGTATTCGATACAAAACTCGATAGTAAACAAACCGGTTCGAACTTCCATTTATCCCCTCAGAAAGTTTTTCAATTTAGGGTAGTTTTGTATTGGAACAATATGTTTTTATGTATTATGTGTGACATGCTTGTATGCTGCAACCAAATTGCCTTTGAGAAATTAATAAAGACTGACTGACCTTTATTTGTTGCTTTTGGCAGATAGAATTTGGCAAATTTATGTATTTATTTTTTACACAGTATTAATGACAAAATTCTGTCTTTATGTTTTTGGAGATCATCACAAAGTATATGGAGGTATACAGCAAGTTTTGACAACATTTCAAACCTAATATTTGTTAGAAAGCAATATTAACAGAGTTGCATGCCATAGCAAATGTCATTGCTGTGTTTTTGGAAACCATTTGAAATATTAGAAGTGTGGATTTTACGGTAATGAGCGGTAGGGAGACTGTAAAGTCGGCTAAAACCCCCATCTGCTTTCATGCATTTTACCACAGTCCTTTCACTAATGTTTTTCGATGGCCTCAATGAATAAAAGCCTCTGTGGTGCTCCGTTCTGATTGGCTAAGAGCTCGATTATGCATCACCCATTGTGCAGAAAGTCATCTTTCCTTTCAATGAACTGTTTTGATGCGTCAGCTGCAGAGGATGTGGAAATAAGTGAGCCCGAAATGCAGTATATTTGCGGACGTGGGAATAAATGTGTGATATTGTGTGGATCTCTGAAGCGAGAAAAAAAAATCACTGCACATTACGATATTGAAAACTGGAGGAGATGTGCCCTTGGAAAGCAGATAAAGGAACATGCACAGTTTTAAAGCATCCGTATAGCTTCCTGTTGTCTCCGGGATTATTTAACAGCACATTTCCTCATTACGTAAGGTGTATAAATCTCCTGCACAGTGGTGTTGCTGGCGTCAGATAAGTGCAATGCAAGAATGAGCTCAAACATTTATCTACAACCTAATATTAGATAAGACAAAGTTTGTGTTTTAAGGGAAAACAAGAAACGCGCTTCAGATTTATACTGTAGGGTGTTCATGTCATTAGACCACACCCCTTCTCATTACAGAGATACACATTACCTAATATGCTTAATTGGTAGTAGGCTTTCGAGCCTATATAGCTTGGAGTAAGACAACATGCATAAAGAGGATGATGTGGTCAAAATTCTCATTTGCCTAATAATTCTGCACTCCCTGTAAATGCGCCATGTTGAAAGTGGCTTGACTTTACAAAATAGAGGTCTGAGTTTCATCTTCAGCGGTCTAGGCAGGGATTACGCTATCAGCAGAACAGATCAAGCCTCTCTAAATCTATCCCATGTTTCCCTGTGCTGCATACAGACAAGGCCACAAATGGAAACGACTCCATCCGGAATATATTCAGCCAGTCTCTCACTCTAAACCGCCTTAATAACCTTGGCGAAAATAGCTGCAACTGTCAAAGGCGGAGAAAAAGCCCCATTTCTCCCCATTTTTTGGATTCCCAGATGTGTTATTCCACCTCACTCTCACAAATGAATCGGAATGAATGCATAAATACATGAACGGAGGCTGGAATAAAAAGGCACAATTCATTACCCTAAAGAATACACTTCATATTCGGCAAGTGACGGTACGGTGGTTGCTGATTTTTTTTTTTGCCTGGTTCCCCGGTGACGAGGTGTGAGAATTCACACCGTTGCCTGCAAATGAAAATGACACTTCGATTAGCAGCGGAGATGTTCGTTTAATGCCTCAGGACAATTTCCCTCCCTCCACCAGATGCTTGGCATAATGATAGTGCTTTTATTGTACAAAGTGCTAAATTCTGGCTCTGTGGCCTTTTTACAGTGAATCCATTTGTCTAGACTGGGACAATGTGAATCCCCTTATCCTTCATTCATTTCCAGCTGCATTGTTTCACCACTAAGGACCTTTTTAATCCATTGACCTGTGCTATAAATTGATGCTTTCTGTGAAGCGTCAAGTGTTTTTATGTTCAATTTGGAGCGCTGGAAAAAATTAAGGAACACTTAAAGGAACTTTCAACTTTTTCTTTGGAAATAGGCTTATTTTACTAGTCACTCAGAGTTAAAATGGTGAATTTGACCATGTTTGAATCCATTCAGTCGATCTTACACTGAGGAGTTTTAAACATTTCACACGGCATGATTTAAATCGCTGACAGCTCCAGATATTTAGCATGCCAAATATCTCACCGGCATCGCCGACTTTGATTGTTCATACTGTGTGATTGTTACTTGCGTGAACGAGCATCGTTTTGCTTGGTATTTTAGGCATTTGTCTGCGATTTCTCAAAACCTGTTGGCGAGTCAAAATCAGGGCTAAAATCATGTAGTCGGCATTAGTTTTAAAATGGCATTTTAGAATGAAAACAATCTACTTTCAGCTAGAGCTTCTGATAAGATCTACATCCACACTAAACCACTGCAAACGCATATCATGTGACCCAGGGCCGGCCCTGTACATTTGAGGGCCTTCAGCAGAATAATTTTAGGGCCATACCTTGCTCTAAATAGTTGAGTATTGCCATTGCAAACCGGCCCTAAATGAAGAATTAAACAATCTTTAATAAAGGGACCAGTGATTCCATACTTTGCGTCCTTTTGGAGTGTTTAAAACATATTAATTTAGCAAACAGATTAAAGATTCTATAAAGGATTCTAGATTGAGTTTTTGTTTAAAACATTTTTTTTATAAATTCCAAAAGCAAAAACCCTGCAATGACACAACATCAAACAATAATTAGCCAAAGGTGAAAATGCTTTATTGGTAATAAAATATATATTCTGAATATATTCTTTAAAAAAAATAAAAATAACTATAAACATGAATGCAAAAATTGATCCATAAATAATAAAATCAACAAGAAAATAATCTAAAGTAAATATGAAAGAAAATATGAATATGAAAAACATAAGAAAAAGGGAGACAACAAATACTGGGTTAATGTAAATAATCAAACACCAGCTTTATTATTCCCTTCAGTCACTATTGATATATATATATATATATAGGGAATACAATACAAAGACATGCGGTACAGGTCAATTAGGTAGACTAAATTGTCCGTAGTGCATGTGTGTGAATGAGAGTGTATTGGCATTTCCCAGTGATGGGTTGCAGCTGAAAGGGCATCCGCTGCATAAAACATGTGCTGGATAAGTTGGCAGTTCATTCTGCTGTGGCAACCCCAGATTAATAAAGGGACTAAGCCGAAAAAGAAAATGGATGAATGAATAAAAAAGAACTACAAGACATCAGACATGGCCTAGAATTTTAGATTTGAAATTCAAGACATTTTAAAAGTTTTTAACACCCCTTTGTTTAACTCTAGGTGACTTGTAAAATGAGCTTATTTCATCCAAAATTATACTTTCTACAATACTTTTATTTTAAAAAGCAATTGTGCTCAGTCAAGGCCAATACATTTCTTATAATATACAGTACAATAATATCTTACACAATATGCAAATACACTACAATGAAAACAAATTTTCTCTCATAAATCCCCCCAATTTTGCATGTCTCTGCTGCAAAAGGATCTCCATTGTGCAGCACTCTGTTGTTAGGATTGCAAAAAGATTCGTTTTTAGACTGTCTGCCTAAGCCCTACAGAGAATGGTAATGCATCATACTGCTTTGCATTGGGTCTACCTTTTATGTACAGTCTTTCTCACAGTACATTATGTGCATTGTAATGACTTGCAATTCAGTGGAAATAAATGAATCTGCAGTATAATATTGATTAAAACAATTGTGGATGTGTAATTTCTCAATAGATAGATTTCCGTTAACTTGCTTGGTTGTATTTTTAATTTCTTCTAATTTTCATTGTGTTGCTTTCATGATAGAAAAAGATGAATAGTCACGCATGTCTCATACCTATTCAGAGTGCAGATGGTAATTGATTATATCATTTACAATTCCAATGCATTCTTATGTTGAATAATACAAGCCTAACATAATGTTAAATTCCTATATTCATTACTTTCTAGTCTTTACTGCAGACCTGCACTGTCACACTCTCAGAAATAAAGGTACGCGAGCTGTCACTGGGGTGGTACCTTTTTAAAAGGTACACATTTGTACTTAAAGGGTCCATATTGGTACCTTAAAAATATATATTAGTACCTAAAAAATTTAAGAGGAAACCTTTTGTACTTTTTAGCTGCTAATATGTACCCTTGAAGTATTAATGTGGACTTTTTAGGTACAAATTTGAAAAGGTACCACCCCAGTGACAGCTCGGGCACCTTTATTTTTTAAGAGTGCACAATTCAACTCAGTTTAATCCAAGTTTATTTGTATAAAGCTTTTCATAATAATTAATTACTGTTCCAAAGCATCTTTATAATAGGTGTACATTATTGCATTGCAATCATAAAAGTTAAGGTTTGTAGTAGTGGTGGGCCATTATCGGGCGTTAACGTGCTGCATTAACGTGAGACTCATATTGGGCGCTAAAAAAAAATACCTAGATGCCCTTCAGGATCTTTCACTTACTTCGAAGACACTACTGTCTACGCTTACATGGACATCTGTAATCTAGTTATTTGCCTTAATAGACAATAATAAAACTAAGGTGTTTACGTGAAGTGCTTTCATGTAAGAGTTTCTTGTAATTATGGGTGACTTTAACTGCAGTTCGGCAGTTTCACATTCACTTATGAACATTTCATTCATGCCCCCATGACAAACTGGGGTATTAGACGCAAATAAGGAGTAAGGACCGGTGAGAGTGTTATGAAATTAATAAATGCACTGCAAAAAAAAAAGAAAAAAAACTTCCGCATTTCGGTGTGTGTGTGTGTGTGTGTGTGTGTGTGTGGGGGGGGGGGGTCCTTTACTGACAGCCACGTGTGTGGATCTTGTAGGAAAATATGGCCTACATATGGTAGGTAAGTCCTACATGATGGTAATAGTTTGATTGCGGTGTTTACTTCAATAATGCCACTAATATATGCATACTCCACGTCTTAATTCCGTTTCAGTTTAGTTTAGCTATGACTTTAGTCAGCAAAGGGTAATCAAAAATCGCTGTTTGGAGCTTATGTAGGTCCACGGTTCAAAATTCATGTTTAACTGAATAAACACAAGTACATCTTATTGAACATCATTTATTTTCATCACCAATTATAGTAGAACAGTTTCTCAAGCAGTTTGTGATGCATTTTGGACCACCAGAAACGAGCTCCTGGTCTAATACGCCACTTGGCTTGAGAAACCCGTTCTCAAAGACTTATTTCGGCAGAATTCAAATGAGCCATTTTAATCTAGATGAATCTAGATTAATTCCAAGATTACAGTGAGATTAATCTAGATTAAAATAAATAATCTCTGCCCACGTATAGTTTGTAATGTCCATAACTTCATTTGTCACCAATAACTTTGACTAATTAACTAGTAACTAATAGCTTTCAACAGTTAGATTTATTTTATTTAAACATAGTTCACCTGCAGTTATATAGTATATAAGTGATGTCTGTGTACATGTTCAAGGAAGTGTATTAAGTGAATGTGCAATAATGCATTGTGTTTTGAAAAAATGTTCTAAAAATTTCCAAAATGTCTAAATTATCAGATTAAAATATAGGCACAGTTTACAGTTCACATAAAGAGATCATTAAAAGAGAGGAATTTTTTAAGTAGTTATTGTAGTAGTAAAAAAAGAAGGCATTTTAACAACTGACAGTAATATACAGTAATGCAAAAGTTTTTTACTCAACTTTGTGTTTTGGATTGGTAATTCTTTATTAAATGTGTTGAGACCAAAACATTTAGCATTTTCGATACTAAAAATAGGAATAAATGTGAACGTGATAAATACTACAGATGCTCTTTTAAATGCTATTTACAAAGAGCTTAAAATGATTACTTCCCAATTATAATTTGACCCAGAATATCAATTACCATGCTACAGCAATACAACACTCCTGCTCTTCCTATGACATTCATTAAAACCCGTTATACATTATGGCAAAGTCTTAGTTTGTTTGGTTTGTCAGCTTTCACACCACAAATGAACTGAAGTTAATTTATACCACAAGCAGACCAACACCTTTAAAAGGCAAGCATTTTATTTCTCCTTTTTTTTTTTTTTTTTTTTTTTTTTTTGCATGGCCCAGGTTGCCGATCCCTATATTTTAATCATGGAAATGGTTCTACATACATGTTGCATGAACATTTTTTTTGTTAAATTGGATGTGTATTATTTTATCTGCATGGAAAAACAGACGGGTCAAACAAATTATGCAAGCATGGATTAATAAAATTGCCAGTATATGTGAAGCTTTTGGAACAGCAGCAATATTCCTATTCCATACTTACTGAAACAAAAATATAGCTTTTATAGCATTGACATTTATTCATTTAGCAGATGCTTTTTCCCTAAAATAACTTCTTAATAAGGAAAAACCAAGCAATTATTCATAAAAAGGCTAATAATTACACAAAATGCTAGTAATACAAAGTTTCAGCCCTTTGAAAAATAAGTCAAAACTGTGAAGTAGATTTTTTTTTGATAATGCTGCATTGTAAAAAAACATATACTAAAAAGTCATAATAACAAATGTTTTTATGTTACTTTATCTTATTTTAATAGGTTAATCAGGTTTCACTTTTCTGAGTTATGCAAAGCTTAACTTAATATTTTTGTCAGTTTGATTGATGTACGTTGAGATGAATTCAATTGATTATTTGATTCAACAACAAAAAAATACAGTATGTAAAATGCTCAGAAATTGTGTTTTTAGTTGTGTCTTAAAAATTGTCAGTGATTGAGCATTCCATATGGGGTTGAAAAAATCATTCCAGTGGTTTTGTGCTTCTCTTTGATGGAACCGCAAGCTGATGCTTATTTACTGACTTACTGTATTTACTTGATGTTGAGACAGGAGGGTGCAGATCCTGCAGCTGTTCTTTAAGCAAGTATCAGTGCTTTGGATCTAATCAAGCTGCAACTGGTAATCAGTGCAGGTTGATAAAGATAAATGAGCTATTTTAGGTTTGTTGAAGATCAGTCATACTGCAGCAAAGGTCTGGTTGCATGTGATAGAAATTCAGCAGAATGAGCTTTGCAATGATTCAGCATACAAATGACAAGGACATTTTGCAGCATGCTCTGTTTCTTTAAATGAGCAGTGCATTATGAAAAGATCAGCCTCTTTCTCAAACTATTATTCATTGTATTATAGGCATGATGAAAAGAAAATACAATTTAAATTTTTCTGAGGACAGTCAATTCCCCTAAGAGATGCATATTATAAAACCTGTTTAAATCCTACCAAAAGATCAGTATTTATAAACAGTGAGCTTCTTAAATATAATATTTTGTTTTCTGTGTGCTTGATATTTCCTCAGAAATTGCATGTTGGTAAGGGATTCCAATGCAGTATCTGTGCAAGTTTTGAACAGTGATTGGTCGTAATAAAAAATAATGTTAGTTTATTATATATCCGATTTAAGGCTAATTTAATGTCCAACCCGAATTTCAAGAGGAGAAGTGTAAAATATTATATGTATAACCGTACCCCTAAACCTACCCCTTATTGAGGTATGAGCATTCATTCATTCATTCGTTTTCTTTTTGGCTTAGTCCCTTTATTAATCTGGGGTCACCACAGCGGAATGAACCGCCAGCCTACCAACCAAAAAGGCAAAAGTGGAGACCCATGGTTTTAATAAACAATTACAGAATGTTTTTCCACCATTCATAGGTTTTACACTGATATTACAATTTTGAATTTAAAACAATTTAAAAGTTACAAAACTAAAACATTGTAACAAATAATTTCTTTGATAAATCGGTTTACATTATACTGATGGCCTATTTTTCTGGGCTTTATTGATGACAATGGTCTGGAATGTTGGATCATTATTGCCTTTCTAGCACGCAAGTAGAGGATAGAAACTAGCCAGGGGTGCGTTTCCGAAAACCATCGTTAGCCAACAAGTTCCATCATTACAAACATAATTTGTTGATATGGTGTTTCCCAAATCAATCGTTCCAACGAACATGCATAGTTCCTGGCTGTGTTTTATTCCCAGTTATCCCCCTATACCCTATTCATGTAGAACATTCTAACATTCAAACTTGGAATGATTAAAAAAAAAATACAATTAAAGTCATTTATTTGTGGGGGGTTGGGGGCGGTTGGGGTGTCAGATGGCCAGTCCGCCCCTACACATAGCATACGTTAATGCTTTTAATTTATAGTGGGTTATTTATTAAGTATCTGTACTGTATAAGACACCTGTTGGTTAGCACATTTCTGCAGTGTTTACATGTCTCAAATTGTAAAAGTAGACTTTTCAGAAAATAAAATAAACAATATCCTACTTATGATAATAATAATAATAATAATAATAATAATAATAATAATTGTAATAATAATAGCAACAATAATAATAATAATAATCGTCATTAATACTATTCATATTATTAATAACGTATGATTTTTTTCATTTCCTAATAAATAATAAATATTAAATTTCATTTCTTAATAAATAGCCTCACTATGTATTTATTAATCTATTTATTTATTTATTTATATCATTTATATATAATATTAGAATGCGTGTTAGCTTTTGTAGGCCTATATGAGCCGTTTACATATATATCTAGAATAATATGGAAAGCGAGGCATGTTTTTACCAAAGCTAATATTGGATTTTTTTATGCGTGTAAAACAAAATAATTTGCACAAATAAATTATGGGGTTCTTCTTTAAAAAAAGTTGTTACTCCACCCCGTTTAGAGCCTCATTATGGGCGTTTTACACTATAACTAACTTTGTTCAAACGATAGATCTGCGACAGAGAAACTACGGGTTTTGGGAAACACTCGTCACTACATTGTTCTTTTCCCAAACGATGCATCTTAATATGATAGTTCAGCCGCAAGTTACGCCGTTTTTTGGGAAGCGCACCCCAGAGTACTGTGTGAATTGTGAAGTCGGCTAAAAAAAATAATAAAAAAAACCCTCAGTATTGTTTAGAAATGTGCTGTTTTTTATTGCTTTTATTCTTTTCATGATAAATAAATAAATATATATATATATAGTATGTATGTATGTATGTAGAGCAACCCCTGTTCTCTTGTAATTAATATTTTGATAAACTTTAATAGGTAGAACTGTCCGAGATGTGAACAAAAGCAAATGATGCATTAAAGTTTGATTTAAAAAAAATCTCGAATGGTTCTAAAAATCTTTATCATTGTTAAAATAATTTATAAAAATAATTAGTTTAAAAATCTTGAATGATATTAATGATATGATGTAGTTCTGGAATCTTCCTACTTCTATGTTTATCCATCAGATTTTACAGTCGATTTCTTTTGATCACCCCCTGTCATTTAAAAAATATCACAACTGCGAACGCACCAAGTATAAAAGCCTTGACTGTTTTGTTTAGTGCAAAAGTATAAATTAGCCTTGACTGACAGATCGACTGACCCACCCCCCTCCTTCCCTAAACCCAACCAATAGTGCTGTCAAAAGTCCATCGACTTACATGGCAAGCTTACTAGATAAACTGGTAACAGCGGGAAAGCCGTCCACACAGAGGTAAGCATGAAAATGAATGGCGTCATACCACCACATAGCATTTGTTTTGTATGCAGCCATACAACCATTCTGGCTACATAATTCACGATCGCCAGAAATGTATAGGGCTACGTTTTTCAGAATGAGCCTATGATGCAACACTTTTCTGATAATATGTCAAATATTTAAAATATAAGAAAAATAAATAAATATAAGAATACAAATATTCTTTCCTCATGAGATCAGACTGGAAGTTCCAGTTTATCACCCTTGTTCAATTTGGATCTGTTTGAATCTGTATAAGAGAGTTAACAAGAGTTAACTGTATAAAGCAAGAGTTTACTTCCCTAGTTAGCTGTAACTGCATACACATTTTGATTCGTACAAGTACATTTAGAGTTTGGAAAGAGTTCACCCAGTCTCCTTTCCAGAGGAGAGATTTATAATTGTATGTGTGTCTCGAGAATGTTTTTTTTACCTCAGATAAGTCACCTTGATAGAATGCCTGCTTGTTCATTTTAAATCAGTTTATGAAAACGATTCGCATAAGCCCTTGTCAGCATACTTATATAGATCACCCTGGGGTTTGGATGCCCTCCATCCCAAACCAACCAATCATCCTCGGTTCAGAGTCTGCCGAGACTCTGCACATGCTTGTTGATTGTAGATGAATGAAGGTTGGCTGTTTGCATGCATTTTAAAGGAAAAGATTTAAGTTTTGCATTTTTTTCCATAAGTTTTTTTACTTTTTCAGTGAATGGATAATTTTATTCCGTCACTGTGATGGTACCCTTACAAATATATAAAGTTAGTGTGATTTCACCAACTAGAACATGTTCCTGGAATAACATCTACATTAATCCTGGAACAACATTCAAATCAGCTAATCAGAATTAAGGGTTTAGGTTTATGGTTGGGGTTATGTACTTCTACATGATCGTTATCCAACTATTATTCCCCTCTAATTTGAGGAATAATTTACAGTTATGATTGAGTTTAGGGGTAGAGAATAAGTATGGATTACATTTTCCAAAAACATGATGTTACAGGATCAACATAGATGTTAATCCAGGATCGCATCCTACTTGTCAAAATCACACCCATCTAATATGTACAATGTAAGTAATATATACCTATACTAATATGCAACAATGAACTTTTTGAAACTGTTCCATCCCATTAACAACTTTTATACCTACATTTTTCCATCTAACACACAGTTGTTGGCTAACATGCTTAAAATAAAAAAAAAATAAAAAATAACAGTTAATTACACATGGTCATTTTCCATATATTTAAATTTAGAATAATCTTACCATCATTAACACCTCACTTTAATGTAATATTTTAAAGAGAAATTAGTTTAATAACTTTATTAAATGTAACCCTGAGCAAGTCTATTTTAGTCTAATCAGTGGTAGCATTTTAAAATGATAAAAGTTTTAATAAGAAATAATGTACATTAATAACCATATATCTTAGATAATAGTTCAGTTATTAATC
>CAIGQZ010000427.1:23657089-23669690 GCA_903798205.1 Danio tinwini
GTAACTGTGTGTGTGTGTGTGTGTGTGTGTGTGTGTGTGTGTGTGTGTGTGTGTGTGTGTGTGTGTGGTGTGTGTGCGTGTGCGTGCGTGTGCACTACAGCAATTTAGCCTATCCAATTCACCTGTATTGCATGTCTTTGAACTGTGGGGAAAACCGGAGCACCCAGAGGAAACACAGGGAGAACATGCAAACACCACACAGAAACGCCAACTGACCCAGCCAAGCCTCAAACCAGCGACCTTCTTGCTGTGAGGCGACAGTACTACTTACTGCGCCACTGTGTCTATATATATATATATATATATATTTCTTTGTGCTCATTGCTATGTTTTTCCAAATACTTGTCATTTTAGACTGAAGTAATTGACAACTATTGCATGTTTTGTTCTATTTTTGTTAAGGGTTATAGGGTTTGTGAATAGATATATAAAAAAATGAATACAAAATATTCAAACAAAAATATATATGTAAAGTTTTACTTCATTGGATTTACTTCATGCAAGATGCATTTTCAACATGGTTTTAGATGCGAAATGAGAATATAAAGAGTTAACCAGATGCACAACCAGCCACGTGAAGTGGTTAAAAGTACAAACCACAATTAATTACACATTTTGCAAGCTAGAGGAAACAAGGAGGCACTTACTTAAATTTGTGAACTGGACAAAGAAACTGGTCCATAAACTGTGTACTGTAAATTTCCTGTCAAACTCTGACAAAGTCCAATACATCAATAGTCTTTTCTGATCCTTCCTTTAACAAACAGCAGACAAATTCCCCATTGTAAGAATGTAGATTGATGAAGCACTCGTCAGAAAAGTGATAGGAACAATGCTGAGTGAATACTTCACTTAGAGCTGTGTTACACACTGCATGGAAGGTCATTTTCGAAAACCCATAATAGAGGCTCCTTAAAAAATATGTTCTTGGCCTCCAAACTAGTTTCAGTTTGGCATATTGTATGTTCATTTATTGGCAATACATAACTAATAATAGATCAAACTCCAGATAATAAACAATCTAGTAATATTGTAAAAAGCTTTGTTTGTGCATTCATCTTGCAAGAGTTGGTAACACTGCTCGTGTCTGCTTTTCTTCAGAGACTTGAACCAATGCACCCTGACATCAGTGCAGCCCGGAATGACTGAATCCCTGAAGGCTTCTGACACGAGCGCTGTACTCGCAGAAACTGTGCCAGCTGCAGGAAACCACATTTACTGGCACATTCCCACTTCAGTGTACCCACTGTGTTAAGTGCACAAGAGCCTGTACATTATCTTTTTCTGAAAGACATTTATCTGAGTGGATTGGGTTTTTCTCTTGACAGATGGAACAGAAATGTCAGTATTAGTGTGTCTGAAGAAGCAGACAGTGCCGTCATTGTCACATCTAATGCAGGGCTGGGAGATATATATTTATATTTATATATTAAAATATATTTATAAACTATATGGTTTGAGGTAGTACTGTTTAGATTGATACTGAACTATAGTTTGTTATGAGAAAAATAGTGGAAAACACAGAGTTAGCAGATATGGGGGAAAATCCATTTTGTCCTAAAAATGAGTCATGGTTTATGTTAAGGGCTTTAAAATAGCTTGTAAGATTTGTGTTAAGGGCAACACGGTAACTCAGTGGTTAGCACTGTCGCCTTAGAGCAAGAAGGTCGCTGGTTCAAGTCCTGGCTGGGTCAGTTGGCATTTTTGTGTGGAGTTTGCATGTTCTCCCCGTGTTTGCGTCGGTTTCCTTTGGGTGTTTCCCCCACAGTCCAAAGACATGTGGTATAGATGAATTGAATATACTAAATTAGTTGTAGTATATGTGTGTGAATAAGTGTGTGGATGTTTCTCAGTACTGGGTTGCAGCTAGAAGGGCATCTGCTGTGTAAAACATATGCTGGATAAGTTGGCGGTTCATTCCGCCGTGGCGACCTCTGAATGAATAAAGGGACTAGGCTGAAGGAAAATGAATCAATGAATTGCATTAATGCATACAATTTCAAACTTAAAATGCTGATAGATCGGAGATGTGGTGTTTTCTCTCTTGTAATATCCTCCATCTGTAGATTTTGCATTCTTCATGAGCATTGAGCTTTCTGAATGCAGGTTTCTGCTAAACTTCATAAGCTTAAGTGAATGAACATATTTGCCAAACAAGTGAGCAAAATGAGCTTAATGATTCTGACTAAAATATACATGACTTTGCAAAAATATTTGTTGTTGGACAATAAATGTATTATTTTATATATCAATAATAATGATTCCTTACATTTATGTAGCACTTTTCTGGACATTCAAAGTGCTTTACACATTTTAAGGGGAGTCTCCTCATCCACCACCAGTGTGCAGCATCCACCTGGATGACGCGACGGCAACCGTATTGCACACCACACACCAGCTGAGAGGAGACAGTGATCAAGTCAATTATGAAATGGGGATGGTTTGGAGGTTGCGATAGACAGAGGCCAGTGGGCAAATTTGTCCAGGATGCTGGGGTTAAACCCCTACTCTTTTCATATCAGGGACATCCTGGGATTTTTAGCAACCACAGGGAGTCAGGACCTCGGTTTAATGTCTCATTCGAAAGACAGTGCTCACTGAGCAGTATAGTGTCCCCATCAATATACTGGAGCGTTAGGACCCACACACCACCTGCTGGTCTCACTAACACCACTTCCGGCAGCAACCTAGCTTTCCCATGTGGTCTCCCATCCAGGTACTGACCATGCTTAGCTGCAGTGAGCGACCATGTGAGAGTTGCCCGCTAATTTTAGGTATGATCTGGTATTTTTATTGACGGTAATAGCCATAACCGTAACACTTAGCTTAAAAGAGTGTCCGTAAAACTGTCATGAAACATTTATAATCATAACATGAACATTTTATGCATGCTTAGGACAACTGTCATTCACTCAATTTGTCATTTTAAATTAAAAGGTGACATTGATTGAGATGTCTTAATTAGAACTTCATACATCTGTCATGACAGTCCTATAAACAGGGCGTGTTCACAGGACTGTCACGACACACGTCATGAATAAGGAAGGTGTTACAGCCATACTGTTGCAATGGAGTAAATAAACATTGTGGTGAGTTCTGCTTTAAAAAAAGCATTGGCTTAGTTTTAGATGGTAATGATAAAATGCAGTGGTTTTAACGTGTTTGCATATAACACAAGGTAGCACAGCCTATATAATTGTTCAGTATATTGGCTATCATAGACTTTAATATT
The DNA here is from genome assembly GCA_903798205.1 of Danio tinwini. Classification (NCBI taxonomy): domain Eukaryota; kingdom Metazoa; phylum Chordata; class Actinopteri; order Cypriniformes; family Danionidae; genus Danio; species Danio tinwini. The sequence continues at coordinate 23,660,322 of CAIGQZ010000427.1, forward strand.
AGCATTTTAATAAGAGTGGTGATGGTTCTGTGGGTTTTATCTCTCCAAACTGATTTTTATTTTCTATTTTCTATTGAATTTAAGTCAGGTGATAGACTAGGTCATTCTACAGCTTGATTTTCTTTCTCTGAAATCATTTGAGAGTTTTCTTGGATCACTGTCTTGCTGAAATATTGACCCTGGTTTCATCTTCATCATCCTGGTAATGTTGGTAGATGTTGGTCTGAAGCAGCTAATATTAATTTACAATGACGAAGAGCAGAGAATTGCTTAGTAACTACTGAGAGTTTTCAGCTGCTGTCTGGGATTTCACTGCCTTTTTTACACCTCCTTTTCTTCATGTGTTCAATACTTTTTTTTCTGTGTCATTTTATTTTATTACACATACCTTAATTTGTAAACTAATTAGATTAGTTTTATCTGCATATATGGATTTATTTGGATGCTATGAAAATTTGGTGCAAATTTCAAGTCAACGGCACCTTTAGAAATGTGCTTTCTTTGCTTTAGACATCGAACCACTTTATGCAGATGATATACTTGTATTTATGTCCAAACCAGAGCAATCAATCCTAACATTGCTGGAATGCATCTCATATTACAGTAGTTTCTCTGGTTACAGAATAAATCTTTCCAAGTCCATAGCTTTACCTTTAAACATCCCTTCTTTAGATTATCTAAAATTAATCTCCCCTTTCAAATGATCAGAATCTAGCTTTAGATATCTAATTTATGTCTCATCTTCACTTAAAGACCTGATTAAACATAATTATACACCTCATAGAAAAACTTAAGCTTAATCTGAAAACATGGTGTTCACTCCCAATCTCATTTCTAGGAAGAATAAATGTAATAAAAAATAATGTACTTCCTAAATTCTTATATTTATTTCAGTCCATACCTAACTACTTAGCAAATTCATTTTTTAAAGATCTTAATAAGCACATCTCAAAGTTTATCTAGAACAATAAGAGGCTGCGCATCAAAATTTTTTAATTAATGAAGCCCGAAGATAGGGGTGGAATAGGCTTGCCAAATCTTCAGTTTTATTATTGGGCAGCCCAAATAAAAAATATGATTATCTGGTGTAGTGAGAGGACTACACTAACTCTATTTGGTTTAAGATGAAAGAAGCAGCTTGCTCCCTTTTACCAATTAAATATTTGCCATTTGTTAAGAATTATATAAAACTAAAAAAAGATTTTGCAACATGTTATCGTATCAAATAATCTTAGAACTTGGAAATATGTAAAGACATATTTGGGAATTTCTACCCCTCTTTCCTTGTTTTCCCCACTTTCTTTTAACCCTGGTATGCCTTTAACACTGCAAAACACAGCTTTTTCAGCATGGCTGGAACTGGGCATCTCTCAAATATTTTGTTTGTTTTCAGAGGGCACCATAACGTCTTTCCAACAGATTGTAGATCAATATAAAGTTCCAAAATCCAATTTTTATAAATATCTGCAATTGAGACTTTTTTTTAAAACCAAAGTTGGACAAAGGAGAACTGAGAACCAAAACAACAGAGATCGAATACCTTTTTACTGAATCCATCTTGTTTAAAAAGATTGATAACAAGGATGTATAACATTTTTTCTAACAATTTGCACTTCTGCCTGGCTAAGACTTAAGGATGCTTGGGAGAAGGATATTGGTCAAACTATTGAAGAGAATGACTAGGATATTGTATGTGATACACTGTAAAAAATGCAGGGTTCCACAAATTCAATCATGTTGTCCTAACACAAATTGATTGGGTTAACTTAACACTTTTATCAAATTTATTTAGATTGAGTGTAAAAAAGATTAAGTTGTCCCAATAAAATCTCAGGAAATGTGTTGTTTCAGCTCATTTTAATTAAGAAGTTTGAACAAGTAAAAACATTTTTTGTGTGTGTGTAAAATATATCCGAAATGTACCTCTCTTGGAATCCATGAGCTTAATTTAAATTTTGTAAATAGGATATATCTTACACCAATACGTATTAAGAAAATGTTTGCCAATGCCACTGTGTTTCAAATGTAAAAAAAGATAAAAGTACATTCATTCATTGTTTTTGGGACTGTGACAAAACTTTGCCATTTTGGAAGAAAATACGATTCTTAAGCTAAATTTTGATAGGACCACAGCTTTGTAGTTATTGAATCTTAATGTGAAAAGCCTGTTTGAAAAAGATGCATTGCAGTTATTTATTGTCCTGGTATATTTAGCTAAAGATGTATTTGCTACTTTGGTCTCCATCACAGGCTCCATCTTTCAAATAGTGGATATCACAAATTGCTACATGGCTACCATTAGAAAAACGCACCTATGACAAACAAAAAAATCGGACAGATTTTGGTCAATTTGGTCTCCTCTTTGGGAATACATAAAAGAGCTCTTGTCATTTATTTACAACTGTTGTTATAACCTCCACTTAAAGACTGCTCTAAAATGGTGTGATTATACTTTATTTTTACCTATTTATTTGTTTTTTTATATTAATTTCTTTGTTACTTTCCATTTTTAAGACTGTACACTCTGTAACTCATTTATACATTGTGATGTTAATATTTTGTAAATGTGGGCATACAATAAAAAAGAAATATGTTTTCTGAGAAAAATGATGACATGTTCAATACTTATTTTGCCCATTGTATGTTCTGTACTTTTTATCTCTACTACTACTACTACTACTACTACTACTTCTACTACTAGTACTGAGTGAGATACTACAGAGTTTTTTTTTTATAAATAATTGTTAAAGAATAAACATTCTTTTTTTCCACATTGTTATATGTGCTATGTGCATTCACTATTTTAGTAATATAGATTAAGTATATAGGACTTTACTGATCTACTTCAGTTCTATTTTTTTATATTGTCACAATTTTTATTTAACAATAAAAAAAAATCTATTCTTATTGAAAGATGCAAAAGCATTATCACCATTGATCTGATCTTTGGACCCCACTGTTCATGCCATATACAGTACTACATGATTAAATTATCCAATGTAATGTACTGCAACCGAACAGTTCTTTCTTTGTGTCCTTGATTATACTGAGATACAGAGGTTTACATGAGGGCAGTGCTGGTGATTTATGTAGGCCATTTACAACACCTTATAGTCATGCCAGAGGGAACATCATTCATTTTTTAAAGTTGTGATGGAGAGTCATGGCTTCGTGCATTGCATTCTGGGAACGTATGTAACATGAAGTGAGATTAAAGCATGACTAGCTTTCTGCAACACGCCACAGAAATTACATTAAAATTAACATATTTCTCAGGATTGGGATGCTGGATGATGGATGTGTCTTTGTGTTCACTTTGAAATCTAAAATCTTATTTAATATTGCGCTCTTTTGTATCACTTACTCTATAAGAACTGAATTACACCCTCACACATGATGCTGTTATTAAGTTTATCAAGGTCATTTTAGTTGTATCATTGTCATTGAGCTTCAGTGGTAGACAAAATACATTAATCAGGATCGGGTCTGAATGGGTCTTTTTAATCAGTTAATTTTTGACCCACAAACAAATGCATTAGATCTGTCAAATTTATGAATTAACTGTTCATTTGATTTGTGAACCAATTTGCAGGTTCAATAGATAGTTCAGCTAAAATAAAAATGAGTGATATTTACTCACTTTCAAGTGGCTCCAAACTTTTATGGGTTTCTTTAATCAACACTAAAGATATTTTGAAGAACGATGTAAGCACATGGTCTAAAACACACTGCGCAGCTGCACTTAAGGCATGTCCTAATCTACTTTTGCTATTTTAAAGTTGGGTAAAACAGTCTGCGCACCCGGCACATGGTCTAAAAGGGTTGTCTTTATTCTCTTAATGTGTTATGAGTGCGTTTTGGGCATAACATGCATTAAACTAATCAAAGTCTCATCTCCTATTCCCTTCAAGAGTGAGTTGCGGTCACGCCATAGCCCATTTGCTATTTACATGGTGGACTTGGAAAAACTGAAAGCTTCATTATCAAGGAAATGGATCTTGTGATTAAAGAGGGTACATGCAATGACTATCTGTGACATGCAGGCATTTTTATATTTAGGTAGACAATTTATAATTGTTTTACATATTAATCCTTTGCTGTGCATCTATGTGTGTGTGTAATAAGTAACATGTATGCATGTTGTGGACCCACCTATACAGTAGGTGAATGTCAATGCACTCTTTAAATAGCAAAATAAAATCAAATAAAAACTGTTGCATTGACATTTGACAATCTTTTAGTTGGTCATTGATGCTATCTATTTTAGTTGCCTCAAAATACCAACAATGCACCCCTAAACGCGCTTTCCTTTCAAACCACCATGCCTATGGGTGCAAAAAGTTGCAAACTACTAAAAAAAAAAAAAAAAACACTTGCATCATGCCTGGCACCGAATTGCACCATGTGTATGATAAGACCCCCATGAAAGTTAATGATTACCAGTTTATAGCTTTCTACCGAATATCTTCTTTTGTGATCAACAGAGGAAATGTAATGTAATGTGTATTTATGTAGCGCATATATTGTGTCATACACCCAAGATGCTTTACAACCATGAGGGGGGTCTCTCCACACCACCACCAGTGTGCAGCATCCACTTGCATGATGCGACGGCAGGTGGATGGGGATGAGTGGGAGGCCCTTATGGTTAAGGGCCGATAGAGAAAATTTAGCCAGGACACTGAGGTTATACCCCTACTCTTTACGAAAAGTGCCATGGGATTTTTAATGACCACAGAGAGTCAGAACCTCTCATATGAAAGACGGCACTCACTGACAGTATAGTGTCCCCTTCACTTTACTGGGGCATTAGGACCGCAGTTTGAGTGCCCCCTGCTGGCCTCACCAGCACCACAAGTACTGACCAGGTTCAGCCCTGCTTAGCTTCAGTAAGTAACCAGTCATGGGCTGCAGGTAGATATGGAAAAAAGAATAAGAAAGAAGCTCAAACTATTCCTTTAACTTCAAGTTTCAGCTTATCATTCTGCTTTGATGTATTTATTTCTATTTACAGTGGTTATTGCAGGACTACAATTGTAAACTGGAATATATCACCAAGCTTCTGAGACGAGAGTGTTTGGATGAGTGTGTCAGTATGATTATTCAGGTTCCAGGGTTTGCCTTAAAGCATAGGTCTCAAACTGGATTCCTGAAGGGCGGCAGCTCAGTTTTGCTCCAACACTAATCAAAGACAGCTGATCCAACTAATCAAAGTGTTCAAGACTATTAAGCAGGTGTAAGTTGGAGCTGGTTGGAGCTAAACTATGAAGAACTGTGGCCCTCCAGGAATCAACTTTGAGACCACTGACTTAAAGTTATTAACCTAAATTAACTGACTTAGAATTAACTACCTATACTGACCTCTTGTGGCCATTTTTACTTGCAGAGAGGAGTTGATCACGACGACGGGGCTCGAGTCCGGTGTAGAACGTTTTCAGAAAACCGATAAAACAAAAACAGAAGTCAAAAAATAAAATAAACAAGTAAATAACAGGGTGAGAATGTGGTAAAATCTAAAAACGTGGTAAAGATGGTGAGGGCTTTTGTTTTTCTGGAATTCCTAATTAAAACACTGTCGGTTTGGTTTAGGGAGGTGGGTGGATGGCTGGGTGGGTAAATCAGTGCTTTTGAAAACACTATTGGTTGAGTCAATGCAGGTCAGTCAGTCAGTCAACAGCGGCCTCTAGTGGATTTACGCAAGAACAGCAGGCACGAATGGCACTCACGAGAGAAATTTGAGATCTGAAAAAGCCTACACAGCGGCCTCTGGTGGATTTGTGAAAACAAAATCTGCAAAATAACGTACCTGTTGGGACGTATTTGGTGCTCTCCAGAAATGTATATAGAGGTACATTTTCAGAATGAGCCTGGGTTGGAAGTAAAGACAAAAAAAAATTGCTCAGATAAAATTCTGATTATTTTTATAAATTTATTTTTAATTACAGTAGTTAAGTAAGAGCACCTAGTTATTGTCCGCACCATCAGCTGACGGAAGCAATGACGTAAACACACTAACAGACATGTTTAAAGATAATGGCCCCTTTCAAAGCACACAGAACCCATGGACATTTAAATATGTTCTGCCGTGCAGCTCTTTGCAGTTGTTTCTTTTTTACCTCAATATAAGCCGCTAAATATTTCTCACACTTATCTTAATGTCACAGGCGGCTGATGTCATTGATGCCTGTAGGTGCATTTTATGCTTCAAAGTCTCATGGATGTGTTTCCTGTTCCAGTAAAGAGCTCGCCATCTGGAATACTTGACACACAGAAGGAGCAAAATAAGAGGAGGTGGATCCATCCTGCTCACAAATCTGACGTGAGAAAAGAAAAGCAAACACACACTGAACAAAAGCGCACCACTGCTGGTGTAGTCTCTATTTACAATGGGGACTTTCATAAAGCGATTTGGCGTCTGCAGCTTTATGAAGTTTTTAAAGGCATGTGAATAATAAAGAAGGAAAAGCATCTCCAGTTCTTGAGCAGGAGTTTTCATTTGGAGTGTGTAATGAGAGTCTGGTGCTGGAAGGTGTTATTTTTTGTTTTGCTGAGTCGTCGTTGCGGTTGTCATCGCTGTCAGACACGCTCCACTTCTCTAGTGCTTTCTGCGAACTCGCTTTCTGCTTCAGTAAAATTACAAAACCAAATACAAGCAAATGGGAAATGTGTACCTGATGGGAAAAAAGGAAGTTTCAAGTATCAATAAATAAATAAATGTGGGCAGCTTTTTGGCACATTGAAATGCATTTGGTTTTATTTTTATGAATAAAAAATAATTACACCAAAATGTCATTAATTGTTTAGTTTATACAGTTGAAGTCATAATTATTAGGCCTCCTGAATTATTAGCCCCCTTTATATTTTTCCCCAATTTGCTTTTTAATGGAGAGAAGACATTTCTAAACATAATAGTTTTAATTACTCATTTCTAATAACTGATTTCTTTTATCTTTGCCTTGCTGACCATATAATATTTGACTAGATATTTTTCTAGATACTAGTATTCAGCTAAAAGTGACATTTAAAGGCTTAACTAGGTTAACTGTTAATTAGACAAGAGAGGGTAATTAGGCATGTCATTGTTTAACAATGGTTTGTTCTGTAGACAATCAAAAAATATAGCTTAAGAGGACTAATAATATTGAGCTTAAAATGTTTTTCAAAAAATTTAAAACTGCTTTTATTCTAGCCTAAATAAAACAAATAAGACTTTCTCTAGAAGAAAAATGATTACAGGAAATATGGTGAAAAATTCCTTTCTTTGTTTAAAGAGCCCCTACTTTGCATTTAAAAGGTCATATTTTGATTTTGGGGGTCTCCAACAACAGGCTGATATGCACGCAAGGTCAAAAAGCACTTTCATTGTCTAATAATATGGATTTGTTTTTATCTAATTATCCCAACGACTCCCATATGATTGTTTCAGCGATTCATTTGTTCCCAAACCTGTCCTTAGCGCGATGCTAATCTGCGCTGATTGGTCCGATGACCCAGCCTGTTGTGATTGGTCGACTGCGTTAAGCACAAGACAGAGAGAAATGCCCACCACGGCTTATCAACATTGTTGAAATAGTCAGAGTGCAGAGTATGTGTGTGAGCATACCTACCAAAACATCCGTTTTTCCATCTCCCACCACCCTACCATTTTGTTATTTCTCCAGGAATACTCCTGTAATGCTCTTTAAGATCATTTGGGGGAAAAAAATCACAGAAGACCTAATAATGTTGACTTCAACTGTATATCAAATAAATCATGTCATCTTGACATATTCAGAAAATTTTGATTATGTATTAAAAAATCTGTTTAAGGGTATCACAGTAGAACATTAAAATAAAAGTATTTTCCTTTCGAAATACATTACACATTCTCCAATATCCTTAAAATCTCTGGGTTTTACTTATTTTTCAGCAAGTAGTTTAAAGTTCACACTTTATTTTGATGGTTCGTTTGTTGAATTTAAATTGCATTGCATCTACATGCCATTGCCAACTAATGCTCAATAGATTATAAGTAGACTGTTAGGTTGGGTTTAGGGTTAGTATAAGCTGACATGTACTTGCAAAGTTTCTTATCATCAGTTAAATGTCTGTTGAAGGAGCAGTATCAACAGATATTAAGCAGACAGTCTACTAATACTTAAATGGACCATCAGTGTTACCACGTTTTTTTTTTTCTTTACTGTTTTCTAGGTACAGTAGAAACACAATGTGAACAAAATATCAATGAAACACACAAGAGCATTCAATACAATAAATAAACAGCAAAAAGCCCAGATTAAAAAGTGGGGATCTAAAAAAAAAAGCACAAATAACTGCTTCTAATCTCTGCAATCTTTAGCGTTAAGCTATATGTTTTCATCAACATCACTCCTCACAGTCCTCCTTTCACTGTATATGTTTAAATGTATTACAAAAAAAATAACCCCTGCCACTGTGTGTAAGCCAGACAGGAATCAGCTGCGGTTGGCTCAAGTTACCCAACATAAATCAGCTGTGTGTCAATTATTCAATTGTTTGTATATTATCAGCTGACATATTTTTAATATTGATATTGTTTTTAACTGATATAATTGCAGAAGCAGAGGTTTTTAATACTGTATCTAATGTTTTGAATATTGTTTTTGCTATTGTGGGATGTTGTGTGTTAACATTCGTACAAAAAAAAAAAAACATAATTTTGTTGGGAGGTAAAGCTTGTCTGTTATAAAAAATGTAAGTGTTGTGGAAATGTCTATACTGACTGCATATTGCAATAGTATCTGGATGCAGCCTTTATGATGCAAGCTGAGATTGCATCACTCAGCGATGGAATGTCAGACACAATGCACTCAATGGAGTGAGTGATGTCACTGTGGCGGGTAGGGTTAGGGGTGGGGTTAGGTAAGCGCATTAAAAAAGTATTGGATGCAGCTCAGATTGCACTGCACCAGGTCTGCATCCAGACCCCTCTCACATATTGAGTGAAAATAACCTGAAATGTGTGAATGGTATGGCCACAAAAGACAGATACTGTGCTAGTTGTGTTTAGAGTTTTGAAAATGTGACAACTGGTTGGACAAACGCTTGTTAGCAAAAAATGTTATATGTTATCTGCGCAAAGAAAATCCAGGATGTCTGTGGGGTCTTAAAGTCTTAAAATGTCCTAAGTTTCAAATTTTTCTAATTTTAGGTCCTAAAATTTTAAGTTCACAAAAATATTGTGTTGTAGGTCTTAAATCATTTTAAACAGCTCTTAATTGTAAAAGTTGTAAAGTTACCCAATCTGCCCGATATCTATCCAATCACCAACAATCCATCTAAATTATTTATTTATTTATTTATTTATTTATTTATTTATTTATTTATTTATTTATTTATTTATTTATTTAT
>CAIGQZ010000427.1:23670077-23680287 GCA_903798205.1 Danio tinwini
TCCTTCCTTCCTTCCTTCCTTCCTTCCTTCCTTCCTTCCTTCCATCCATTCATTCAATCATTCATTCATTCAATCATTTGTTTGTTTGTTTGTTCCTTCCTTTATTCATTTTTTTCTTCCTTCATTCATCCCTTCATTCATTCACTCATTCGTTTGTTTGTTTGTTCATTCATTTTTTTGTTCCTTTCTTCAGTAGGTCCTTTGTTTATTTATTCATTCATTTGGTCCTTCCTTCCTTCATTAGTTTGGTCCATCCTTCAATTTCTTGCTCAGTCGTTTGTTCATGTGCTCTTTCCTTCCATTCTTCATTCGTTCTGTGTGGTGATTGTTTAAGGCTGTTTGATGATTTCAGTCATCATACAGTCGACGTCTTTCATTTTCCCATCAGTGAAATGCAGTCTATAAGAAGTCTCTGGGTCATTGTGTAAAGACTTTGGACATCGTCTTGGACATTTTTAATGCTTTCAAACAGTTTGCTGCATTTATAAAGCGTCCATGTCTTGAGGTTGTTTAATATGATGTGATTTACTGTCTATGTACAATTTGATTGCACAGGAATTGCAGGACAGACTTTTCCAATTTTAGCAAATCACCATAGACAAGAAGGAAATATAGTAGTGACTGGAGGTTGAAGGAAAGTAGTGGAGTAAAAGTACCAATACAGCACTAAAAATGTACTCAAGGGAAAGTAAATGTCCACATTTTTTAAAACTATTTGGCAAATCACAATTCCTGAGAAAAAGTAATTTGAGCATTTGTAATTTGTTATTTTACACCACTGCTGTTAATAACAGCAATATATCCTTTTACATGATCTTCTGTTTACACAAAGACAAAAGTAACTTATTTACAAAAGTAAGTGTGAGTTGACATAATATTTATAAATAGGCATAAAACTCAAAGGTTTATATATTGGAAAAAAGTATATACAATTAGAGTTCTCTTATTTTGACAGATTAAAATATGTGGTTAAGAAATAACAACCTTTGTTTTTTTTCCAATTCAATTGGACCAACTGGGCCATTACAAAAAAAAAATCCTTGGTGTTAAACCCAGTATACAGTAAGTCTCAAAAAAATAAAATCTCATCCATAGTGCTCTTAAAAGGTTCTTTAAAAGTCTTACATTTGACTTGATGAAACCTGCAGAAACCCTGAAATCAGTTTTGTAACATCTTTGACCAGCATCTTCTCCAGTTCCTTGTTCATTAAAACAAAAACGTACTTGTGGAGCATTTGAGCTTTAGGCCACTCACATTCAAAGTAAAAAATGGTCAGTGGCAATGATTGCGCGCTCAAATCACCGTGTAATGAGACCTTTTATGTCAAAAACAGCCTCTCTGTGTGCTATTAAAATGGTTTAAATGATTTTGTGTTTTTTAGCTTCTTGATTTACATGAAAATTGCATGGAAACAATTTGCATTATAGCTTTGACTTGGAAATGAACAGGATATAGGATGGAACAGAATTAACAGGAAGCAAGCAGGAAGTAATATAAGTAGATAAGCGCTTGTATAGAATAAATCAGTCCTATATACAGTTGAAGTGAGAATTATTAACCCTTCTGAATTATTAGCCTATTTATTATTAGAAATTAATAATTATTAGAATTATTTTCCTCCATTTCTTGGGTCCAAATCAACTAAAAAATGAGCGATTTTAGCTTCTCCCCCAGCTTCCCGCTGACCTGCAGGTAACCACGCTAGTGAATGCTGCTCTCTCATTGGCTGTAGGTGATCGCAGATGTTATTTTCAGTCAAAACACATTTACACGGCATAATTTGCATCGCCGACAGCTCCAGGTATTAAGCATGCCAAGTATCTCACGGGCATCGGCGATTCTCTCATAACATGTCCTTGATAGTTTATAGTGTGATTGTCACTCGCGTGCATGAGCATCGATTTGCCTGTGATTTCAGGCATTTGTCAGCGATTTCTCAAAACTTGTCAACGAGTCAAAATCAGGGCTAAAATCATTGAGCTGAAGTAAAATGAATGAATGAATGAAACAAGTCATGCAGCCTACTAGATTAGTGGAAACTTCTGTGAATACATTTTTTGTACAGAAGTGTTTAAAGAAGTGAAAGTTTAAAAGAGCTTGACGTGATCAATTTAACTCAAGTATTGAATTTCTTCTTACAGAGCCAAACCATTGTGAGTCGTTTTATAGAGTTTATATCAGTGTATTTCCAATTAATATCACAGCAATTTAAGATTTGGCACTTTTACATAGTATCCATGCCATGGCGCACACACAAGTATATGCAAAAATCCAGCTCCTGTAAATGTCCTCAAGAGAATATGAATGTATTTTGTGCAAATGTGACCTGAATCCCGCTGGTGGCCATGATCGACTACAAACTGTTGAAATTTAGTAGCACTTAGCTTGTGACTCACCAGCGGCATCAATATCAGTCTCCAGTGTTTTTTTTTCTTTGCCAAAACAAGAGCTGGTGGGAGGACCTTGACATTTTAGGTCACAGAGAGAAAATAGGATTATTCCATACTAATCAACAGTTATATTTATAGAAATGATCCTGCTTGTAACTGAGTAGGATGTTTGCAATTAGAAAATGGCTGGCAAACCATTACGTGGGGATATTTATTTATGTTTATCGACTGCTGTCAACCCTTCAAGCATGTCTTTACAAACTCGATGATCATAAATCTTTTGGGCATGAATATGTATACGGACATTTACATTATATGGTCATGTATATACATCAGTTTCATGACACTGTGTCATGAAACTGCACATGAGATATTAGAATCGTTTTATATGTCATGTAGCTTATACATTTGTATCACTTCTGTGTTCACTACTGTAGATGAGATCGAATAAGGATCCTGATGGCTCAATGTATCATAATAATAGGATGTAATGAAAATCACTCTGAAGCTGAGAGAAATATTTCAGGCTCAGTATATGAAGAGTTTAGATGCAAACCCCTCTAAGTGCTGTCTGAAATTTCATTCTAAAATGTGCGCCTCATATGTTTATAATCAGTTATTTCACTTTTAAAGCAATTAAAATAGCCTCTTCATTGTAAAGTTAAATAACTGAATCTATACACGGGAGGCTTAGAAAAAATGCTAACTTTAAAAGAAAATTTCAGATGACACTTAGGCCCAATCTAAATTCTAATATTTTACCCCTAGCCCTTCCCCTTCCTCTTCCCCTTGGTCCTTGAAAATTACAATTGTATCTTAATTTTACCCCTAAGAAATGGGACAGCACTACAACACCTGCACATGTCATCATGTCATCGCGATCTCTTACTTCATATGAGATCGACGATCACAACTGCTGTAGTTATTCCAGTTGTGTTATTTTTTGGTATTTATCTTTAGGAAATCACTGAAGGCAACAATATAATGTTATCATAATGATCTAATGTGGCAATAAGCTCGTAACTATACTGTGCAATTACAACATGGCCATATTCATCTATGTAAACACACAAAAACAGCATTAACATTATAGCAGACACTGTAAAAACAAATTCCCAGCCACTAGACTAGACTTTTCTGACAGGGTATTCGAGTAGCATCGAGTGACAGATGTGAAAGTATGTTGTGGGACTACTATACAAGGATTGATTATAGTTGAAATTTATCTTTTTTTTATGATGGTAAAACATGAACAACGTTATGATTGTATTGAAACATATGCTTGTTTGTTGTAAAAATTTATAATAAGGACAAAAAAATAACTAATTTGTGCATCTCCTGACTTCTACAGTATGTGCAGCCATGCTGCCGTTGTAGATGGTGTATTCTGGGAAATTTTCATACCCCTTGGTTTTGAGTGCGGTCCTGAAAAACCTGTTTCAAGGGCTGTCTAGCTCTTACCCTTAGCCCTACGCCTTCAAGCTAAAGAGAATTTGGAAGGACTAGTGCTGTGTTCACACCAGACGCGGATAAATCATGGTATTTGCGAATAAATAGACGCGTGAATATTTGAGTTTACTAGCTTCATTTGCGCCTCAAATTCGCTTCATTGGCACATCAAATCCACTTTATTCGCACGTCAAATTCACTTTAGAACAGATGCGGATTCGTGTCATGGGCAGGGCTTCTGTCTGCCCGGTGACTGTAGCTTCATTGCTAAATGGCTTACATGAATTTTATTGAAAAAATAACTGTTTATGTGCTTTATGAAGGCTGAAAAACAGTGTTAATTTATTTGGAGCAGTGTCTGAGTCCAATAGATCCTTTCAGAGGTGCACCCCTGTGAGCTCATAAACTCCTCCAGAAACTGAACCTGGATGATGGAAGCATTTAGCGGTGCTTCTGACAGAGCCGAGCCCAGTTTGATGAACTGTTGTCGGTGTAGGCAGGAGGATTTTCCCCCGGGACACCAACAACAGGCACTATGTCATAATCACGCCCCCACAAGAGCAAGCTCCTGATTGGTTAACGTGGCACGAATGTCCGCTGAAGTTCAGAATTTTGAACTCGAGCGATTCGCGCATTAAGGCTGTCAGACGAGCAAAACGTTCAATTTGCAACGCAGCATTCTCGTGTATCGCGCCTATGTCTATTCGCGCTTTTGCATTGATTTAACATGTAAATCATTCCCGCTTGACGCTTCTTCCATGTCTGGTGTGAACGCAGTCTAAGGCATAAAATTGGGATTGGGCCTTTTTTTTTTTTTTTTTAATACACATTGTCTGTTCTTTACAAAATGGCTAAAATGTTTTAGCTGAAACTATCAACACAGGCTCATTGTGAAAACCCTTGTATCCCTGTACCACTGTATACATTTTTGGACTAAGCAAACTATGTAGCTAGAGCTACGTATGGCTGAATTTCATCTTTAAAATGAACGCTGCTGGGTTGGAAACTATGGTCTTTTATGGTTTATACATTGCAAGTCAATTTATCCTTAAGTTCAATAAATTCAGTCTTAAGTATATTTTTATTCTTCTGAAATAATGATCATTTATGTGTGTTTAAAAAATGTACATCATGGTGGCGCAGTGGGTAGCACGATCACCTCACAGCAAGAAGGTCGCTGGTTCAAGGCTCGGCTGGGTCATTTGGCATTTCTGTGTGGAGTTTGCCCATGTCCTCATGGGTTTCCTCCGGGTGCTCCGGTTTCCCCCTAAGTCCAAAGACATGTGATATAGGTGAATTGGGTAAGTAAAATTGGCCTTAGTGTATGAGTGTGAATGCAAGAGTGTATGGGTGTTTCCCAGTGTTGGGTTGTGGCTGGAAGGCCATCTGCTGCGTTAAAAAAGATATGGTATATAAGTTGGCAGTTCATTCCGCTGTGGTGACCCCTGATTAATAAAGTCGAAAATTAAATTAATAAATGAATGAATGTTTGAAGAATAGAAAGTTCAAAATTTATCAATTTAATGCACCGTTTTAGAATTCAGTATTGACTTTCTAATACTGACCCAAACTTTTTTATTGTTTTAAGAATCATACTTTAATATGATTTGGATTTGATACCACAGTATATAATACACAGTATTGATATACATAGTGTGCTTTTCCTACCTAAGGGTTTTTGACTTGTTTGTAGTCTAAATCCCCCAAAAATTCTTCATTTATTCACTCATTCGTTAATTCGTTTTTCCTTTGGCTTAGTCCCTTTATTTATCAGGGATTGCCACAGCATAATTAACCGCCAACTTATCCAACATATGTTTTACACAGCGGATGCTCCAACCCCATACTGGGAAATATTGCTATACTGCATGTCTTTGGACTGTGGAGGAAACCGGAGCACCTGGTGAAAACCCATGTGAACACAGGGAGAACATGCAAACTTCACACAGAAATGCCAAGTAGCCAAGCTGGGAGTCTAACCAGTGACCTTCCTACTGTGAGGTGACAGTGCTAACCCCTGAGCCACTATGCCACCCCTATTTCAGGTTCAGTACATAATAAAGTAAAAAAAATATTTTACACAAGCTCAGGCCATTTAAAATGTATACTGTAAAAAAAATCTGTAATTTTATGGGTTATTTTCAGCAGCTGGGCTCCTAGAAAAAAATAAATAAATAAGTAAAATAACGGCTGTTAAATCACAGAAATTTACTGTAAAAAAAAAACAGAGGTTGAATTACAGACATGTACCAAAAATTTAAATATAAAGAAATTTCTGTAATTTAATGTGGAAAGAAAACATAAAATTACAGATTTTTTTCACAGTGTAGGTTACTGTTTTTTATGATTTTTTAGATAAAATTGTGGTCCTTCATGATTTAATAAATGCAAGTCTCTCCATCAATTAGGTCTTATGTATTTAATCCTTCTAAAATCATGATGATTTATCTGTATAAAATCATCTTTTGGTGTCAAACTTTTTTTTATCCAAAAGTGTTTGAAGAAAGAACTTGACTTTTGATCAATTTAATGCACTGTTATTAAATTCAGAATTGAGTTTCTTCATACTGAACAAAAATGATTCAGTTTTGAAAAAAAATTAAGAAACTATTATTTGCAATTTATACCACCATATACTCTACAAAAAATATTTAATATTTTATAGTTTCTAGTCTAAATATCTAAAAATTATTAAATCTAGAATAAATAAAATTGTTTTCAGAAATGATGTCAAAATTAAGTGTTTTTCCTTTAAACAAGCTAAACAATCTGCTAGTGGGGTAAAAAAAAATAAACTTATTTCAACACAAAAAACTATATTATTTTATTTAATCCACCAGCAGATTATTTTGCTGGTTTTAAACAAAAACTCAAAAATGTTGATATTATTTCTCAAAACAAAACAAAAAATTGTGCTTAAACGTTTTTTTTTTTGTTTTGTTTTTTTTTGAGATTTTAACATTTTTGATGAACTAGAAACAAAACAAAACCCGTAAGCAGGAAAGCATTCTATTGCAGTATAAGTTTTGGCATGCATTGGTGTACAGACCATTTCAGTGGTCATATGGTCATTGCTTTTCCTGCTTGTTATCTTATTATACTATATTATGACTGTAACAAGAGGCAATTCAATCAAACTTAATGTTAAAACAGCTATCATAACATTATTTCACACTTTTGCTTGATAATAATAGTAGGTTTGGTATGCTGTCTCAGGACAGAACCCTGAGCTCAGAGATAATTGAGCCCAGGGCTCCTGCCTGGTCAATGAGCATGTAAGTGGGTACGAACTCCCCCTGGTAAAGGAGGAAAAAGGAGGAGATGAGGTGGATGTGGGGTTTCTTCGGAAAACGAAGATAAGAGAGTAGTTTTAGACAGGCTTCTTATAGTGAGTTTGGATTAATCTGATTGGCTTACTAATGATTGCAGATGAGAGACCAGCTGCGATCAATCATATCACATGCTCCTCTCAAAATTAGTTTATAAAACTTCACTTATCAAAACTTGGCTCTTTTTGCATTTTCAGAAGCTATAGAAATTCAAAATGTAAAACAGGAAATAAGTTGGGACAATTGTTTTTGTTTACATTCCTCAAATGGTCTATGATAAAATGCTAACATCAAGCTCATATACAGTAAGTATTCAAATTGATTTGTGTTTTCTACAGGTTGTTTGTCAAGCCTACTCACGTGTGAGGCACACTCAGTTTGGGGTTGCCGTGTGGTGTGGTGGGGGAGAGAAGAATGAGTCCTGGTTTTGTTTATATGGTTTTAGGTAATCACACAAGAGATGGGTTATTAGTTGTCATCTGAATGTTATTAAATAAAGAGAAATTTTATGCAAAAAAACCTAAGAAACTTTGCAATCAAAATGTAGATTGTGTATCATCTGGTCATACAGCAGTGTGTTTGGTCTTGCACTCTTCCTATCACACAATACAGAAGGGCTTGTTTTAGTGTCCCTTCAAGTACCTTGAAACAGCATTATTCAGTGTGTTGCAAAAGTTTCCACTGAAACAGGAAGACAGACCACAACATACAATATAAAGCAACCTCTGCACCCTGCAAAGCACACACTTTTTTTAACCAGCAGTTTGGCCAGAGCTGTTGAGTTCAAGTAACTACACATTTGACAGCTTCTGACTGCCACAGTCTAATAGTAATATCTAACAATCTTATAGTAGCCTACTGTTTCTCCTCTAAATCTCCTCTATTGCATTTTAAATTATATAGTATACTGTTGGTGCAGATAACCTTATGGCCAGTGTGCCAGCATTAGCGTCAATGCTCTCTCTCTCTCTCTCTCTCTCTCTCTCTCTCTCTCTCTCTCTCTCACTCATAAACACACTCACATGCACACACACTCACAGGATTTGCACACAGGTCTTGCCTTTACTTGTAAATTGAGTCTTGAAATGATTGAATTACTTTGAAATGATCAAGTTACCTTGTGTCCCGTCTTCTGTCCCTTTATGTCCAGCATATTTTTCTGTCCCTTTATGTCCAGCATATTCCCTTTATGTCCTAGCAACATTTTGATTGAAAGTCCAATTTTCATACATTTTTGAGCTGAGATATTACAGCTTTGATTTTTGCAGTCAGTCAGAGCAAAACATTGAACATTGAAGAGCAACTACTGAACAAGACTAACCATGAGCTCACGAGCACCCCATTTATTGCAGCAAAGCCACTGCCTGCCTCACCTCATGTCTTTTCAGTGCGGCTTTATGTCAGATCCTAACACTAAATAAGTGATATACATACGTGAAATACACGTATGTAAAGTGAGGACATATACTAAAAATGTCTACCATTTATAAAAACATTTAATTAAGGATTACATTGGTAGAATACACTGAGTGAGCAAAAGGCACGCACTCAACCCAGTTTGCAAGGGATTGCGCAATCTGACGTGAGGCACAGCTCGGTGCTGCCCCACCTCGCTTCCTACGCTGTAACTAAACAGGAAATATGCAAAATTCATCGATTTTGATTATAAAAAGGATTGGAATCATACAGAAATTATTGAATCATACAAACATTATTATTATTTTTTATTTTTTTTTGCACGTGCTGCGGCTTCTCTCTCTCCCGACAAAACGGTGTCTTTGTGTTTTTCGTCTTGTACATCGCAGTGTTACTGTACGTCCTCGTCGCGTTTATCTGTCCTTAAGCGCGCATATGGTCGAACATTTTTGCTCGACATCGGCAGAACCGCTCATAAAACTTTATTTTTTACGTAAATTTTAGATTAGAGTACATCTTATGTATATATATATATATATATATATATATATATATATATAATTTTTTAATGCATATATTTTTAGACTACATTCTATAATTGTATTTATTGTATATTCTTTTCACAACTCTATTTTTTGTATTTTTGTATTTATATTATATGTTAGGCGCCTAGGGTCTGAGAGTAATGGAATTTCGATTCGCTGTATGTCCTGTACATGTGGTTGATTTGACAATAAAGCTGACTTTGACTTTGACTTTGAAAGTGCATCCCCTGACCGCTCATCCCAGACAGAGTGTTCTTATGATGCAGGATTTTAAAAGATGTTAAAAGATGTTATTTCAGTTGTCATGTCAATTCAGCAAAACGTTAGCAGTTTGAGTGTGGCACGGACGCAGCTTACATCTACTAGTGTATAGATAACTTTAAGACTAACATATTCATAGCAAAAGCCAAAAAACTTCAATGTTTATGTCATGGGGACAGAGAAACACACCGGAATGAATAATTCACTGAAAACTGGCTGCGAGTCACTGTTGTCTCTGCCATTTCTATTTATAATCAGCCTGGTTTTCTTCGCATTAGTGCTGTTTTTGAATACATTCATTTACTGGATCTTTGGACTGGAAACTTCAAGGACTTTAGCAGCTTAAAATAATCTGATCAGAGGCAGAGAGGTGAAATCAGGTTATTAAGGTCAGAATAGAAATTTACGCCTACAGGTTCTTCCCCAATCTTCCAAGATTATCTACCTGCATGACATAGATCATGCAATTTTGTGTCCTTCTGTAGTGCGTTTGTGTTATTTGTGTTATTTTAATGTTAAGGATATTGAATTCATGTTGGAAGCCCTAACAGGCACATTTTGAAGTCACATATTACAAGGTTTCGATTGTTTAAAGTATTTACTAACATGAACTAAGAATGTACAACACTTGTACAGCATTTACTAATAATTGTTCAACATTTCGTCGCCTTGGAATTATGAGGTTCTGTCTACGTTGTAAATGATTTTGAGATATTGAGCTTCAAAGTTTTTGCATTCCATACACTGTAAAAAACCCGTAAAATATTGGCCGTTAAATTACAGAAATTTACTGTAAAATAACAGAGGTTGAATTACAGA
>CAIGQZ010000427.1:23695442-23712596 GCA_903798205.1 Danio tinwini
ATACTGTGCGTCCGGAAAGTATTCATAGCGCTCAACTTTTTTCAAATATTTTTATACTACAGCCTTATTCCAAAATGGATTAAATTAATTTATTTCCTGTGAATTCTACACACAATACCCCATAATGACAATGTGAAAAAATATATTTTTAAATTGTTGCAAATTTATAAAAAAAAAAAAAAAAAACTGAAATCACGTGTACATAGGTATTCACAGCCTTTGGTGTGAAGCTCTAAATTAAGCTCAGGCACATTCTGTTTCCACTGATCATTCTTGAGATGTTTCAGCAACTTAATTGGAGTTCACCTGTGGTAAATTCAGTCGATTGGACATGATTTGAAAAGGCATACACCTGTCTATATAACATCCCAGGGTTGAAAGTGCATGTCAAAGTACAAACCAAGCATGAAGACAAAGGAATTGTCTGTAGACCTCTGAGACCGAATTGACAGGCACAAGACTGGTGAAGGCTACAGAAAAACTTCTGCTGCTCTGAAAGTTCCAATAAGCACAGTGGCCTCCATCATCCGCAAGCAGAAGATGTTTGAAACCACCAGGACTTTTCCTAGTGCTGGCCGGCCATCTAAGCTGAGTGATCGGGGGAGAAGGGCCTTAGTCAGGGAGGTGATCAATAACCCAGTGGTCACTCTGCCTGAGCTCTGTTTATACTTACACAAAAATGTTTTGAACAGAGGGCATGCTGTGTTTACAGGTGCAAACTCACTTTACCTGCACATTAGCTGCGAGCAAGAGGTGGGACAGCAGAGTAAAATGACAGCAGTGAATTGCGCCAGACAAAACACAAACTGTGTGCAAATACTGCAAAAAGATGTTTATACTTACACTAACAGAACAACAAATATGATGCACATAAACCATCAGCACAGAGAAAAACTACTGTCACAGACATCTATAGGAAAAAAAACTATATATTTTTTTTTTTAACAGATTTGTGTGTGTTGAGCATCAGTTAAGACAACGCAAGCACCTGTCAGCTTTAATTGTGGTGAAAACAGGATCATTTTGAGCTTTTGTCAGCTAATTTCATCTTCCGGGTATAAAACTACTTTTGGGGTGGGATCAAAATCGGTGACATAGCACTAATCTACTTGTGGATTGATGTTTCTCATTATTATTCATAAAGGAGATTTCTTATCCTATGAGATTAAAACATGCGTAAAACATGTGCTGGATAAGTTGGCGGTTAATTCCGCTGTGGCGACCCCAGACTAATATAGGGACTAAGCCGAAAAAAAAATAAATGAATAAAATTATTATATTTATCTTACATTTTTTCCTTTGCCCATATCCTTTTATTATAAAAGTTAGCAGAAACACTTCACTTCACTTTGTGATTCTTCCACAAGGCTATAACCTTCATAACATTGTTTGACATAACACTCATACGAGCGTGAAAGATTTATTACTGCAATCATAGATATAACAGATGTAAAACTAGACTGTAGTTCTATAAAACAAAATGCTGGGGAAAAGCCAAAGCTTTCAGCAAACAAGGAAAATCTAAACTGTAACTCTCTGAATATGTGGCATAGTTCACAGGAGCACTTGTACAAAAAAGCTGACACCTGTTTCTAAAGATGTTGCTTCATGCTGTCACGTAAGAAAAAAAAAAATACTTTCAGCTTCACCTTTATGGATTCCCTAACACATTTGCTTTCAGATCTCAGTTTGTCAACATCTGCCTGGCTTTTCATATTGGGTTTGAGCACCATGCTGCTTTCAAATGCAGCTTCTTCTTTAAAACGTATGAGATCTGAACAGATTACTAGACAGCCAGGATTATGTGGCATGTCAAACAAAGGCAATATATTATTTTATCATTTTAGACTTTGAGAGCATGTTTCACTTGAAGCATCCTTTTAATATGATTAATGACTCTAATGAGCTCAATTAATTCTTGGGAACTTTTCTGAACACTTGTGTACAAAGCAAAGTCTTCCTGTTCCAGTATGTTTGTGCATATACTACCGTAGTCAACATCTGAAGCGGGTTAAAGAAAGTATTTCAAAAGCGTACTAAGATAAGTATTGGTATTGAGCAATAGTTTCAGAACTACTTTAATTAATGGTTTAGATGCACTTGAAATGTTCACAACTCTATACTAAACTAAAATAAAAAAATAAAAAAAAATTAAATGAATAACCTTTTCCTTGTGAGATTTCGGTTTTTAGCAGCTGTCATGACTACCACCACATAAAAATATTTAAAATTATTTAAATCAGTGGATCTCAAACTTTTTTCACCAAGTACCACCTCAGAAAAAAATTGTCTCTCCAAGTACCACCACATTGACCAGTATTGAAATACAGTAGTGTAGTAGGCCTAATTAAGCAGCTACAGCACTGCACAGTTCAAAAATGTGGCAGATTAATTCTTATTATTATTATTTTGAATATTTATTATTGTCAGCCACTTTAAACATTATAAATAGTTTAAACATTAACACTGTACTTTGCATACAGGTAAAAATAAAAATAAAACATTAATGTTTAAATTAAAATGTGCTTTTAAAACTTAATTTAAAACGGCACAGTTTTTAAAAAGTGAAAAGAAAACTACTGTACTTAAATGTAAAGTATTATCATAAAGTAGCCTATTCATCAAAACCCAGAAATGTTCCTTGAACCTCATAAATATAAGCTAAATGTCATCATAACGCTTTTTGATACATTTTGAAATATATCATGTACAGTTAAAGTCAGAATTATTAGCCCCCCTTTCGAAATTTGTTTTCTTTCCTAAATATGTACCAAAGGAAATGTTCACAGTATGTCTGATAATTTTTTTTTCTTCTGGAGAAAGTCTTATTTGTTTTATTTCGGCTAGAATAAAAATGTTAAAAAAACCATTTTAAGGTCAAAATTATTAGCCCCCTTAAGCTATATTTTTCTTCAATTCTCTACAGAACAAACCATGGTTATGCAATAACTTGTCTAATTATCCTAACCTGCCTAGTTAACCTAATTAACCTAGTTAAGCCTTTAAATGTCACTTTAAGCTGTATAGAAGTGTCTTGAAAAATATCTAGTCAAATATTATTTACTGTCATCATGGCAAAGATAAAATAAATCAGTTATTAGAAATGAGTTATTAAAACTATTATGCTTACAAATGTGTTGAAAAAAACTCTGTTAAACAGAAATTGGGGAAAAATAAACAGGGGGTTAATAATTCAGGGGTAATAATTCTGACTTCAACTGTATATATGACCTATTTGTATATCTATGAAATCTAAACATTAACTTGTATTCTAGATATATGTATTGGATTGCACGTTAGAGTAGGCTATTTGTGTCAGAAAAGAAAGTGATTAAACTATACCTGTCAACATTGGGATATAAAAATACAGGATACGCCCCCAACAACCGTTACAAATATGGGGAGTAAATTAACTTTGAATGATAGAATACATAACAAACATAAAAAAATGTAAAATAAAAAGTTTAGCCTATTACAATCAATTTATACTGATCACATTGGTGTTATCGTACTCGTTAAAGGGTTAAAAGTGTGTTCACTTTTTTACTTTAATTATTCAGCAATTCCTCCGAGTACCAATAGAAGTAAGCCTGCGTACCACTAGTGGTATACGTACCACAGTTTAAGAACCACTGATTTAAATAATTAAAATAATTATTACTTTGTAAAATAAAATATAATCCCAAATAAATTACATCCATTTGCCATTAAATAATTAATAACAGAACCAAATGTTCCATATAACATTTACTGTAAGCATTTTGCATTATTTTACATTAAAGAGGTAGTCCACTACGATATAATACTTTAAACTTAGTTGATGTGTAATGTAGCTGTGTGAACATAAACAATATCTCTGAATGTAATACACTTAAAGTTCAATGCAAAGGGATACATTGGCTTTTACAGAGTTAGCTTAGCAAAGCCTACATCTGGGATAATGAGATCATAAACCCTTCAGGTTATACACAGTCACCCCACGCAGTGAAGGGATGTGGCCAGAGGCTCTATAATGTTATAGCAGAGAAAGCTAAAATAGCGTCCAAATGCTGCTATTTCTACAGAGTTTGTTGTGTTTCTGTATTTGGGCTTCCAAAGGACACGGCACAAAGAGAAAAGTGCTTACAGTTTAATTTTAATTATGTTCCAAAAAATTATTTAAAAAATATATAGCTAGCATTTGACAGACTTCCAGAATCTCTCACAGTTCAGTGGTGGATTCAGCTAAAATCTCCTCAAAGAAGGAACAGCTCCAACCATAATAGCAAATCTGTGGACTGTGAGCCACAACCTTTAAGTATTTTTATTTGTTACAATTGATCTATTACATGCACAGTTTCTAGCGTTAATGGTATGTTGTAGCGAGGACGTAAACAAGGATGAAAACAACGGGAAATGCTGTTTTTAAATAGCTACAAATTCATATGTATCCGTCAAACCCCTGTAAACACCCACAATCTTCAGCAGCGCTGCAGTGTCTCTCTATGTGGTCACTTTCCATGCGTTCTACATCTCAAATAACAAATTCCCAAAGATATGTAAATGTTTCATAGTACTTACACATGCTTATTCCGAATATATACTTGTCAGATTTTATTTTAGAGAGCAGGCGTGGGGTTCAGCTGTGTCCTCTGTGATTTTCTGTCTGATTCAGGCTTAAACTGATACGGCTAACAGTTATACTGACTGACAGTGTGTACACAATGGCAAAATGTCTGCTAGTAGAGGTGTAGCACTTCCTGGTGACATGGAGCTGATTCGCGAATCACAGCACAATATGTTAGCTGACCAATCAGAGTCTCTTGAGGGCGGGCCTTCAGAGAAACTAGAGGTGTGTCCCAAATCGCATACTTATGCACTATTCTACGCAATTTTGTAGTATAAATAGTGTAAGTAGTGCGTTTACACTGAAAACTATAATAATAAAATAATAAGCGCACTTTAATTACCCGGATGATGCACTCATTCAGCCGGTAAAATGAAGTATGTAATGATGGACACTTCACGCACTCAACGACCGCAGATTTGCTCACGTAGTGAAAGGGGTGGAGCTATCGGGCGCACATGTTGGATAACTTTATTTATTTTGGATGGTGAAAGCAAAATTCTCCTATGAGAGTGATTATAGCGCCTCCTGGCTCATAGCAGGTATTATTTGATAGTTTGGTCATTTATTTCACTCATTTGGCAACCGTCAAACGTCATCAGGGAAACGGTTTGAACTTCTGATTAGTAAAAAGACATTAGTGTTTCATTTGGGAAGACACTAAATACATATACTATACTCTTGAGTGTGTAAGTGCATAGTGCATAAGGGCATAGTGTGCCATTTGGAACGCAGCTTCGGAAATATGACAGTTGTTTTCATATTAGTTGAGTAGCAATACATGATTAAAGTAAGATACTGTATATAAAAAAATTACAAGATTTTTTACAAATGAAGCATCGCTTTGCACAATATAAAGCCTTAAAAATGCACTCTGGATCACCCCTTTAATAATAAGTCCAGTTTACTGTAAAATATACGTTTGTTTGCTTATCATTCAAGCAAAATAAATAGAAAACGCCTAAAATGTAGCCGCAATTCTGGAATATGTCATATGCATCTGTCACAGGACAGAACAAAGGCAGTGTCTTTGCTAGTTTTTTTACAAAATGGCAAAAAAGTTTACCCACAATCCCTTGTTCTTACCCGCAAACTACTCTCCTGATCCACTGTGGCTCCAGCACAAGCATCACAACACTGGTCAGCAGGTTCAAAGCCATTCATTTCCAAGCGCCTGCACATGGCTAATATAATCCTAAGTGCCATCACTTTAGCTGATAATGACATGTCTTATGCTGCTATACATCAATCATGTTTTCACTCAATCTTCTCCCGTATGTTGTTCTTTTCAGACCTATTAAATCATATGTCCTTGAAAACCTCCACGCTCTATATAATACAGAATAGCACTTGCACTTACGTTTATCATTCGCTGTATGAACAGCTACAATGCTTTATTTATTATCTGATTTTACATTTTCAAAGGCTGTTTTTACATGGCCAGAGATGCCAAAAGTACACACATCCTTTACTCATGTAAAAGTACAGACACTCAAGATTAAAACGACTCTGGTAAAAGTTGAAGTACTGATTACACTTTGGTACTCAAGTAAAAATAAAGTATGACCTAAAATATGTACTTGGGTCAAAAGTATTTTTTACTACTACCTGTTTTAGTTTCACATGGTAACTACACTGCACATCATGTATACATCTATACAAAATAACTTACTGTAACTTATACATTTTGTTGCCAATTTTCAGCAACAAAGTAGCCAAGCAACATCACTCTATTGTCCAACAACACTGCTCAAAAAGTTGCCCTGTGTATCATTACCTAGACACAAAACTTAACTTTACCATTGTTAAGAACAACAGCTGTCATACATATTTTTATATTCTAAAACGTTAAATAACTGAATGTATTTGACTACAAATAATTTTTGCATTATGCTAAAGCTGCTTCATTTTCTTCAAACAGCAACACTCTTGCTGCTCATATGATTTCACTGTTTGTTTTATGCTTTTTATGTTTGTGTTCAGAGTATTGTGTATATTTTATTTAACAGATAAAGTCGTTAATGCTGTTACCACCTTTTTGCATCATCTTCTTTCACATGAATTCCTTTGCATTATTTGTTTTATTCATAAATCACCCCATATAAATACTTTTTATGTTCTAAAACATTTATCTAACAATCTATCTAACAAATTTAAATGAAGACAACAGTGTATAGCCTATACATAATAATTATGTTGAAACTATAAAACAGTATGAATTCTGCACTAGAAAATATGAACTCGTTAGAAACAAAGGAAAAAAATCTCATTTCATAACATATTCATAGGTATTAAATAGCTTTAGTACTAAAACGTTGACAAGTTTTTTTGTTAGTTTGTTAGTTTTTATGGTATTAGATTGAAAGATCGGAGATCAAAGGCCATTTTTACATAGATTTTTTTTTTTTGTCGCAAACTTCTGCATAGCCAGAGATGGCAAAAGTACACACATCCTTTACTCAAGTACAGTACACTATGATCGAAAGTGGACAAAAGAATTTAGCCCCATTTTAATGCCAGATTTAAACAGGAATGCATCTCTTGTTTTACCTGTGATCCAAACGACGAAAATGCATCTTAATACCTGGTATAAACATGACATCAGTCATAAATAAGTCATAAGCTTAAATAAACAAATCTTCGGTGTGCGATCAGAGACTAGAGATGTCAAAGAACAGAAGGTGTTCAAATTGCGCAATTACAAAAATAATATAGATCGCAACATAAAACACATGAAAACAAAAGTAACAAGCCAGATAAAAAAATGTAAGAAAGTACAGATATTTGGGTAAAAATGTAAGGAGTAAAAGTAAAAAAAGTTGTCTAATAAAAATCTACTACTGTAAGTACATTACGTAAGTACATTACGTCACTTCTTATCTCTGAGCATGGCTCCTTTTACATGTTGACGTGTTTAACAGGGATTATTATTGATGTCACATGTAGCTAGATAACAACTCAGACGATGGAGATGGAGTGTGTTTTAGTATAATTATCTGTCCCTATAGATTTTCCACCAGAAAGCCTCTTGTGTCTGCCGGGAATGTGTAGTAAGATATATGCCAAATTTGAGCTGCTCTCTGAAAGTAATTTATTCAGAAATATGCAGCAATTAGCAATGCTTTTTTGTTTTGTTTTTTGTAGTAGATGTGTACATTTGTCAGAGTGTGTGTGTTTGTGTATGTACAGGTATATGTGGCTTACAGGGACACCAATTTGTATAATGACAAGAGACATCCTTTGTTGTAACAAAGTCCCCTTAAGGCAAGTCATTTCATGGCCATCTTTGAAATGCCTATCAGGCAGTATGCTCAGGCATTCTGTTTGAATGGCGAAACATCAAATTCTCCAAAATTGCTTGCCAAGCTTACAATTACATTACATATTAGGAATCACCAATGAAATGAAACAACTATTGTCTCTTTAGTTTCATTTCTAAACATTCGAATCACACAAAATCTGCAGAAACGGACGTCTGGTCCAAGCCCCTCCTCCATAGAATCCTCATTAAATAGTGATCTATGATTTGCTCCTTTACTAGAAAGTATAGGGCTTCATTTGCAATCTTGACCGTTACACTTTTCCCTGTTCAAAACTCTGCGAGTGATGTGTCTTGTGTAGTCTTTGTTTATACTCTATTAAGGTTGTTTACAGGGTCACTCCGTGTGTTCTTGTAATTCAAAACACTTGGAAAAAAAACACTTTTTGAAATGAAACTTTTGCCACAGGTTACTTGCGAGGGTTGGGCTTAGGGGTAGAGCAATAAAATAAGCATTCTGCTGTTAGTGAGACCAGCAGGGGTGCTCAACCTGCAGTCTGTGTGGTCTTTGTGGTCGCTAGAAATCCCTGGATGTCCTTAGAAAAAGAGTAGGGGTTCAACCCAGTTCATCCTGGCCAAATTCGCTCACTAGCCTCTGTCCATGATGGCTTCCTAACCATCCCCATATCATAATTGGCTTCATCATGCTGTCTCCTTTCCACCAATCAGCTGGTGTGTGGTGTGTAGTCCTGCACAATATGGCTGCCGTTGCATCATCAAGATGGATGCTGCACACTAGTGTTGGATGAGGAGATTCTTCCTAATTTGTGAAGCGCTTTGAGTGTCCAGAAAGTGCTAATAAATGTAAGGAATTATTATTAATTATTATTATTTTGTACAGTATAAAAGACATTATGCCTATGGAGTGTCCCTGTAAACCATGTATAGATATATGTGCGTGTGTGTGCCATTCAGCTTTCTGTACAGTATGTTGTGGCTGATTCAATTAAAATTCCAGCTCATGAACTGAAAAGGAATTGTTTTTAAACATTGGTTGATGAAGCCTGTTAAAAATGCTGATGCTGCCTAGAACACATATTTGTTTGAGTATGTTTTATATAAGATACTTTAGTAGTTAATCAATGTCTTTTGAAAACGCAAACATTTCAAGTTTACCTTTCTGTTCACTTTGTGTGATTTGCGATTTGATTTATACTCAGTCTTATGCATTCTGTCAGCTGTCTCCCCTATGGTATGTTCATTTATTAGTATGGTGTACAAAGGTTGTTTGATATCAGCCCATATTTCTATTAAACAAACAGACATTAGTTGGAACATATCTGATCTGGGGTGCCTTTCCCAAAACCAACGTTTGACAACCTGCAAGTCATTAGGAACAAAGTTCAGCAGTTTGCTGTTTTCTGAATCCATCATTGCAATACACATTCGAGAACGGTGTACAAGACTTGTATGGTTGCAACTGCACCTCTAGAGCTGTAGTAGGCAGAGGTGGGTAGAATATCCAAAATTTATGCTCATGTAAATGTACTTGCGCAAATTTTTACTCAAGTAACAATCTTAAAAATTACTTGAGTATCTGATGAAAATATTACTCAAGTAAATAGTTACTAGTTACTTTTTATATGACTTTATATATAATCAGGGCTTTACATTAACACCTGCCAACCTGCCAAATGCGGGTAGATTTTAGCTGTGGTGGGTTAGACAGACACCTCCACTAGCCACTTTGGCTAAAAAAGCAGTGTTTTTGATGTGTTTGGCTTTAAAAGCAGGATAATAACGATGGTCCAATATTTGTGCAAATGCGATCTTAGAATCGAGAAGCAGCATGACTAACAAATATAATCATGTTCGTGCGGGCAAAAGAAAGCTGGTTGATTACCGAATGAGAGGATAATCACTCGCGCCAACAGCTGATGTGATGCGCTCGACTGTTTAAAACACGTGTGCTCTCCCGTTTCCTTGCTTGAAACAACCGTGCAATGCAACTGGTGTGATCTCTTTCTAATAGACTAGATGAAAAGTTGTTCATGCACCCACAGCCCTGCTGCTTTCAAGAGCTCCAGATTGGTCTTTTTGTAAGCAGCTCTGGTTGCTTTAGCTTTAACCATTATTTAAACAGGATATAGCATATTAACTTTGCATTTATGTGGTGTTAACTGTTTTTTTTTTAAGAAATGTTTTGTTAAATAAAATGTATAGTATACAGACACTGTATTTTGCTTGTTTTGACATATTATTTAAAATTTGGGGCAAAGAAACAATTATTTATTTATTTTTTGTGTGGTTAGAGATAAATTTGGTAAATCCTTTGAGCTCTGAAAAGTCATGTAAAGAAAAACTAATTGTAATACAACATTATGAAACCATGACCCATGTGCTCATGCTCACTGAGCAAGCTCATACACAACATGCATGAAAAGTAAAATGAATTAGGAGGCATGTGGACATTTCACAAAATCTAAATCAAGTCATTTTAGCATGTCAAAGTCAAATTTATGCATGTCAAATATATTTTCCTAACAACAAAATTGTGGCTAGTGAAAATGGCGAGTGGCTAATAACGTTGGAAAACTACTAGCCACACTGGCTGGTGATCAAAAAAGTTAATGTCAAGCCCTGTTTATAATGTTACATAATATATTATGTTACTTTAAATATTATGTACTGTCATCATGGCAAAGATGTAAATGTTTAAATGTTATATTTTAATGGTTAACAGTGTGAATAACTTATTTGTGCAGGCCAGGGCTAATCAGTTATTTCATTAAACAGCAGTTTCTTAAGTTATCCCATAGTTAATATTAAAAAGGTTCAAATTGGCATAATAACATTGACACTTACTACTATGTGCCTTTTCAGGTTGGAGCTGTATTAATGTATATGTTGCAATGTCAGGTCGATGTACAGTGTGGATCGCATTATTAAACTATTCTTGCTGACATCTTGGAGTGAAAACTTAGACTGAACTTGAGGCCGTAGGTGACCTGATCCGATAAACTTACTGCCCAGACAGCGTGACCATCCTTCTCGGAATTGCAGATGACCGCAGTATAAACTCACACATCTTCCTCGACTTCAGCCATCATTCCAACATAGGCACCCGCTCTCTAACCAAAAGCGGAAACCTCTCATGACACAACCTCTCTAAAATGCGGCGCCTTGCGATTTTTGCAAACAATTCATTTGAATCATATTAATTATCATTTAACAGTAACGGGGGAACGCCACCAAATGTAGCGACGTAAAAGTAATGATTTCTCTCTAATAATTTACTTGAGTAAAAGTACACATCTTTAAACGTACTCAAAAAGTACTCGTTACCCAACAATTTTACTCAAGTAAATGTAACAAAGGAAATGTAATTGGTTACTACCCCCCTCCGATAGTAGGAAGCATAGTTATCCCCCTATGCCCTATTTTGTAGGGCATAGGGGGACTTTTACTAAACTTTTACTAAATTGTAAAAGTAACTAATTATAACAAAAAATATATATACAATTACACTTATGTGCAATAATATTTCTGAAACCAAATGTAATTTTATAGATAAATAAATGAAAATATTTTTACATGTCAGCTGATTTGTGTATTAGGCTACATGTTATTGTAAGTGGTTTTATGTTTTGTTTACAATAGTAGAATAGAATAGGGAATATACCCAATTATAAAAAAGAAAAGAAATGTCTATGAAGTATCCTGGGAAATAGATTAATCAAGACTAGAAACAAGCTAATTGTTTTAATGAGCAATATCACACAAGTAGCAGCGCAATATGGCTGTATATCTGCACTGGTGGAAGTTGTGCGATGGCCTTAGTTCCTTAGTGTCCCACCGGTGATGATATACAGCCATATTGCACTGCTACGAGTGTGATGTTGCGTTTATACAGTTTGACGTTGTAATTGTATATATAAAAAAGAAAATCAAACACGGAGAGTCTCAAAAACCGCTTTTAAGAGGAACTACTTTTTTCCGGCATTCATTCATATCTGCAGCTGACGGTAAGAACAGCAGAAACCGTTGCTACTTTACAAACGTCACTTTAGAGCTAGTATTTGAATGATTCTGTAGCGTAATGTCCAAAATGATGACAAAACAGGTTATTTTGCTCACATTTTAAGATTATAAAACTGAACGGCATGAAATGCTGTCAGTCTACAGAGATTTCCCAGTATTTCTCTATTGCAATCGAGAGATCTCATTAATTAACCTCAAAAAAGCCAAAGCAAAGCAAACACCAGCAGATTACTATAGTATAAATACAACACTACAAAATACAAAAGAGAGAGATTGACTTAGAATGTCACTTACCTGTTCTGTGATGATGATTGTTCAGCTGTAGTTTGAAAAGTACACTGAAAAAATTATGTTTTTCTCTCTTAAGGACTTAAGTTGTCTCTGTCGCCATCTTGTGACGGAACGTCAACCATCATTGCTCTGCTCAGTATGGCAGGCTGATGGTCGCCAACGTGCTGAATCTTAGAAAATTTGAATATTTAACATAGGCACTATCCTTATTAATAAACTGCATAGTTGCAATCTTAACTACATTCTCGACTAAAAAAGCCTTAAAAGTAAATGATGTTGTCCAACAGCTGCAATATTTGTCAAATTGTAGTCCTCTGCTTGCCACTCGCGTGGACGGAGTATTACACGAGGGTGTATTACTGTAGGAGTGCTGATATTACTTTACTTTCATCTGTTAATGTGATTTTTTTATCTAAAGAAGTTGTGACTCCCTTTAGGGGTGTCATTGCAGACATCCACTTTTAAGTTTAAACCAATGTGGTTCAAACAATTGACCTACAACAGAGTTCAGGAACTACTTGTCAGCTACATAGTTTATTTCCTGAAAGATGCATCATAATATTGGTAATTCAACTGTTACTTATGTCATTGTTTTGCGAACACACCTCCGAACAAGAATTTCCTCATGAAAGCGCCCTATAAAAGTACAAAATGTCAAAAGATTACCTGGTTTTCTTTTTCTTCTAATTTATTTCCTTCTGAACCTTCATCATTTTCTTCTTTGCTTTGTTTTACATCAACAAACTTGGCAAAACACGTAGTGTAGTCCTTGTGGGAAAAAGGTAATACACAAAAATGCACAAGCAATTTCGACATTTCTGGTGCGGGGTTAAAAATCTGTGACAAGAAACGCTTTGTAAGCTTCTCACAAAGATTTGGCAACACACATATAGAACTGTACATCAAAAAACATTTCTCCTCTAGACGTCCAACAAGTTGTCCAGTCAATAATTTATCTGTTAAGAGTCATTTCACAGACACCCAGTCCCTGCGTAATCTTTCTTACCGCAAGTTTCATCATTCACTGTTAAAGAGACACTTAAAGGCATTGAAAGTCTTTTTCAATTGCCACATCGGGTCAGAAAAGGGTACAAAACTGACAATGGCGGATCACAGCATATGCACAAAGGCCCACAGAGTCTGATGTTTCATCAACGACAGCCGACTATTCTGTGTGTTTTTTTTTTTTAGTTCTTAAAATAGATGCACTGAGTCATTGAAAAAGCAAGGTGAGAGTCCTGTCTCTTGTTGTCTCAAGGCAGGGATTCACGCTCACACACACACACATTCTGATGGATTTCCAATATCAGTCAAGCCTCATAGTGACAACTGGCCAAAAGCCCTTATTTCTCCTCCTCTGGAGACTCTGGGAGCAGATATGTACAGAACACCTGCTTTAGGGTGGTCGTGTGCTTCTTCAGAACATTCGCTGGTGGAGGGAATCAAAATGATCTCTGTTTTAATGCAAATAAATGAACCGGCGGCAGTTTAAAACAGTGACTGGCTGAGTATGAAGCAGACAAGGGTGAAGATTTGCACTTTTGTTCCACATTGCAGAATCTATTGTAAACTTTGGGAACAGCCAAGAGCATCTCTGT
This sequence comes from Danio tinwini, assembly GCA_903798205.1. Taxonomy (NCBI): domain Eukaryota; kingdom Metazoa; phylum Chordata; class Actinopteri; order Cypriniformes; family Danionidae; genus Danio; species Danio tinwini. The sequence continues at coordinate 23,709,238 of CAIGQZ010000427.1, forward strand.
AAACGCAGCCTATCGCTTTATGACAGCAAAAAAATGAGCTGATTGTTATGAATTTATGGACCTAAACTTCATGCGTGTGCTACTGTTATTAATTCAGTGTGTCGAAAGTTAGTTTAGGGTTGCATTAACTTAAGCTGTAATAATTGATTGCCTGGAAGGTTGATTATGGTCATATTTGTCAGGTTATTATTTAAAATAGCCCAATTTTACATTGTATGACAAATTTAAAATGTAATGTATATATTAATATACCACTGTTCTTAAAAGATCAAAATATCAACTACATGTCTGTACTTTATAGAAATAGCCATTGTAATTAACACTATTTAATTAACTCATTTGATTCCATTTAATTTCTTTTAATTTGAGAATATGCACCCAGCAGGCACACAACATCATAGGATGGTAATATTAGGTTAGATTTTGGTCATGTGACCAAAATTCAATGTCTAGCCAGTGTCTAAGGACAACATTATTTTGATGTCCAATAACGACGTCAAATTACGCTGATATTTGGTTAATTTTAGGTTGTGTTGGAAAGTGATCAAAATCCAACGTCTGATAGATGTCATAGTGATAATGTCCACACAACGTCAAGGTGTAACATGATTAGACATTGATATTTGGTTGATTTTAGGTTGGACGTTGGACATTGACGTCGGCCTGTCGTTGGGTTCTGATGTCAACCTGATTTTCATTTCCAAACAAAATCCAACATCCCCACGACGTTGGGGTACAACGTCAATATAACGTCATGTTGACATCCTGTGCCTGCAGGGCATTTTACTCCTTACAGTATATCGCTCTAGCACACAAATTTCACATCTTCTATAATATTATCTTGGTTAAATTAGTTTATAGTTATTACACAATAGTGACTAGTTGTAAATAGCATAGCTGGTGTTACGACCGTGTTAACTGATGACCCTTTCCAGATGTAAACTATTCATGTTTGCAGATTGGCAGATTTGTCCGTTTTTTACAGGAACAGAACATGTCCATACCAAATAAATGTTATTATTACTTGGTGTCTGTGTCATTGTAAACATTATTGATTTTAATATGTGTGTGGCAGAACAGTATATAACCAAAATTAATCTAAAAAAAATAATTATAATTTGCATGTCATCAAAAGGATTCAAACTTGTAAAGTCAAAATGTTCTGCATGCGTATCAATCAACCTATCTAACTGAGCTATTCAGGATTACATGTTTTTGAGATGGTTTTGATATATTTATCAGTCAACATATGTTTTGCTTTGGTTGTGGACTCGTGTTAACTTGTTTCCATGTACTCGCGTTAACATGTTTTTACAAACTCTCACGCTGATGTTTTCTCAGAATAGCTTTAAATGACAAAAGACATTTTATCGCAGTTGGTCAAACCAGGTTTTTTTATAGTCGTAGACTCATGTTAACTCCTGCCTTTGGACTCGTGTTAACTTGTGTCTACAAAGTCACACATGAGCTGATATTATCTCAGAAATGCTCTGAATGACAAAACGCTGTTCCGCTAATAACCTAACGTTACGTTTTAAATCTCAGTCTTTCCTCCGTTTTTTTCTAAACAGAATTGTAAAAATTACGCTAAATAAGCAAACTCATACACAGTATTTGAACTCGCAAAGAAAAGAGACACGTCATAAGACAAGACATGATCTATCTAACTGAGCTACCAAGGACATTGCAGTACGTTGTTGCTTTTAATAACTTTATCGCAATTAGTCAAACCATGTTTTATTATGGTTGTAGACTCATGTTAACTTGTGCCTTTGGACTTGTGTTAACTTGTGTCCCATGGACTCTTGTTAACCTGTGTCTACTAAGTCACACACTAGCTGATATTTTTTCAGAATAGCTCTGAATAACAAAACAATGTTCTGCTAAATAGCCTATGTTACGTTATCACAGTCTTTTTCCATTTTTTTATAAACAGAATTTCAAAAATTAGGCTAAATAAACAAACTTGCAAAGAAAAGAGACACGTCATGAAACATTCAATCATTCATTCATTTTCTTTTCAGCTTAGTCCCTTTCAAGAGTTCACACTTAGCTCATGATTTATCACATAGCTTGTTTGGTGTGCTTTCTCGGGAGAGAGCCCTGAGCTCAAGGGATCCTCGGGCCCAGGGCTCCCCCCTTTCACAGGGCAAAGGGAAATTGAGCTCAGTTCGATCTCAAACTCCCCCGGTGCTAAGGCCAAGGTGAACTTCCTGAGAGTAAGACATTAGAAAAAAGATTTAGGCTTATTTTATCTATAATATAGAGCATATTTGGACGGTGGGAGGAAACCGGGAAACCCAGGGGAAACCCACGCGGACACGGGGAGAACATGCAAATGCTGCACAGAAATACCAGATGGCCCAGCAAGGACCCAACGCCATTGGTATTCTTGCTGTGAGGCAACAGTGTTAACTTGTGTCCCATGCTCACACACGTACATCTAAAGATTTTACAAAAAAATTATACAATGACGACAAATCCCTGTTTCTCTAATATTGCAACAGAATATTACTTAAAATAGCAACATTTCAATGTATTATCTTGGAAACATTTGTACCATATTAAGTGTTTAATCTATAATACAGTTATGTGTTTTTCTGTTAGTGTCGGTAAAACAAGATGCAAGCACAGCAAGGAAAAAAACACATTTACGAAAGCAAGCAATAACACGGGCATGTTTTGTTGTTGTGAAAAAGTGGCGAATCTGCCAATGTGCAAAGGTGAATAGTTTACATCTGGAAAGTGTCACCAGTTAACACAGACACCAGTTAAACTGTAACACCGGAATTGCATTAGAATTCAATTGATTACAATTGTTAACCATGTTAACTCTACAAGTTATTATTGTGACTGTTAACAAATTCCCACCTCGTCCACATCAGAAATGCTCAGTTTATTTTCTTTCCCATTTATTATTGATGAGATGTCCCATTTTGATGTCTGCATCAAATTAAATTTGCAAAAGTGATGAGCATATTAATGCAAGTAAAGTGTCTGTATTCAAATAGCTTTTGTAAAAACGAATTGTTTAAATATGGAAAGTGGGTGAAATAATTTTCCGTTATCATTCAGCATTAACTGATATAATCATCAAAAACAAAGTGTTTTAAGGAAAGAGATAACCTTTAAAGATTTAAAATGACTATTAATAAGTGTTTAGGACTGCACTGTGATCCTTAAATAAAGTCTTTTAATACAGTATGCTGCCATCAAATGATTCTTGTTCTGATTGTGCATGAAAAGGTTTTTGCTATATAATTTAAGTTTACATTGAATGACATTTTAGTGGGCGTCCTATGTAATTTACAGAAAAATGTATGATGGGCATTATTTCTGCTGGGATATAAATATATATA
>CAIGQZ010000427.1:23712996-23733507 GCA_903798205.1 Danio tinwini
TCAGTACAATTTTTAAATATGCTAAAATAAGCTTATCCTGCTGAATTTTCATTACTCCAGTCTTCAGTCGCATGATCCTTCAGAAATCACTCTAATATTATTGTCAATCTCAATTTTGTTTATATAGCACTATTAAACACAACCAAAGGTTGACCAATGTGCTGCACAATACAAATAACAAAAAGAAAGATATAAAATTATAGCTAAAACAAACTTTATTATTATTATTCATTCATTCATTTTCTTGTCGGCTTAGTCCCTTTTTTAATCTGGGGTCGCCACAGCGGAATGAACCGCCAACTTATCCAGCACAATTTTACGCAGCGGATGCCCTTCCAGCCGCAACCCATCTCTGGGAAATATTATTATTATTATTATTATTATTATTATTATTATTATTATTATTATTATTATTATTATTATTATTATTATTACTATTATTATTATTATTATTACTATTAATGGTAATAGTATTAAAAACAATAATGACTGGAGTAATAATTTCATTTGAAACTACATACAATAAGCAGTTATTTTTATTACTATTATAACTATTTAACAAGTAAAAAAAATAATTTACATTTAATAAATGCTGCCTTGATGCACAGAATATTGTTCTTTAAAAAAACATTTAAAAAAACGGACTCAACTTTAAACCGGTAGTGTATAAAAATGTATGTATTTATTTTTGGTGCTTAAAGTCTATTTTTTTCAGTATTCATATTGTTTTTAATGAATTCAGCATTTTTGTTAACTACTATTGATTTATTATTTTCTGTTCTTCTGTTTCGTCATGGCTCAGGAATAAGTGCTGAATTGCAAGCCAAGTATTTTGCTAGTTCAAATCCTCAGTGAAATCAAGCTTAACACATTATAGCTCACCGGCTAATAGTAAAATCATTATCAACAAAACAAATACTGACCTCAATGCAACTCAAATATGAATGTTCTGAAGAAGCAGGAGCCTGTGATTCTGTCTTTTGCTTAGACTCATCCAATAAAAAAGTGAATGTAGCAATGCACATTGTTCAGCTTTGAAGTCTTTCTTGGCTGACAGTGATTCCATCATCACTAAATTGTGTGCCAACCAAATTGGGGCCAAACGTCACCCTTTATAACTTCACTTTTTTCTTCTTCTTTTTTTTTTTTTTAAACCTTCAGTGCCTCATGCACACCAACAGCTGACAGTCGCCGGTTTATATTTCGGTACCTGCAACGAAGCAAGTCTCTGTATGTGGATCGCAGGTCCCGATTGAAAAAAGCATAAATGAAGGGGTTCATTAATGAATTTGCATATCCAAACCACAACAGCGTTCTCTCCAGCCAGATTGGTATGCAACTGCACTTGACCCCACAAATGAACGGTCTCGCTGTAGAAAGAATGAAAAACGGCAGCCAGCAAATCCCAAAAACTCCGACTATCACTCCAAGAGTGGTCGCTGCTTTCTGCTCCCTCTTAAAAATTGAGATGTTCTGTCTTTCGCGGCTGAGCAATCGAGAAAGAGCGACGCACTCCTCTGCTACTCCAGGCGTGTGTTGAGGTTTTAGGCCTTGCATCCTCAGAGCTTCGCTGGCGACGGTTTCAAGTCGATCCCTACGGGAGAAGTCGGTGAATCGATGCTTGGCGCCACTTTTTCTGGCGGCTTTGAAGATCTTGTAGTACATGAAGAGCATGACGATCATGGGGATGTAGAAGGCCACGGCGGTGGAGTAGATGGTGTAGCTGAAGTCCTGGCTAATCAGACAGACACCAGCAGTGTTTACGTTCTTCGCCCAGCCGCAAAATGGAGGAAGCGTGATGGAGGCAGACACCAGCCACACTCCAAAGATCATCTTGGCCATAAGTTGACCGTTTTGACGAGCTGGGTAGGTCAGAGGCCGGGTAATGCCAAGGTACCTGCAATCCAAACAAATATAAGTCATTATCAGAGCTTGACAGTGCTAGTATTTCAAATTTGTGACTAAAAATAGATGGCCATGAACCATAAATGCCTGTCTTGACCAGGACATATTGTATCTTATTGGGACTTTCCTGGTTAATAAGTAAATAAATAAACTGTGGGGATGTCGAAAGTACTGACTTCAGTACCATTCAGTACTGGAATTTAGAGGATTCTTCAAGACCACTGATTGGCCCATGTGTTCATAAGCTAAACAAATATGACTATGATTGATCTTCACTATGATGATGATGATGATGATGATGATGATGATGATGATGATGATGATGAACTATGATGATCTTCACTTTCGCCAATTGGTGAAGTTTTTTTCCTCGCCGCTGTCGCCACTGGCTTGCATGGTTCGGGATCTGTAGAGCTGCGCATCGATGGAATTGCTCCTCAGTGTTTGGACTCTCAGTAGTGATTATTAAACCACACTGAACTGAGCTAACATAAAACTGAACTGATCTAAAACTCTGAAAATCGTTTTAATTGACTATAATCTTAAATGTGAAGCTGCTTTGACACCATCTACATTGTATAAGCGCTATACAAATAAAGATGAATTGAATTGAATTGAATTGAATTGAATTGAATTGGCTACAAGTTTTCGTCCAAAGATGCAAATTAGATTTATGTGCTAAACTGGACTATCGCATAAAACATTTGCATATAAAGCACTATTTTAATATGATAGGAGCGATAGTGGGAGATAGGAGCTCTGTTGTGGTTCACAATCAAGATATTAAGCAGTTTGCTTCACATAAATATTTAGGGGTTCATATTGACTGTGAGTTTAATTGACACTCTCATGTGTCAAGTGTTTGAAGCACTTACGCTTTTTTACGAAGACTAAGATTATTTGGAGTGAGTAGCAGCAAAATTCTAACCTTTTTACAAAGTAACAATACAGTCTATTTTAAGATATGGAATCATTGTTTGGTTAGGAAATCTAACAGTAAATATGAGAACTCAAGTAAATAACGTGATGAGAGGGGCAGGGAAATTATGGGAATTGAGACACTTCGCTACAAGTCATCTTTGAGTTGTGCATAATTCAACATACTGTGCCAACAAGATTTGATCTGATTCTTTGCATGTGTTGTTCTTGGAGTATGAGCTGATGAATTCTGGCAGAAGATATAAGGTGCCATTATGCAGGTATAAAATATACAGTTGAAGTCAGAATTATTAGCCCCCCTGTTTATTTTTTTCCCCAATTTCTGTTTAACGGAGACAATATTTTTTCAACACATTTCTAATCGTAATAGTTTTAATAACTTATCTCTAATAACTGATTTCTTTTATATTTGCCATGATGACAGTAAATAATATTTTACTAGATATTTTTCAAGACACTTCTATACAGCTTAAAGTGACATTTAAAGGCTTAACTAGGTAAATTAGGTTAACTATGCAGGTCAGGGTAATTAGGCAAGTTATTGTATAACAATGGTCTGTTCTGTAGACTATCAAAAAAAATTTGCTTGAAGAGGCTAATAATTTTGACCTTAAATATTTTTTTTATTATTAAATGCAGGTTTTATTCTAGCCGAAATAAAACAAATAAGACTTTCCCCGGAAGAAAAAATATTAGCAGACATACTGTGTAAATTTTCTCTTAAACATCATTTGAAAAGAATGTAAAATAGAAGAAAAAATTTCAAAGGGGGGGCTAATAATTCTGACTTCAACTGTATATAAATACTTTTTTTCAATTAAATTGATTGAGCAATTACGATAGAATGGTTAAAAAATAAGATAACTGCATTGGTTAGCATAACAGGGCAGTGGGTGTACATTGTATTTTAAAATTAATGTTTTAATGGAACTGTATATATATTAGGATGGATTTTAGGATTAGGATTAGTGTCTGTGCTATATGTTGTTGTCCCAATCGTCAGCGATCTAGTCCATTTAGATTGCTGGAGAACTACAAATCTGCCACCAAAAGAACTACAAATCCTGTCATGCACCAAACACTCACACCTGTTTCTGTTCCACATTTTATACATACACACACACACACACACACACACACACACACACACACACACACACAAAAAAATAATAATAATAATAATAATAATAATAATAATAATAATAATAATACAATTGTTTTTGGATCCTCAACTCTATTGTCAGCACCCTTCACATGACAGTTGTCTTGTGGATGTCTATGTATAATAAATTTAACCATGAACTTTGAACAAAATCACACTATTTGACTGTCATGCTGAAAATTGTTTGGTAAATGTGATTCTATCGTAGTTTATGTACATTTTTTCATATTGGATGGAAAATGTATCCTCCTCATTAGTACGCATAGTTTTTTTTAATGCAGATTTTCAACATATGTGTGCACCTTGGCGTTTCCTTTATGCATTTGGTGAGTGGGCTTGACAAACCACTTGTAGAAAATACACTCTTTCATCTCTCTGACACTTAAACTAACACTTGCTTAAGTTTTGCACATTTGCACCAGACACTTTCTTACAATCACTTAATATCTCTAGAAAAAAAAGTGCTTTTCTAAAGTGTGCTTCACACAGATGAGTAGGCTTGACGAACCACTTGTAGAAACACTGTTCTCTCTATATGCACTGGACACTTTACTTAAACTCCATCTTACAGTACAAGAACTCATTCATTTTCCTTCAGGTTAGTACTTTTATTTGTTTAATACTTTTATTCATCAGAGGTGGCCATAGTGGAATGAACCGCCAACTTATCCAGCATATGTTTACACAGCGGATGCCCTGCTAGCTGCAACCCAGTACTAGGAAACATCCATACACACTCATTCACACGCATACACTATGGCCAATTTAGTTTATTCAATTCACCTATAGCGCATGTCTTTGGACTGTGGGGGAAACCAGAGCACCCAGGGAAAATCCACACGAACAAGGGGGGAACATGCAAATTCCACACAGAAATGCCAACTGAGCCAGCCCGGGACTCGAACCAGCTGCCTTCTTGCTGTGAACCACTGAGCCACTGTGTCGCCCAGTACAAAAACTCAATAAGTAAAACAATGTTGACTTATTAATGTACGAATCACATGTTGCACTACTTGTTTTCTTTAACTTTAAATACCTCTTTTGCACAATATTAAGCATGACATTGTTTTTTTTTTTTTACTTTTTCTTATGTAAAAGTACTTTTATAGTTTGTTTTTAAGTTATGTTTATAGTTTAAGTATTTATAGCATATGTATAGTTAGTAGTTAGATTACCACTCTGGCATGTTAGTAACGTATATGTTTGTATATGTTTGTATATGTTGGTCTGGTCTCTAGTGTTGTGTTCATATTTATGATTATTTATGTAGCACCGTGGCCCTGCGAGACTCAACCTTTCATTTCATTGTATGTCCAGACATGTAGCAGAATGACAATAAAGCTCAACTTGACTTGACTTCAATATTATAAAATGCTCATAAAAATAGGTGGGCGGAAACATAGCTACTGATCATTGCTTGATGCTCTTCTTCTAAACAAATATACAGACACAGGATTAGCTGATCCATTAGCAGATCTTATGATAGCGCTTGGTGAAGAGTGTCAAGCGATCATCATTGGATCAAATCATATTTTTTGGAGCATTTGAACACAATGGCCAATCAGTGGTGTTAAAGTATCCAAAAACAAAACAGCAGAACAATCAAAAGCAGAACAATAAAGCAAATCAGCAGCCTGGCGAATACTGGGATTAGCATGTAAGCTAACAAATCACTCATTATGTTCTCATTCACAATGTTTCCAATACATTGATTTATTTGTGGCTGTGTGGGAGTTTTCATATGAGTGTATGTATTTGACAGTAATTGGCGGTCTACTGAAAGGTTTGTTGTTATTTTAATTTAAAGCAAAGTCCCAAGTCATTTCACTCGATGGTCATCTTTGAAACACCGCTCGAGCAGTATTTTCGGACATTCTGTCTGAATGGGGAAATATCAATTTCCCTAAAACTGTTTACCAAGCTTATGATTACATTACATATCTGGAATTTATTTGATATCAAATAAAATTAAACAACAACTGTCTCATAAGTTCCATTTCTAAACGTTCAAATCAAACAAAATCTGCCTTTTTTCAGGGTGCCCAAGCTAATGTACACTCAAAAGAAACAAGTTCACAACACCAACCTCATTCATGCCAGTGTTACACTTTATCATCCTCTGGATAATGCTTCTTAAGTAATTCACAACTTGGTCTTGATGGTGAATCTCCTCCAGGAATGAATGTGACTCTTTGTTTACAACTTTGTATGGTCTGAGTAGCTGTTGCTGTCATGTGATGTGCGTTTGACAGGAAGGACTGTAACTCACGTTCGTTTCATACAGATTACAAAACTAGAACGCTTTTGTTTTCAAGTGTAGTGAGTTAATTTAAAGGTATAGATTTCAGGCTTTATGTGGGTATATTTCATATGTCTGTGAAGCAAGTATTTGCTGAGATTCCAGTGTGATTGTTGACCAAAAAAACACATGATTTCACCATATTGACCGTTACACTATCCCTATTCAAAACTATATAAGTGACATGTCTTGTGTAGTTTTTGTTTAAAGTAACGTTAGCATTTGTACAGGGCTGTACACATTGAGTACAGGGCTGCTTTGTTTACAGTCATTGCTGGGAAACCGCTTCTGCAGCTCCAAAAGCGTTTCTTGCTAGCACATAATTAATCTACTTAGCTACTGTTTTTTTTTAGCTGCTTGATGGCAGAATGCACGTCGTAGATGTTATGCAATGATTGGTCATGAAGCAACGTGTAGTATGTCATATTTGATACCCATGACACGTCACAATTCACGTCATATAATCTGAATGTTGCAATACATCATTATTTTAGTACATTATTGTACCAACAATAACATTTTGCAATCTGAATGGGGCTTTAGGGAGTCTGCGCTGGTTTGTCACTGTCAATTGCACACTGTCAGCTGTCAGAGTCTAAACAACCATCTAAAATGATGAGCATAATTTATTCGAAACAAAATTAGATTTTTTTTTGTAACATTGTACAATAACAGTACATGCATAATGGATGCTTAACCAAACATTATTAGAAGTTAATGATAAGTAAGGTGAACACTAATTGTGAATTAACTTTAACTACAACATGATTCACAAGTTAATGTGTGAATAACGGCTACCTTAATTACATGTTAGTTCATTTTGTTAATTCATGTATCACATAACATTTAATTTTAAGCCAAATGTCACCAACTTGAACTCATGACTTTACTTGGAGGGGGCACATCACCATTAACTCATTCTTAACTACTCATGAACTACTCATGTTTAAACTGTTCATGTTGATGTTGGCAGAACACTTTTCTATTGTTATTCAGTGTAAACACACTAGACGGATGTGCATAAGGAGTTCATGAGTTGTTAAGAATGGGTTAATGATGATGTGCCCCTCCAAGTAAAGTCATGATATAATTATACATTAACATATCATGACTTCATGATGGTTAAATTAGGCAAAGCTAATATGATAATTAATACATTAGTTAACAAACAATCATGTACTAACAAGTAATTAAGGTAGCCGTTATAAATGTGACTCATGATGTACTTAAAGTTAGTTCATGATTAGCACATGCATTAACTCATCATTAATTCATAACAAAGTAATGTTTAGTTTACATACATCATTAATCATGTACGGTTATTGTTAAGTTTTACCACTTTTTTACAAGGAGATGGTGGTGTTTATGACATACTGTGCATTACTAAATAAAAACCTTGTTACTTGTACAGGCTTGCGGTTTAAAAGTAATTTACAGTCAATGAATAATACATTCATGCCAAAAAATTGCTTTTGACTAACTGTTGATTAGACAAAACTATGTTAATTTCATTATGCTTACATATATTGTGCTTGTATCAAATGCAATGTTGTAAAATAGTGCATTTAATCTCTCTTATATTTTTGAATGACGTTAAAATATATAGCCAATTTCATGTGTTAAATAAAAAATGGTCAGGAAATAATTTTCTTCAATACCAAAATTATTAATTAATTTATTCGATTTTGTAAGTGGAACTACTTTCTTCTGCCATTCATACACATCTGCAGTTGACGTCAGAACAGCAGAAACCGTTGCTACTTCAACATTGTAATTTTAGAGCTAGTATTTGAATGATTCTCTAGCATAATGTCTAAAGTGATGAAAAAACACGTCATTTTGTTGACATTTTAAGATTATAAGGCTAAACGGCATGAAATGCCATCAGTTTACAGAGATTTCCCAGTATTTCTCTATTGCAATCGGAATATCACAATAATTAACCCCAAAAAAGCCAAAGGCGTGCAAACACTACCAGATTACTGTTGTGTTTGCGATAAGGAAAAATGCTAAACACATGCAGGGATTTCTCCAGTTTTATAATGATTTACCAGCTGTAGTTTGAAATTACGCTGAGTTTTTCCTCCTTTAAGGGCTTATTATGTGGTCTTTGTCGCCATCTTATGGATGGTGCTGTATCTCCGAAATTATAAATATATAAAACAGGTACTATCCTTATAAATAAACTGTATAGTTGCAATCTAAACAACTGCATTCTTGCCTAAAAAGCCTCAAAAGTACATTGTTTTCCAACAGTGCAATATTTATCAAACTGAAGTGAGTTTATTCATATGCTGTTGCTCTATTTGGGCAAAGTAATACAGAAGAGTGAAGAGGCTGTATGAGTTCTGATATTGCAGAATATCACACTGCTATCAGCCAATCAGTTTCGAGAACCAGACACAACTATATAAAAAAGAATAATTCGATAACAGAGCTCTGAGTTAATTTTCACCAATGCAATACAAGAATTATTTGGGAGGATTGCAACTGCATTTCTAAGTATTTATGCACAGCTGATATTAAAAGGTGGCGTTTTGGCATTTGTCAATCATTCATCAGTCCTCTGACATTCCCAAACATATTTCCTTTTTCTGCAAACTTCTCTGTGCACCTAAGATGACATTATTATCAGATGAGGCAGGCTCTGCAAAAGTCTGTCCCCCCCCCTTAAACACATCTCATTGTATACGAAAGCTAAATGAGAAATTAAAGTTATTTTCATATATAAATGTCATCCTATCTTTCCAGTCAGAAACTTCTACTTCTGCAAAAATTCTTCATTAGTATGCAAACTGTATCAAGCTCAGAAAAGATGTTGGGTTGATATATCACTCAGCAATACAAAATACAAAGGTTTAATGAAAAGCAAAAGAGACCAAAAAATAATAAATGAATTCCTTTTTCACAACAATGAGCAGCTACATTCAAAAAGATATATCAAAATTAGACTTCTGATGTATTTCATTGTTGTTTTTAATTAAAATCTCAGAAGCACTTGTGCTCCTTGAGAAAAAATAAGCATCAAGTCCTGATTATGATTAGATTATGTATATTAAAGCAAAGCTGAAGTGTGTAATTTCTTTACACTAGTATTAGCCAATTAAATTGTTGTTATGTATTTACACTCGTGACATTTCAAACCTGTTTGACATTTTCCCAAGAAACTGAAAGAAAAAAACATTTGGATTATGATTAAATAATAAGAAACATCAAATTATAATATAAAGCATTAGCATCTTATGTGCAATATTACAGTTCTTGTGAAATAACAGGATATTATTTGGCCTTCACAGCTCTTTTACATTTAAAAATATATTCAATATGGCACATCTAGACATGTTATACCAGGTTTGACGTCAGTGTTGACAAGTTATATTGATTCAAGGATGTCTTGACAGTGAGTGTGATGCACCAAATTTAAATATATGCATATTTAAATCATAATGAGATTTCCTGTGACTAATGACTTAGTACATTTCATACGACTGCACAAGACCTCGAATAAAGCATGCGAGTCATTATTCATGTTCATATTCAATATTTGATATTGTGTTCCACAGAATAAAGAAAGTTATGTTGCAGGCTTGAAATTACATGAGGGCAAGTAAATGATGAAACAACCATATATTTCTTTTTTCTTTAGGACAGAATAGAAGAAAATAAATATAAACATAAAATTTAAAGTTCAGACTCAAGATCAAACTAATAATAAATGCAGACGTTTTATGATGAACTGGCATGCTTATTCATTTTACTTTTACTTTGCGTATGTGTGATTAGTTGTTTTACAAGAACACAAATTTGTATAATGGCATGGATTAAGATGGCTTATGGGGACATGCCATGTGTCCTCGTAATTCAAAACTGTTAAAAAAACATAAAAATCATTCATGTTTTTTTTTTCATATTTAAAATTTGTCACAGGCTTCCTTTGAGGGAAGACATAGAATTATGGTAAAGCTGTATAATATAATATTTTATGGAGTCAGATCAGTCTAAAAAATACAACATTTACAAAATATAATTCATACATGCACAACACAATTCACATTTACAAAATTCAATTTGTAAGCTCAAAACAGAATTCATAAATACACAAATCCAATTCATAAATAAAAAAGACGATTCAAAACTACACAAATCCAATTCATGAATAAAAAAATACAAATCCACTTCATAAATTCAATACACGATTCAAAAATACACAAATCTTATTTGTAAATTCAAAAGACAATTCAAAAATACACAAATCTAATTCTTGAATTCAGAAGACGATTAAAAAATTAACAAATCCAATTGGTAATTTCCAAACAAGTCAAAAATACACAAATCTAATTAGTAAATTCAAAAGACGTTTCAAAAATACACAAATCTAATTCATAAATTCAAAAGACTTTTCAAAAATACACAAATCTAATTCATATATTCACAAGACCATTCAAAAATACACAAATCTAATTCTTGAATTCAGAAGACAATAAAAAATAACTAAAATCTAATTGGTAATTTCAAAACACAAGTCAAAAATACACAAATCCAATTCATAAATTCAATAGACGAATAAAAAATGCAGAAATCCAATTCATAAATTCAGAAGACGATTCAAAAATACACAAATACAATTCAAAATACAATTCTTAAAATACACGTCCAATTAATTTGGCAAAAATATTTATGATTTATTTTTTTTTACTTTACATTGTGTGTTGTATTTATGAATAGTGTTTTGAGTTTACAAATTGGATTTTGTACATGTGAATTGTGCTCTGCATGTTTGAATTATTTTTCTTAATTTTTTTTTTTTTTTTTGAGACTGATTTGGCTCCATGTGTTTTTACAGTATAAAATATATTATGCCAATGAAGAATCCTCATAAACCACTCCAAAAACTCTTTACATTTCAAAAAAGTGTTCATATCTAAAAAAAAATTATTAAAAAAACATATATGTATACAGTGGGGAAAATAAGTATTGAACATGTCATCATTTTTCTTAGAAAACATATTTCTAAAGGTATTGTTGACTTGACATTTTCACTGGATGTTGATATTAACCAAAGAAATCCATATATGCAAAGAAAACAAATCTAATTAGTTTACAAATCAAGCTATGTGTAAAAAAAATGAAGAGAAAAAAAAATTTAACACATGAAGAAGGGGAGGTGTAGAAAGGCAGTGAAAGCCCAGACAGCAGCTGAAATCTCTCAGTAATTATTCAGCAACCTTCAGCCTTTCCTCAGTATAAATTATTATTCAATGATACAGTTCAACATCTACATTATTAGGATGATGAAGACTAAACAGGCTTCCACATGAGAGTTGCCTTTTATATAAAATATTAAATACATTTCAGTAGTTTAGTGCTTTTTCCTTGTGTCATTTCACTGTTATTACACATAACAAAGTTTTCAGATTTTTGTTTTGCTTTGCTTTGCTTTGCTTTGCTTTGCTTTGTTTTTATGTTTGTATTATTTAGGTTTTTACCAAAATCTGGTTCAATTCCATGTCAACAGCTCCTTTATAAATAATATTCCCAGGAAAAAATCATGACGCATTCAATACTTATTTTCCCCTCTGTATATAATCAGAGTATACAACCTTTTTTTTACTAAAACCATTATGTACTGCAAATGCATTGACTCATTTCAATCTTGTTTCTTGGAACAACTCAATAAGACAATAGGTGGTGCTTTATAAGATAACTGAGAGGCGAATGAGAATATAGAGTTTAAGCACTTTAAAGAAATTAAGTTTGCATTAGGGGCAAAAATGCTGCAGCATGACGAGATCATGGTGGCACAAATTGCATTTGTCTGAGGACTTCTTGTCTGAACCAATCAGCACCCACTCAAGATGAGTTGATGAGCGGGAGCACAGAATTGGAAGAAAAATGCATGAAAAGGGAATAAATCAGTCATATTATTGCCACTTCTGGTGCTCAGGAAATTGGCCTTGATGTCGCCATTGAGTCTGTTGTGGCTAAATCACGAGTTTGAACGTGTTTAAAGAGCTAGAAGATTACAGCTCTTGAAGGTCTGATGAAGGAGTCTCATTGCCCTGACCCTTGCCCTCAGGAGACACTGATGCAAGAATGAGCTTTCCAAAAAGATCCTCATGTAATCTCTGTGCAATTTCTGCTCTCTTTTGATGTCATACTGAATTTATGAAGCACTACCAAATTGGTGCTAACTTTTAAACTTTAAGGCACAAGGCAAAGATTACAGCCAACTAGGAGTAAGAGTAAGTGTATGTCTGCATGAGTGAAAATAACTGTCTATATTTGAGCATGTTTGAATAATCTTGCAAAGAGGGAAATGAAAGCAGGACCGCATATATAGTGATTGATTTTGAAAAATCCCTTTCTTTTTAGGCAAGTCAAGATGAATATATTTGTTTTAAATGCCCGGGGTAGATGATGTAACTTTAGAACAGCCTTCTTTTCGTGTCATCTTGAATACTTCAGCTTTTTTTTTCTAATACGCTGACATCTTTGCTCAACCGAGGAGCCTGTCAGGGTGACTTTTGAAAGCCAAATAAAGTGCTTTTGCTTTGGCAAAGAAATACAGAGTGTCTCCACAACAAGACATGACGCAACAACATGCTGCAATATCTGAAATCACTCTTCTTCGCTAAGATCTTGAGCCAGCATTATGCAATTATTTTACACCTAGGGGTGTAACGGTATGCTGGAGTCATGGTATGATACGGGTATATTGTACAACAGGAATAATAACATATCTTAAGTACTTGCCTTTTCTGTTTATTTTAAAAAGGCAGGAGTGTTTTGTCACAATCATGACAGAACTGAAAAGCATCTTGTAATGCAAAAGTACAAAATAAACACAATAATGAAAAATAAAACTTTATAATTAGGAAACTGTATTACAGTATTGTAGCCGACAACTGTTACAACAGACTAACTTACGAGCTCACATGATGAGACGATTTCTTATATTTCTATTGTTTGACAGACGTGTGACTGTTTACAGCACTCCCTTTTTAAAGATTGTGTAAAGATAAAACGACTTCATCTTTCACCCAAAGCAGCGCTCCTTTGTCATACTGACAGTCCACAGTCAAGGACCAATTAGAAGAACTCCAAGGCAGGACTAGTGCTGCTACCCCATAAACTGAAGCACGCAAGTTGGAAAAGGGCAGATATAAAAGGCCATTGACAAGCATTTGAGACATTTAAATTCAATTGCTCAAACTACTTCAGGTGGTGGTCTGGGACATATTCAAGACAAAACTAAAGACATAAATGCATCTGAAATCATGAGTAAAATTTACTCCTTTCCAAAATGTGAAAAAATAATCATGTGAGAGCATGTTATGTTTAGACATAAGGTGCATCCCAAGTTCAATTCAATTCACCTTTATTTCTATAGTGCTTTTACAATGTAGATTGTGTCAAAGCAGCTTCACATAGAAGATTTTAGTTAATTGAAACAGTGTCAGTTCAGTTTTCAGAGTTTAAGTTCAGTTTAGTTTAGCTCAGTTCAGTGTGGTTTAATAATCACTATTGAGAGTCTAAACACTGAAGAGCAATTTGTATACTTAAGTACTAATCCGTGCCCTTTTGTAGTATAAATAGTGCATTCAGACTGAAAATTCTAAAAATAATAAGTGCATTTTAAATAACCAGATGATGCACTTATTCGACAAATAAAAATAAGTGTGGAATTTTTGAACACTTTGTGCACTCAACACCCACAGTTTTGCTCACGTCTTGCAAGGGGCAGAGCTTGAGGTTGGATTTCTTTTTTATTTTGGATTGTGAAGGCAAAAGTATCCCATGTAAGAGATTATGGCACCTGCTGATGGGGAACACATTTGTGCTCATGATAGCTACTATTTGATACTTCGGTATCTATTTCCCTAATTTGGATAACTGTTTAATGTTGCCTGGAAAAACCTATATTTAAGACTTGTTAAGACCTTTTAACACCACACAGAATGAAAGTTAGGACCAAATGTATAGTACAATTTTATAGTACCAAATTTGCAAGAAAAATAAAAAAAGCACACAACACGACTAATTAATTACCATCCCTAACACTCTTTATAATGTACAGAAAGAGTAAAAAAAGAAAACAGTCTTTGAATGGACTGATATTAATATTTTTTGGGATGCAGCAAATCACCAGTCACCATTTAGTTCGTTCATGTGAAAAATCATCTAATTCCGGATACTGGCCAGCTGATTGTTGCATCTCTATTTCTTTATTTGCTAATGTACGTTGACAAATCGAAATCCCTGTGAGCGTTATATAATTAATAATTCCTTACATTTTATATAGTGCTTTTCTGGACACTCAATGCACTTTACGCATTAGGAGGCCATGATGGACAGAGGCCAGTGGGCAAATTTGGTCCTCTTTTCGAAGGACATCCTGGAATTTTTAATGACCACAAAGAGTCAGGACCTCAGTTTAACGTCTCACCCAAAAGACGGCACTCGCTGTATAGAGTCCCCTTCACTATACTGGGGCATTAGAACCTACACAGACCACAGGTTAAGCCCCCATGTTAGCCTCACTAACACCACTTCCGGCAGCAACCTAGCTTTCCCATGTGGCCTCCCATCCAGGTGCTGATCGGGTGCAGCCCTGCTTAGCTTTAGCGGGCGACCAGAGAGTTGCAAGTTGCAAGAGAGTTGAGTTGAGAGAGTGAGAGTTGCAGAGAGCTAGCTGCCAGCCGTTTACTTTACTGCATTCCAAATACAAATAGACATGGATTTCAAAAACTGAAACTAAATCTTCTTTACAGAGTGAGTTCAATTGCATTTTAAGACCTTTGAATTGCAGATTTAAGACTAATTAAGGCCTATTCTTTATACTATGGAATTTAAGACTTTTTGAAACTTTTTAAGTATCCGCAGATAATCTGTAAAAGCATCGCATGCATCTCAGCTTGCATCTACACCCAGCCAGATCCTTCTCGCGTTAAGAACAGAGACGCATCTGTAGTGCCTCAGTGAATGAAGAGGAAAAATAATAAATTGAATAATAAAAGGATAGAATAATAATGAGAGAATAATGAGTTTTGTTTACAAAGGCATGCAGGTTGATGTCAGGTTCAGAATTCTTGTTTCATTTTCTTACATATTAGATAACACATTAGATAATAGTATGACATTTGGTGTTTGTACTGTAAAGGGCTGCTGAAGTGGAGATGTATGGCTCTGTACAGGAGAAAAAGAAAACTCATTTTGGAAAATTTTAATATGCAGACCTAAGTGTGATTAAAGTATTTAAGTGTATTTTGGGAGTTATTCCATTAGACTGGGGAAAAGAATCCCAAAAGCTTAAAATTTCAAAATTGACATGCATACAATTTTTTTGCTTGCAGTGTTTCACTTTAAGACATGCACAGCATCAACCCACAAAAGAGGGAATCACAAAAGACTTTTAGGGCTCTATTTTAACAATCTAGGCAAAAAGTCTAAAGCACATGGTGCAAACGCATTAAAAGCATGTCCGAATCCACTTTTGCTTTTTTAAGGATGGAAAAATACGGTCTGCACCCTGGCACATGGTCTAACAGGGATGTGCTTATTGTCTTAATGAGTTATGGATGTGTTTTGAGCATAACGTCCATTAAACCAATCAGAGTCTTATCTCCCATTCCCTTTAAGAGTCAGTTATGTAGAAACTGTGTAGGACTTTGTAAGTAGAAAAACTGAATGCTTCACTAGCGAGAAAACAGTTAAACAGATCATCTGTAGCAAGGTTAAAGAACAAGCCTCCTTCAATCTGTCTCTTTACTTTCTCTTTACTTTACTTTTACTCTTTACTTTACTTCTTTACTTTCGTGAATAAGGAAACGGTGTTGTACGCACTCCACTGAAGACATCCATTAGCCTTCATATTTAATTTTGTTTGTTAAGCTCAAATATTTGTTTCAAAACTATTTCTAAATTAAGTTCTAATTTCCAGCAAACGAATAAATGAACAATAATAATGAAGTGTCGTCAAAAAACTGAGTTATATCCAAACACACGTCCTATTCTTATGCCCCATATGGTGATGCAGACGTTTTCAAAACCTGACAGGTGGACAAATCTAAACTTGTTTTTATTAAAGCAAATATAAATATGCATTCGATAAATAATACTGCTAATAATAATAACATCATACAAACAGAAATAAACATGAATAAACTAAAAAAAAGCTCCCTGAGATAAAGAAGGCATAGAGGTAGTGGTTTTTATATTTATTTATGTAAAAAAATATATTTTTGCAACATTTTAATCCTTTAATTTTTTTGCATATGTTAAGATATTTGTGTATTGCTGTACTCTGTGTGTATTAAGTAATGTGTAAATGTTTTGGTACGCATAGGTGTATAACTACTGCGCTCTGCACTGGACTTTAGACCAGCTTTTAGTTGGTCAATGGCACAGTCTATTTCAGTTATTCAAAATAGCAATGCGCCAGCAATGCACCTTAACACACCTCTTACATACCGGAACACCCCTGAATATTGAGTAGGGGGTGGGGTTTTATTTTTGCACTTCTCCGCTCATCTTTCACTCGCAGCAAACTCACAGTTGGAGGTGCGTGACAAAGCATATTTAACCTATTTTGCTTCAACAGAGACATTCATTTGCTTTTTACAGTGGATTAACTCACATGGATTAATCATTCGCCTTAAGACTAACAATGTGTGCTAACGAAATAAACACTGTACATTTTGTTGTGTAAAAAGTAACAGTCTCTGACATTTTGCCTCTGATTAACCACTAGTTTTATTTACTTGTGTAATGGAGATTGATGTAAAACAGAGTATGGCTTGATATGGGTTAAGTAGGACATTATATAAAATTCCTAAAGCGCCATGTTCGCTATATGCAGTGACAAACTGAGCATGCAGATGTGACTCTCTATGGCACCAGCTCTGGTTTAAACACCATCAGCTGCATGAACTAAATGACTCCAGCTTCCCTTTAAGCAGCTTAGCAGTCAAACAGCCATTGGTTTATGACTCTCGGGGCACCAAAGAGGTCTGCAGGTCATGTAAATAACATAGCCATTATTTATGTAATAACACTGAGGGCACAGGCGGTTCCAAGGCTAGAATAATTTTAATCATAATTCTAGGTCGTATGGAAAATGCAAGCTGACCTTTCCGTGTAATCCTTTGAACAACATGTACAATTTTCCACTTCAAAAAAAAAAAAAAACTTCTTGTGAGTGACCTTCTGAGTTCTTTAAAGGGATAAATAAGGGCTCCAGGGAGGATAGTCAAATATGGGTCGCATATGAATGTAAGGTTAAAAAAAAATTGTCAGCAGAACTATTAATTTATGAAGTGTGACTTTTATGTGGTAAAAAGTCCCGTGAAGTGCTTTTAAATGTCAAATTTTTGTTATTAAATGTTTGACGATCTCAACTGAAACATGGAAAGAGGGTGGGAAATAGAGTAGCACATCCACTTTAAAAAAACAACCAATAGCATTTCGTTTTTATCACAGCTCTGTCAGTAAGAGGTCTATTTGGCAGTTAATGCAAATAGCACCATTCTAAATACTATATGATAGTAATGCATATTTTCTACACAAAGTGCGTAGCAATTAGTGGTGTAACAGATCACAAATCTTACAGTTCGGATCACATTATGTTTTTTAGTCATGGATTGGACCATTTTTCGGATCAGCCAAAGAGGGGAGGAGACAAACGTCATTTGCTTTCCATTTATTACAAACAGAACTTAGAACCTGTAATTTATTTTTTTTTTAAATGAAGAAATAATCAGCTGAATAAAAAAAATAGTAAAATCGTCAGTACTGTGAAAAATTCACTGTTACTACTGGTGTTGCTAATAACGCTAAATGTATAAAGTGTATATTTAACATGCATATCTAAATGTATATTTAGTCTCATTTTCAATAAATGATTCCGTTTTTCACTCATAAAACTTCATGTTTCATTGCTAGTTGAATCATTTTTGAAGAATTATTCAGTGGCCTATTTTTTGATAGGTGGTTGTCGCCACCTATTGGTTAAATAATGTAATTGCTGCCTACAACTTATATTTTTGAGTGTTGTTAAATGCACATGACCTTTATTTTTATCTTTACCATAAACATCAGTGGTTTTATTCAAACTACAAACTGTTATCCCAGTACTTCTGTGTTATTTGACAGTTTGTAACTTAAGAACTAACTCAAAAGACTAAAGACTGAATGTCTTCAGATTAATAAACATATGCAAATCACTGAATGCATTATTGCAGGCTAAACAAGTAGTAACACCTAAAAAAAACACCTAAGAAACTCACCACATCCCGAATAACTCATCGAAACTTCTTCCGTCATCATTATATTTTACAGGAAAGCCTAAATGCTTTAATTTGTGTGATTTCAATAACGCGAGACGTGATCTCTCTGCGATCTTTACAAATTTAGGAATAATCCACAAGTAAAAAAAAAATATTATTCTGCAGGCCACATGTGTTCCGAACCATGGGTTGTGATCCGTATGAATCACGGATCAACCATGATCCATTACACCCTTAATATACATAAAACTATATGTATACATTGTGCTTTCATAGTGTCGCATTGCGATTAGTTTTTATTTCACATGACATTTCAGGGCTGAACACTAACGATTTACCTAATTTTTTTAGCCACAACATAATAAAAAAAAATAAACAATTTTAGCCCAAAATAACTGTAAGCAAAACACTGTAAAGCAGATGAAAAACATACCATGTGTGATAATGAAAGGATGATCACGTGAAAGGTTAAAGCAAAAGCAACCTGCTGCTTACAAAAAGACCTTTAAAAAATCTGGAGCTCTTGAAAACAGCAGGACTGTGGGTGCACGGGCATTGCTTTTTGTCCAAGACAACCAATCGCACCAGTTTCTTTTCCAGGCACAGATGCTTCACGTAAGGAACCGTTTCTTTGTAAAACTTTTTTACCTGAAATCAACCTTGACACTGAAGCCCTCGTCAGAAAAAAAACATATTATTTATTGTTTTTTATAAATTTTATTTAATTTTTTATTTATTTATTTATTTTTTATTTATTTATTTGTTTGTTTGTTTATTTATTTATTTATTTATTTATTATTATTTTTTTTTAGGGGGGTATATTTTATAATTTACATTTATCATATATCTACATTATTATGGTGGCTTGAGAAAGTTGATACTGTTTAGTTTGATATACACTGTTAATTGAAAAATGAAAAATACTTAAGTATTTATAAGTATATGCACATAAGTATATAATAAATATGTATAAGTATTTTTCATTTTTACGTTTGAGTGTATATCACATTTATAAGTATTTTCCATCTTTCAATTAACAGTCTATGTGTAAGTAAAATAATGTGCAAATTTTATAAATTCATTCCATGTGAAGCTGCTTTGACACAATCTACATTGTATAAGCACTATACAAATAAAGATGAATTGAATTGAATTGAATTCATTAATTTTCTTTTTGGCTTTCTTTTTCCTGTATTAATCTAGGGTCGCTACAGCAGAATGAACTGCCAACTTATCCAGCATATGCCCTTCCAGCTGCAACCTATCACTGGGAAACACCCATACACTCCCATTCACAGACATACACTACAGCCAATTTAGCTTATTCAATTCACCTATAGTGCATGTCTTTGGACTTGGGGAAACCGGAGCACCCGGAGGAAACCCACAGGAACATGGGGAGAACATACAAACTCCACACAGAAATGCCAACTAACCCAGCTGGGGCTCGAACCAGTGACCTTCTTGCTGTGAGGTGATTGTGCTACCCACTGCGCCACTGTGCCAAGTATAATAAATGTCAATTATTAAACACAAACCAATTTTTTTTAAGTGTAAATGCATCATAATAATGATCATTTATGGAGAAAATATGGATAATCATCATATACAGTAGTATATTGACCTTATTTTTCAATGCAGAAGTGCGCTCGTATTTAGATTTGCAACAGTTTGCAACATCAAGCAGCGTAACGAGCTGTTTTTAACCTCTAAAAATTAATGGAAGTGAATGAGAGCGAAAGTATAAAACCAAAAAGATTCAAATAGCTGTGCCCGATCATACGCAAAGAATAAGGTCAATAGATTGGTGTTATTTCCACTAATTGCCAAATAGAAATTAAATCATAAAATATTTAATAAAAACAATTATTATTATTATTATTATTATTATTATTATTATTATTATTATTATTATTATTATT
>CAIGQZ010000427.1:23754831-23800153 GCA_903798205.1 Danio tinwini
GGATGGATGGATGGATGGATGGATGGATGGATGGATGGATGGATGGACAGATATGAGTGGTACGGTATGGTATGGTTCGGTATGCTTTTATGGCCGTTTCCACTGTCAAAAGGTACCAAGAAGTGAACCGTATGTACCACTTTTTGGGTATAGTTTCGAAAGAGTATCAAGCACAACAAAAGGGTACCAAAGCCAGACGCACAGCTAAATGCTATTGGTTTACAGAGATATGTCACTGGTTCTTGCACAAGCCAGGATAATGAAAACAAAAGAAGCACCATTTTTAAATACACAGCCGAGACATTACACCGTATGTACATATAATAACAAGCCTTGGTCGACCCAAGCTTTAACAAACCTTGTCGTCGTCGCGAGCGGTTTCACTTTCTCGAGAGAGCTTGCGTGCGCGTCTATATTTGAAATAACAAACTTCTTGCGCTGATGAAAATAACGTGTGTGTGATTACTGAAGTACTTCTGACATCCTTTCAGAAACAGACAAAAAAAACAAAACAAAGGAGAAGCCCGACAAAACAAAATACCAAATGATTTTTTCAGAATGAACAAACTGCCATGTTTAACTATTATCATCACCTTTTGGACTATTATGAACTCAGAATGATGGAATTACCTTCTAAAAAGAGGCTACATGTGCTGGTGAAGAGATACAGATGAGAGGTTTGCACTGACTGGGCTATATGTTGCTGTGTGTAGTTTTCTGTAATTGGTAACATGTCGGAGACCGCAAGTGCTGTATGTGTTCATAAATGTTGCATTTATTTATTTTCTATAATCGCCGACATTACAGTAAGCTATTTCACACTATCATTGATCTGTAGTTGTAATCAAATCAATTTTACAGAAAGGTTAGTAATGAACATTTATGCACAAGTATTTATGTATATAGCATCTGTTTTGTGAGAAGTGCTCCTCATATGATATGTGAACGACCCGTACAGCTTTACTTTGACATGTCCTCGAGCGAGAATGATGTTGACTGAAACTTTGTGTCATACACCATTGGCACCCGTTTGACAGTGGAACGCAAGCCTGATAAAAGTGACCCATACCATACTTTACCACTCATTGGAAACAGGCCATACACTCTCAAAAATAAAGGTACAGCAGCTGTTACTGAGGCAGTACCTTTTCAAAAGATACATATTTGTACCCAAAGAGTCCACAGTGTTACCTAAAAGGTGCATATTAGTACCCAAATGTACCTAAAAAGTACCTTTGAGGGACCATTATGGACCCTTCAGGTACAAACATGTACCTTTTGGAAAGGTACTGCCCCAGTGACAGCTCCTGTACCTTTATTTCTGAGAGTGTAAGATACATGGGGTACATAGTGGACTGATGGATGGATTGATAGATAGATACATTGGTGAATGGACCGTTAGATGGATAGATGATGGGTGGATTTACAAATAATGTTGATGCATGGATGGACAGAGACATGACTGGAGGAGGATGGATGGAGGGATGGACGGACAGACAGATAGGTACATGGTGGAATGATGGTTGGATAGATAGATAGAGGCATGAATTACATGAATTGATAAATACATGGATGATGGATGGAATGATAAATGGAAGGACAGATTTAGTGTGGTCACAATTTACTAAACCAATAAACAAATTGGTATATGATTTAATAAAAAGGGAACAAACTGGTGCAACATGACCATGGTTAAATAAAATGATAAAACATATTAATAAGAAATTAAATGTTTGGTCACACTTTCTTTGAAGATACAGTTCTCATTATTAACAAAGCATTAACTATGACTTTTGTGCCTCAGTAAACTCCTCATTTTTCTGCTTATTAATAGTTAATAATTGATCCTAAAACTAAAGAGTTCACTTTTTTTAAAGAGCAATATTTTTTTCTCAATGGAAATTTTGTAACATTAGAAATATGCTCACTGCCACTTTTAATGTCAATTTTGCATTCTTGCTGAAAGAAAGTACAATGTGATTTTCTTTAAAAAAAAAAAAAAAAAAAAAGTCCCTAAACTTTTGAACTCTACTGTTTACATGATATACATATTTAGCATTCAGGGCCATTGAGTCACAGTGACGTTATGAAAATGGAGATACACACAGGGTGAAGCAGCACAAACTTTACTGGACTCAACAGGAAACCCATTTGTGAGCACGGGAAAAAGAGTGTTTACATTGACACGGCAATAAAAAAGCAATTTAACTGTAAAGTTCAGAAAGAGAGCAGAAAATGGTCTCGAAAACAAAATGATATGATGGTTACAGTGCAAAAAGCCTTGACTAACATTACAAGTGGGCCTTAGGGAACACCATAAAAGAGGAATATAATGTATCTGTCATTTTAAAAATCATGAAACGAAATGTTTTGTTATTGTAGCGGCTTAGATTAAACATCACTTGTTAAACTCACATGGTCATACAATGCTTAATCATTCTAAATAATGGACAAAAAAAAAAACAGTCCTGGGAGCCACAAGTGCTTCCCATCTCAAATGTATTCTTTGTTTATCTTTATTTATTTTCACTTTGCAGATGGCAAGTGTCAGTAGATCCTAAAGTAAAAGTTGAATAAACAAAAAAAAAACTATATATATTTAAGTCAAGTCAGTCAGCTTTATTGCCAATTCAACCACATGTACAGGACATACAGAGAATCGAAATTGTGTTACTCTCAGACCATAGGTGCCTAACATATAACATTAATACAAAAAGTAGACTTCTAAAAAGAAATAAAAAAAATACAATTACACATATAATATAAGCTAAAAATATAAGTAAATATTAAAATTTGTAAACAACACTATTACACTTAAGGCAGTTTCTTTGACTTCATGATTCTCATTTGCTCTGGCATGCATTGTGAGCTATAAGATATTATATCGATAGGTGTGTTGCTTTCCTAATCAAGTTCAATCAGTATAATCAAACACAGCTGGACTCATAAGAAGGTGTAGAACCATCTCAAGGATTATCAGAAGAAATGGACAGCACCTGAGTTAAATATACACTGTTAACAATTTCCTGCAGAATCTATAGTAACTTATTGGCAGCAGTTTGCCAGTAACTTACTGTAAGTTAATTACAGTAAAATTACTGTATTTACATTTACAGCACCGATTATCTTGCTGCATATTTATTTATAGTATTGTATGTCTGTAAAATATACAGTAATTGTCACAATGTAACTTTAAAATACAGTAACATACTGCATAACTGTCCTACAGTAAAATTCAGTTCACGTTACAGTTAAGTTTGCCAGTAACTGACCGTAAATCAGTTACAGTAAAAATACTCTATTTACATTTACAACACCATTTACCTTGCTGTGTATGTATTTACCGTATTGTATAACTTTACTGTAAAACATACAGTAATTGTCACAATGTGACTTTAAAATACAGTAACATACTACATAACTGTCCTACAGTAAAATTCAGTTCACGTTACAATTCAGTTTGCCAACACCACACCGTAAATCAATTACAGCAAAATTACTGTATTTACATTTACAGCACCATTTACCTTGCTGTGAATGTATTTACCGTATTGCATATCTTTACTGTAAAATATAAAGCAATTGTCATAATGCAACTTTAAATTACAGTAACATACTGCATGACTGTCCTACAATAAAATACAGTTCATATTACAATTAACTACTTTGTAATTTACAAAAATCATTAACTGTGTATGAATGAATACTTAGGACCATGTGATATTTCAGTTTTTCTTTTTTAGTAGATCTGCAAAAATGTCAACAATTCTGTGTTTTTCTGTCAATATGGGGTGCTGTGTGTACATTAATGAGGAAAAAAATTACTTAAAAGATTTTAGCAAATGGCTGCAATATAACAAAGAGTGAAAATATTATGGGGGGGGGGGGGTCTGAATACTTTCTGTACCTACTGTATATTATGTATTTATTTATTTATTTATTTATTTATTTATTTATAACCATTTTAATGTTTTATAGCTGCACTTACCAGGCATTTTCCATGATTAAAATCAATACACTACATAAATTTCAATTAGTGCCTTTTAATGACCTCCATCATCATAAAATAAATTATTAAATGCGGTCCACATGACGGATTACAGCAATTGATCATTCGTTTCCAATAGGAGCAGATCCGTCATTCATTAGTACCAGCATTTGTGAACACGTCTGCTGACAGGATTATGATATATTGATGTTCCTGCTCGTGTTGTAGCTTAGCATTCGTAAACTGCAAACCCAACAGCACTGCATGATTTACCCGTCAAATAAACAAAAGGGACTTTAAAGCTAATTTATCAATTCCCTTTTTTTCTACTACGTTCAGTATTTACAGAATATCTGCTTTTATCCATTAACTTCTCTGTTTCATTTCCTGACTGAAGCCACTTTTTCTTTTAGCCTTGGGTGCATTAGTAGCATGTTTTATTCACTTTGGAAGGCCAATTCAATATCTGGTTGTTTTTCTTGTCTTACTTCACTCAACTGCATAAGAAGTTTGTTTTGCTCCTGTTGTGCTTTCCATAAGTTTTAATATTTCAGCAGGAAAAAAGGGTTTATCACAGCAATTATTCATTGGTGTAACTTTTTAATGTGGTATCATAAGCATATTTAAGCTACATGTAAGAACTCGGTTAACACATTCAGGTAGAATTAATATGCCTTGTCAGATATATAGCATTTATAAAGCCAATGGTGGGAGGGCCACATGTTCCTGCAATCACTAGCTTTTTTATTATATATTTAGCTATTACTTCACATAATCTAGTGTTCACCGGTAAGATTGACAGGTGATGAACATTGAGAATGAAATTCAAAATGTCCTCTTTTAAGTCTCAACAAGCCTTGTTATTTTCTCTTTTTTATGAAGCCCAGACATCTGTTGCTAGTGCGTGTTTGCATGTGAGCAAACATGACCTTTGTATGTTTGTTTGCTTGTTTTCATAACGTCATTGTGGCTAGAAAGGAAGTGCCATTGGATAGCACAAACAATAATTCTGAATTCTGTAAATAAAAAAAACTGACAGCATAGTTTTAGATGCCAGTAATGGCATATATTTTTTTTTTCCATAATAACCGATTAACCTGTGAGCTGTTAATAAGTATGCTTTTATATGAACTGTGTTTGAATTTAACTTAAATTAAAAACTGTAAGTTTTTTGGTTAAATATGTGCAGAATAAACTGCATTAGCTATAATGCTGGGCAGAAAATTTCACCAATCAGAAAGCATTTTTCAGCATCATGTAACAAAATTGTTCTTTAGCCCCACCCACCACAAAATATGTAATCATTATCAGACTCATTCTACAAGATACATGTGATGTGCAAGTAGGTGCCAACAAGTTACTGTCTTTATGAATTATTTATTAAAAACATTCATTAAATTTATTCATTAAAAAATGTATTCATTCAGAATTGAAACAAGTCTATTTAATAAGTGAGTATTTGAACCATTAATTCAAATCATTCGTTTATTTGTTCCTGAATCATCCAGGAACAAGCAAATTTATTATATTTTATTTTATTTTATTCTGCTGTATAAAAATATTATTACTTTCTTTATAAATTGTTCCATTGAATTATTTGTTCAATTGATTCATTCAAACAAATTGATTTATTCAGAACATTCATTAATTCAGATCATTTGTTCATATTTTGAAATCATATTTTATTTTAGTTTGCTGTGTTAAAAAAATGGTCACTGTCTTTATAAATTATTCCATTCAATTATTCATAAAATTTCATTTAAAAAATCTGATTCATTCAGAATTTTATTAAGCGAGTTTTTGAATCATTAATTCAAACCATTTGTTTAGAAGCAGTTTTATCCAGGAACAAACTATCTGAATTATCTATCTATTTTATTTTATTTTATTTTGCAGTATAAAAAAATGTCACTGTTTTTATAAAGTATTCCTTTAAATAATTTGTGCAATTGATTCATTAAAGTTTTTTTTAATAAGTGAGTATTTGAATCATTAATTCAAATAATTTTCATCAAAAACCATGATTCACCTAGAAACAAACTATGGTTTTGTTTTATTTTATTTAGTTTTATTTTGCTGTATAAAAAATATCGTTACTGTCCTTATAAATTATTTCTTTGAATAATTTGTGCAATTGATTTATTAAAAAAATCTCATTCATTCAGAACATAAACAGTTCTGTTTTAATAAGCAATTATTTGAATGAATTCAAATCATTCTTCAAAAACAATGATTCATCCAGGAGCAAACTATCTGTCATTTTATTGTATTTTATTTATTTATTTTTTATTTATTTTATTTTTTCCTTTAAATAATTCATGCAATTGATTCATTCAAGTCTGTTTAATAAGTAAGTATTTGAATCATTAATTCAAATAATTTGTTCAAAAACAATGATTCACCTAGAAACAAACTATGGTTTTGTTTTATTTAATTTAGTTTTATTTTGCTGTATAAAAAAATATTGTTACTGTCCTTATAAATTATTTCTTTGAATAATTTGTGCAATTGATTCATTCAAAAAATCTGATTAATTTAGAACGTAAACAATTCTGTTTTAATAAGCGAGTATTTGAATCATTAATTCAAATCATTTGTTCAAATACAATGATTCATCCAGGAACATACTATGTGTGATTTAATCTAATTTTATTTTATTTAACTTTATTTTATTTTTATTTATGTTTTTTATTATTATTTTATTATTTTTTTCATGTATATAAATATTGACATCTCAACCAGCTTTTGGTTGAATGGCTTTTTAAAATGTCCCGCTGACAAATGTCCATTTGATATGACTTACATATCAAGTATTTCATCCATTTAAAAATTTTTAATTTTAATTAATAATTAAAAAATTAATAATTTAATTTTTTTTTTTTTTTAATATTTTTTTTTTAAATCAATTTTAGATATCAGTATATTATAAAAGTGTAAAATATACATTATGAAATTTTATGGGGCTAAATTACTTTTTAAGAGCAATTACAATGGAAAATCTATTTCAATCTCATGGTGCTACAGAGATTTATTTCACACACAAAAAAAAAGGTGAAGAAGTGTAGCGCCAACGACATTATGCAACATTTAATGTTTATGCATACTTGCATTTGCACCCCTGATGTCTAGCCTAACCACTTGACTTGCATCCTTAGTAACCCATCTGTGTAACTGCTATTTAAACATTATGTGGTCCTTCTGAGTCATTTGGCAGGAAAGTGTCAAGAATGTAAATAAGAGTATAAACACAAAATTTGCTAGTTTACATAATCAAAGATTGTAGCAGTCAAGTACAGCATACATACACAAGCACATGAATATTTCCCCTCTTCGCTAACACATTTATGCCTTTATTCTCTTGCACAGATACATTATGTAAATATAGATTTAACACATAGACGTCCACACATCCTACAATGCCATTTATGTGTCACCATAACATTGCTTTAATATAACTGTAGCCTTTATTGTGGCGTAATATTGTATATTGAACTGTGGTATCTTTAAGCTACCATTCAGTTGTGTCCAGTGTGCTTTTTAAATGTAATTATTATATTACTATCTGGCAGTGATGCATTAATTCGCTCAAACATGACAGTAAAAAGCTTCTAAACTGTTTTAAAAAGCTGTTTCAAATAAATGCTGTTCTTTTGAGCTTTTTATCCATCAAAGGGTCTTGAAAAAGCACCCTAGTTTCAAAATATTATTAACCGTTGTTTTCAACATTGATGATAAGAGGAAATGTTTTTGAGCTCTTAGCAGAATGATTTCTGAAGAATTCAGTCAAAAGATTGGAGTAATAATGCTGAAAATTC
The DNA here is from genome assembly GCA_903798205.1 of Danio tinwini. Classification (NCBI taxonomy): domain Eukaryota; kingdom Metazoa; phylum Chordata; class Actinopteri; order Cypriniformes; family Danionidae; genus Danio; species Danio tinwini. The sequence goes on from CAIGQZ010000427.1 coordinate 23,762,635, forward strand.
TGCTTTGCCATTGCATGAATAACTTGCATCAGAAAATGTATTAAAGGGGTGGTCCCCTACGATATCATATTTTAAATTTTAGTTTTATCTCTGAATGTAATGCGCTCCAAGTTCAATGCAAAGAGAGACATTGGCTTTTACAGAGTTAGCTTAGCAAAGCCTACAGCGAACGAAGTTTGGGGACTACAAAAAATACGTCTGGATTGATGAGATCATAAACGCTTCAGGTTACGCATATTCACCATGCGCATACACCCTGCGCAGCAACAGGGCGTGGCCAGAAGTGCTGTAATGCTAGAGCAGAGAAAGCTAAAATGGCGTCCAAACGCTGCTATTTTCACAGTTTGTTGTGTTTCTGTATTTGGGCTTCCAATAGACACGACACAAAGAGAGAAGTGCTTACAGTTTAATTTTAATTATGTTCCAGAGAATCACAAATGTATAGCTAGCATTTGACAAAAGACAGCTTCCAGAATCTCTCCCAGTTCAGTGGTGGATTCGGCTAAAAACTCCTCCAACTGACGAAGCCGTGGATTGTGAGCTGCAACTTGTAAGTGTTTTTATTTGTTAAAATCGTTTAACTACATGCAAAGTTTCTAGCGTTAACGATATGTTGTAGCAAGGAAGTAAACAAGAAAGTAAACAAGGAGAAATGCTAATTAGCACCACTAACAATTTAGCTACAAATTCGTATTTATCAGCCAAACCGCTGTAAACACCCACAATCTTCACCCGCGCTGCAGTGTCTCTCTATGCAGACGCTTTCCGTTTGTTCTACATCTCAAATAACAAACTCGCAAAAGATATGAGAACGTTTCATATTACTTACACATGCTTATTACCCGAATATATGTGAAAGACAGTTGTCAGATTTTATTTTGGAGAGCAGGCGGGAGCTTCAGCTGTGTGCTCTTGATTTTCTGTCTGATTTAGCTACTGTTTACACAGAGCTAAAGTGTGTGCTTGTAGGGGCGTGACGTGGTGATGCGAATAACAGCACATAATGTTAGCTGACCAATCAGAGCCTCTTGAGGGCGGGCCACTGATTCAAAGAACTAGAAAATATGACAGTTGTTTTCATGTTAGCGCAGTAGCTATATTTAATCAAAGTATTTTCAAACGTGATTTTCTACAAGTGAAGCATGAGCACACATTGCTTTGCATCTTATAAACACAACCAAGCCTTAAAAAAAACACTGTGGACCACCCCTTTATAATAGAACATTGAAGACACTTTGAAGATTACCATTATTTATTAAATTACGTTTACATATCCACAACACATGGTATTGTGGTCAAAACAGCATGTTATTATGTAGTTATGATATGATATTATCTTGACGAATGTAATCAGTGAGTTATTAACCAGAAACTGGCCTTGAATGTATAATTTGAATCAGTGAGTAACTGAAGACTTGCTCTGAATAAACTTAATCTGACCGGATCATCTCAGTTAATAGTCATACACCAGAGACTCACTCTGATTGAGTCATTTGAATCCCTGAGTTGTTAACCAGAGAATGCCACTGAATGGATTGGTTGAATCAGTGAGTTGTTAACTGAAGGTTTCCTCTGAATGGACTCAATATGGCCAGTTCATCTGAATTAGTTAGTCATACACCAGAGACTGATCGAACGATTTTAATCACTGAGTATTTAACCAGGGACTGCCACTGAATTTATCAATTGAATCAGTGAGTTGATAACTGAAGACTCGCTCTGAATGAACTTACTCTGACCAGATCATCTCAGTTAATAGTCATATCAGAGACTCACTCTGATTAAATCATTTGAATCACTGAGTTAACCAGAGACTGCCACTGAATGGATCATTTCAATCAGTGAGTTGTTAACTGAAGACTCGCTCTGAATGGACTTAATCAGACCAGATCATCTGAATTAATTAGTTATTTACCAGAGACTCACTCTTAATGACTCATTTGAATCACCAAGTTATTAACTAGAGACTGGCACTGAATGGATCATTTGAATTAGTGAATAGTTAACAAAAGACTTGCTCTGAATGACTTTGCTCTAACCAAATCATCTATGGATCATTTGAATCAGTGAGTTGTTAACTGAAGATTTGCTATGAACAAACTCACTCTGACCAGATCATCTCAGCTAATACACCAGAGATTCATTTTGATCGAATAATTTGAATCAGTGAGTTGATAACTAGAGACTGGCACTGAGTGGATCATTTGAATCAGTGAGTTGTTAACTGAAGATTTGCTATGAACGAACTTACTCCAACCAGATCATCTCAGCTAATACACCAGAGCCTCACTTTGATCAAATCATTTGAATCAGATGTTAACCAGAGAGGCACTGAATGGATCATTTGAATCAAGACTTGCTTTGAACAAACTCACTCTGACCAGATCATCTGAACTAATTAGTCATACACCAGAGACTCGCTCTTATTGAATCATTTGAATCACTGAGTTAACCAGATACTGGCACTGAATGGATTGTCTGAATCAGTGAGTTGATAACTAAAGACTCGCTCTAAATGGACTCGATCGAACCAGATCATCTGAACTAATTAGTCATTCACCAGAGACTCACTCTGATCGAATCATTTGAATCTCTGAGTATTTAACTGACTGGCTCTGAATGGATCATTTAAATCAGTGCGTTGTTAAATGAAGATTTGCTCTGAACAAACTCACTCTGACAAGATCATTTCAGTTAATATCATCTCAGTTAATAATTGAATTTTTGAATGATTAACTGGAGACTGACCAGATCCTTTGAAACTGAGTTGGATCAGTTGAATCAGTAATTCATTCACTGAAAACTCACTCTGACTAAATTACTATAACCAGTGCGTTACTTACAAGAAACTGGCACTGAATCATTTGAATTTGTGAATGATTAACTGGAGATTGACTCTGACCGGATCCTTGGAATCTGATTTGAATCAATTGAATCAGTGAATCATTAACTAAAAACCCACTCTAGATACTTTAAATCATTTTGTCATAAATCAGAGACTCACTTCGACTGAATCATTTAGACCAGTGATTTGCTAACAAGAAACTGCTACTGGATCATTTGAATTTGTGAACGATTAACTGGAGACGGATGGTTTAAATCTGACTTGAATCAATTGAATCAGTGAGTCATTAACTGAATACACACTCTAAATGGTTTGAATCATTTAGTCATAAACCCAAGACTCACTCCGACTGAATAATTTAAACCAGTAAGTTGTTAACACAAAATTGGCACTGGATCATTTAAATTTGTGAACAAAAAACTGGTTCAAGTGATTTAGATTGACTCTGACTGGATCACTTGAAACTGAGTTGGATCAACTGAATCAGTGAGTCATTCACTGAAAACTCACTGTAACTGAATAATTTTAACCAATGACTTACTAACAAGAAACTGGTATTTGATCATTTGAATTTGTAAATGATAAACTGGTTCAAGTGATTCAGATTGACGCTAAAATGATCTTTTGAAACTGAGTTGAATCAACTAAATCAGTGAGTCATTCACTGAAAACTCACTCTGACTGAATCATTTTAACCAATAGGTGCGTTCGACATGAAGCACAGTTGCAGCCGGTGATCAACGTGATTAGCCGAGCACAGGCGGGGCCGCGGTTGAAAACGGAGCCTTCAAGCCGTACAGCACTTTGAACACTTCGGGGCTCAAAGTTGCGGCAGTCATGACTGATTACATGGCGTCATCATCATTTTTTTTTATAACATTAAAAGATTTACAGTACACATAAAATCGAATACAGTCTCTACAAACTATAGTTCATTTTTTACACAATATGGGCATTTAAATATATAACAAAAGCATGAGAGAAATAAGGGGAAACGAGAGGGTAATATAAACATAAACAATCAATAGGCCTGTTAAATAAAAAGCTATAAGCACAAATTCTGGGAGTTTAACAATCACTCTTTAGGCTAATACTTCTTGTTTGAATATGCAAAAAAAGGGGTTACATTTATTTACATTTATAGATATAAAACTTTTCAATATATATTAATGTAAACCCCAAAACAAGGTGTTTTGATTAAGTCTTAAACAATGATTAATATTATTTTGGATAATGAAAGCATTTTCAAAAAAGCACTTTAATCCAAAAAGATTGAACAACATGACATTCCTAAAATAAGTGAGCTACACTTTAAGTAGAAGTTTCCCAGAAAGAGCAGGTACATCAATGTCACTTTTAAAACTTGTGCATAAACGAGACAGGAAAAAAAATTATAATCATATAAATCATTTGAGAATTATTTAATAAAAAATAGTTATTTAACTTAATTTGTTAAGAAACCTTTAGGGTGGCAGGATCAATGATAATTATTTTATTACAAGTCTGTAATATGTATTTGAGTTAATAATTAGGATATTCACAAAAATATGTCATTTAAATTGTTCATGGAGCTGAATGCAGTAAATAGTCTGTACGTATAAAAAGGTAGAAAATAAATCTATGCAAACAATCTAGTCTTTATGAACAAATTATTTAACAAAAGATGATTACTGCAGTAAAATATTTGTAGTCTTTTAATAAGCATGATGTGTACAAGAAAGAGATGACATGAAAAGTTAATTGTTTGTTTTGAAATTTATGAGATGGAAGTTGTTCAATAATAAACCCGAAACACAAGTGGTTTTTTGTCATGCGTGAACTAATCATGTAACTTCTGTGTCGTCGTCACAGCTTTAGCAAGCGCTCTTCAGTTGCTGCACAGGCTGAATCAGTCGTCTGATCTCGGAGCGCTGTCGCGGTACTTTGATGCCACATGTGACACTCACATGGCGTCCGCGCAGCATCAATCCGGACAAAAGTTCTAACCAGCATGCATCGCTTCAAAGACTAAAGACTTCGATCAATCTGCACAGCGCTGCATGAAGTCGAACGCACCTATTGACTTACTAACAGGAAACTGGCACCTGGATCATTTGAATTTGTTATCTTGAGACTAACTCTGACCAAATCCTTTTAAAGTGAGTTGAATCATTTGAATCAGTGAGTCATTGTATCAGTTAGTATAATTGCGGACTGATTTAATGAGTCAGCTGTAAAAGAATCAGCTCTTTTGAATCAGGCACTGCTGAAATGTCGCTGACCAGGTGATGATTTCTCAGAAATGGCATGTTTTATTAACTGTGAATTAAATGCTTTGGAATGTAGTGAAGTAAATATAAATATAAATATTTTATTTCTCTTTATATACACACATCTGATAGACCTGACAGACTTGCTCTTGAAATGTTAAGCTCAAACATGACAGCAGATCTATTCGTTTCAGAAAACTCTTACTGAGTGACAGAATGCACATGCTCAGACTGCTCCGTTTCACAAACAAACATGCGCACACCCAAACACACACACACACACACACACACACCTGATGACAAATTTATCATCAAGATCTTACTCTAACCAGAGCATGCGGGGCGTTCAGATGAGGCAACATTTCCTTATTCATGTTCAGAGCGATGCCGTTATAAACCTGACACGTCTTAATGATAATTTGCAATATTCTTCCGACTTCCATTCCAAGGGTTTTTATGTTTAATTCATGATTATTTGTGCTCGTTTCCTCATATTTTAGTCATTTATTCTGGGCACTTGCACATCAGATTGGACATATTAATATCAAGAACTATTCCACATTCATTTTCATGACCTTCCTGGCTGAACAAAAAACAGCACAGATGGAAAACATCAAATCAGTTATTAGAAACCTAAAATAACCCGTTGATGCAGATATTCATGAAGCAAAAGTGGCATTATTTATTTTAGCATATTAAAGGCCCCTTGAAATTAAAATTTTTTAGATGTTAGTATCAGTATTATTGGTTTTTTTTGGACATCTATAAGCTAGTGTGCCCCAAAACAGTGACAAAATCCGCATTTAAAAGATACACACCTGATATAAACATGTAAAGCTTGCAGTTTGTCACGTCCTCCCAAAAGAATCAACAATTTTATTCACGTCAACTCATCACATCATAACCAATCAAATGCTCTCTAGTATCTGACATGCCCCGCCCCCTTCAAGACGCTTCTCATTTGCTTTTTATTTGATGCACTTGAGCTCAACCACTCACACTGGCAGAGCTGTTCTAAAACAAAACACTATTGGCTGCTTTTATTAAAGGGGAGGAGCTACTCTATGTCCTATCCTCTTTGTGTTTCGGTTGAAATTACTTCAAACATGGATTAAAAAATGCACGTTTCAAAGCACTTCACAAGACCTTTAAAGGTATAACAAATTGAAAGCATTTCAAATCTATTATAAGATACCGTATTTTTTTTTACATTACATTTAATTCACTGCATTACTTGCTATTTCTATGTATTTCTGTAGTGTTTACTACACAATCTTTCAGTGTATAAAACAATTAGTAAAAAATAATTATTAAATGATGGCAAAACTATATCAAATTATATAATTGAATAATTAGCACAGTCATTTGTTAACGGAATTTTACATTTATGAAATGTGTTAATACTTTTAACAAAGTATAACTTATTATTTCATCTTTTTCTTTTTTTAAATATACTGTAATTAATCAAGGACAAATAAACTTAATCAAAAGTGACATTAAAGACATATATGTTGGCAAATTTGTTATTTATAATGTTGAAAATAGTTTTACTTTAATTTAGAAGTTGTTATTATTCTACTTTTATTTATTAAGGGAACATTAAATCGATCAATACATGAAGTAAAGAATGTATTTGAACTGAATTATTTTGAAACATTCATTCATTCATTATCCTTTGGCTTAGTTTCCTTAATTCATCAGGGGTTGTCACAGCGGAATGAACTGCCAACTTATCCAGCATGTTTTACACAGTGGATGCCCTTCCAGCTGCAACCCAGTACTGGGAAACATCCATACACACTCATTCACACTCATACACTACCAACACAATCTCACGGCAATTTGTAACTTTTTAATTTAGTGACTAATTTGTATGAATTTGTACAATCTAATTCGTACCATTTAGTACGATTTGCTCATCACCCAATGACGGTTGGGTTTAGGGGCTGGGTTGGGTTGGGTGCCACGCCTCTTTTTTAAAATCGTACATGTTCGTACAAATTTGTATGAATTAGCCACTAAACTGACAAAACATAAAATACTAACGTTTCCTCATGAGATCAGGCTGACACTACGGACAATTTCGTTTATTTAATTTAAAAATGCCAAGTGACCCAGCCCGTACTCGATCTAGTGGCCTTCTTGCTGTGAGGCGACAGTGATAACCAATGAGCCACCATGTTGCCTCTTATTTTGAAACATGAAGAATAAAATACAGTTTCACAAAAATAGGAATGCTTTTAACATTGAAAATAATAAAAACCATCATTAATGAATGAGCACTAGCAATAAGCTAATAATAAGCAATAATATAATCTAAATCATATTAGAATTAGATCAAGGATCATGTAACACTCAAGACTGAAATATAACGGCAGCTAAAATTCAGCTTTGAATCAGCCGATTCGAATGTTATCACTCGTTATTAGTGGTTATCAGCTGATAGATATGGGCCAGTAGGAGCCTTTTTATCAGTTATAGATCACATATGGCTGCGGCCGGAAGTTATAAAAATTATTTATATTTATAAAATTTCCAGGGCGACGTAGTGGGGCAGTAGTTAGTGCTGTCGCCTCACAGCAAGAACGTCGCTGGGTCGCAGTTTCGAACCTTGGCTGGGCTGGGTCAGTTGGCGTTTCACGTGGGTTTCCTCCGCTCCGGTTTCCCCCACAGTCCAAAGACATGCGGTACAGGTGAATTGAGTAGGCTAAATTGTCCGTAGTGTATGAGTGTGAATGAGTGTGTGGATGTTTCCCAGAGATGGGTTGCGGCTGGAAGGGCATCCGCTGTGTAAAATCGTGCTGGATAAGTTGGCGGTTCATTCCCCTGTGGTGACCCCAGATTAATAAAGGGACTAAGCTGACAAGAAAATGAATTAATTAATAAATAAAATTTCCCAATAATTGTATTTTATTAACATCTACCCCAACCCTAAACCCAATCATTACAGTAATGTAAAAACAGATCTGGAGTCTTCTCTATTAATATAGTTGATTAACTATGAGGATGAATGATAACTAGTTGACTAAGAAGGCCCATATTTACTGTAGCTTACCTAATTAACCTATAGAGCATGTCTTTGGACTGTGGCAATGCATGAGGCTTGAACCAGCGACCTTCTTGCTGTGAGGCAACAGCGCTACCCACTGCGCCACCGCATCGCCCTAAAACTGAAAACATTTATTCTAAATTTCAATAATACTTCACAATATTTCTTCAAAAATACAAGCTTTAAAACATTAACAGTAATGTACACATTGTTTCTATGTTTCTAAACATTTCACAGACAGAAACAAAGCTGTCTTTATTTTTCAGAAAGTGGTTAGACCTCCTCTAAGTTTCATGGCCTCATTAAATCAATAATGTAATAGTATAAAAAAGAATCAGAATAAGAGGGCAAATGGTATCTTTCTCTAAGAAAAGAACATGTATCCTTATTAAAGTAACTATGTCATTGCAGGTATCTGTCATGGGGGAAAGTGAAAATGATTAAACGGTAAGATTAAATAAAAAAATTGTGTAAAATGACTCTGGAGTGAAACGAGAGAAAAATACGGTCCTTAGTGGACTCTTTCCAAGTGAAAATTGATTAGATGAAGTTTCTTTCTAGCCTAATTAATATCTGTTGAGTGGAAAAGAGAGACAAACCTTCTGTATATAACAAAACTGTTTTAATAATGGAAACAAATATATATAGTATAATTTATAAATATATATAGTTGAAGTCAGAATTATTAGCACACCTGTGATTTTTGTTTTTTAATATTTCCCAAAGGATGTTTGACAGAGCTAGGAATTTTTCACAATATTTATGATCCTATTTTTTCTTCTGGAGAAAGTCTTATTTGTTTTATTTTGGCTAGAATAAAAGCAGTTTTAAGCGATTTTAAGATCAATATTATTAGCCCCCTTAGGCAATATTTTTTCAGATTGTCTACAGAACAAACCATCGTTCTACTGGTTCCTTGCTATAATGTGGTTCATCTTTCATGGCCTTGCCATTTTGCAGATTATTTCTTGTGCAATTTGACATGCTTTTTTTTTACATCGCATTGTGTTATGTGTCCTGATTAGCTGTAGACCATCTCCTCCGTTCCGTGTCTCCTGTACAGTAGAATGCGTTCGACTTGCTAAATATACATACATTTTCAATCGCTGGTGTGACTCTGAAGTGCTGTACTGTATGTTTGCAAGTTTTTTCCCAACAAACCCCATAATGTCGACGAAACATTCTGCACCATCAAAGGCATTCATCACCCAAAAGGCAGAGGAAGATGCTAACCATCGCACAAAAAGTTGTACTTCTGGAAATGCTAAAAGTAAAAGTTAGCTGTACGACGCCATTACGCATTAAATAAATCTTTAGTTCGTTACATAAAGAAAGAGGTAAATAACATTAGGACAACAGCAGCAATATGTTTGCAACTGTCAAGTTAAAAAAACATCGTATGGATGGAGTCTGCTCAGGCATGTGCACACAAAGGGCTCAACCTATGCAGTGCACATGCCCCTTTTAGTCTTGGATATGAAGTGCCTTTCCAAATGAGCAGAAGTGCCCCCTTCGCTCTTCAGTTTGCGATCGCCCCCATCCCCCCTTTTCGGTTTTACCAGCCGCTACCCCCCCCCCGGTCTTCAGTTAGTGTCACCCACCTCCCCCTGTTTTCAGTTCTTCTGCACATGTCCCTTGCAAAGCCTCTGCACGGCCCTGAGTCTGCTTTAGCTTTGTGGATCAGTGACTGCAGGTTAATGCCTGTTAATGCCCAATTAACGAGGGACAACTGTTACAACGATTTGGTTAATTACCCACACCTGGCTAGTTAACCTAGTTAAGCCTTTAAACTGCACTTTAAGCTAAATACTAGTATCTTGAAAAATATCTAGTAATATTACTGTATGTGCTGTCATCATGGCAGAGATAAAAGAAATCAGTTATTAGAAATTAGTTATTATGTTTAAAACGTATTGAAAAAACCTGAATAGGTAGATGGATGGACAGACAGACAGACAGACACACACACACACACACACACACACACACACACACACACACACACACACACACACACACACATACAAATATACAATCCCTCCCCTGCTGTCCAAAGCCATGCCTCCTGAAATCACACGAACGCGCAAATTAAAGATGACAGAAACCCACTAGACCATATTATTCGCCAGTTATAAAACTTTATAGTACTTTATAATACTACAATTCTGAATGAAAAACAGTATTATATCTAGCAAATTTTTAGATGTGTAGCAAGCAAAACTTGTCATAATGTGCAACATTACATGCATGCAAGGATCTCTAGTCTCACTCTCTCACGCGCTGTCTTAAAGCAACTACTCTATGCTTAGTGTTTGGCCGGTGGCGTGCAGGAACTACACTTCTTACTAAGCCATACTTGCATGCTATTTCAGACCGAATATTCAGAGTAGCATGGTACACAATATAGGGGCTGTGTCACAGGTTGTCATTGATTAAAACGGACCAATGTGAATATTAAACCAACTTCACCTCAGTAAAGCAGGCTAGGCGGAATAGCACAATTTACTTATGTTTTGTTGTTAAACTAAATACAATCTACATTATGGATGCTGTAAAAGGTCCCTTATGAAACTGAAAAGTCACATCAATCTTTCACCAGAAGGTTTCAGTTACTGAACAACACTTCTGTGCATATAATCCATTCATAAAATAACAAAATCTACATCAGCTTTGTGTGACTAAAATAGTTTTAAAACAGAACATTACCTGTCTAAAAGAAATATTTCAGCCATGGTGTCACCCTTCCTCCAGCGTGTAAAAGTAACCCCAATATTGATTCAGGATTTTAAAGTTTTGCTTTAGCATTTGTTTTTAATTGCTGTCACTCGTGTCCACCTGACCGTGGCATGGGTGGATCTGCATGAACAGAGGTGCGCAGTTGTACAAATCTACATTTGTTGACAGACAGTTTGGGCTACTTATCAGAATAATGGGGATTATCAGACAGACCATTTTTAATTGGATGAACATTTTTTAGTCTTATGCCTTACCCAGAATATACATATAAATACATTTAGATCATTTACTTTAATCGTTACTATTGGAATGTAAAGAGACTTTCAATCAGCACAACAAAAATGTTTCTGAAGACAGTCACCTAATGCACTTTTAAAATTCATCATACGATGTAGCATTGTAGCAATATACAGGACTGTCTTTGGTTTTTTTTTTTCTCTCAGAGTGACAAATAATGGCTTTTGTGATGGTTTACGCTTCATATAACATGTGAAAGATCAGTTTATTGATTCGTGTCAAATCATTCAAATCAAGGTATAAGATGGTGGACAATGTGTGAAAACTGTAAGCCTTCACAATGATTTTCAATGGGGGGAAAAGAATGTCAATAAAATGCAGGTACTGAACTTTTAATGGAGTTTAGACATGAAGTTTAGATGGAGCTTGACATGATGACATTCTCCTGTGAGACTCCACTTTGCTTCAAAATCTTGTTAGAGTAATGGGTAATGTGAAGAAGCTGACAACTGTAAACCTGAGCTGTGAGTATTACCAAATGAATTCACTCAAAACTGTCATCATGGAGAAAAAAAAACTAAATACTCTGCAGCAGAAAATTACCGGTATATTTCCCGTTATATTTACAGTCATCTCCTGCAGCTTTTTAAGCACAACACAATTCAATAATTAATTAAAAGTGTGGGTAAATGCCTGTAAAACAGTCATGAAAATAGAAATCACATCTGTAATGAAGTTAAGGCCACCTGGCCGCCGGGAAGAAGAAGCCGGAGAACCGATGGACTTTTAAATAAATATTTATTAATAAAAGGGACGGCAGCTCCTCACAGAGACTGTCGTCTAAATCAAAACAAACCGACGGCAGTCTCCGTGACTGAAAGCAAAAGTAATATGTCCGGGCCCGGTCCTCTCTCTCTGTCCTCTGCCATCGTTCCTCCTCTTATAGTCCAGAGCTCCTTCCGTGGGATTGAAGGCAGGTGCGCGCCACAGGTGTATCTCATCTGTGGCGGGCCTCGTTTCGCTCCCACGGCTCTCGGCCACGCTCCCTCGCCACATCATCTTATTAAATACATAAACACACTATAAAAAGTGATTAGTTACTTAAAGCGAGTAAACCAATTGCCTTAAAAGCAACAAGTTGACTTTACAAAAATAATGTAAGTAAATCCATTGTAACTTGGAACTGTTAAGATGACTTAATTTTTATAATTATGCTAATTGTACTTACTTTTTTAAGTCAACTAATCTTTTTTACAGTGTTGGTGGTTCATTAAGTCTATAAAACCTACAATTAAAGTCTGTATTGAATTTAGAAGACACACTGGAGTCTGGAAAAGCAGATTTATTTGACTGTATGTCATTTTGCTAGATACAGAAAACTGGGGAAAAAAACAAATATAATTGTCATGATCACCTGCGATCTAACCACCAGAAAATGCTGGAAAACATTCACACTCACACGAACTACAATCCTTCCTCATAATGGACTACAAAACCCAGTCATGCACCACACACACACAACACGCTGTAATGTCACTAAACAAATAACAAGACTCAGCAGTGTCTCAAAGTGAGCCAAATATATGTGTGTGTAATCAGTCATTGAGCAGCATCAGCTGTGAGAGTGTAATCAACCATGTGCGTGTGTGTGTGTGTGTGTGTGTGTGTGTGTGTGTGTGTGTGTGGTGCATGACTGGGTTTTGTAGTCCATTATTATTATTTTTATTCATTCATTCATTTTCTTTTTGGCTTAGTCCCTTTATTTATCAGGGGTCACCACAGTGATTATTATTATTATTCACTGACACATTATTATTATTATTATTATTAATATTGTTGTTGATATTATTATTAAATATATTATCTTATATGGCAGAGTTTACACTTTTGAGTGAAATATCCCTTTAAGTATCCAAATTATTTTAAAAAATTCCACCGTTCTGGTACAATATTCATTTTCTTTCACTATAAATGAGTTTTTAACAGTAAACTTTTACAGTAGCCGCATATCACACACAGCTGACAATGTGTTGAACTGTGAGCGGAAGCACTAACACAGAAGTTAAATATTGATATTGTTTTATATGAAGCTATGTATTATAAAAGCACTAGATGGGTCACTCAGGATTAATTAATAATGTAACAAGTAAAAAAAAGAAAACATATGGATAGGAAACCAAGTCCTTAACTTGTTTCTGCCACACCATTATATTTGCAGCTTCATTATAGCGGTCATGCAGGTGCTTCCATTTGCTGAGAAACTTACCAAACTATTATCTTTACCCAGAGGCTGTTATCATTATTCCCATGTGTGGAAATGATATGAAAGTCATTACCACCAAGTGGCCTGATATGTGCATGCTATATATAGCATATATATATAGTCCGATATGCCTACTTAGTGAACATGCTAGTCAAATGGCAGCAGCTCAACATCTTCGTTTCAGATGATAGATAGTTTCTTGAACAAGTGCGCTAGACTGAATTTAAAAGAAGAAGCTGTTTATATCATACAATTTTAACAATTATCATTTATCAGAGTCCGTTATCGTGTTGTGCAATAATGATGCAAAATTAATTCAAATGAAAATCAGGACATTTGCAAGATGGACAGGAACTCTTGTTTTTTCTGAGTGACTGAAAGTCCCAGACAGGCTCAGATAATGACTTTAGTGAGGGTTAACGCCTCATATAACATGCAAGAGATCGGTTTATCATTGAAATTACCAGAGATAAGAGACTTGTAGTATTTATGTGTGGTAAAAGATGCCAACACCTCATTTAGCACACAACAATAACGCACAGAAAAACAAAACTGCTTCATCCCTCATTTCTTCAAAACAAAGCAAGTGCGTGTACAGTAATGGACTAACAATGAAAATGTATGGGAAATGCATCAGAGTGCATTCAGTTGTGGTTTTAAGGTGAGACTTGTTTTGTAGATGAAATAATATATATCTTAGTGACGTTAGAACTGTGGATGACAAGCATTTTAAAAGGTCACGAAACACCAAAACACATTTTTTGAGTTGTTGACAGACATATTTATGTCGCACGTTGCTAAGAACACTATTAGGACACATATATTTCACAAAAACGTGAAAATTTTGTTGTTTTTGCAGTATTTAGAGCAAATTTGTTCTTCCGGTTTGCTACGTCACGGCCATGAGATCACTGTGTAAATTCCAGCGTGAAGACTGGATGTCTGTACCAGCAGATACAACAGGATGTCTTTGAGTTTTCATCATTTTTATCATTTATTTTTTCAGAAGACTTTGTTCGAACCAATCAGCGCTCTCTATCATGAACGAGGTGCAACTTCTTTAATATGCATGATATAGCTTCAAAGACTGTTTTTACCTGTTACAGGGTTCAGAGAGATGCCATGTTTTGTTGCCAACCGTAATTCAAACAAGTGAAAGAAGAAGAATTGTTCAGAGAGATCCACCGAGCATCTACTGAGAAATGCGGAGGTTTTTTTTTTCTCCCATACGGCATGCATTATAAAATTCCATTAAAATAACACTCTTCCAGCAGTTCCTCTCATCCAATATCTTGTTTGTCAGGGGGGGCATGAATAAAACGCCCCAGAATGAAAGTGAAAGTGCCAAACTGCAGTTAAAGTTGACAAATTAAGAATGAAATGCCCGAAATGACATGAAACTCTGGAGGAAACGTGGATAGCGTGGAACTGTCTGTCCAGAAGACTCCAGTGACAGACGATTCTCCATTAATCCCATTGACTAGTCTGAACACTCGTCCAGTGACCTATTTGGTAGTGGAGATGCACTGCAGTGGATCGGCCTTCGACATTTGTTTTCAACTGAATTGAATTTAACTGAACTGAACTTTGACATTTGTATTGAACCGAATCAGTTTTAGTTTTACCAGAACTACACCAGCATTGGACCTCTACTATCCTGTCTGCCTAATATGCTGACATTTAAAATATTGTTATGGCTTTTTGCTCTCTTTTCTTTATCTATATTAAGTTTGTTCTCTTTTCTATGTTAACAATCTACATAGTAAAAAGCGCTATACTGTAGAAACAAAGATGACTTGACGTTTATTTGTTTGCTTATTGCATTTGTGCTTTTTTTGGTTTTGTTTTGTATAGCTTTGAGCTTTTACACTCAAAAATGACCTTTTCTGCTTGTTCAAACTACTGGACTTATTTGAGATGAAACAACACAATTCGTATGTTTTCTTTGAGACAGCTTAATTGTTTTATATTCAATCGATTTAAATTTGTATAAACGATTGAGTTAACTAAATCGATTTGTGTAGGGACAACATAAAAGTATTGTGTGGAAGCCTGTATTTTTTATAGTGTGAATTTTATATAGATCTGAATCGAGCATTCAGCAGCCTTGTAGTTAAACTCATATTTAACCAGCTCCACTCTCTTTTTCTACCTTCCATTTCATTCTCTGTGACTCTTTTTCTCTTAACATCAACCTTGGAAACCTCCCGTAGAGGAAACTGTATAAATTTTCATCCTCCCTCCTGTGCGACAACTGTGTCAACCTCCCTTGCGCTCTCTCCTCCAACACTTGCGCTTCTGTCTCGTACAGTGCGATTTCAGTTCTCTGTCCTCCCTGAGGAATAAAGCATATTACCACTTGTCATCATTTCTGGTTAGTACATCTCATGCAAGATGATATCCAGTCATTTTGGGGATTGGAGTATGTTTGCCTGAGCATGTGAACAGCACTTTAGGATAGTGCAATACTTTTAAGTGTTGATCTAAAAAAATATTGTAACATTTTACTTGAAGGAGGTGTTCATAAAACTGTAAAACACTTTTATAATCATTGACACACGTACTAAATATGAACAACCCAGGCTCATTCTAAAAACGCACCACTATATACATTTCTAAAGAGCACCAAATACGTCCCAGGAGCTACGTTTTTTGCAGTTTTTGTTTTTACAAATCCAACAGAGGCCACTGTGTACACTTATTTTTTATATCTCAAATTTCTCTCGTGAGTGTCGTTCGTGCCTGCTGTTCTCGTGTAAATCCACCAAAGGCCGCTGTCGAATGACTTGCTGATCAACTGACCCAACCTCATCCTTCCTAAACCCAACCAATAGTGTTTTCAAAAGCACCAATTGAGTGCCCACCCACTTCCCTAAACCTAACCGACAGTTTTTAAAAGCAATCCAGAAAAAGAAAAGATGAAAACCCCCTGATTTTTACCACATTTTCAGATTTTGCCACCTTTTCACTCTGTTATTTACTTGCTTGTTTTATTTTTTGGCTTCTGTTTTTGTCTTACCTGCTTTCTGGAACCATTCTTCACCAGACTCAAACCCTGTCGTCATGGTCAAATCCACCGATGTACATGGCGAGCTACTGGACAAACTGGTAACAGCGGGAAAGCCATCCATACTGAGTTACGTGGTCAACTGGTAAGCATGAAAAGGAACGACGCCATACTGCCCCATAGCGTTACTTCATAAGATGAAATGCAGCCATACGTACTTCTGGCTACATAATTGACAATCTTCAGAAAGGTATATAGGGCTGTGTTCATGTCAGTTTGACATTATCAAGACAACAAAACTTGTCATAAATCTGTCATAAACATTGTCATTATAGAAGTAAACAAGTAAATAACAGGGTGAGAATGTGGTAAAATCTCAAAACCTGGTAAAAATCAGGCTGCTGTGAGGGCTTTTGTTTTTCTGGATTGCTTTTCAAAACACATTTGGGTTTAGGGAAGTTGGTGGGCACTGAAAACACTATTGGTTGGGTTCAGGAAAGGAAGAGGGTGGGCCAGTCGATCAATCAGTCAGTCAGTCAGTTGACAGCGGCCTCTGGTGGATTTATGCATGAAGAGCAGACGAGAATGGCACTCACAAGAGAAATTTGAGATTTCAAAAAGCAAACACAGCAAACTCTGGCAGATTTGTCAAAACAAAAACTGCAAAAAAAGCGTAGCTCCTGGGCTGTATTTTCAGCGCTCGGGATTTGTAGAGCTGCGCATCGATGGAATTGCTCTTCAGTGTTTGGACCCTCAGTTGTGATTATTAAACCACACTGACCTGAGCTAAACTGAACTGAACTTGAACACTGAAAACTGAACTGACACTTTTGTAATTTACTATAATCTTCTTTGTGAAGCTGCTTTGACACAATCTACATTGAATTGAATTTAATTAAATTGAATTGAATATTTTGTCTCTCCAGAAATGTGTATAGGGGTACGTAATTAGAACGAGTCAGGGTTAAATGTAGGTGTCATGATAGTGATACAAAACACCCATTTGAAGTAAAGTGTTACCAAAAATGGTAGTGCGAAATTCACAATAGCCATTTCTCCTGCACCTGTGGTCACAAGGACACATTGGTGACGGTCTCAAAAACCCATCGGACATCACTGACAGGTGTGACTAAATATGTCAGGCTCATCTCAGGTGTGTTTTTACCTCAGAGTAGCCTCTCTCTGGGCCTCCAAACTGTAGGATGGAGCTGGTCAGGGAAGCAGAAACAGCATCATACGCCACTAAGACTCAAGGAGAGTAGTCACAAGAACACTAGAGACCCGAGGCTAGTTCCTGGGCCACTGGGAAAACCTGCTTTTTGAACCTGAACTGCATCTGTGTCCGTTCTCATTTCTAAATCCTAGAAGACAGCCAGACCGTGTGTGTCTCATTTGCAATTTTAATGCGACTCTGTCCCTTCCCATCTCCACGCGCTGCATTTCCCACTCCAACATATATGAGGCTTTTTTTTTTTTTGCACAAAGGAAAGAGTCACTGCTGCTAAGAGGATAGACTTCCTCCACTTATGCTGGAGTTTAAATATTAATGTCACTTTTGTGAATAATTGATATCACAATTTATTAATCTCAACAGGAACACTAGACCTAAAGTGACCAAGAAAAAAAAATGAGATACTGCGAGAATGTATGAAGCTTTCATTTCACAGACTTAAAAAAAAAACTGTTAGAGAAGAGGAGACTTTACATGCTGTCAAGGCTAACAAGGAGACTAAAGTCCTAAATTTACTATGTTTACAAAAGGATTAAATGTTTGTTGTGGCTATATTTGTACAGTGCTTTTAGAGTACTTTCACATCTGTGGTTCAGTTCATTTGATCCAGACCAAGGGCATCAAATGATACACTGTAGCATTGTTCTGCCATTTTTGGGTCCTTTTCACACAACACTAGTTAATTTGGTCTGAACCAGTTGAAAACAACCAAAATGCAGTCATGCAGTCATGCAACTCATTGGCCAGATGTTATTAAACGTATTTCCTAAACTGTTTTTCGATTGGTAAGAATTAATGTGCGGGAAAATGCCAATGGAACTCCTGCATGTAAACAAACCGACAGAGACAAAATGTCACTTTTTTACTATGGAGGAACGACTACACTGGCTGATTGTATCCCTGGTCATAGTATACTATATAGTTTGTATGCATCACTTTAGAAAAAACTATAAAGTTTGAGAATGAAGGTGGTTGCGGCTGGAAAACAATGTTTAAATGCATTGCAAATGGCGAAGGCGCATTGCAAGTCACTTCAGGAGGAGAGCGGGAATTAATTTAGCTAAACTGTGACATGGTTATCTTCCAGAAATGTTAGCAATGATTCATCAGGTAATGTTTTTATCTCTCTCTCTTTCTGTTTAAAATTGTTGGTAAAGTGCTGTCAACAAATATTTTTCCTCCACACCCCATAGACTGATTTCACGTGGCTGCCATTTTTTTACAGCGAAATCGAGGCTGCGGTGGGAAGAAACCCGGAAGTATCACCTGAGTCACACAGGCTGACACAAATTTATACTTTCACCACCTTCTGAGTGACCTGAAAGTCTGTTCTGAATGAATAGTAAAAACAAAAAGGATACCGGACCTCATTTTTAGCTAAGTTAAGGGAAATGGCACTAGTTAGCACTACATCGCTGATTTGCCATTGTGTTCACGTGATCAACAGAAATGACTGTGATTGGCTGTGAGGGTCATCAGTGGTTTCACGGCACTTTACTGATGTTTACCGGGTGTAATGATGAGCAATCCGCTTGGTGAATCAACTGATCTTTGTGGATTTAAAACACTCCAGTGTTCGTGTATCTGCATTTGCAATCTGTGAAGAGCAGTGAACTGATGACCGTCACGGCCAATCACAGTCATTTCTGTTGAGCCCTGATGAATACTACGGTAAATCAGCTGTTTAAGAACGTGCTCAGCGGCTCTTAAATGTTAGCGGGAAATGGACGTTTTTAAAACTTCAGTACCGTGACAACACTGTTAAATACAACACGAGGCTGTGCTACAGAGGACTGCAGTGTTTTATCGCTCAGGCTGTTAACCTGGTGCCACGAACTGAAGTCTAGGAGAACACTTAAGCGTATTACTCCTAAAGAGATTTTAATGTTGTTTGATGCCTAATATGCTTTTAATTTATTAAATTAAACTTAACTGAATGATAATAAAGTGATGTTTACACCACATCTGCATTTTGAAATCACGGCAACCGCAGGAGGTTTGTAGTACACAGCATGTTATTGCAATGTTACAGTGCTGATCCTATACTTTCGGGTTTCTTCCCACCACAGCTTCGCTTTCATATTTTAAAATGGCGGCAGCGTGAAATAAGCATATAAGATGAGACAGTGCATCGAACTACAGCAGCTGGATTAGTCCAAAAAGGCGCAGCACTTTTTGCAGTTGGGTCGTTCTAGTTCGGATCATGTTCTCATATTATTCAGAGATATAACTTTTTTGTCTCGGGAGTTTCTCTAAATGAGACAGTGAAAGTAAACAATACCATGAAAATCTCTATAAAGGCATAAACACATTGCGCGTGTTTATTTTTGCTGAAATTCATATAAAAATTTGTTTTATTTGTATTGTGCAAAGTATATTTGTAAGGTCTTTACGCATAGAATATATTGTGAAACGGGGGAAAAACAATAACTCATTGTATAAATGTTGTAATGTTTAAATAATTTTCCATTAAAAAAATCGCATGAAGGTCATGTTACCATCAGGAAGAGTGCAGCATCTCATTGCTCACAGGACGTGTTCTCTGTTCTCGCGGTCTCCCAAGTTTGTTCTTCCGAGGTAACTTGGCAAGACCGATTCCCACAAGAACGCAAGTCTGTTCTCAACGTTCTTGGAATTGAGAAACAGCAATAGTGAACTGAATACAAACAGGGGTGAGAATCAGGTGGAACTAATAAACATTAACAAATGGCGGGAAAACAGAACAAAGGAATCACATGACGCAAACATACATGGGGAATTCACATGACATAAACACAAGACACCAGACTGTGACAGCACCTTTTTTCAATAGGCTACTGCTATTAGTTTTTTCTTAGCTCAAACCTTTTAATGATACATGATGAACCAGCACAGTGGTATTGTAAATTTCAATATAAATTTGTATGTATCCTCTTTAATTACACAACAAATGCAACAGTTGAATTTTCAATCGCAATGCATTCACATTAGCACATTACATGAACATTGGCCTCTCCCATGAACATAATGTGAAAAAGTCAAGTGCTACTTCCTATTTCCTTCGTGACTTTCCCCTTAAACCCAAGCTCAGTGCTTTCACACTGACAATAAACATTTCATTCACTAACACTCAATCCTAAAACTACAGCAGCGTTTCATCACTGTCACTTTGGCCAGGGATGAAACTAAAACACACCCGTAAATAAGAGTCACGTCTGCTGTCTCAATAAGATGGATAACTATAGCTCGAGATCACTCATGGACAACTTAATGGTATTTGTGGGTTGTGAATGTGGGTCATTTGTCTTCTAACATAATGATGATTTATTTAATTGAGATAACACTAATCCCATCAGAGAAACATTTTCTCATCTCTTTTCATGATTACTTTTTGTTCTCACACTCCTTTAGTAGTATAATTTAATTTAGTATAATTTTATATACATTCAAAGTCGTAAGTCAAAATGATTAGCCCTCCTGTGAATTTTTCAAATATTTCCCAAATGATATATAAAAGAGCAAGGAATTTTTCACAGTACTTCCTATAATATTTTGTTTCTTCTGGAAAAAGTATTGTTTGTTTTATTTCAGTTAGAATAAAAGCAGTTTTTAATTTTGTTAAACCCAATTTAAGGTCAATATTATTAGCCCACGTAAGCTATATATTTTTCATTGTCTACAGAACAACCATTGTTATACAATGATTTGCCTAATTAGCCGAATTAATCTAGTTACACCTATAAATTGCACTTTAAGCTGAATACTAGTATCTTGAAAAATATCTAGTAAAATATCATGTACTGTCATCATGGCATTAGGTCATAGTGTTATCAGAAATGAGTTATTAAAACTTGTAATATTAGGAGTCAGGAGACAACGGAGGTGAGGGTCCAATTGTAGTTTATAAATAGCTTAGTCAGGCAGGCAATGTTCAAACAGAAACAAACAGATACATGAGGGTAATTCAAAATCGTAGGAATGGCTGACAAAGTGTCAAGATCCCGAAGTACAAGTATTTCGAAACACTGCACCAAAGCATGATCAGAACCACCCAGGTCACGTGAATAAGGTGATTCAAAACACAGGTCAAGTGACTAAAGTGTTTAGGAACACTAGGTCACATGACTTAAGTGATTACAAGTATCGGCAGCCATTTCAGAAGCGTTTCGAGACCTTGCAAATCTGCATTTGACTGACAGGGTCAGGAGCCTAGTAGACAGCGCGTGTGCACAAAATTACTGGATTCAAACCCATTATCTCTGCATGCTAGTCAGGAACTTTTACAGCTTCACTGAATCACTTCAGCACAAGACTCAGCAACGTGTGTGTTTGAGAGGTGAATATATAGTCCAGATGATCAGTCTATGATGAGTTACCAGCTATGTGTGTAATCAGGGGTGATCCAGAACTGGTGTGCCTGATGGGAGTTGTAGTTCATATAGTGGCAGAAGTGTAGTCCGAGTGCTAATGCATGTTTTCCAGCGATCTGCAATCTCTAGATTGCTGGTGATCTTGACAAAACTATTATGTTTAGAAATGTGTTAAAAAAATCTTCTTTCCTTTGAACAGAAATGGTGGGGGAAATGCAGGGGGTTAATAATTCAGGAGGGCTAATAATTCTGTATATTAAGAGTTATTGTATATATTTTAAGAAGAATTAAGAAGTAGATTTTAAATTGACTATATGGTGCTCTTTTAATTGGTAGTTATTTTATTCATTGGGTGCACTAGGAGAATCTAATACGATTTAGTGTTAAGTAAGTAAGTAAAGGTTTATTTATATAGCACGTTTCCCAGACATTGAGTCACAAAGTGCTTTACAATAAGAGAAAACAAGTAAAGGAACTCATAACAATAAAAGAAAACATGTTAAAACATATTAAAACAAATAAAAAACAAATACAGAAACACTAATACTGTTAATTAAAAGCTTGGCCAAAAAGACGCGTCTTTAAAAGCTTTTTAAAAAGTTCAACTGATCCCAGAGATCTCAGTGCTGTAGGAAGAGAGTTCCAGAGCCGTGGAGCCACCACACAGAAGGCACGGTCACCTTTAGTCTTAAGACGAGTTCTGGGAATAACTAAAAGGTCTTTGCCAGAAGACCTCATGGACCGGCTACATGAATGACTGTGTAAAAAATCTTGAATATATAGGGGTGCTTGACCATGCAGAGCTCTATATGTATGACGCATGATGTGCCCCACACACGATTTTGCTTCTTGTTTATATACATTATGAACAGCAGCTATGCTAATTATTCTTCTTATTCTGTATTTTCACCTGGGGGTACTCATCTCGAGACCCTCAGACTATGCAGTGTCACTGATGCGATCCAAGACCAGCGACGAGACGATCCCAAGGTTTCTGGACCAGGCCGTATCCTGAGCTGCTGCTGTGGTGGTCATGGTGGCGAGCATGAGACTGATTCCTGTGATGCTCCAAGGACAGACGTGTCTTCGCTGAGGTCCAGCTACTGCGCCTAGACTGCAGCTCTGCACAAGACGTTTGGCCATAGGAGAAATGGTCGTGCCCAACTGAGCCAGGTTTCTCTCGAGGTTTTTTAAATTCTTCACTTTCGCCAAGTTTTTTTCTCGCCGCTGTCGCCACTGGCTTGCATGGTTCAGGATCTGTACAGCTGTGCATCGATGGAATTGCTCTTCAGTGTTTGGACTCTCAGTAGTGATTATTAACCCACACTGACCTGAGCTAAACTGAACTGAACTTAACACTGAAAACTAAACTGACACTGTTTCAATTCACTATAAACTTTCATGTGAAGCTGCTTTGACACAATCTACATTGTAAAAGCGCTATACAAAAAAATATGAATTGAATTGAATTAAATATGTAATGACCGAAATCTTAAAATTTACTCTAAAATAATGGGAAGCCAGTAAAGTGCCTTAAGCACAGGAGTAATGTGTGACCTCCTACTAGTGTTAAGTTAATAATAGTTATTAACTATTACTACTAGTTAATCCTATAGTCTTCAAATGTACACACCTATAGAATACCCAAAATTTGTGTTTTTGTAGTTTACACCTGCGTTTCTGTGTGGAGTTTGCATGTTCTCCTGCGTTCGCTGGGTTTCCTCCGGGTGCTCCGGTTTCCCCCACAGTCCAAATGACATGCGGTACAGGTGAATTGGGTAGGCTAAATTGTCCGTAGTGTATGAGTGTGAATGAGTGTGTGGATGTTTCCCAGAGATGGGTTGCGGCTGGAAAGGCATCCGCTGCGTAAAATCGTGCTGGATAAGTTGGCGGTTCATTCCGCTGTGATGACCCCAGATTAATAAAGGGACTAAGCCGACAAGAAAATGAATGAATGAATGTACTTTACACCTAAATTATAGTGCACTGTAAAAAGCGATTAGTTGATTTTACTTTAAAAAAAAGAGAGCAAACTCGTTGCCTTATAATTATTAAGCAAATAAATTATGTGCATAATTATAAAAGTTAAGCTAATTCAACAATCAAATAATTAAATGTTGCTTTTAAGGCAAAGGCTTTACTTACTTTTTTAGTAACTAATCGCTTTTTACAGTGTGGTATCCAGTGCTTAATGTGTGAATTGAGGGGGTCCCCTCAATTCCAGATCCAGCATGCTGGGGCATGATGAAGAGGTGTTGTGCACCAAAGTGGAGAGCTTGTTGGGGTTGGGGCGTCGTGGAAGAAAGTGAAAGTGAACAGCGGACAGGGGAGGAGGGCGGTTGAGGAGAGGGATTGATAAAATGAGGTGCCGGATCAGATTTCAGTGGTTCCGGATCCGGCGTGTTCCAGCACAAATTAAGCGCTGGTGGTATCATTTTAAAAAAGTGCACTTTAAAACCTGTTTCAAATAATTTACAGGCCTCTCAAAACACTGTTCGTGTACATTAATTACATCAAACACACTGATGATTGTGGTTTCTGCAAAAGTCCCTCTTTCTGAAAAGCTTAGTGTTCTGACTGGCCTTGATTTATTATATTGTAAATGGTCCAACCCAGGCTCTTTGAAAAACTTGTAATGTAAAATTCAGTGCTCCTAGTATGTTTTGTTGCATGCTTCAGATGACAAATCCACTAGAGAGCACTATGTAGATTTTTAAAACTTGTTACATTTTTGTTGTACATTTCAGATATAGGCCCTTCTTGTACACACACACACACATACAAGAAGACAGAGCTTGTCATACAGACCACACTCAAAATTATTATATATTTTTTTACTTGTTCAAACTACTTATTTAAAATGAGCTGAAACAACACAACGCTTGAGATTTCATTAGGACAACTTATTTTTTTTATGTTTAACCCACATAAATGTGTTAAAAGTGTTAAGTTAACTTAAAGGGCACCAAGGTTACCACTTTTTCCAGATTTAATATAAGTATTTTGTGTCTCCAGAATGTGGCTGTAAAGTTTCATCTCAAAACACCCATCAGATTTTTTATTATATCTGTCCTAAGTTTCTATTTTGTAGCATTTAGCATTAGCTAGCGTTTTTTGTGTACTGCGCCTTTAAGGCTAGTCCTTCACGCCCACCGTTTCCACGTGCCTGGCAGCGGCTCCCTCGGCTGCGCCAGACAACAGACAAACACGAAGGAATAAGATCTCACGTAACGTTTGTGAGGAAAAACTACAGTAAGAACTTTACCAATGAGTATTTGATGCATGTTGTGGAGTTGCAAGGATGTCACACACAATGTCGTTACAAAGTTCACGCACACACACACACACACACACACACACACACACACACAGCGCTGACAGGCACACACACAGACAGCGCGCATTTAGCTTTGCACTGTTTTTGCACGCAAATGTGACAAGAAACAGGTTAATATCCACTGCTGTATGGATATCCGTTATGTTAATGAACAAAATAAACCTGATTTAACATCCACAAACCGGGATTGAAGCGTCTTTTATAATTGTTCTGACACGCGGCTGTGTTGATGAAGTAAATCGCTGTAATTAATTAACATGCACTGTTTTAATACATTTTAAACTTGTCAAACTCACTCTTGATCACATTTAATGATGATTGATGATCCTAGCAAACTGAACAGACTTTTATTTACAGTTGCTTAGTGTGCGCACGTCCTGGTCCTGTGTCTGGTTGATATGATTATACACAATACTACAGAGACATGTTAATACGCAGCTGTCAATCAATTCGGTGGGTGGGGGGACCGCACTCCTACGTCAAGTTGCGGTCGGTCTGAAAACCGCTCCATTTGGTCCACCGTTTTTATGTTGTTAAATTGGAAAAAAAAGGACTGGGTGTGTTTATATCACCCCAATATGACGGTCTCTACACATCATACATACACATATGTCTGTCCAAACAGCTTGAAAAGTAGATTTTTCACCATAGGTGCCCTTTAATCGATTTGTGTTGGGACAATATAAAGGAATTGTGTGGAACCCTGCATTTTTACAGTGCACCTATCAAACTACGTATCTGAACCTTTTCCTAAACCCAACCAATAGTGTTTTCAAACATATGAAAAACATGCACTGTGACCACATTTTACCTTGATTTTACATTGCTTTTATCTGTTTTGTGGAACCATGCGTCACCAAACTCAAACCCAAGCACTCTGCATTACAAATACAACACCGTACAAACTGACCATGCCAGAAAGGTTGTCCATATGGGGATTGAAAGCTGTGACAAACATGTTGAATTGCAAATCATAGACACTGTTAAGTGGTTTTGTGGTATTTATTTGGTGTTTATTTGGTGCACAAAATAATTCCTCAATAATATCTTCCTGTAAATATATTTACTGTGAAAAGGAACAAAAGTTGCCATCAAACTGCTCCTGTAACATACATTTTTCCTAGAAACTCAGTCAAAAGTGTTTAAGTATGTTTTTTTGTGGTTTCACATTAATGTAGGCTGAAGCACATATTTTCAGTGAGTCTGTGTTGGATTACTTTAAGCACGTGTTACAAATGAAACTCCCCTTGTCAATATTTTTAACATCCAAGGTTTTATCTAGTAAACACAAACAGTGACATCAGTTTTACTATATCAGGTCAAGCCAGAGATTCTGACAGAGTATCTGATGAGGCAAAATCAATGGCAAGCACGACTTGAGCTGAACATTCAGAGTGGTAAACTTTTTATTTTTGTAACTCTCTCGAACCAGACAGTGTCTCACCAAAACTATGACAACAGTACAAATCGCTGAAGCCTTGCCTTATTTCTTTGTCTGCACGTATACTCGTATTTCATACTGTGATGTAAATGTTCAAGAAAGTACTGTATTATCTACAGTAGATTTGAAATCTGGAGCTGGTCTCTGTTTAATAGACTAAAGCTTTATAACTCTGCATGCACTAACAGATACAATACACACTACAAGAGCAGGACGTTTTGAAGCATCGTGCTGGCTATTTGAGGAATGAATTTGGGTGTTCACACTTGACAGGTTTGGTTCTGGTGTGATTGCTCTGTTAGTGTAGTTTATTTGAGTAAGTGTGAACGCTGCCATCTGAACCCCGGTGTGCACTAAACAAACAGACAGAGATGGATCTTGATAAGCTTCTAAATGAACACAGGTGTGGTTCTAAAGAAATATAACCAGAACATAGATCAAAGACATCTAAATGAATTGAGCAATGCTACAAGATGCAGCCATTAAATAATGCCATAGAACTTTTCAATATTAGTTCAATACAAGCATCTGAAATCCACCTTGTTTTTCACTTAAAGCAGGAGTGTCCAAACTCGGTCCTGAAGGGCCGGTGTCCTACATATTTTAATTCCAACCCCAATTAAACACACCTGAACCAGCTAATCAAGCTCTTTCTGGGTATACCAGAAACTTCCAGACAGGTGTGTTGAAGCAAGTTGGAGCAAAACTATGCAGGATACTGGCCCTCCAGGATCGAGTTTGGACATCCCTGACTTAAAGGCTTAGTTCACCCAAAAATCGAAATTTTTTTATGAATTATTTAACCTCATGAGACATTTGTTTATTTTCGGGATATAAATTAAGATACTTCAGGTGAAATCTGAGAGCTCCCTCATCCTCCCTGATGTATTACTTTGGATACAGAGGAAGTTACAAGTGGGCATCTAAGGGTATGCATCAATGCACTGCACTGCAATGTAGCACTGTGACCATGAACATGTGCAATATACTGACACTGAGAAGAAACTGTTAAATAAAATTATTATTTCAGGTTTTATATGCACTCAAAAATATTCTCGTTCATCAATAATATTCAGATTGAACCACTGCATGCATTTTGAAGATGTGTTTTGGTGCCTTTATGGAATTTTAAAGAGCCTTGCTGTGTTTGGAGGATGAGGGAACTGTCAGACTTCACCTAAAATATCTTAATTTGTATTCCAAAGACAAATTAAGGTCTCAGGGGATTGAAACGACATGAGGATGAGTAATTAATAATTTTCATTTTTGAGTGAACTAAACCTTTAGGAGTGGAAGTGGCCAATGTAACTTAAATGTGTCGATACTTCCAGTCTCAATCACTTGCATTGATTTTTAGCCGTACACAACAACTTATCAGTACTCATTCATTCATTCATTCATTCATTCTTCTTCAGCTTAGTCGACCATTTTTCTTCTGGCCCAGTCCGGACTCGAACCAGTGACCTTTTTGCTGTGAGGTGACAGTGCTAAGCACGTTATTTAGATTTGCTGAATTGTCATAGGGCAGCACATTGGCTCAGTGGGTAGCACTGTCACCTCACCGCAAGAAGAAGGTCGCTGGTTCGAGATTGCATGTTCTTCCGGTGTTAACCTGGGTTTCCTTCAGGTGCTCCAGTTTCCACCATAGTCCAAAGACATGTGGTATAGGTGAATTGGAAAAACTAAATGGCTCGTAGTGTATGATTGTGTGAATGAGACTGCACTGGGTGTTCTCAAGGCGGTTCATTCCGCTGTGGATAAATCAGGGAATAAGCTGAAGGAAAGCGATTAAGTGAGTGAGTATATTGTCAAACATACTAGTTTGTAGTAGTTTAACTGTTTACTGCCATGTGTTATTTCTAGTCATCTGAATCAGAAGTCTTAACACATTTCCTCTGTTAACCTGGAATTTCTGATAGTCAAATGCAGACCGTTTTATCTGCCACGGGAGTTCACCTCCACCTTTATAATCGCTGCATATATTCCACCCGATGCTGATGCAAAGCTTGCTATGAATGAACTTCATGCAGCCATCAGCAAACAACAGACTGCTCACCCGGAGGCTGCTTTTATTGTTGCGGGAGATTTTAATCACTCAAACTTAAAGACAGTGCTCCCCAAATTCCATCAAAACATTTTCTGTCACACACGGGGAAACAAGACTTTGGACCATGTATACACAAACATGGCTGAAGCCTACGCTGTGACCCCCCTCCCCCACCTGGGTCAATCAGATCACCTTTCTTTGTTCCTTACCCCCAAATACTCACCCCTCATCAACCGTGTGAAGCCATCAGCGAGGACCATCAAAGTGTGGCCAGCGGGGGTAGACTCCACACTCCAGGACAGCTTTCAACACACAGACTGGAGTATGTCTGTCTCATCCTTCAAGTTCCTGGGGACCCACATCTCCAAGGACCTTTCCTGGACCACCAACACCTCCAGCCTGGTCAAGAAGGCTCACCAGCACCTATTTTTCTTAAGGCAACTTAAGAAGAACCAGCTGTCATCCGCCGTCTTGGTGAACTTCTACCGCTGCACAATAGAAAGCATCCTGACGAACTGTGTCACAGTCTGGTATGGAAGCTGTTCTGTTGCGGAGCGTAAGGCACTGCAGCAGGTGGTGAAAACTGCCCAACGCATCACAGGGATCACACTGCCAGCCATAGAGGACATCCAGAGGAAACATTGTCTGCGCCGAGCACGCAGTATTCTTAAAGATCCCTCTCACCCTGCTCACAGACTGTTTTCTCTCCTGCCTTCTGGCAGGTGCTTCAGGCTCCCCCGGACAAAAACCAGCAGACTAAAGAACAGCTTCTTCCCCAGAGCTGTCTCCCTTTTGAACTCTGCTCCCCACTGACTTTTTGGCCCCCTAATACACCCCCCACTCTCCTCATAACTCAGACTCATCATAATCACTGCACTACTTAACATTTGCACATTTAAAAATTGCACATGTTCATTGCACTGATTCATTCACTTATTTGAACTGTACATACCTACTGCACATGTACATTTGTAAATTATGTACACACTCACTGTACATATACATTTGTAATTATGTTTATCTATCTGCACACTTCTGATTATTAATAGCAACCTGTACATTTATCCATCTATTGTAAATCTCTGTTCATAGCTAACACAACCTGTATATAATGTTCATAGTACATCCATTTGTAAATATCACCATAGTTTTTCTATAACTGCACTTTATAACTTATACCTGTATCCTGCACTTGCTGCTATTGCACTCCTGGTTAGACCTAAACTGCATTTCGTTTCCTTGTACTTGTACATGTGTGATGACAATAAAGTTTAATCTAATCTAATCTAATTTGTAGATCAGAGCTTACTTCCACATTGCAAAAGGTGAAATGCAGATCTTCAGTTGTGTGACAGAGAAATCCCTGGCACAGATCTGAACTTGAAGTTCTCAACTGATAAAAATACCATCTTATGTACATGCATACTGTACAACAAACACATTCAAAACAGCACATAGCATTGTTTTGGATGTCTAGTAAGTTCTGACACAAAATATGCACCATTAAAGAATGCAAAACCCCCCAAATTTTAATTCTGTCATCATTTACTTACCCTTTACTTGTTTCAAACCTTTATGAGTTTCCTTCTTCTGCTAAACACAAAAGGAGATGTTCTGATGAAAAAGTCGGAAAGTTGTAACCACTGACTTACATAGTATGTTTTCTACTGTGGACGTCAATAGTTCCAGGTCTTCAGCTTTCTTCAGAATATCTTCTTTTGCTTTCAACAGAAAAAAAGAAACTATGAAGGCTTAAAACCACTTTAGGCTGAGTAAATAGTGAGTAAATTTACATTTTTGGTTGAACTATCCTTTTAATGTTTGTCACTGAAAAAAGGCCAGAAAACAGAGAGTAAATATACTTTCATAAAGTTTTTGTCTGCTAAATATGGAGGGCTATAGTTTTATCTACGAATAAGGTAAAAGTTATTCTGTACACTCACTCATATTCAACAATATACTAATTTGAGGGAGACACTTTATTGATAGAAAGACCAAATAAGACATTGGACCACAAATCCAGTCATAAATGTCACATGGAACCTGAATAAGCTTTCCATTGAAGCATTGTTTGTTAAGATATGACAATACATGGGCGACTTTTTAAAAATCTGGAATCTGAGGGTTCAAAAAAATCTAAATACTAAGAAAATCACCTTTAAATATCAATGCAATTTACTTTACATTGAGTTTTAATATATATTACAATAGAAAACATTAATTCAATCATTTTCTTTTCAACTTAGTCCCTTTATTAATCTGGGGTCGCCAAAGCAGAATGAACTGCCAACTTATCCAGCATATGTTTTACACAGCGGATGCCCTTCCAGCTGCAATCCATCACTGGGAAACATCCATACACACTCATACACTATGGACAATTTAGCTTACCCAATTCACCTATGCTACTGTACATGTCTTTGGACTAGTGGGGGAAACCGGAGCACCCGAAGGAAACCCACGCAAACATGGGGAGAACATGCAAACTCCACACAGAAATGCCAACTGACCCAGCCAGGGCTCAAACCAGGGACCTTCTTGCTGTGAGGCGATCGTGCTACCCACTGCGCAACCGTGCTGCCACAATTAAAAATATACAAAACATATTAATGGAACATTATCTTTACCTAATACAGTATTCAAATGATTTTGGCATAAAAGAAAAATTGAGAGAAGAACATTTTGCATATTTTGAATGCAGTTTGAGCAGAAACGTCTAAACAGGACTGACTTCTCAAAACCTTTTCAGCCTAAATTGTCTCAACTGATTTGCTAATGATCTGTCATTTTTTTCTTCTGCTAATTCCCCTTTCTGTTAAAGATCTTTTCTTGTCACTGAAAGGGTACAATCTATAGAGCCTGTTGGATTGTCCAATTGTTCAGTGAGCGGAGGGTCCAGACATTGATCCGTTCTTCTGTCAAGAGCTTTCTTGTTGGAAACACTTTTGACAGCGTCTAGAAAATGGTCCTTTAAGAAGAACTCTCTTTCAAGATGAATGAGGAAAAGGCACCAGCGAGGTAGTTTCACTTCCATTATTGAAATGATCTATGCGCATGGAACCAAAGGTCAAAGCATTTGTCAGGGGTACTTGAACACTGACGTCTAATAGTAAGTTTACAGGCACTTCGCTTCCTATTTAAGAGTTGTCCTTCACTGCTGAGCATCAACTTTGGGAAAAATCAGTCTTAAGAGGGCCAAGGTGGCATTTTTATTACACTTTGCAAGCTTAAATTACATTAATGCTCTTAAAATCAGGATAAAATACAAACTGGCTTGCTTAGAATTGAATGTTTTGTGTTTCTCGACTTCACTAAATAGCTTTGAAAATACATATAATAATTGTACATTACAGATGTCCTACATTGGTTGAACAAACAGATATTTCTAGTTACACAAAAAAATCATGGAGAAAAATATATGTGAATGTAAAACATTCATAAGAGACATATTCATATGTGACCCTGAATTAAACCAGTTCATTTTTAGAAAATAAAATGTATACGTCTTAGGGTTGGGTCGATAAACGATGCCATCGTCCATTACCGATTGCCAATGGCCGATAGACATCACGATGCTGAGCCGGCATCGCGATCCTCCCCATCCCAACACCAACCCAGCACCAACCCGCTAGCAAAAATACACACTTCGGCACCGTTTACACTAATATGTCTTAGTTTTAAAATGACATTTTAGAACAAAAACGATTTACATCCACACTGGCGTTTCATCTAGCATTTCTAAAAAGCCCTCCTTTCACACTATACTGCTGAAAACGCACATCACATGACTACACACACACACACACACACACAGGCATGTGCTGCAGCATACACGCACGTCTGAGCTCCAGGCAGTCAGTGGGTGCTTTGAGCACAAAACCCCAAAGAGCAGTGCACCTCTGACAGTTTATCAAGGATACAGCTAAAGATCTTTGCCAGAACCCGACGGGTTTCGAGTGGGTTTGGGTTTAATTTCTATAATTTTAGACGGTGTCGGGCAGGGCTCGAGCTTGCGCAGTAAACAAACATTCATGTGATGCATTACGATTAGCGCAAGAAAATAATCAAATAATTTGTTACAACATTAAAAACCATCCCTGCAAAGGTAAAACAAATGATGATGGAGAAGTCATAAAGAGCGAATTTTAACTGCAGTCAGGCCAGCCGCTAGTTAAAAAAAAGGTAATTCTAGCCGCCAAGGTATTTCCCCATTCGCTCATACACTGCGTATTATGGTAGAGTGCAAGACAGCAATGCACGGCATGTACAGCAAGCTGACAGGGAAATGACGAGGTCACTCACTACATTGAAACCGCTGTCATGGAAAATGAAATGGATGTTCTTGGCTGGAGGAAGATGAACAAACAATCCTACCCAAAACTTGCAAAATTTGTCAGATCAGTACTATGCATCCCGGCCTGTAGCAGCAGCGCAGCAGAGAAAGGGTGTTCAGTACTGCTGGATGCACCATCAATAAGACTGATGTTGGCATTATTATTTTATTATTTAGCTTCACCGTTGCCTTAAGGCCAGATTGTTAAGAGAAGTGGCAAAACAAATCCCGCAGAGCCTTTATCTTAATTTCATTATTGCCAAAAACCCGTCATAATTTAGAATTTATTTTTATTTAATTTGTTAGGAAAGACTTATTTTTATTGGTGTGTTGGCCAATTTAAAGACTAAGTGTATGCCTAACCCTATTTAGAGAGCTGAGATGGTATGATGTTACAGAGGACTTATTTTGATTTCTTTATTCCAACTTCTAAGTGGCCTATAGCCTACATTTGTTATGAATAAATTATGTTAAACCACGTATAAACGACTCAATCTTGAAAAAAGGCAAAAGAGCTGTGTACATGTGCACATTTGAATAATATCGGGCTATAAACGGGTTCGGGCTTTTAAAAAGTGGTCAGTCAAAATGTATTGTCGGGCTCGGGCCGAATTCTGTCAGGCTCGAGCCCTATCGGGCCTAACTTTTATGGCCCGATTACAGCTCTAATCAAGGATGTACCGCTGGATCGCATCTCAATATAGTTTTTAAACGTGATATTTTATTAATCATGTCTCTATCTAATGACTCTTCTGACTTTTAAATCTATCAGGTAAGGTGTCACATCTTCAGTACACTGATTCAATCTTTCACTTTCACGCTTGTACTTAGTAATTTTAGCGAAAACCTCAGATACTGTTGGTTAGTTCCTGTTGGTTGTGCACCTTTTTTTACCAACCTAGTTTGTTGACCCCACAGATCACTCTGCCTATTCATGCCAGAGTCCTGCGGAAGCAGTGATTGACAGGTGGTAATTTGTGTGTAACTTATCTTTATTTATTAATGATTTGGTTATGGGTGAAACAAAGACCATGCAGGTCAGGTAGTTGAAACAGTAAGCAATAAATAATTAATTCACTATGAATTAATTAATTATTCATAAATAATTAATTCAACAATGCCATCATCTATTTATTCATCTATCTATTGCAATGTTTCGCATTAGATATTGTACGCAGCCAATCTGATCGACATCGGCCAACCTCAATATGTCTAGGGATGTATCGATAAGGATTTTTGGGCAGATATCAATAACCGATAACTCTTAAAAGTTGGAGGCAGATTGCCGATATATTATAGCCGATAAATACAAATATTTCAAAATGTTATATTTTTATACAGTTAACTGATTGTGTTTAAAAAAAAATCATAAAAGTTTGAACTGATCTTAGAATAGCAAACTCAAAGCAAAAAAATCGATAATTTCTAAATTGCAAGGTGATTATATAGACCTATATTCATGATTTAACATAAATCAGCATGCCAAAAATAAATTATTTCCTTTTCTTCACATAGCAAATTAACATGCAACTTGACTGTTGTATAAAAATAATAGGGTTAAAAACAAACCAGGATTAAAAGAAGTTAAATAAATATATTTTAAGTAAAAAGAAAATGAAACAACTAAGAACTTAAACCAGCTCTTGAATAAAACGTGTTTCAGTAATGTACATATGTAGAAATATGTAATATCTGAAAAGGCGTTTTGAGAGGTGTTTTAACATGTTCAGAGCCACCGTACAAGTGAAAAGGGAAATACAGATTGTATGATTTAGGGTGCTTTCACACTAGCAATTTTGCCCTGGGTTTGTTTGACATCAGAGTATTTTATGTTTAGCTAGTGTGAACATGTCTTCTGAACTCAGGTGCGCACCTATGAACCGTACCCGAGTCTGCCTGAAAGAGGTGGTCTGGGGTACAGTTCACGTATCGGCAAACACAGTGCTAATGTCTGCTTGTCTCCTCCAAAAACAGCATCTGCAGACATCGCGTTATGCTCTGAACGTTTATAATATTTTTGCAGCAGATAGACACGAGTCGCCTACTGTATGTCTAAAACCAAAAGATTCAGTAAAAGCTTTCCATTTTGGCACAAAACAGCCGGGGTTCACAAGGAAAAAAGGGTTGCTGCTAGATTGGATATCGCTGCGGCCGAAAGTTAATGAGAATTATTTATATTATTTATTAAATTTCCCATTTATTGTATTTTATTAACATCTACCCCCACCCTAACCCTAAACCCAATTGTCACAGCACTGTAAAACAGAAGTTGTACCAAGAATGATTTATGTTATCTATTAAATTACCCAATAAATTGTATTTTTTAATGCCTACCCACATCTAACCCTAAACCCAACCTTTACAGTACTGTATAAATATAAATTACTGTTATACAGTGTCATAAAAAATCCTGCTATATTAATGTGCATATTTTTATATATTTACAGTAGGAAAATTACAAAATATTCACATAGAACATGATGTTTACTTAAAAGTCCAATTGTTTTTATCATAAAAAAAAAAAATTGACCATGTTGGCCCATGTATATTTGGCTATTTCCAAAAGGTTTTGTGGTCCAGGTTCACATATTTCAAGGTAATTCAGAGGACCTGCATATCCAGGTTCATTTGAAATACAATTAAATTCTAGACCAGTTTTAAATAAATAGCCAATCAGACTGTGCAGACAGGATAATCTCATCACAAATGGCAGCTCCACAATCTTCATTTAATAAAACCAGATCAGGGCAACCTGACGAATCGCACTGCTGGATCCTCAATAACAAGAAAAGCACTAAGCGCCTCCTGTCTGTGTCTCTGCACTTAGAAAAAAAGCCATACTGCAATGTCCAATCACTTCACATCACCTTTTGTACAACAGAAACAAGCTTCATCAGAAACTGTTTATACCCCTTGAAAAACCTCAAGTGCTTCATTGAGCCTCTGGTATGTGCATGTATATAGATTAAAGTGTCTATGAATGATATCAGACGTAATATGCTGGAAAAAAGATAAAAAATTGAATTTATGTGTTTTCCTTGAAAATCAAAAGCATCCCTCTGAGAAAAAGATGCCTGTCACAACAATGAAGATGCTGAGTGTTATAATATTTGGTTTTACTGTACACGGTTAAAGGAACACTCCATTTTTGGAATAGGCTTGTTTTACATCTCCCCTAAAGTTAAACAGTTATGCTTTACCATATTTGGTCCCACTTTATATTAGGTGGCCTTTACTATGTACTTACAACAAAACAATAAATAGAGTGTACTGACTGTGTCGATAATGTAATTCTAGAAGACTTCTGGTGCTCTTGAGGTAAGATATGGGTAGGGATTTGGTGGTATGGGTAGATTTAAGACTGGGTTAGATTTAAGAGTCAACAATGTAATTAAAGATGCAATTACAGAAATTAATTACACACATAATTAAATGCAGGTATTTAAATAATCATAAGTACAATGTGAAAATATGTATTCACACAATAAGTACACTGTAACAAATAATTCATTTCTGTGTAAGTACATACAGTATTAGCTAAGGCCACCTATTATAAAGTGGAGATCTCCAGGGCTTGCTGGAGCACTTTTAGCTTAGCTTAGCATAAATCATTGAATCGGATTAAACAATTAGCATTGCGCTCAAAAATTAAAATAATTATTAAATAATTAAAAATTAAATTAAATAATTGTAAAATCAACAACTTTTTTAAGCATTTGGCCATTTATATAACATGTTTATCATGTTTTTACATCGAATATTGAAGAAAACAATGCAAAAAGCTTTTGCAAAAAGCTTTTATAAACACTACCTGACAAAAGTCTTGTCACCTATTCAAGTTTTAGAAACAACAAATAATAACTTGAATTTTAGTTGATCATTTGCTATATGAAAGGCTAAGGCCTTTAGATTACAATTATTTTACCAAAATAAAATATGATCATGCCCTGATTTTTCATTATTTAATTAGGACAGTAAGGTCTGACTTTGCTTAGACCAAAGTCGTGTCACTTAACAGAAATGATGTACAGTAAAGAATATAAAGCCATGGTGCAGTGGAAAAAGAATTCATTGATTTCTGTGAGAATCTCAGGTCCATGTGTGTTCCAAGTCTTCTGCAGTATTTGTGATTACTGGGATGCAGTTTAACAGACAATACATTTGAAAAATCTACCTTCTGCCACTTTTTCTAGTCTATAATTGGCATTATTAGAGTCTTTCCATTGCATTTAAACTCTTCAAAGTGAAAGTGAATGAAGAAGTGTCTGTAAATGTTCTTAATTTGAATCTTCTTTGAATGTTGTTTTGTTCATGGAAACCTTTGTTTAGAAAACCAAATGTGGTTTCATTGTGGCAACATGTTGCTTTTTCAGGATTTTGTAATTAATTATAAAA
>CAIGQZ010000427.1:23800553-23810573 GCA_903798205.1 Danio tinwini
TTTTTAAGTGAAAGAAGGAAGAAATTGACTTGTAGTTTTGGACTTCTGGGTAAATTGTAGAAATAAATTGAAATATTTAAACAAAAAATGTAGAAGCATCATTACTGGCCTGTACAGTCTTTTGTGCATCTAAAGTGGGGTGCAAAAGTCCTAAAAACCATGTGGGGTCCCAAAAAAACATGCTGAACATGCTATAAATGCTACAAATGTTGAAATAAATTGTATAACATAATATAAATTCTTTATCTGTCTCTAGTTTTTTTATGTAATTTAGTTTAAATCAATCAACTATTTAGAAATAAATAAATATTTTAACTCTTTAAGATGCACTCCTTGAAAATAATTTTTTTGGCCCATGCTTACATTGGATAATATACTGACACTACTCTGATAAATAGTAATAAGCAATTAAAAGAATAATGATAAGCAATTAAAATAATATAATGATAATCTATGGATAAAAGGTTGACCAGATGGTTACGATGCCTATTACATATCATTTTAGGCTACATTTTAGTATAAATAGATGTACTGAAATAAATCAACAAATGTTAAAATAAATGCTAATGTATTTCCTGTTGTCTCAGACATATTTCACCTTAAATTGACTTATTGAAATTAATGAACTAATGAACTAGTTAATTTGTGATCATTTTGGATGTGTTTTAGTTCAAATTGATTTACGGAAATAAATAAATACATTTTAAATTAAAAAAAGAAAAAAACTCACTTGCAGTCTTGGACTTCTGGGTAAATTATATTAAAATATACAAACAAAAAAAAGTAGAAGCATCATTACTGGCCTGTACAGTCTTTTATGCATATACAGTGGGGTCCAAAAGTTTTAAACCACATTTTGAGATAAAAAAAAAAGCACAAGATGTTCTCTGCAACCCCAAAATCATGCTGAACATGCTATGCAATGTTGAAATACATTATATAACATAATATAAATGCATTAGTGGTCTCAGATTTTTGAATGTGTTTTAGTTTAAATTGATGTATCAAATAAATACATTGAGAAATATATTCATACATTAAAATTAGCATCATTTTAGGCTACATTTTAGTTTAAATGGATGTACTGAAATAAACAAATGTAAAAAAATAAGTATTAATTTCGCCTGTTGTCTCAGACATATTTCACCTTAAATTGATTTATTAACTAATTAATTTGTGATAATTTTTTGTGTGTTTTAGTTAAGATTACATAAATACATTTTTAAGTAAATGAAAAAAGAAATTCACTTGCAGTCTTAGACTTCTGGGTAAATTGTAGGAATATATTGAAATATACAAACAAAAAAAATAGAAAAAATAAAATAAAAAATACATAAATAGCAAGCAAGAAGGACATGTGCTCCAGACTTCTGGACACAATTGATCTTAAATTAATATACTGAACAGTAAATAAAAAAAAAATAATAATAAATACAAATTCAGCAGGAGGGTTCACTCTTTTAGGATATACAGTTTAGCTCACTGTAACTAGATGTAGCCATTAAAACGAATCAATCAATGAATTAAAAATTCACCAGTGGTCTCAAACATATATTTAAAGAAATGCATTAAATAGTCGTTTGCTTCTTAAGCTATGCCCAAGACACTTTATTAACTCCACGACGATCATAAAGTCACTTTAAGCACATCACCAACACAACTATGAAAAGAAGAAGCCAAGCTGCACTTACCTGTCCACACTGATCACGCACAGCGTCATGATGGACGCGGTGCAGCACATCACATCCATGCCGATGAAGATGTTGCAGAAGACCTCTCCAAACAGCCACTTTCCCCCGGTTAGGTCGGTCACGATCACGAACGGCATCACCACGATGGCCACGGAGAGATCGGCCACGGCCAGGGACACTAGCAGATAGTTGGAGGGCTGTCGGAGCTTCTTGACCACGCACACGGCGATTACCACCAGCATATTCCCAATCACCGTCACGGTGGTGATGATGGCCAGCATCAAGCCGATGACGATCTTCTCCGCCGCGGTGAAGTCCAGCAGCTGCTCCCCGCAGGATTTGTTCCACATGGCCATCGAGATGTTGTAGAAGAAGTGTGAGGAACCATTGAGAACTTCCGACGCGACCTCGGGGTGAGTGAACGAGAAGAAATCAAGCGAGGAGTTGAACATCATCCCTGCGCCTGATGATGGTGATGATGATGGTGATGATGAAGAGCTCGCCAAGAGTGCGCTCCGTGCGCCAAACGCATGCTGAAGCGAGCGCGGATCCGAGGTGTTTTCCAGCTTTCCAAAAGAGAAAAGAAAAAAGTCGTAGGGATGCAACCGAGGAAAACTTCAATAATGCGGGAGGACAATCACTGTGGTTTGGCTGGAGAGACTGTACGCGCTTGACTTGATGAAAGTGACAGTTGTGTTCCTCTTGCGGGGAAGCGTGTGAGAATTGCGCACTCTAGTAGGTTAAACGCGTAACTTTCTCATCAAATTCAAGCGGAGGGTCTAGGCTCCACCTACACTAAGATGTTTTTCTTGCTTCTATTTCGGTGGAAGCGCAAGTCTGTTTTTAAATGTTTGCTTTCTAGGATCTGTGGGCTATCTCTCTCCCACTTCAGTTCTCAGGAATCGCGCTGACTGTTTTTTTCGTTTAACCTATTTCTAGTTTATAACCTATTATTAGTTTTCGCTTTGTTGCATAACTTGATTACATGACTAGGCTACTGTTTTTCTGGAGGTTGTTTGTTGACGTATCTTAAAAATAACGACTGGAAATGGGGAAGACGGAATGAAATGACTGTATTTGACTGATGTCACTATAAACACTAGAGTAAACACACCAGAAAGTACTAAACGACTTTTTGCAGCATCATGGTCATGACAGCTGGCATAATCAGGGATGGGTTTGTAAACAAATAACAAAAAAACGTATATCTTAATTAGTAATATAAATTATGTGGAAATAGCAATTTGTACTTGCCTAATAATAACTTAGATAATGATAGTTGAACTTGAACTCTTCTTAACCTCGAGTTTTTAAACCAGTTAAAAATTCTCTCTGTCTGTTTCCCAGCAGGCGCACAACGTCATTTTAATTGTAAATATGTACAAAGTTAGTACAAGAATATACGTCTCACAACAATCGTGAACAAATAAAACAAAATAAAAATGAAATTATATTAGTTATACAATCAATGTATAAACATGGTGTAAAACAAATAAATTGGTTAGATATTAATAATAAAAAAAACATTTATTTAATTAAATGCAATTTAAATAATGCTTCATATGTTTTTTTCAGCTTTTCTGTTTCCAATGTTACATAGTGTAGTTAATGTTTAATTTCCTTTATAAAATGTTCACAATTTGGCTTAGCTTTGGCCCATTTCTTGATATGTATATGGTATTTTCCAAGTAATATTATATAAGAAAATAAGTTGTACTTTTTGATTCCATCTTGTACTAAAGCAAATATGACATCATATAATCCAATATGGGGTGCTTGGCAGAGTGGGTAGCACGATCGCCTCATAGCAAGAAGGTTGCTGGTTCGAGCCCCGGCTGGGTCAGTTGGCATTTCTGTGTGGAGTTTGCATGCTCTTCCTGTGTTCGCGTGGACTTCCTCTGGGTGCTCCGGTTTCCCCCAAAGACATGCGTTTGGTGAATTGAATATGCT
Organism: Danio tinwini; assembly: GCA_903798205.1. Classification (NCBI taxonomy): domain Eukaryota; kingdom Metazoa; phylum Chordata; class Actinopteri; order Cypriniformes; family Danionidae; genus Danio; species Danio tinwini. Next base: position 23,804,195 of record CAIGQZ010000427.1, read on the forward strand.
AAATTGGTCGTAGTGTATGTGTGTGAAAGAGTGTGTTTGGATGTTTCGCAGTGATGGAATGGCATCTGCTGCGTAAAACATATGCTGGATAAGTTGGCGGTTCATTCCGTTGTGGACTAAACCAAAAAGAAAATTAATGAATGAACAAATTAATTTGTATTAGTGGTGTCATAAAACGTTAAAATTAGGTTAGATTTAGATTGTTATGTCAGGTGACCAAAATTCAATGTCTAGTCACCGTCTAAGAACAATGTCCAATAACGACACAAAATGATTGATTTTAGGTTGTGTTGGAAAGTGACCAAACTGACGTCAAATACTGACATTTATTCGTCAGGTGTGGCAACCAAAATCCAACATAATAGATGTAATAATGGTAACGTCCACCCAACGTCAAGCTGTAACATCATTAGACAATGATATTTGAGGTTGATGATTTTATAATGATTTTAGGTTGGACGTTGGACATGAGCATTGGCCTGACATTGGGTTCTGACGTAAACCAGATTTTCATTTCCAAAATGCAACGTCCTGCGACGTTGGGGTACAACGTCAATCTGACGTCATGTTGACGTCCTGTGCCTGCTGGGTTATTAAATAATTTATTTAGTTATTGGTTGTTTTGTTTTGTTTTATATTGGCTAGTCTAAAGCTACAATAGCTGTAGGATATCTTTCCTAGGCCACATAAAGTAAAAAGTGGAAAGTACGACCTAAAACATAAACATACAACATCATACGAAGTGACTTTTTGCAGCAACAACCAATGAGAACGCAGACAAGTGAGCTCACATGATTACTAAACAAGTTAATAAATAATAATACTAATAATTGGCTAATGAACAATCAATTTTAAAGTATTTAAAAATTCTTTTTATGCCTGTCAATTTCTCCAAGTGTATATTTCTGCGGACTGCAAGACGGGTGCGTAACATGAAGAGGCATAACGTGTAGTAAGTAGTTGGAGAGATGTAACTTGCAGTTATCGAGATCCCATTGAACCATGCGAGATGTCACAACAAGATGTTGTTGGCAAGATGACGGAAATACTGTACTTAACAGAGAACTTTTTTATCAAATGTTTTAGGTGTAGACGTTAATAACGATGATGGTTGGGTTTAAATTTGGGGAAGATACAGACGTTAATAACTGTGATGGCTGGGTTTAGGGTTGTGGTATAGACGTTACTAACTTTGATGGTTGGGTTTAGGTGTAGAGTAGGTGTAGACGTTAATAACTGATGTACAGTGCCACCTTGCCGACAACATAGTTTTGACATGTCTTCATAACTTCGAGATACGCCTCTAACGTACTATAAGTGACACCCCCTCAGGCCCTTTCATGTTATGCCCGTCTTGCGGTCTGCAGACAGACCAAACTCAATTATTTTACATGTTTGATTTGGTAGCCTAATGTTTGTTGACTGTCATTGGAGGGTGCAGTCTTGGAGTTCAAGTTCTCAAGTATGAAAGGTGATAGGTCATAAATCTTGAAATTTTATTGTATAAGCACATTGTTTGATGTTAAAGGGTCATTTCTGTAATTTTAGAAGAGACGTTTGCTTTTGTTTAACATAATTGTGCTTTGTTAAAATTTGCATTGTGTTGACATCTCTGGTTGTGACACCACAGTAATTGGTGCCATGTTAATGTATCATAATTATTCATGAGACTGTGTCCTTATCCTATTAGAAGACTAATTACTCATGGCAGCACACGTCACTTTGCTATGACAGACACTTCAAACTGTGAGATCTCATACAGTAAGTGATAGACTCATTTGTAGATCGAAAGCAAGTGTTTGTTTTTGATATGTAAGTGTTTCTACGTGGCATAAATTATTCCTTTTGTGTCTTTGACAAACCTAATTGGTTCATTTTGTGAGTTTCTCCTTTATTTAACCAATTAAATGACACAGAAAAGTTGCAGTCTGCAAATATATATTTTTAGAAATGATAAACAAAGGGTTATTTTAAAGCTACAAATAGCCTGAATGTTGACCGAACTAATACAGATATATGTTATCTATGTTTTTTTTAAAGTAGGAGTCAAGTTTAAACCAACTATTTGATAAGAAAACCAAATGAAGAGTTTAGATTCAAAAGCCTCTAAGTGCAGTCTGAAATGTTTCATTAAAATTAGCATTTTTCTCAGTCTTCTAAGTTTATGTTCAGTTATTTCCCTTTAAAGGCAATGAAAAGAAGCGGGTTGTTGCCATAACAGAAAAAATACTGAATCTCAACAAAGAAGACAGAAAAATGTTAATTGAAGAGGAAAATTTCACTTATAGGCACTTATAGGATTTGTATATCTGAACTCTTTAAATAATCTGTGGAACTTAATTTTACAATGCATATACACTTACCGGCCACTTTATTATGTACACCTTACTACTACCGGATTGGACCCTCTTTTGCCTTCAGAACTGCCTTCTTTGCATAGATTCAACAAGGTACTGTAAATATTCCTCAGAGATTTTGGTCCATATTAACATGATAGCATCACACAGTTTCTGCAGATTTGTCAGCTGCACATCCATGATGCGACTCTCCTGTTCTACCACATCCCAAAGGTGCTGTATTGGATTGAGTTCTGGTGACTGTGAAGGCCATTTGAGTACAGTGAATTCATTGTCATGTTCAATAAACCAGTCTGAGATGATTCGTGCTTTATGTCATGGCGCATTATCCATCAGAAGATGGGTACACTGTGGTCATAAAGGGATGGACATGGTCAGCAACAACATTCAGGTAGGCCATGGCGTTGACACGATGCTCAATTGGCACTAATGGGCCCAAAGTGTGCCAAGAAAATATCCCCCACACCATTACACCACCAGCCTGAACTGTTGATTCAAGGCAGGATGGATCCATGCTTTCATGTTGTTGACGCTAAATTCTGACCCTACCATCCGAATGTTGCAGCAGAAATCGAGACTCATCAGACCAGGCAATGTTTTTACAATCTTCTATTGTCTAATTTTGGTGAGCCTGTGCAAATTGTAGCCTCAGTTTCTTGTTCTTAGCTGACAGAAGTGGCACCCGGTGTGGTCTTCTGCTGCTGTAGCCCATCCGCCTCAGGGTTAGATGTGTTGTGCATTCAGAGATGCTCTTCTGCATACCTCCGTTGTAACGAGTGGTTATTTGAGTTACTGTTGTCTTTCTATCAGCTAGAACCAGTCTGGCCATTCTTTTTTGACCTCTGGCATCAATAAGGCAGTTGTGCCCACAGAACTGCCGCTCACTGGATATTTTCTCTTTTTTGGATCATTCTCTGCAAACCATAGAGTTAGTTGTGCATGAAAATCCCAGTAGATCAGCAGTTTCTGATGTTCAGTTTGAACAGCAGCACATCGTCATGACCATGTGTACATGCCTAAATGCATTGAGTTGCTGCCATGTGATTCACTGATAAGAATTTTGCACTAAAAAGCAGTTGGACAGGTGTACCTAAAAAAGTGGCCAGTGAGTGTATTTTACTCATAAAATGTAAAACAGCATAAAGCCCACAGAAGAATTTGTATTCTTCAAGGCCTTTACACCAGTCTAATGCATCCACCGTGTTTTCTCACTGACATGCACAGCACATACAATTAGTTTTTTTTTTTCAACATGACTTGCAATCGCCATAATTCAAAAATTGTGAATGAAAATTTGAGGGTTGTGATCAAAAAGGCTGTACTCTAAAACCCTGCAATGGGCAATTTCAGACAGTGTCAATGAAAAGGCGCTTACCCAGGTTGCTTCAGGGGAGATTTTCCATGATACAAGCGTACTGTAAGTCACTTCGGATGAACTGCCAGCGTAAAATGCTTATCATTTTAGACTTTCCAGAGCACCACGTGGAGCTCGAAGATAACAAAAGCCCTGAAAAGTTGAACAATCCAAACCTATCAGCCCAACGTTGACAGCTACGAAGACAATACTTGTACAAAAAAGAAAATAAAACGTTTCATCTTGTCGTGTATACAGTATGTGAATGGTGAGCACTCAGCGTCACGCATAAAAAATGAATCTGTAATGAAGCAAAAAACAGGGACAGCATGTTCCCAGGCTGATATGCAAAAGCCACCATCATCATCATCACCATAATCTTCAACATTGTTCTACAGCTGGGGCATGTCATCCCCAAGTGAGCCCTTGTGAGAGAATATGAATGCATAATTTCTGTGACAGGTTCTTTTGTTAATGTTAAACTGGGTTTATTGATTAAAGTACCGTTTTGTATTAACAGACGTGATGACCATATGCTTTACACAATTAATCAAAGTTAATTAACACTGTTTCTGAAACATTAAATATGCTAATCAGGTATTATCTAAATAAATATGCACTAATTTGCATATATCTGGAGAATCAAGGTTTTTACAGATATGATAATAAAAATCGGCAACATGGTTCAGTGAAATAACACTGTTACCTCACAGCAAGAAGGTCGCTATGTGGGTTTCCTCCGGGTGCTCCAGTTTCCCCCACAGTCCAAAGACGTGGTATAGGTGAATTAAATAACTTAAATTGGCCTTAGTGTACGTGTGTGTGAGAGTGTGTATGGGTGTTTCCCATTACTGGGTTGCAGCTAAAAGGGTTTCTGCTGTGTAAAAAATATGCTGGAAAGGATGGTGGTTCATTCTGCTGTGGTGACCCCTGATGAATAAAGGGACTAAGCCAAAGGAAAATGAATGAATGAATGAATATAGATATCACTTTCATCACTTCATAAATCTGAAAATACACTCAAAAAAGTCATTTTTTACTCATCCTTTTCTTGTTCCAGACCTGTTTGAGTTCCTTTCTTCTAATATAGGAAGATATTTTGAAGAAAGCTGCAAACCTGTAACCATTGACTTTCATAGTATTTGTTTTTCTACTATGAAAGTCAGTGGTTACAAGTTTTCAGCTTTCTTCAAAATACCTTCTCAAAAAAGTTTTGGAACCACTTGGGATTGAGTAAAGAAAGGGTCCATTTTTGTTTTGGGGTGAACTATCTCTTTAAAAGGTCCCATGAAATTAAAAGTTTTTAGATGTTAGTATCAGTATTATTCATTTTTAGGACATCTATAAGCTAATGTGCCCCATACAGTGACAGAATTCGCATTTAGAAGATATAACACTGATATAACTGACATGTAAAGCTTGCAGTTTGTCACTTCAGCCCAAATGGATCAAGGATTTATTCACGTCAACTCACATCACATCATAACCAATCAAATGCTCTCTAGTATCTGACATGCCCCACCCCATCAAGACGCTTCACATTTGCTTTTCATTTGAGCACTCAACCACTCTCACTGGCAGAGCTGCGATAAAACAAAGCGCTATTGGCTGATTTTTAAAAAGGGAAGGAGCTACACTATGTCCATCCCTTTCTCTGTGCTTCGGTTGAGATTTTGTCAAACATGAAATAAAAATACATATTTCAAAGCACTTCACGGGCCCTTTAAATATATCAGGAATAGGATTTATAAGCACATCCTTCTGTAAAAGTTTATAGGAGTACTTGAAAACTGAAAAGTGTAATGCGTATGTGCTACTGAAATGGAGACTAGGATCAATGAGGATAAAAAAAAAACAGATAAAGCATATGACAAAGACTTATATTTTGGATATTTTCTTATTTTTTGGATATAAGTTGGATATTGTCTTCTTGTGAATGAATTAATTTTCTTCTAGTCTAAAAGAATGCAAGTCAATGAACCAAAGCATAGTTCCTTTGCTTGAGTACACTGAAAAAAATATTAAAAGATGATTTACTACATTATTTTAAGGTAAGTGGTTGCAAATAATTTATTTGGGCTGAATTTAAACAAAAATTAAGTAGAACTTTACTAAATTTAAAATAGTTTGCAACAGTTTTGCAGAAATCTTTTTTTTTTCAGTGTACTATAATCCAGTCATTTAGATTTTGAGATGTACTATTTTCTTTAAAAAAAAAAAAAATTCCTCAGCATGTGTCTAAATGTGACTTTTAACCTCTTATCATTACTTTACAAAACTGCATGTGATGCAATAGGACACCAACCCTTGACAAATTGTGTCTGAACCAACCCCTTTCTGACCTATTTTAAACATTTCTCTAGATTATGCAATGACCTTGCATGACACAATAGCATGAAACATGTCAGTTTGTAGAGTACTGAATTACATTTGCAGTGGTGTAAGTTAAGGTTAACATTCATAAATGGATAATAACCTATTTCAAGAGTTTGCACTTATATGTATAATTTATATATCTATATATGGTAATGCATTTTTGGTGAGCTGTTCAGGGAAATGGCCTGAACCTATGAGTACCTCATCATGTATCATAGCTCAAGCTTTCATGCAGATTGTCTGAGGTTTTTTGTTTGTACACATCCTGTCACGTTTGTGGGTCTTTCTGTTT
>CAIGQZ010000427.1:23821164-23869450 GCA_903798205.1 Danio tinwini
TGTGTGTGTGTGTGTGTGTGTGTGTGTGTGTGTGTGTGTGTGTGTGTGTGTGTGTGTGTGTGTGTCTGTGTGTGTTTGTGTGAAATAATAATCATTGGTAAAGTTCTCACTGTTGTATTTCTCACAAACTTTACTTGAGTTCTGCTTCATGTCTGTCACTGTGCTGTTTATCTGACGCAGCAGAGGTGGAGATTAAGGCACACTCTTACAGGCACGTGGGAACGGCTACATTGTGTTCAGAGCAGAAAATCCAATATTATGAAAAGTATAATTAATAATCTGATGGGGGTTTTGAGCTAAAACTTTACAGCCACATTTTGAAAACACAAAAGACTTATCTTGAATCTTGAAAAAGGGGTAAAATAAGCGCCTTAATTAGTGTCTAAAATGCCATCTTAAAATACATTGTGGGTAGTTTTATAATAATTTATAAATGGTAAACTATATTTAGTCAATTTATATGTATTTTTAGATGAAAAAAAAATAGAGTCTTAAAGATGTCATCGACGTTAGAATGGATGGCAATTAAAATGACATAGAGCAGTTCATTTTCCTTCAGCTTAGTCCCTTATTTATCAGAGGTCGCCACAACGGAATGAACCACCAAATATTCCAGCATATATTTTATGCAGCGGATGCCCTGCAGCCGCAACCCAGTACTGGGAAACATCTCACATTCACACACACACACACATACACTATGACCAATTTAGTTCATCCAATTCACCTATAGCGCATGTCTTTGGACTGTGGGGGAAAACGGAGCACCTTGAGGAAATCCACGCAAACACGGGGAGAACATGCAAACTCCACACAGAAATAACTTGAATCAGCAACCTTCTTGCTGTGAGGCGACAGTACTAACCCCTGAGCCACCATGCCGCCCACATGTAGAATGTAGTTTTGACTGAAAATGTTAAAGTGTCCCTATTAGAGGATGAATGAAGGGGTTAATGCTCTGGCTTTTTATTTTTATTTAATCTCCTGGGGCCCAGCAGGTCATTTTTCTGTTCTGTGTAGAGGACATTAGTTATTTTTACACTTCTGCGAGATCATACACGTCACTGTTTTAAGTGTGTGTCATAAAGAGGACATCCTGAGCTTTTAGAGTTGTTAATTTTAGCAGTTTTTTTATGACTGTGCCCTTTCTTGGTGGTTTAGAAATACCTATTGATAGCAGATCTACCTTGAATGCATTTTATGGAAAGAGGGATGATGTATAAAGAAATTTCTAATTCTTAATTTAATAATTTCAATAATTTTAAGGTGTAGTATGGTGATCTGCCTAAATCAGTTAGCATAATATCTTTGAAACATATCTCCCTTCCCTGCGATCCAAAGCCATGCCCCCTGAAATAACGAACACGCACATTAAAGATGACAGTAGACAACCCACTAGATCATGTCATTCGCCACATAAAAATCATTATAGTACTTTATAATACTACAATTCTGAACGAAAAACTGTATTATATCTAGCACATTTTCAATTGTGTAGTAAGCAAAACTTGTCATAATGTGCAATATTTCATGCATGCAAGGATCGCTGGACTCTCACACACTTTGTGCTAAAGATACTGTATGCTTAGTGGTTGGCCAGTGGCATGCAGTAATTACACTTATTAAGTGATACTTACATGCTATTTCAGACCGAATATCCAATGTAGCATGGTAAACGAGCACATCACAGGTCATCATTGTTTAAAAATGAACCAATGTAAATATCAAACCAACTTCACCTCAGTAAAGCAGGCTAGGCAGAATATGTAGCGCTATTTGCTGATGATTTTGTTGTTAAACTAAAAAAAATCTACATTATTGATGCTGGAAACGGTCCCTTATGAAACTGAAAATAGTCACATCAATCTTTCGCCGGAAGATTTTAGTACAACAACAGTTCTGTGCATATAACCCATTCCTAAAACAACAAAATCTACATCAGCTTTGCAAAAATATTTTTAAAACATGACATTACCGGTCTAAAATAATATTTCAGCCATGGTGTCATCCTTCCTCCAGCGTGCAAAAGCAACTCCATCGATTCAGGATTTTAAAAAAGTTTTGACTCAGCATTTGTTGTCACTCTCACTGTCTCTCGTGTCCGTGTGAATGCGTGCACGCGCAAACGGCGGGTCTGCTTGAACAGCTACTCAGATGTACAAATGTACATTTGTTGACAGACAATTTGGGCTACTAATCAGAATTATAGGAATTGTCAGTCCGACAAATTTGAATTGGATGAACATTTTTTAGCCTTTTGCCTTACCCAGAATATAAAAATATATATAAATATATTTAGATAATTTACTTGAATCATTAATATTGGAATGTGAAGAGACTTTAAACGAGCACAACAAAAAAAATGTTTTTGAAGACAATCATCCACTGCACCTTTAATTTCATAATTCAATTAGCATAATCTTTACACAAAAGATAGATTTACAATCTTTACACAAAAGTTTTTATAAAAATGTGTAATATTATCAGGTTTTCAGAATGTCTTGTTTATTATATTTCTGAAAAAATATTGACTTGTATTTTACCATGATTTAAAAAAGATGCAACTGTTTGAATACCAAATTATTGTCACACATACGTAAGACAAAAATGATTTGATGACAGAAACTATGGCTATGTAGCCTCAAAATGATAATTAATTATCAAATTGTCACACTTCATCCTAGTTTTTGGCCATTTTAGTAAGGTGTTTTTAATATATATTTTTTATTAAATTAAGTAAGTTTGATCATTTAGTCTTTTACAACAAGATAAGCTGTTTTATATTTGCATTTTATCTGTTATAATAAGGATGAAAACATTATTTCACTTGGTTTAATATTTTCATTCATTAATTTTCTTTTCTGCTTAGTCTGCTTTATTAATCAGGGAGCGCCACAGCGTAATGAACCGCCAACATATTCAGCATATGTTTTCTGCAGCAGCCCTTTTACACAGCACATGCCCTTCTAGCTGCAACCCATCACTGGGAAACACTCATACACTCTTACATACACACACAAACACTACGGAAAATTTAGCTTACCCAATTCACCTATACCGCATGTCTTTGGACTTGTGGGGGAAACTGGAGCACTCAAAGGAAACCCACGCAAACATAGGGAGAACATGCAAACTTCACACAGAAATGCCAACTGACCCAGCCGAGGCTCGAACCAGCGACCTACCTGCTGTGAGGCGACAGCACTACCCACTGCACCCCCCCGTTTTAATATTTTATTTTCACAAATTTTATTTGAAACATTAAAAAATAGTCTTGTATTTTAATACGCTTTGTAATTTAACTGATGTGCTTAAAACTTAAAACCTTTACAAAAGTTATCTTTTATGAAAATCTGTGTCAATATTTTTGTTATCGGAATTGCAGTACAGATTGAAGAAGAGCTAAGTGTTATGATTTCTTGGGTGTCTTCATTTTCTACAGCAAACATAAAATCTTAACAAAATGAAAAACATGTCCTGTTTAGACTATGTAAAATAATAACAACATGAACATACAATAGTCTGAGTTTCAACCATATTGAAGCAAATAGGTTCTTTTGGGTGGTTATTATTTTGCTTTTATTTTAATTTATGTTAATTTGCGTATATATTAAATATAAAGTAAGTTCTCAGTGTAGTGTTAACGCACCAAACACGTCTCCTTTCAGCTATTATGCTGCCTAAATGATTCACTGAAATGAATCGCGAATCAAACTTTACTGAATCAGTATTTGTTCATTCAGTTTAGTTTACCCGGGCATTTGGAAGAACGAACAGTGGATTCACAGTCTCACACAGGCGTCAAACTAAATTACAGGTACATTTACACATATTTTACGATTTCATATACACGACAACATGGTTTGCCACTAAAAATAATCGAATATGATTGTTTTTGTTATTGTATTTTATTTTTCGGTCGAATAATTGCCTCAGTTTGACGTGGCCCACTGTCTAATTAAGTTAAGGTTAACTTACGTATTAACTTGACGGTTGATATACAAATACCAGGTTAATGGCATATGTATTCTCTTTCTTCAGTCTAAAATGTCATGTTAACTTGCAAATCACGTTTTCTAAGTGTAATAATCTCGGCTATTTACTTGAAACGTTTTTAGGAAGCCACGTGTTCACCTCCATAGAGGTGACGTCTGCAAAAAAGACCCCATTATAATCACTGAACGTGCGCAAATGAAAATTAATTTTTTCTATTGTACTCATTTGGATAAAGGTCTCTGCAAAACCATTGCAGCTGTGATCTTTGCTTAATTATGCTCTTCTTTGCTGTAAAAATGTAGAGACCATGACAGAAAATTATAATGGTTTTGTGCTTAAAGGGATAGTTCACCCAAAAATGAAAATTCTGACTTTGCAGTACTCGCCTTCTACTTTTTTTTCAAACCTTTAGGGGTTTCTTTGTTTCTACTGTTAAACACAACATGATACTTTGAAAAATGTTGGAAATAGAGCTGCACAAAATTTTAATTGTCAATTATTCCATTGAAATTGTAATTGCAATTATTAATTACGATTATTACAATATACATTTATTAATGTTTTAAATATATTTATATCATTGTTTGAAGCAATTGCATGCCATTATACTATATATAAAAATAATAATCAACTATTATTAAAAATATGCATGAAACTGAATAATATATTCACATGTTATACTGTACATGAACTAAACTATAAATTAAAATAAATGTTAAACATTATTACTTAGTCAAAAGTAGGAACTGATTTTATTATATTTTGTTGTTTGATTAATATTAAAAACACAGACAACAGAATATGATGTTTTCACTTTAAGACAATTTGCAGATCCAGTCCTGGGGAAGCTACAGATGACATAATTTATCAAATGTTTATATTCTATGGCAAGGCAAGTTTATTTATATAGCACACTTCATACACAATGGTAATTCAAAGTGCTTTACATAAACAAGAATAAAAAAAAAAAACTAAATGAAAACAGCAAAGATTAAAAACAGATTAAGTAATTAAGTCAGACGCGTTGACTTAACTATTGTATAAAATTGAATTCTACATACCCTTCAGAAGCCAGACTTCATTTGCACGTTGATAAGGCACTTCTCAAATCTCCACCACAATTTTTTTCACACCTTAAGGTTCATCAATGATTAAAAAACAACAGTTTAAATAAATTTTAGTTTAAACATGCATAAATGCGTACAGTGTGCATTCGCAATATTTGGGTAGTAATGATAGCGGAAATGACTGGAAATAAAGCTCTCACATTGAATTTGTTAAATTCAATTTCAGAGTTTAATGGACATTGCACATGGACACAGGCTACATTCAGACAAACAGATACAGTGCTCAGCATAGAGTACACCCCATTTTGAATATTTTTATGCATTTCTCACTGAATATAGGCAATGCATTTTGGTGCGTTTAAACAAAACAGATTTATTTTTTAAATAATATTTTTGTCGCCAAACATAAAAAAATTGAAAGATAATTTATATAATCAAGTAAAATATTGCAAAAAAAATAATTACCTACAAAATTTCAACAAAATTTTTTCAGGTTTTTTGCTTCTTTTGATTTTTTTCCTCTTTTTAAAATTTGTATTTAATATTTTTCTATACCGTATAAATTTGGGTGTACTAGTTTTTGGAGTGTTATCGTAAGTTATTTTGTTATATAAGCTCCAGATTTGGCTTCTGTACTGACTAATCTAATGTATGTGCACAAATATAATATTGTATAGCTTCCTCTTAAAAATATGGGTGCGTTCACATCTGTTGTTCATTTCATTTGGTCCGGACCAAGGGCAACAAATAATACATTGTAGCATTTTCTGCCGTCTTTCGGTCGTTTTCACACCACACTGATTGCTTTGGTCCGAACCAGTTGAAAAGAACCAAAATGCAGTCATCTGACAAAACCCACATCACTCATTGGCCAGATGTTGTTAAACATATTTCCTAAACTGCTTATCGATTGGTCAGAATTCATGTGCGGGAAAATGCCAGTGGAACTCCCAAAAGTAAACAAACCGGCAGACACAAAATGTCGCTTTTGACTATGGAGCTAAGACTGCGCTGGCTGATTATATCCCTGCTCATAGTATACTATATAGTTTGTAGACAAACTATAGAGTTCGAGAGTAAAGTGCGGCTGCGGCTGAAAAACAATTTTTAAGAGTGGCATTGCAAACAGCAAAGGCGCATCGCACCGCACATCACATCACTTCAGGTGAAGGCGTGAATTAATTTTGCTAAACTGCGACATGGTCATCTTCTAGAAATATTACCAACGATTCATCAGGTAATGTTTTTCCCCTCTCTCTTTCTGTTGGTAAAGCGCTGTCAACAAATATGCTTCCTCCACATTCTATAATGCACAGTGCATCGGCCTACGGCAACTGGATTAGTCCAAAAAGGCGCAGTACTTTTTTGCGGTTGGGTCTGTTTTAGTTTGAATTATATTCTCACCACAAACGAACCGCTCCAGGGTTCGTTTGAAAGCGTACTGAGACCACCTCTTCAAGGAGGTCTCGGTACGCTTTTTTTGGTGAGTTTTTGGTGCGCACTCAAGTACGATTGCTACATTTACACCTGCCCAAACGAACTGCACCAAGAGGGAAAACGAACTCTAGTGCGATTCAACCGAACTAAATAAGGCAGGTGGGAAAGCACCCTAAAAGATAGATTTGTGAGTGATGTACTTGTATATGCTGAGCACTGTATAAGCTTCAGAGTGCATGTAAATGGAATTGTGACGAGATAAACTACATGTCATCATATAAATAACTAGGCCTAATATAATGGTAGAGGAACATGGAATGCTCTTACGCATGCAGAATATTTTTGTAATTGCGGTTTTGAATGATTGGCTTCCGTAATCTTGATTGCGATTTAGAAATTCAATTAATTGTGCAGCCCTAATTGTAAACCTGCAAACATTGCCTTTTATAGTATTTGTTAATGCTACTATAGAAGTCAGTGGTTGCAGGTTTTCATTCATTAATTCATTTTCTTTTCGGCTTAGTCCCTTTATTAATCAGGGGTTGCCAAAGCAGAACGAACCGCTGACTTATCCAGCATATGTTTTATGCAGCAGATACCCTTCCAGTTGCAACCCAGCACTGGGAAACATCTATACACTCTTGCATTCACACACTTACACTATGGCCAATTTAGTTTATTCAGCTCACCTATAGCACATGTCTTTGGGCTGTGGGGAAACCGGAGCACCTGGAGGAATCCCACAAGAACAAGGGGATGCAGGTTTTCAGCTTTTTTTTTCAAAATATCTTCTTTTGTGTTCAACAGAAGAAAGAAATGCATAAAGGTTTGGAAGTACTTAAGGGTGAGTATTTAGTGAGTACATTTAAAATTTTGGGTGAACTATACGTTTAAGTGCTTTGTACATTGGATGTACAAAGATAAATTAATGCCAGAGGTCTGCATTGGTTTGATAATGGATATGCCAAGAAACACTTATTGATTTCTGTTCTTTTTGTCAGTTGCAGTAAAGTGCAACAGAGGAAGAAATGGATCCAAAACGACCACCCTTTTCCAGTCCCCCAGGGGTCATCCGGGCACCATGGCAGCAGTCGACAGAGGATCAGGGTCAACTTTTAGACCAGCCCCCATTGGGACGGGCCAGAGGTCTTATCATGTCCATGGATGAACCTCTTTCTGGACGAGGTAGAGCTTTTGGTGTACCTGGAGAAATGCCGGTGCGATTTGGTAGAGGGATAACTCAGTCTATAGCTGCTGAGCCTCTGGTGGGCGTGGCTAGAGGTGTGAGGTTACCCATGGAAGAGGGTGGTTTTGGGCGAGGACGAGGTTTTTTGCTGCCCACTCCTGAGCCCACTGTTAGGATAGGGGAAGGGGCTGTTGTGGGACCAGTGCCTACACTGGACATTGAGAGACCAGAGGTGCAAGAAAAGATGCCTGAGCTGCAAGCAGGGGTGGCTCCAACTGTTTCCAAGGTAAGCAGAGCAGTGCTTGTGGAGTCTTAAGAACTCTTAAAATGTCCTAAATTTCAAAAACTAAATTTTAGGCCTTAAGCTTAAACTGTCCTATATGCCCAATCCCAATTCTATTTTTGTGTTCCTACCCCTACCCTTTCCCTTGGCCCTTGAAACAAAGTGCGCAGGGGAAGGACTTCAAAATTTACCCCTAAAAAATAGGACACCACTACACCATCTGCACACATCATCATATCGTCATCTTAGAATTATAAGGTTCTATCTGACATTTTTGTCAAAATTGAGTTATTAAATGACAACTTATTTACATTATGGGATGTTTTTTTTATAAGTTGTTTATATTTAAAGACTTTTTATTTAAAACAAAAAACAAATGTTACACACATAGGCTGCGTCCAAAACCGCATACTTCCATACTATACAGTACGCTAAAATCAGTATGCGAGCCGAGTAGTATGTCCGAATTCATAGAATTCGAAAATCAGTATGCGAGAAGTACCCGGATGACTTACTACTTCCGGTGAGATTCTAAAGTGCGCATCCCATGCACGCTGCGCTATCCCATGATGCTTCACAAGAGAATTCATTAATGGTAGTGAATCGACGCAACTGACGCAGATAGGTCATGTGACCATGACAAAATGGCGGATGTAGTACGTCCGAATTCCATTCATACTTCTTACATTCATACTTTATAGAACGTACATTTCTAATGACCGAGTAGTACGTTTAAATTCAAATGCAGTACCTACTGAGTAGTAGCCGGTTTCGGACGCAGCAATATTGTTTGCTATGCAAATGCAAAAGCTTTGAAGCTCAATATCTCAAAATCATTCAGAACACAGATAGAACTCTATAATTCCAAGGTGACGATATGTCATCGCAAACTCTTGCTTCATACGAGAAATTGACCGTCGCGACTGTTGCAGTCATGCCAGTTGTGTTTTTTTTTGTATTTATCGTCAGGAAATCACTGAAGGCAGTGATATCATGTTATCATAACAATATAAAGTGGCAATAAGATCGTAACTGTACTTTGCATTTACACTGTGGCCATATTCATGTATGCAAACACACAAAAACAACATTAACATAGCAGACACTAAAAAGGTCATTTTCCAGCCACTAGACTTTTCTGACAGGGTATTTGAGTGGCATCGAGTGTCAGAATGTTGTAGGACTTGTATGCAGGAGTTGTTATTATGGATTATAGATAGTGAAATGTAGCCTTTTTTTTTGTGTGTTTTTTTTTTTTTAAAGCATGACTGTAAAACATGAACGTAGTTATGAATGTATTAAAACGTGCTTGTTGGTTGTAAAAACTTTTTTAAATTTGTGGATCTCCTGACTTCTGGGTGCAGCTATGCTGCCGTTGTGGCTGGTGTATTCTGGGAAGTTTTCTTACCCCTTGGTTTCAATTGTGGTCCTGAAAAATCTCCCTTGCATGGGCTATCTAGCTCTTCCCCTTAACCCTATGCCTTCAAGCTAAAGAGAATTGGGAAACCCCTACCCCTTCACGTAAATTTGTAAAAAAAGAGGGGAAAGGGGTAGGCTTGCCACGATAGACGGTGTTGACGGTGTTACCGGTTTTAAGACGCAACACCAGTGACATCACTTTTCCACCGTGACACCGTGCCCTCATTTTTTTAAGTATTCATTTTTTTTATTCAATATTTATTTGAATTAAATGGAAAATATAATTCCAAATAATTTACTTAAGATGATAGCATGCAGTAGGCTGTAGTTAAAATCTAAACAAAGCTACAATGCTTCATATTTCATTTATTATGTGAGGAGAACGAGTCGAATTTACAGAAAAAGAATGGCGGACGATTTAGTGTCAAAACACAAATCAAAAGCGCCTCATTTAAAAAATCCCGCGACCATCATCTCACAGTGTTTAGTAATAAATAATCTTATTTTTTATTAAACTAAAAGTGATTGCCACGCCACTGACAGGCCAACTGCAGAGAAACAAAGCAACCTTGCAGCAACCGCAGTGATCACTTTTTCTGAAAATCATTTGTTCTTTTGTGCACTTGATTATTATGAGTTTAATGTTAAAAAAATCAATAATGAAAAGGCCGTCAAGAGTGTATCCTGTGTGTGTGTGCGTCTTCACTGAAGTCTCCCTCTTTCAAAACCGAAAGTTGCTTTGTCTGTCTGGCAATATTTCGTTTTTAAATCGAATGAAAAGTTAATTTAGATGAGCCAATATTAAAAACTTGCAGTAAAGTAAATGTGACGTGCGGCCACACCGAAACTGAGGTCTGATCTCATCTCTCTCTCACTGTCATCCATTGATAGACGCCACACAAGGCAAGTCGCCTAATAATTATATTAATTATAATAAAATGAAAACCAAAATAAACAATTCATTGCATTTTTCGTTTGATTAAAAAAATCAATTGAAAAAAATCAAAGGGTGGCTAGTTTGTATTCATGTGTTTTAATATTAATGAAAATGTGCTTAGCCTATTTAGGCATAACGGTTATATATGCTGCCAATAGGCAAGCCATTCAAAAAAATAGTATTTTACTGTGTACTGAGTTATAATGTATATTTTACAATGAAAACTAAATGTATCATGTGTCGCTGTCATTTAAAACACGCAATTCATAACACACCAAAACTGTAGGCCTATAGTCTATCAATGCAGTGTGTAAACTAACAGGGAGGTATTGGCCAAAAGTCATAGCTACTGCGCACCACGTTACTGAACTCCAAAATCTCTGAGGGAGATTATGTTACCCAATAGCCATTATTGACTTGAGAGATTTTAAAATAAAAGGCATTTTAAAAAAAGAACAACACACAAATCAAAAAATAAAACTGGGCCCACGGAGCACTTGTCATTTTGCCACTGTATGCTGTGTAGTGTGTGGGCCCGTCAACTGCCGCTGGTAAGAGAGAGAGAGAGAGAGCGCGTGCACGTGAGAGCTTAAAGCTGGCATCAATATAACGAAAAGCAAGATCATGTTGTTATAAATATTCCATTAACAATACTTATCAAAATATTTATACATTTACATGGTGTTTATTGCGATTGTGTGATCTGTATAGGCTGTCTGATCTTTACAGAAGCTGTAAACTGACACGCGCTTGGTGACCGCACAGTGATGTTCAGCTCTGATGAGGCACGTTTATTTAGCCTGTAGTAGATTTTTTACATAATGTTTCATTACTTAAAATTTCTTTCATTTTTTTATAGTTTAAAAAAATATAAATTGAGTGCTAGCTTGTTTAGCTGTGATCATTATGCAAGGATCATATTTCATATTTGGTTTATTCTTCAGTAACCTATAGATTCGTTAATAATGTATTTTATAAACGGATTGTTTATAAGGACTAAGCTATTAATATATAATCCATTAGGCTAATTAATACATAAAGACATTGAAGTCAGGTAGGAGAACAAAAGACAACCAAAGTAGGTTCCCCCTGTTGGCAAAGGTAACCAAAAAGTATCTTTATGTGTGCACAACAAGCTGCGCATCCGAGAGTGTTCAGCACGATGGGGAACATAGTGAGCCCCAAGATCCCATTAGAGATAATCATCTGAGATAAGTTGGGTTTTGCAGTGTTTTTGTTTATTTTTCTTTTTTAAAGACTGCCGACCTGTCATTTTTGTAGCCTAGTGTCATTTGGAAGTTTTTTTTATATTTGTTTCTTGTTAATTCGTTTAATCTTGTTTAAACTTTGTGCTATTTAATTACTTATCTTTCTATTTTATTTTCTTATTTGTTTAAAAAACATTCTAACATAAGTAATAAACATTCTATGGTTGTTATTTGTTTGGTTCCAATTTCCACAGTTTTTTTCAGCCTGTAGCATTGTTGTTGTTTTTTTTCGTTATGTTAATAAAAGTTCCGTTTAATAACAGTGATTTTTTTGTAGTTTGACGTCGAATTGCCAATTCCCGAAAAACTGAAAGTGAAAGTATAATACGCACGCATTTATAAGATATTTAAAAGCAGAAAAAATAGGAAAAGAGGAAACGCCCACCCCCACGGTGATACTGGTATTACCTGTGTTGTCACATGTCGATTAACCGGTGGGGAAATTTCCTCATCGTCACAACCCTAGTAAGGGGAAGGGCTAAGGGGTAGAATTGGGATTGGGCCTTAAATTCACTGAAATATGGTGTTGTAGGTCAATCATTTTAAACGGGGCTTAATTTTTCTATGTCGGTGTAAAATTTCTAAGTCGGGCCAACAACCATTCAATAACGAAAAATCGGCCTCAACTTTTAACAAAAGTTATATTTATAAACTCTATTTATCAATATGGTTTGATTATCTTACTTGCATCATTGCAAAATATTTGTTTAAATACCTGTTAAAACCCTAAACAATATTTGTTTAAAACCTGGTGAGGACACTGTGTTTATGGTCATATAAAGTATAGATAAATAGTGTGCTTGTTTTGACACATTATGTAAATTATGTGGCTAAGAAATAACTACATTTGTGTTTTGTTTTAATGGGAAATAAATTCATAATGGTCTTAAATTTGACTTTGTGAAACCAGCAGAAACCCCGGCTGAGGGCATGCTTATTGAGATTATTGACCCAATAATACTATTAGTCATAGTAAAATGGATAAAATATTTCTATCTTGAGATCGAAATTCCAATTGTAATACCATTACTGTAAGTAAACGATTTGAGAATTTTCCTTTCTGAGCAGAGAATTACTATATTACATCAAATAAATGCATTAATTCAAATTCCAGTTGTGCACACATTTTTTGGTAACATATTTATGTATGAAGTCTTAGAGTTTGGCTTTTTTTAGGTTGGGTCTCCTGGGACTGGATCATCACTGGTGTCCATGTTCAGGGGTCTGGGAATTGAGCCAGGAAAGACATGGGGCAGAGGAGCAGCACCTGTTGGTATGTGATATAACTTTTATTGTTTTTGAGTGTGTGTGTGTGTGTGTGTGTGTTTATATTTTTTCAGGAGTAACTTTTAAATACCTTAGAGACCAAGCCAATGATCAGCCATTTGCCAAAGTTAAGTGATCATTAAGCATCAGTCTACTTAGTCTTAGGCTATGTTTACATGACAAAAATATGGCCAAAATGAAAACATGTCTTCTTTTGCTTTTTAAAAAGGTTTCATGTTCACAAAACAACATTTTCAAAATTCTCAGAATTTTCACACCCATGAAAAAAATGCTGTATTAAATATGCCAGGCCAGTATTTGTCACTGTCACCTTGTTACTAAACAGAACCTGTAAGAAAATGGTGTGTGTACACTTGAGCAACAATACTACCACATACTCTTTAATCTACACTTTCCTAAACACGTAATATGCATGTTCATGACATCATTTTTAAAGACTCTCATTTTCGGTTGTTTACAGAGACACGACAACCTCAGTATCTGTATCCTGTAACCCCAAAAACAGGGTTTCCGCAGGGTCTTAAAAAGTCTAAAATGTAAAAATAATAAATATTTAAATAATAAATACTTAAATATTTTTGCACATTATTATTATTTTTCCGATGTCCATGTAACCCTACATCTAATGCTCATTTAAATTATTTTTTGTTGTTGCTTGGTTTTTGTGGTGTTGTAGTCCTTTACTTCTAGTCCTAATGTAGTTTGCGGTATTATAACTACAAATGAGACCAGCATGCAATAGTCAATCAGCTTTCTGTTATTGGGCCCAGTGCGCTCGGCAAATGTGACGTCAACGCTGTGTGTTTGCGAAGGTTTGCTTTCGGACGGTGCGCGCGACATGATTTCGGCTGGCAGAGTGAACAGATTTCGGGTAAACAGTTTGTGCGGTGCTGTGTTTGATTTGAGTTGAATATGAAACACTTTGAAGAAATTTTGTCTGAAACAGGTAAGACTGTACACACATCTTTATGATCCATCCATGGGTGATCATCATAGAGATAAAAAGATGACCAATAATTTTTGGCTAATAATTGCAACAGTCGTGGAAAAGGAGGAAAGTTTTTGTAAAAATTTTGGAAAAATTTAAATAAGTTTGTTAAAAAAAAAAAAAAATGCCATGGCAAAAGTGGAGACCTGTGTGGTTAATATCTACCAACTAAAATTAAGTGACAAATTATGTCTTTGACAACTAGAAAAGAATATATGAACCCATCAGTTTACAATATACTAATGCCCAAATTCTGGGCTTTATTGGTGATAATGGTCAGGAATGTTGGACCATTATTGCCTTTTTAGCCTTTAAAGGACAGAAACTAACCAGACAATAATGTGTGAATTGTTGAGTGGGCAAAATAAAAAAAGTCAATATTTTTAGTAAGTTTTTTTTGCTTTTATTCTTACCATAATAAAACATAATTGTAGAGCAACCCATTTTCTCTTGTCATTGATATTTAACTATAATAGGTAGAACTGTCCGAGATATGAACAAAAGCAAGTGCTGCATCAAAGTTTGATTTAACAATATCTTGAATGGTTATAAAATTCTTTATAATCATTATAATAAATTTATAAAAATAAAAAAAAAATTATTAGTTTTAAAATCTTGAACAATATTAATGATATGACGTAGTTCCGGAAACGTACTACATCTCTATTTATCCATCTTACTTTATGGTGGGTTTCTTTTGACTAGCCCCTGTTGTTTTTAAAGAATATTACAACAGTATAAAAGCCTCGTCCGTTTCGTGAAATGAGCGCACAGTCAGTGGAGGTGCCAATGCAGCGACAGCGAAAGTATAAATGAGCCTTAAGATGTTTTTTTGTAGTTCAGTGGTCCATCTAACATGTTTTTAGTACAGTTCAAAAAAAAAAATAATAATAAAATGTTACCACTAATTTTGATTTTGCGTTTTCTCTAGCATGTTTTTTATATTGTGATATAGGTCTTAAATTTAACACTTAAGGGTCTTAAAAAAGTCATAAAAAGTCTTAAATTTGACATTTTGATATCTACAAAAACCCTGCAAAAACTCATTGTCAACATACAGGCAAATGCAAAAAGTTTCCAGTGTTTTGCTGAACATTGCTGTGTAAAGGGCTTCTTAGTATTTTATACAGTCAGCACTAATCAATCCTGTCTGTGGTTTTTGGTTAATTGAGCTTGTTGAGTCAACATCCGTTGGTGTGAGAGCGAGCTCTAATTGGCTTTTCAATTCAGTAGACAAGTGCATGAGAATAAGAGTGAAAGTAATTAAAGGAAAATGACACAGGCAAGGTTGTTAATTGTTTTGGTCATTTACCGTTTAAATAAATTATTATGCTCTTTTAAATACATTAATAAATTCATATTTCTGTCCATCTGGAACAACGATAGTGATCAACAGTAATCATTCTCTGCTTCATTTAATTTACTAAATGATTGAGTACAGACTATTGATACCTGCTGATATAGACATTTATTTTCTTACACACAGGCTCTAAATGTACCTGTCAGTGTCCTTAGTCTTTATGGTGTGTTCGAGTTCACCTTTTTAACCCAGATACATATGAGGCGACAACTCTGCTGTCATCATTGCTATAGTTCTTTGCTGTCGGTTTTGTATGTCCATGACATTAAATATATAGTCGTGACACCATTTACTCATCCTCTTTTACTCAAACTCATTATGATGTTTCTTTCATGGAACACAGCATGTAAAAGCTGTTCTTGTGGATGCAGTAATATTAGACTGTGATCAGCCTCTCTCCAGCTCCAAAAAGCCCCATTAACAACAATTCCGCTTCAGAATACAAGGCGTATATTTTTCAGTGGATAGCAACTGCTTGTTTGTTACCTTGTTTTTTTGTGCTTGCTTGTACTTTGCAAACACAAATCTCTTTCATTACTTGCCTTCATTTATTTAAAACATCTAAAAAGATTATATGTACAAAGTGGACATTTTTTTTCTAATCAATAGTAGGGGTGTAACGATACTTCAAACCGAACCGAAATATCGCGATTCACCAACCACGACACTTATCGCGAAACTCTCGTAGCGTACCGCGATACTCTCACGCCTCCTGCTGCCCATTGTTGTGGTTGACGTCACTTGTCTCTAACTAATTGAACCAAATTTAATCACATCTTTATTTTATCACATTTGATTAAATTTTATTAGTAATGATGAGCTTTTGTTCTAAATATTATATTCTAAAGTTAGTATTTTCCAAGTTCATGTCATGTCACATGGTTTCCGCTACATTCTTTCCTCCATGGTGGGGCGCCACACCAAAATTCATCCCGCCACGACTACATTACAGCTTCTCAATCAAAGCATTTAGTCGTTTTTTTTTATAGCAGGATATAATCGCACCAAAACATATTAAAAGGTAAGTGAATTATAACAGAGCAAACTTTTCTGTAATCATAGTTTTTAACTAATCATAGTTAAAAATTGTATTAAAATCTATAAATATGTTTATATTTATATATTACTTGTAATACAATTTTGTCCTTTAATACAAGCAGTAATATATATGAACTGTACCTTTAATTGTACCTGCTCAAAAAAACACACTATTTGTGAATGTTATAGGCAAAACTACAACACATGCACAAAAGACAGCACGAGCATTCATAACAAATAAAGTCATGTAAATATTACCCCGCTAGCTTTTTGAGCGCTGGCAAGTTTTTACACCCTTTTGATTGGTCAGTGTCTTCACCCGATAAATAGAAAGGGCGATTGGCTTTAGAAACGAAAGCGCTGTTCACCCATTAATGACACTGGCAGAGATGGAGTTTTACAACATTTCTCACTAGTAGTGAATTACCGGCTTATGCTTTACCAATCCTCAGTGTCTGTGAAAGATTTGTTTTTTAAGTAGTAGGAGTGTTTTATTTACTTACCTTCACCATAGTATTCTACCGCGACATCGCGCATAGGGGATAAAAGACGTCAGTGCGTAATAACCGGTTATGATCTATTACTGAACCAATATCGAATTGTCCCCATCTGCATCGCGGTGCACCGAAGAAACAATTCATTTTGACACCCCTAATCATTGTAGTGCTGTGCGTTATTTGTTAACACTTTAAGGTGACATGCTGACTGACAGGTGCGTGATGCCTGAGGCCAGCAAACACGACAGATAGCTTTCAATTAGGATGAATACAGTTTCCATAATTATACTTTATTTATAGATAAAGGTCTATGGTTCTGCATACAACATACAATGACTTTATCTTACTGGAATTTATGGCCGTTTCACTTTACTTTAGGATGCATTAATGCCGCTCTTTTGGAGACATTCATAAATATTCCTAGCCAATCTAATAAATGCTGGAGACATGCTCATGGCATAAACGCACTAAATCACACTTCAGCAGCGTTTATTTGAGTGTGAGCAAGAAAATCTGCACTTGAGCAGCGTATATTTGAGGTGACGTGCAAGAAGTTTTGTGCATGACCAAAGGAAATCGGAAAGAGATTACATAAATGCGATCACGACTTGTAATACTGCGCTCACGACATATGTCATTGAAATAACGTCATAGGTAGTTGGTAGAGCTCTGTAAAAGACCTGCCGCCACAGCTGGAAAAATCCTAGAGGAAACGCTGTGTGATGTGACTTGAGTGAGCGATCACACTCGATTAGTACTGTATACGCAGGATGGCTGCTTTACATATATTGAGATTGCAGATTCCCCAGACACATTTAAGTGTGTGGGAACATTTTGGTTTTCCATTGTAGTACAGGAATGGAATTATCTGTCATAACCGTTTAACGAAACTCAAGGAATAACATTTAAAAAGTGTGGTAGGGCCTAATTTCACAATGTGAGGGTGTACGCAAAAGACACTGACAACAGAACTGCCAACAAAAGTGATTTAATGTACAAAGTGAAACCAGAATAATGCCCAAATATATACAAAAAGATAAATATTTACAATAATAAAAAGAATATAATAAAGTAGCAAATTCAAAAAGTATCAAACAAAAATTTGTTAAACTCGAGTAAGGGGATGATAGTGAAGCCAAACAAAAAAAAGAAATATAACCAAACAATTCTAACTCATGAAAAACCCCTTACCTCGCTAGTCACTGATGCAAAGAAAATTATTTCCTATTCTTCCCTATACTGAACTGTAGAAATAAATAAATACAAATATGACGTTCACCTCTTACCTGATGTCTTTAACAATACATTTTCTACGTGTTTGCAAAATAAAAGTCGTAAGACATCTTCCCTATCCACCTTACTCTGAGAAAAGAGTGAACTTGAGGAGGTAAAGCTCAATATGACGGGAAAGAGCTGAGCCAAAAAGTAACAAATCAATAGAAATAAAAATGTGCAAAAATCACACAATTTCTCAAAGTAGGCAAAAGTAATGCAAAATAATTTAGCCCTAATAAAAGTTAAGCAAAAACAACAAAAATCATAATCATGTTAGCAAAATACACGAAAAACAAAATCAAAGGAAAAAGCGATCCCCTCTGCTTTTCCTGACGTCCTTTTTATATTCCCGAGCCACGTCGCCCAATGATGATAGATCGGTCTCCTGACCAATCAACTGTCGTGAAGGCGGACCTACAGAAAAGACAAGCGTGGAGAGAGCGAGAAAGAGAGAACGAGAAGCAAAAATACAACTAATATACAACTAAAACCGTAACATTAGTTTCAGACAAAACTGCAATGTATTTTACTGGTAAATATGTCATGTAAAAAACACTTTACAAACACATTATATGTATATATTTTTCATTAATTAAACGGAAACCTATCTATCTAAATGCAACTTAGATAATTAAAAATGAGCATCACTTTGTCTGCACTGAGATCAAGCATCTCACCTGAGAATGTGGACATTATGGCATTTTTGAAGAAGAACCTAAAACTTAGTTAAATATTTCAAATGTCCTTAGTGAGAACATGCCTGTTTATCTTTCACTAGTCTACACTGCAATTATTTATTTAATTTCAATTTACTTTCGTAAGATGGCTGCACTAAAGAGAATAGTTTTTTCTGACTAGTCTATATTGGAGGTATTTATTTAATGTTTGTTTACTCAAGTATCCTGACTGTACTAAACATGTGATGGCAAAGTTAATAAAGAAAAAGTTTAGTTGTTCTTGTTATTAAGTGAATCTATTGTTCCTTAGCATTGCTGTTAAGATGACATCAACCCAAACCCTACAGCAAACAGAAACCGAACCGAACTGTGGCTCCAAAACCGGGAACCAATCCGAATCGTGCCTCAATAGTGACTGTAAAGACATTTATTATGTTACAGTGTTTATTATGTGTTTGTTTCAGCAAAATTTACTTTTTTTTGTTAAGGAATTTTGAAAAACGTTATGCTTTCCACATAAATAATGAACACCAAATGTTTATTTCAGGTTTAGCATTAAGCATATTTTTAAATCTGTTTTAACAGTTTTTTTCCATTGTATTAATATTTCACTGTAATACAGTATTTTAAAGTTTTTTTTATGAAGCTACATACCAATATCATATGAAGGGTCTGCTGTACACTGTACATGTAAATACAACTTGTCTGAATGCTACATGTTGTATTTAATCAAACTTGCACCTGTTTCGTTATTCTTCAGCACTGTGCTGATTGCAGTGGGCAATAAATTGTGCGCCATCATTCTTGTATCCTTGGCAACACCAACAGTAGTCACCACTTAGACTTGCAATTTACTGCTGAAGACAGCAGGAAGGTCAAGTAGCTAATAATGTAAACAAACTTAATCTGCATTGTAAATACAAATGCTAAAAGTAAGCACATTAATCTTGCATTTAAGTGCTTTTTTTCTTTGTAAGGGCTTAAATAGTGCTTCAGACAGCCCTTGAATGCTGTATCAGTGACCTTTCTAGGTTTTTGCATGCAAACAAACATGACATTTAAAGATAAGTCTTGCGAGATCTTTCAGTACTATAATACTCTTTGTTTCGTTGTTGCAGTGTTTCTTATGTTTGTAACGCACTGGTTCTGTAATTAAATAAGCTGACAGAATTTCAAATATCACATGGGTAAAAAAAGTGAAATAACTAAACTTGTGTTATGTCGCTTAACATTAAATCATAGGGGTGTGAACCTACAGTGGTCTCACAGTTCGAGTATGATTCTCATGCCATAGATTCAGTTCAATTGGATATCTCGGTGCATTGACAATGCTTTCTATACACAATTTTATATTTTGCTTAGCAACACAATAATTCTTGTATCAAAATGTATGATTTATACATACATTTATGTATTATTTGTAATACATTTTGTGCTTTAATACAAGCACAGAGGCATTGAAGAAACAATTAATTTTGACACTTAATTCAACATTTTTACTGTAAACTTGGAAACAAGAGTTTCACTTATAGGATGAATTTATTATTATGTCTGTTTTGAATATTGGTTTTCAGGACGGGGTGCAGCTGGTGATATGGCAACAGATTTCCAGCCTAAACCCACCATCATTGGAGCAGCTCTGACTGCAGAAAGAGAAGAGGCTCGCTCAGAAGAATCTATCAGGTGACATTCAGTAACACCACCAAGGCTTGATGTTCCTTGTTTGATTTGTTACTACAGTTTGTTGGAGTGCCTGTAGTTATCCATGTTTTATTTGGACATGCTGATATCATTGATAAGAACCATTTATCAAAGTTGTTTAAATTAGTTTAAACATTTGATTGTATAAAAGTGTGGAAATACAGTTGTATTTTCAAATAGACAACTCTATACTTGTAGGTAAAAATGGCAAAAGCAGACATTTATAAAATAATTCAGGACAAAAACACATCACTCATGAGTTTACAGTCATTGCTTGTTTTATATAGCAAATTTTAAAATAAAAAATTAAACTTTATTTTTTATGCTTCAGTATCTTTAAATTAATTTTAAGGTCATATAACTGCGATGGATAGACCTTTTTCTCAGAATGCTAAAATACCCATTATGCTTTGCGTGCATGCGCAAGGAGAATGCTAAGAACTTCCGGTCGGCAGCTGATGCGTATAAACAGTCACATTTGGACAGCTTTGAAACGATAGTTTGAATCTATTTTACCTGATTTTATCATATTTGAACTAATAGTGTTGTCGTTCAGCACCACCTCCTGGACTGATCATTTAAAAAAATGTGATCTAATAGGATGGAAAACTGCTGCGAGGCATTTTCCCCTCGTTGTCAGATGGCATCTTTTGCCGTTTAAATGAAGCCTTGTCATTGCTAAAGTCAACAGTTTCTCTTTCTTTCAAATTTATAACCAACTCAAACAAATGTAGTTCACCTAAATGTTTGACACACACACGTAGCCTACTGTACAGTCCCACTGACACATTGATTTAATAACTGTGACAAAGTGAAAAATAAAGTGACATTTTGAAATGACAGAAAACCAAACCGTGGTAAATACAACACACTAAATAAAACAAACGGCTCGTGATTAGAATGAACATGCAGATCAGCCAGCAGAGTATCAGTAACGGACTTCTATTGGTCATTTTTGTAAATTGCATGACTTGCACATCTGTTAAGTTTCATGCCAGTAATCTGTTTTGCTCTATGATGCAGTGAAGTATTGCTTGTGTGTGTGTGCGTGCGTGCGTGCGTGCATGTGGGTGTGTATATGTGTGTGTGTTGAAGAGCCGCTGAGCTAACAGCTGACAGGCTGGGGAAACACACACGCACTGTATTTCTGACGGCAGACACGTGAACTAGGGTAACGCTTTTCTCTCGCACTTGAACCATATCTGACAGATTATAACGGCTTTAACACACACCTTTCAAAGTTGTATGTCACAAAAACACTATAATTCACTCAAAACGCTATTGAAACTTATTTTCGGACCGCAAATTACCAGTTGTAAATGCTGTAAACGGAAGTTCTAAACATTCTACCGGAAGATGCTGGTCGCTATGGTGCCCTCTATGCAGCAGCCAAGAAAAAGGTCTATAGGCTGCATCACACAGTGTTAGGCACACATCACAAAATGTTGGTAATTTGACTTTCGGTTCATGTGGTTACAGTTTCCTGGGTAGAGGATTTACTGGTTTTGGCAGAGCAGCAATGCCTCATATGATTGTTGGTCGTGGACCGATTGGCCCATCAAGTCCTTCACAATCCATCGCTGCCCCTTTCTCTATGATTTCTGCTGCCTCTGAAGATGCCCCGGTTGCTCCAGGAACACCTCCTAAAGTTGAAATCAAAATTGAGACAGTGAAGTATGAGTTGTGTTTTAGACACTTCTTGTAATTTTGGATCATTCAGAATATTTTGGGTCAGTTATATTTTATTTTTAAGAACATCCATATATATAATAAAATATTAAAAAAATATATTTAAATTTCTAATAAATGCTGTTTTTTTGTCTGGAGTGACACCTCTTTCATGCACTAAATAGTCCTAAATAATTCAGCATTAGTATACGTTAACTAATTCAGCATTAGTATAAGTTAAATATATTCTAAATGAATTGTGACGTAATATTGCCTAGTTTACAAATAAGTTCCTTGATTAATGTAGTTCCTTGACACATGTCTTACCATGTGTTTCTACAGGGAGCCTCTGCAGAAGATAGGAACCAAAGGCAGTCCCATATCCATCGGATCAAACTACATCCCCATCCGCTGCAAAAACGATGCAGTGTTTCAGTATCATGTTACTTTTACGTGAGTCTTAAAAATTAATTAGAATAAAATTTATAAAAATAATATATATTAATACCATCTAACTGATGTTTTATAAAGTAAATGATCTGAAATGTTTACAATGATGCACATTTACATTAGATGTAGACTTCAGTCATGCATTGTGTAATATCTGACATGCTCAGATGGTCTCCCCATTAGGGGCTTTTCACACACCATGTGTTTTATACATACACTACATTCACACTCACAGAAGAAGCAATAGGACCGCAGTGTTAATGCTTGTGCACTCCACTGTGCTCATTTATTTCAGGCGTAATAAAAAATAGGGATCTATGATACTGACAGAATTATGTGTTTATAAATAATAATTTGGTGAGTATGTTTTTGGGCTTATGTATTGGTTGGTTAGGTGTGACTTTAGCTATCCACCTATTTTATATCCAAAATGCGCATAAAATAGCTTTATGGAAACGTCATGATGCGCATAAGTTTTGAAAATGTGCATATGCACATAACTGAGTAGTATAAACTTTTTATTCGATAAGAAAAGATGTGCATAAACTACAATGGAAACACTTTACTGAACAAATTCCAGTATGCGCATTATGACAAGTCAAGTGATTTTGTTATAAGAGATCATGTGATGATTATTGGTCATTCTAAAATGCCTTAACCATTTCAGCATCAGTGTTGTCATATTAATAATAACCTCCAGAATCAAGAGCGTCTGTGCTTTGCGTCTCACACCTTCAAATGCATTCATTGCACATCAGCATTTGTATTTTGAGGTGCAAGTAATTTATTAGATAAAGAAACGATTCACAAAGCTTTTCCTACCTCAGCAAATTCTGTTTTTTACTGCTGATATTTGTCGGCAGTTAATCAGGAATTGACGATTTGGTTCACTTTGACTTGTTGCATGGAAACGCTGCCTAATTCGCTCGTCTTTTATACAAATATTCGCAGGAATTTAATTTGCATCTTTGGATGGAAACATAGCTTTTGATAGGTGGAAACAATTCACAGTAGTAACAAGGGATGCAACGGTTCTCAGTAAAAAAAAATGTACCGTTCCGTTGTTCTCCCATGGTTTGGTGCACCCTGTGAACAGCGGTTCAGAATATGCATTATTAATATTGGTTTGTTAATAAAAACAACTGCAACTAAGTAGTTCCGCTTTTGTACGCTTCTGATTACCTTTCCCATCCATTGCATGCTCGAAGATCTGTCCAATCACCTCTTAGTATGTAAATCTGTTGTTGACATCATGTTTCCTCACGTGTCGGTGTGTGCGTGTGGAGTTTCTGTGGGTTTCAGCATGGAAAGTGAAGGAGATACAGCGCTAAAGCACAGATGAGGCCAAATCACAGCGCATTGCTGTCAGTGTTTCAACAGACACTCAATATAAATTCAGACAGACACAAAAACATAATGAATGGCGTTTTTTTGTTGTTGTTGCAAAAAGAGCCTAGATCAGTGGTCACTAACTGGCGGATCGAGGTCCGTGTTCAGACCCAGTAGTGTCCCATATAGACGCGGACATACAACAGGTCTGTTACTTTCATCTCACTACTTTTGGTTGTTCTTCCTCAACCGATCACTACCGCTATTCACTCTGTTTACCCGCTGTCTGCTATGAACAGTTTTCTTCTCGGCTGACTGTTCCCCCTGAGTTATAATGAGAGAAGAGCCAAACGCTCTCTCTTTGTTTTATTCACTACGGTGATGCTAAGTGAAACGGAGCTCTCTGGAATCATAATAAAAGCATATAGAAATCATAAATAAAAATGCGTTGTTGCCTTTAATGCAAGCATAGTGTAAACAGAAGTGATCAATACTTTTAAAAGTGCTCAATCATTAAGATGTGTTAACATAATAATTATCTGCATAATTGGCTGAGACTGGTTAGTCGAGATGTAAAATAGAAAAAGGGGAAATTTAAAAATTTTCTCTTTATTTTACTAAACAATTTATTTGAACATACTATTTTCAAAATGCCCTACTTTTATTTAATCAATGCGAGAACATGCAAATCTACAGTCATGTGTGAAGCTGTTGCCAGGTGTTTGTTACCCATAAATATGTTTATTGTTCTTTGAATTATGTAGGCATTTTTTCTAAGCATAGCACAAACTGTACCGTACTGAAACCGTGACCCAAAAACCGTGATACATACTGAACCGTGAGTAGATTGAACCTTTGCACCCTAGTTGTAACTAGTAATTATTTTTCACATAATTTCTTCACAAACTGTTCCAAATTATTTCTGAACCATTTTTGTTGGTTCAGAAAAGCGGAAAAAGGCAATATTATGTTCTAAATTTATTGATTGTCAATAATAGGCAGCAAACTGTTAAAAATTAGATCACCTTTAAACACCCCTCTCTTTCTCTCTCTCTTTTCCCCATCTCTCTTTATTTGCCCTGCTTCACACAATAAAGTACACATTTTGTAGACATAATAAGTTTTGACTGAATAGCAGTGATTAGCACCATTGTCTTTTGAGAGCACATGATTTATGTTATTAATAATTACCTCTTTCAGTCCGAACATTGAATCTCTTAGCATGCGCTTCGGTATGATGAAGGAGCATCGGCCCACTACTGGAGAGGTGGTGGCTTTTGACGGATCCATCCTCTACCTGCCAAAACGTCTGGAAGAGGTATGTATTTGTATAGGTGTGAGGAATTTTTGCTATCACTTTAAGGCCCAATCCTAATTTTATTTTTGTATTCTGGGAAATTTTCTTACCCCTTGGTTTCGACTGTGGTCCTGAAAAATCGCAGTTTCAAAAAATCCCTTAGCCCTATGCCTTCAGGCTAAGGGGAAGGGCAAAGGGGTAGAATTGACCCTTCGCTAAGCCCCGCCCTTAGTTACTGTTGCTACGCCTGTCAAGCTTTCGTGCCTAGCACATCTATTACAATATGTATGCACCAGTGTCAGATTTTGCCAGGGATATTATTAGTCATTTTTGGCGAACAGGTGAGATATCTGAGAAAGCCAGACAAAAAAGGACTGTAGTATGCATTACAGGGGTATATTCACGACATAATAGGCACGACATAATTAGCACGACATAATTAGCCTAGCCGCCTCATACGCTGACCATTCAACAGCTTGTTTCATGCACAGCAGGATAGGTGAAATTTTAAAGTAATCTAATAATAACTAATTAAACCGTCATTTCACTTTTTAGCCAAAAAGCCTGATAGATTATTGTTGTGCAGTGAAATAAAGCGTTACTAACCGATGAGGAAACATGCATGGTCTGTGCTTCTACATAATTTATTTATAGAAAGAAAAGGCCAAAAAGGGGGAATTGATGGATTTGTGCCAAATATTAGCATCATTGACCTATAACAATGTACAGTACCTATAACTGTCAGTATGTTTGTGTGCTCTTTATTCCGTTTCTATACTAATTTGCAGTTAAGTGGAATAAATAAATAAATTGCAATGCAGATCAAAGTATAAACAGCAGAAGTGAACAAATATATTTCCTTGCCAGCAAATATTAATCACACACCAAATATAAAAGCAGACACTAACCTGCATTAACATCGTCACCAGTGTCTAAATCCTCAAAAGACAGACAAAAACATCGGCAAATTGTAGCTCTGACATGGACATGAGGGTTATAAATGACTGAAAAACAGCAATTAGGCCTAACTCTCCTGATGTGTCCAATAACTAGTTTTCAGTTTAAGTAGTTTCCAGTTCCATCAAGTATGGTTTAGATTGACCTCATCATAACAGGGTTGAATATATATTATCAAACTAACATGTATTCAAACAATTCACTATAGTTTAGAAATGATAAATATTACAGGAGATCAGAGTTAAACTATGGCAGCTTCTTTAGTTCATGTTGATTTTAATCAACTGTATGAATTTTGTGGGTTATGTCACAGTATGTCACAGTTTAATTTTGCTATCCTTTAATTAACTATAGTGTCTTGCACCCCTAACACAAAACCAAACAAACAACAATTATACCTGTGTCTGAATAATTTTTAGTTTGACTGTCTTTTCCCAAGTTTGCTTTACCTTTGCTGTGTAACAGGTGGTTCATCTGAAGGCTGAAAGGAAAACCGACAATCAGGAGATTGACATCAAGATCCAGTTGACAAAGATTCTGCCGCCCAGCTCTGACCTTTGTATCCCGTTCTACAATGTGGTCTTAAGGAGGTGTGTATCCACATAGCAGGATTCTCAAAACACTACAGAAGTCAGATTTCCTTGCAGTCACTTATATTATTTTTAATAAGCAAAATTGCTTATTTATTTTTTCCCACAACAATTTTCTTTATTTTTTAAAATAACTCAAATATAACCCTCCACTTTTCATCATTCATTGTACATGAAACTATAAATATGCTAATTAGTCTCCACCTCCACTGACTCACACCAGCTCTATCTGCTCCACTTCCACTCAATTGAGCAAAGTAATCGATGTAGAAAATGCTGCACAATGGCAAGTGGCATGCTTGGATTAATGGTTATTGCTATGTCAGTCACTACAATTTCGAAAGTGAATCTGTGAGGGAATTTATTCAGATTCTAGAAAGCGTGCAAAGAGCGCTCCCCTTATAATCAATGAAAATTTGTATCCTACAATCAGTGAAGCTGTCTACAACTCATAATGAATTTTATTTACATTCTATCTGTTTGTTATGTAAGAACTCGTCAATGTCCAGAACACAGTTTTCTCAGTGTTCCTATGATTGCCATTGCATTCGAGAAATCCAGATAAGTCTGATATTGGCTGTGTTGGTCAACACTGCAAAAACGCTTTGTGAATATAAATCATTGTAGTAGGAATACTGAAATGCACTGGAGATTTTCCCAAATCTGCTTGGCCAATATTTGGCAAATATGTTATTACAGCTGATGCTTAGTGCTCTCTGGAATCCCTGTAGAATGAGTCCTGGCTCACTGCAACGCTGGTAATTGATGTCATTAGCCTTTGGCTTAGGTAAATTATCAGACAGCTAATGATGTGTTTCTAATGTTATTGAGGGCATGTCCACACATGCACAGGTATTTTTATATTCTCAGCTTTGAAAATGCAAAAACGCAATGTTATAGGCACGCCGAACCAACAAGCTGAGATTATAACCCTTTCACAGGTACAGACTTTTCTGGAAAATAACCAGCAATTTTCCAGAAAGATATCATGTGCAAACAGGCCTTTTTTGAAAATACAAATAAATTAGTTTTGCCAATTTTCTAGAAAGAAGTTGTAACATTATCGGTAATTTCCCAGAATGCTGCTCTGTGTAAAAGCAGAAGGAAAATTGCAGGAATGAGCATGTACACATTTAGAAAATTTAGAGTCATTCACATCTGAGCTGTTTATGAAAGTAAACACTTTTAGACACATTTAGCTGCTGCTCGTTAGTCATTTAACATTTCTCGGTTCGTTCTTAATGCCAACTGTGGTAAAAATGATCAAAACGAGGGGTAAGGGGAAGGGCTAAGGGGTAAAATTGGGATTGGGCCTAACTCTTTGGCTTTGTGCAGGATTATTGTAAATCTAATATAGAGTACTAAACACTGTCATGTTGAGATTAGGGCAATATTGCAATTAAAAGCTTAACCTATTCAAACACAGACTCGCATTACTGCCACAAATTGTAGTCTGGTTTATGTTGTCTGCAAGATAACTTACAAAAAATAAAGGATTGATGGATCATATTAATTAAAAAAAGCCTTAAATGGCCCCAATACTAATGTTTAACATCTCTAGTGTGACATCTCTAATTATATGTATGCACCTTTAAATTGACAACCAAAACATTAATAGCAAGGCTCTGAATAACCCTGTCTCTGAGTGAATGTCACATCTCTGTGTTTTCATTAGCTACAGTTGTTCCCTCTTGGTTACAGACAGAACTCTCGTCCCTTGTAAAACAAAACCCTTAGTAGTCATATCACTCAGCAGATTCCCTCGTGTGGTGTCCTGGAGTCTCAGCACTGGGCCCGTCTAAAGTCAACCATGTTTGAAATCTACAATTAGCTGCGGTCTCGGCAGGCTCTGAACACCCTGTTTGCTCTTGATAGCCAGGAGTGAAAACAAGCTCCCAGGAGAGAGCTCAGCGGCATCTGCCTCGCTCAATTTCTCTGCGCAGCGTGTTTTAAACATTAGAGATGGGGGTCATCAAGCAGTTTCGGAGAATTAAATAAGTTTAATCGCATTACAGACTACATGACGTAGCAACCAGAAGAGGAATGAAGACAACGGGTTCTGTGTTCACGCATTATTTTGGGCTCAATGCAAGTTAAACTAATTTGGTAGGATTTGTGTCATTAATGCATATTTATGTATTGCCACAAAAATCTATTTTGACTTCAAAAGGCGAAAATCGAGGTTGCAGTAATTTACAATAGAAAATGAATTGGTGCAGTTCTTGAAGAGATTAAATCCAGAAATTTGTTGCTTATGATTTTATAAGTGATCATATTTATATTTTGAGTTGTTTGTATATTGTTTTTGCAGCATAAAATGTAAGTTTTATTACACTGAAGTATTGAGGGTCATATTAATTGGCCATTTATTTAGATCTTGTTTTAACCTGTTATTGAAACTGTAAGTATTTTAATGTTTACAGATTTACTTGCTTTCACTCCCACTCGCTTACAACATACATTCTTTACTTTATTTATTTTTTTACACATTTTTATATAGTTTTGGTATCTTTAATTTCTGTTTGTAGTTAACTGCTAGTTTATGTAAGCATATATCACTTAATTTTCCTTTTTTTTTTTCTCCATCTAATATTTGGTTTGTATCAGCTGTATTGTGATGAATACAATTATCCACTCACCACCGGCCACTTTATTAGCCACAACTGTCCAACTGCTTGTTAATACAAATTTCGAATCAGCCAATCATGTGGCAGCAACTCAATGCATGACATGGTCAAGACAATCTTCTGCAGTTCAAACTGAGCATCAGAATGGGGAAGAAAGGTAACTTAAGTGACTTTGAACATGCAATGGTTGTTGGTGCCAGACCGGCTGGTCTGAGTATTTTAGAAACTGCTAATCTACTGGGATTTTCATGCACAACTATCTCTAGGGTTTGTGAACGTTGCCTGGTCTGATGAGTCTCCATTTCTGCTGCGACATTAGGATGGTAGGGTCAGAATTTGGCATCAATGACATGAAAGCATGGATCCATCCTGCCTTGTTTTACCGGTTCAGGCTGGTGGGGGTGGTGTAATGCTGTGGGGGATATTTTCTTGGCACACTTTTGGGCTCATTAGTACCAATTAAGCATCGTATCAATGCCACAGCCTACCTGAGTATTGTTGCTGACCATGTCCATCCTTTTATCACCACAGTGTACCCATCTTCTGATGGCTACTTTCAGCAGAATAACGAACCATGTCATAAAGTGCGAATCATCTCAGACTGGTTTCTTGAAAATGACAATGAGTTCACTGTACTCAAATGGCCTCCACAGTCACCAGAACTCAATCCAATAGAACACCTTTGGGATGTTGGAACAGGAGATTCGTATCATGGATGTGCAGCTGACAAATCTGCAGCAACGGCGTGATGCTATCATGTCAATATTGACCAAAATCTCTAAACAGTATTTCCACCAAGGGTTAAGGCAATTCTGAAGGCAAAAATAGATCCAACCCGGTACTAGTAAGGTGTATATAATAAAGTGGCTGGTGAGTGTAGTGTGTAATAATATCTGTAGTTAAAAAATAACATGCACTTGATTGAAACCAGAATATTTCTTTAATGACAATGAATGTTAATGTGATTCTCTTCTTCATGTAAACTTGTAGTGATAATAACATTTTTTTATAATTCTCAATGGCTGACTAGCAGTGACCATTTGAAAATGTACATACATTATTAAAGTATATATTAAGTCAAGTATTGGGAAGCACTGATGGCGTGAAAACAGCATGACCCTGCTGTTGTAGTTAAGCTGTTCGCTTGTGCACCACATGAGCGTTCGGCTGTATTGTTGAGCCCTGTGGAGTATTGCTCTACTTTTTTCTGTGCATATGAGACCAGTCTGCGCTTTAATGGCTTGTTGACAGTCAGCTCTGACATCTCTCACTTTTCTCCTCTCTCTCTCGTTTTAGAGTGATGAAAATACTGGGGCTGAAGCTGGTAGGCAGAAACCATTACGACCCCAATGCGGTTGTGATTCTGGGCAAACACAGGTATTTTGCACAGACCTGATTGATCGTGATTGCGATCCATCTGAAATTGATGTGCTTTGCATTGTTTGGCTTGACACCAAATAAATCTACACTTAAGGCCACGGTGTTTTCCTACCTGGCCTGTGATTACCAGACTGTATATAAACCGTTTCAGCACCACTTGCAGTAATGGTTCACACACTGATTCTGTGTTCAGGGTAATGGCAATTGTTTGTATTTTTTGAATGTGTGTCCACCAGGCTTCAGGTGTGGCCTGGATACTCCACCAGTATTAAGCACACTGACGGTGGCCTCTACCTAATTGTGGATGTCTCACATAAGGTGCTGCGAAACGATTCTGTGCTGGATGTCATGTGAGTTTGATCAGTGCAATTACTTATTTAGACATGTAGGGATGCAATGATTATAGATTTTGGTTGTATAATTATAGTCTAAAAAATTAATCATGGTTTTACAGTAATCACGATTATTATGCATTCATCAATTTTACTACTAGTTTAGTAAATTACATGAAAACGTATATTTTAAAGTATTATTTATTGCTGCTCATTAATCAATTAATACAGCACAAAATAATATTAATAATAATAAAATGAATGACAGAACAAACAAACAATAAATAAAAATAAGAATAAGTAAAAAATCAAAAAAAAATTCCCAGAGATGGGTTGCGGCTAAAATGGCATCCGCTGTGTAAAAAACGTGCTGGATAAGTTGGCGGTTCATTCCGCTGTGGCGACCCCGGATTAATAAAGGTACTAATCCGACAACAAAATGAATGAATGAATGAAAAATATTATTTGTCTAATGTAAATGTAGCTAAGTGGTGAAAGGCTGCTGAAACTCTGTCTGAAAGGCACTTTTGATCAACTATATTGTGAAC
This sequence comes from Danio tinwini, assembly GCA_903798205.1. Taxonomy (NCBI): domain Eukaryota; kingdom Metazoa; phylum Chordata; class Actinopteri; order Cypriniformes; family Danionidae; genus Danio; species Danio tinwini. The sequence goes on from CAIGQZ010000427.1 coordinate 23,852,759, forward strand.
TTGTCTGGTATTTTTCTTATGTATTTTTTTTCTTTTTGGAGTTGAAATGTGTATATTCTATACAAAGTATGAAGCTGACCAGTGCGCTAGCGGCATTCTTTTAACTAGTAGCATCTGGGAGGTGCAAGATGCGTACCTCCATTGGAAACAACTAACTTGTTCGTGCAAAAGGCAGGATATGTGAATTTAGTAAGTTTTAGTGCTTGCATGCTTCTTGAATTTAACCACATGCATGGCCTATGATTTTTTTTTTAACCAAAATCATTTTGATTGCCACTGTAATTGTATTTATAAAGTTGTTGTTGTTAGATGAAAATGTATTAAAAAAGGAAGATAGGAAAGATATAATGATTATAACTAATTCATTTATTTCTGATAGCTACTTCTACAAAAAATATTAGTCTATTTTACCCAACATGTATGCTTCATTCATTAATTTTCTTTTCGGCTTAGTCCCTTTATTAATCTGGGGTTGCAACAGTGGAATGAACCGCCAACTTAACCAGCACACTTTTACGCAGCGGATGCCCTTCCAGCCAAAAACCTATCTCTGGGAAACATCCACACACACTCATTCACACTCATACACTACGGACAATTTAGCTTACCCAATTCACCTATACCACATGTCTTTGGACTGTGGGGGAAACCAGAGCACCCGGAGGAAACCCATGCAAACATGTATGCTTACCACTTTTAATCTTTAAGTAATATATAATTGTTTCATAAACTGCCCTAAATTTTCAAGAGTAAAAGTGCAGTTTTTTATATTAGGGCTGTCAGTATCTATTTTAGGGTGTCTGCGAGGCTTCAAGGCTGATTTATAATTCTGCATCAAGCGCACGTGTATGCTCTGGCTGTGTGCGGTTGCATAGCCCTCGCTGTGGCTCACGCGACACTGACGCACCTTTCAAAAATGTAACTAGACATCGCAACAATGCGTAGCGCAAGCTCTGTGATTGGTCTACTTGGTAGTGCTGACGAAGGTGGGCAGGGGTGACAGTCGCTCAAACCCATTGGAGTGATTGTTTACAAGTGTCGAGTCCTGTGAAAAAGCTCTGGATTGAAACTTGTATTGTGTTTACCTTTTGCTTAAAGTTGTTGCACATTCGCCGGTTCCCGTTTCAGAATGAGCAAATTTTAGCTGCTTGTATGTTAAGGTAGCATTCAGAAAAAACAAAACACCAGTGAAGAAACTTGCTAGCATTTTGGAAGTGTTATTGCAGAGCAACACAATCTGCATGCAGAATTATAAATGCACAGCAACTCGCAAGGCCTGCACCGTGGGATACTGATCGCTTGACGCAGAAGTATAAACCAGCCTTGAAATAATCTTAAATTCACTGAAATATTGGGTTGTAGGTTTAATCATTTTAAACAGGTCTTAATTCTCCTCTGTCCAGGTAAAGTTACCTTATCGAGCCGACACCCAATCACCAATAATCCATCTCAAAACTTTTTTTTTATATTTATTTTATATTTATTTTATATTTTATTGAAAAGAGAGACAATTCATAACAGCCGTTAGATATTTTTCCCTTTACATAATCTTCTGTTTACTTAAGTAGCTGGCCCATTAGAAAAAATCCTTATTGTTTTACCCTATATAAGTCTATAATTTCATAATGGTCTTAAATAGTCTTAAATTTCACTTGAAGAAACCCTGTATTTTGTTTTTTATCGTTTAACCTCTCATTCATGCCATTGGGTAGCACTTGATGTTGACAGGGCACTAAAAATCTATTTAATTTAATTAAAAAAGGAATTGTCAGTCATATGAAGATTTATTTCAGGAAGAATGCTGCCATAAAATTAAGGTTTAGAGGTTTGACAGTTTAGCAGAGCGCTGTGTTATGAAAATGAGCAACATAATGCATCAATTCATTTTCATTTATGTAGTGCTTTATACAATGAAAACGGTTTTAAATCCGCTTTACTACAATAAATAAGTAAAGAATAATCATTAATGTAAGTTTCAAATATGAGACACATTCAGTATAATGGTAACACAGTTTTGATTCACTTGTCAGCGTCATAACAGTGTCAGTGTTGTCAGATTTGTCAATACAGTTCGTTCAGCATTAAAACAGACAGCAGACAATAAGAGTCATCAGACCAGCTTAATTCAGTTTATATTTTTCAATAGAATCAGTGTGGTATGCAATAATGCTATTACAAAGTAATATTAAGTTTCATTTAAACCCCAACAACAACAGCCAGTGAGAGTGAAAATGTCTGCTACCTTACACAGAAAGTGCAGCAGGGTAGCAAAGCCCATAGATATATACACTACATATCACATACAGGCTGTGAGCATGCGTCAATGCCGCCACCACATTTGTACAGTGCTCTCAGGACAAATGTCATTCAACCACACTAGTCAAGACTAAACTCAATCTAAAAATGCTGGACTTTTGAGCTGCATACGGGTGTAGTAACAAGCAAACAAAGAAAACAAAGCATAAAGGCAGAACATTTCATAGGTAAGATTTAGTTTTTTACGGTTTTGTATGTTATTGATGATAATACAGTCACTTTCTGCATTTACCATAAGGCAAAGTAGCACCAACCTGCACTAAATTTTAAGCTTATGCTAGTTTTGTTGAATAAAATGAAATATGACAAGACGCTGCGGTGTCAGAAACTTGTATTATTGTCGGCTAAGTGAAGTAACGGCTAGCTTTTGTAGTAACTTAAAAAGGTGCCTGAAAAGATAACAGCACCTCAATGTGCATACTGTCCACACAAAATTATTGAACAATTATTACAAATGTTATATACAATTTAGATCAGAAAGGTGGATATGCACATTGAGATGCTTGGTTCAAAGGAATTGTTCATAACGAAGATTCTTTCACGAATAGTTCTCTCGGTTAGAAATAGAAGTAAAAGTGGGATTACATCATGAATTAGATCAAATTTAACAGGGAGGAAGGATAATACATTTCCATGCACACAAACGCGCTATTTGTCGACAATGCCTGTACTGTCACTTATCCGTCTGTATAGAAAGTGATGTAAAATTATAATTTTCATAATTGCATACTGACCACTGGGAAAACTCTTGATCATAGATATATGTGTATATATCTATGACTCATAATGGGCAGTTCTCCACTGCACCTTGGTCCCACATTAGTTTCAAAGGAGCGCCACCCTGTACCAAAATGGCAGCTCTGTTGACACATTCCTTCCAATAGACAGCTATAGCATAGGCAACATCTAATGTAAATATCTATGAGCAAAACCTACTTGAATTCCAGAGCTCAGAGATGATTTAAAGGGATAGTTCACCCAAAAATGAAAATGTGTCATTTTCTCACCCTTTACTTGTTCCAAACCAATTTATTTCTGTTGAACACAAAAGAAGATATGTTGGAGACCTGTTATTATTGACTTGCAAAGTATTTGTTTTTGCTACTTTGGAAGTTTCAACATTCCTTAAAAATATCTTATATTGTGCTTAAAAGAACAACAAAAAAATCAACTCAAACTGGTTTGGACAAGTAAAGTGTGAGTAAATGACCCATTTAAAGATTGTTTTGGATGAACTATCCTTTAACCACAATATGAATTGTCAATATGAACAAAACCTTAGTAGAACAGTTTTAGTAGGTTTTGGGTTGTAGCATTAGGTCATATGTATAAAATGAATGCATGTTGGTGTTTTGATTAAATCTGTGAAAAAATTGCTTAACTCTGTTGTCCCTGGAAACCTGTTTTCTCCTCTAGGAACCTGATTTACCAAGGAAGCCGTGAGAGCTTTCAGGATAAATGCACAAAGGAGTTTGTGGGTTCAATCGTCATCACACGCTATAATAACCGCACTTACCGTATCGATGACATCGAGTGGTCCAAGTCTCCCAAAGACACTTTCACCTTGGCTGATGGATCTGTGACCACATTTGTCGATTACTACAGGTTCATGGAAGCCAGTTCTCTGAATGCATGTAAAAGACACAACATCTGGACCGTAACTGAATTATATGATGCATGTGACATTGTTAAAAGTCTTTACATTTTTTATTGCAGCTCAGTATGATTGTAGGAACAGATAAACACTGCTTTTAGATGCTTTTTAAAAAATAATAAATTGTCAGTTTTATTTATTGGCTTTTTATGTGAACAGAAAGAACTATGGGATTACCATGAAGGAACTGGACCAACCGCTGCTCATTCATCGTCCAAAAGAGAGGTCCAGACCAGGAGGAAAGGTGAAGCAATGCTCATCAATGGGCTGTTGTGTTTGCTTGTATTTTCTTGAAGCTTTAGAAATAGCAGTGGCAGCTGTATATCAGTCAGTGGTGTTTCGAGTAGTATAAGCATGACTGAATTCACACTCCGTACTGTCATCTAGTGGTGTCTTTTGGCACTGTGCTTCAATAATAGTTTATCTGGCCTGACAAAAGATGTTTACCACATCTGATGATAAATGGTGAGTTGAGGAAATGTGCATATATATATATATATATATATATATATATATATATATATATATATAAAAATATAAACAATACTATTCAAAATACGTTTAATTAGCAAAGATTGGAATACTTTTATGAAAAACAACTGATTTAAAGTGTTGAAAATATCTTTGTGTTCAAATTTTTATTTGTCAGGTAGTCATAGACAGTACGATATGCAGTGAAATGCTTACACAACCACTTGTGACCTTCGAATGATAACAACAAGAACAAAAACAAGAAGAACAAAAACAAGAACAATAAGAAATATAAATGCAATCGAAAATAAAACCAAATATTTTATATTTAAAGTTTTAATATAATTTCTTTTCAGCTTAGTCCCTTTATTAATCAGGGGTCGCCACAGAGGAATGAACTGCCAATTTATTCAGCAGATGTTTTACGCATCGGATTTCCAGCTGCAACCCATCACTGGGAAACACCCATACACCCTCACATTCACACAGATACACTACAGACAATTTAGCTTACTCAATTCACCTTTAGCGCATGTCTTTGGACTTGGGGGGGGGGGGGGGGGGGGGGGGACCGGAGCATCCGGAGGAAAACCCAGGTGAACATGGGAAGAACATGCAAACTCCACACAAAAATGCCAACTGCCCCAGCAAGGCTCGAACCTGTGATTTTCTTGCTGTAAGGCGACAGTGCTACCCACTGATGGATATTATGTACAAAATTAATTGTTCTTTTTAAACATTTTTTTCTGATTTCTAAAAAAATCTATTAGGTTTTCCACCAAAACATTGTGTAGCACAACTGTTTAAACTTTTGCCAATAATTATGTTTTTTTCACAAAAACAAGCATATTAGAATGCTTTCTGAAGCATCGTGAAACACTGAAGCCTTGAGTAATAATGTTAAAGAATCACATTGCTATATAAATAAAGACTAAACTAAATAAATTGTTAAGTTAGAAATGTATTTTAAGCGTAGTTCACACAAACATTCACAACAAAACATAAAAGCAGGTTTTTAGTGAAACCGTGGAGATTCATAAAATGTAGGTCGCCACCCCTACTAACACTTTTTACACACACACACACACAACGATACAGTGGTTCCTCGCTATAACGGGGTTCATCTTTGCGACCTCGCAGTTTAGCGGATTGTTTTTGTGCAATTTGACTTGCTGTGTCTCCTGTACAGTACAGAATATGTTCAGCTTGCCAAATTTACATAAATCTTTGATCGCTAGCAGTGTGACTCTAAATTGCTGTACTGTATGTTTTCAAGTTTTCTCCTCAACAAACCCTGCAATGTTGACGAAACGTTCTGCACTGTCAAAGGAACCTGAGGTAGCACCCAAAAGGCAGAGAAAGATGTTAACCATCGCACAAAAAGTTGGACTTTTGGACATACTAAAGAAAGGTAGAAGTTGCGTGGATGTAGGGTGCCATTATGGAATAAATTAATCTTCGGTTTGTTGCATTCGGTTTTACAGCCTTCAAACATCTATAATAATTGAGATAATAAAGCTGACTACTTCGGATTTCGCCTATTGCGGGTTATTTTTAGAACATAACTCCCGCGATTAAGGAGGTACCACTGTACATGCAAAACAAAGTGAATACCCATGTATTTAGGTATTTTGATCAGTCTATCTAAGATGAAGGTTATTGACAACATTATTATATTTAATGCACAGCTTTGAAAAAAAGTTCCAATCTGGATCACGACTGTAATGTAGACTCCCTATTGCATAATATTGAAGTCTATTTGTGACCTTTATTGTCATTGAGATTGTATGAAAATCTGAATTTGATCCACATAACAGGTTATAACAGGTGAAATCCTTCTGTTACCGGAGCTCTCCTTCATGACCGGCATCCCTGAGAAAATGAGGAAAGACTTCAGGGCCATGAAGGTAAAAACTGATCACCAGTCAAATATTGTAGGCACATTAACAAGTAACTGTTCTGATGCTGTTATATTGAACTATTTCTTTTGTTCCTGTGTTTTAGGATCTAACCATGCACATCAATGTGGGAGCTCAGCAACACACCCAGAGTCTAAAGCAGCTGCTGCACAACATCAACAGCAATAATGAAGCTCTCTCAGAGCTGGGCCGCTGGGGCCTCAGCATCAGCCAGGAGATTCTAGTGGTGAGAATGGAAACACAACCACCTCCATGCTGCACTTGGTGGTGTGGTTAAGTTTTTTTTGTTTTAGATGCATCCACTGTTTCAAGTCTTCATCAATATACCAGTGATACGTTCTTGTTCTACTCCCGTTATGCCTGAGTGTCTTCTAATGAATTACTTATTCTGTGTTTGCATCTACACTAGCATTTAAAAAATTGGTTGGTTAGATTTTTTTTAAGTCTATTATGCTCATAAACAGTGGTCAAGTAGTCACCGTGGACCAGACAATGCTTAACAATTTTTCCACAGCCTGGGTAGGTGTACGTGGATTGCTAGGCGACCATCAACCATTTTCTCAGAGGATGGCAAGCTGACAAAACATTGCTGCAACTCTGGTACAAGTTTTATTTTATGGGTAAAACAAAGAGCATGCGGGTCAGGTAGTTGAAACGGTAGGCTACAAATAATTAATTAATAATTCATAAATAAGTAATTCACCTTCGCCTATGACGACGATACCATCGTCAATTGCGATGTTTCACATTGGACATCGTACGATGCCAACTCTAACGTCTGTTTCTTACTCATTTTGCTAACTTCTGGGTTAAATTTTGGCACTCAAGTTACCAAAATGTAATAACGGTAACTTTGAAAAACTCAGATAATAAGTAAAACAGAAATAAATAATGATTTCTTGTGCGGCCTGGCACCAATTGATCCACAGACTGGTACCGCTCATAAAGATGCAATTTATTTAATCAAATCTACAGTAACAATAATATTTTAATAATAATTTAAAATAAGGCGACGCAGTGGCGCAGTAGGTAGTGCTGTCGCCTCACAGCAAGAATGTCGCCGGGTTGCAGGTTCGAACCTCAGCTGGGCTGGGTCAGTTGGCGTTTCTGTGCGGATGTTTCCCAGAGATGGGTTGCGGCTGGAAGGGCATCCGCTGCGTAAAATCATGCTGGATAAGTTGGCGGTTTATTCCGCTGTGGTGACCCCGGATTAATAAAGAGACTAAGCCGACAAGAAAATGAATGAATGAATAAATTTAAAATATATATATTTTTTTTTATGTTGATGTCATAACAAAATATAACTTTTAGCAGTTTCAGTGTCTCGTGGTTCTTTGGAAATCATTGTAATATGCTGATTTGGTGATCATGAAACATAGTAATTAATGTTGCAAACAGTTGTTGAACTTGATATTTTTGTGGAGACTGTGATGCAATAAATATTTGATTAAATATAATGTTCAAGATTAAACAGTCTTTTGTAACAACAATAATACCACAGCCACTGCCACAGTCATATCCTGCAGCCCAAGAGCGGTTACTCACTGAAGCTAAGCAGGGCTGAGCCTGGTCAGTACCTGGATGGGAGAGCACATGGGAAAACTAGGTTGCTGTTGGAAGTAGTGTTAGTGAGGCCAGCAGGGCATGCTAAATCTGGGCGTGCTTAAACCTATAATGGTTTTGTCCTTAATATATGTTAGTGAATAGTATATCTATTATATTGTTTTGTTTATAATGTGTCCTTTTTTTGCATGAATTTAAAAAATCCTCATGGAAACCCAACTAGACCTGATGCATTTTTTAATACAATTTAAATTTTGTACTAGGCTCCTTTTTCAAATGTGAAAAATAGAGCATTATTATAATATGTGGATAATATGGTTTTACTTTAACCCCGACACAGCAGAGAAAAATGATGTTTCAGCTAGAAAGACTTCATAATACACAGTTAGTAGTTTGTAAGCATCACTAACACAAACACATACTTGTCACTGGATGTGTTGTTCGCTTTATTATTTAATTGTATTGACTTTATTACTTTGCATATTATTTGTTCTGCTCAACGTGATCTACTGATATGCTTCCAGTCAACTTGAATTATTTGAACGTCTTGTTTTGGCACAGACTCAAGGAAGAACTCTGCCCAGTGAGACCATCTGCTTGCATTCAGCCTCTTTTGTCACATCTCCGGCATTAGACTGGTCCAGAGAGTTGGTTCGAGACCCCTCCATCAGCACTGTGAGTCAGCACCATCAGAGAGTTCGGACACAGCCGAGTATTTGATCAGAATTCCTATGAGTCATTGGTTTGCGGGGGAGTTCACACGTGCAGCAGAGACACATGTGGAATGAGGAAACCGCACATGCTGGAGTCTCACACCACTGAAATAAAAGCAGTCTGGTTTGGCAAGAGATTGAATTCACTCATAGCCATAGAGGCATATCACACATGATCGCTAATGAGGTTGTGTTTTTGAAAATACAGGATTTTATTTAATTATAGAACAATTATAGAACTTTTAATTAAGGCTGCACAATATATCACTTGAGCATTAGTATTTCAATTGTCACTTCGCAAGATATGCAATGTTGAGTTGGGATTATATTTGACCAGAAACCACAGATCAAAACACATGAGATTTGTGGAGACACCGCAGAATTTAACCATAATAGGCTGAAAGTTTATCAGCTGCAAACAGTTTTTAAGGCCTGTGAAATTGAGCTTTTTTTAAATTTAAAAGTTTTAAGTTTAAAGCATTTAACAGCGCATAAAGAAGTTTAATAAAGATTTATTTTATTTAATAATTTAATGAATGAGTGTTTATGGATGTTTCCCAGTACTGGGTTGCGGGTGGAAGAGCATTTGCTGCCTTAAACATATGCTGGAATAGTTGGCGGTTCATTCCGCTGTGGCAACCTCAGTTAAATCAGAGACTAAGCCAAAGGAAAATGAATGAATAAATTTTATGATGATGAAAATGAGGAAGACTATGCAATGTTATTTTACATTTGATTATTAAATTTCTGTACCCGAATACTGTTAGATTCTCCCCAGAAAACCATAAAGCACTGTTTATTTCACCTTAATATTTGCTCAATTGTTTAAGTAGTTTGTTTATTATATCTATATAATAAATTACATCACTCCTCTACAAAATCTAGTAAATCTAAATGATTGACTTTCCAAATTGAGCTATTTAAGTCATTGCATTATACATCACAGAGAAATAAAATTACAATGTGATATCTTTCAAATATCATGCAGCCCTACTTTTAAGCAAATCAAAAGTGCATTTTACAGGGTTTTCATGGGTCATAGAATATCTGGAATGTCATGGGATTTTTTAAAGGTCTATTTTTTGTTTGTTTGTTTAGGCTATGTAATATAAGGGATGTTTTTTTTTTTACTTATTTTAATTTCCATTTATTTAAATACTATTTTTCTATACTATGTTTTTTTATATTGTGTTGTTTCATACTATTTTTAGCTCAATTTTCTTTTTTCTGCTTATCAACTGACAGTGACTTGAAGGGATAGTTCATCCAAAAAAAATATTTACACACTGTTTACTCACCCTCAAGTGGTGAAACCTTTATGAATATTTTTTGAACACTAAAGGAGATATTTTGAAGAAAATTGAGAACTTTAGTCATTGATTTCCATAGTTGGAAAAATAAATACTATGAAAGTACAGGTTTTTTAGCTTTCTAAAAAATGACTTTTTTAATGTTCAACAGAAGTTAGAAACTCTTCAACATTTTGAACCACTTAACAGAAAGTACATAGTGCGCACATAAAAAAAAATGGTGAACTCAGGGCGAGGCTGATAAACGATATTATAACGAATTGTGATCAAATTTGTGTCAAAAACAATGATAATCTCTGGACTTTTTTTACTCTATATTAATCTGAGCCAATCACAAAGCAGAAATGTGCAACAATGGGAATCTAAAAGTATGTTGATATATTAGAGATTTTTTGCCACTAAAAATTTATCAACCTAAAATAGGTTATGCCGTTTAATGGACCCTCAAATTTTTGTGCCTTCAGTCATTGTTGGGGTACTCTTAAATCTGGAAGCATTAACAACTTATATCAAAAAATATATTGTTATTGTTCAATATGAAAAGTAAGTATCGAGATTGCATTTTTGCCATATTGGCCAGCCCTAGGTGAACTATTGCTTTGTGGAATAGTGAAATGCAAAGTCAAATTTTAAGGGATTTGGCTTCAAAATTACCACTTCAAAATCTGGGCATTTAAAGGTAGACTGCAGAAAAGCTAAATGTAAAGTTTATAAAACTACTATTTAGCTATCAAATAGTAGAGAGGGAGCACTTCACAGCAGTGCAAATAAGTATTTTGAAAATAATTTAGTGTCGTTGTTCTCATGGTGACTGTTAAATTCATGCAACATAATATTCAAGCTAAAATCATTGTATTATTTGGTTGTTATTTTAACATATTCTTTAAATGTTTTAAGTTTTATTTTATAAGCACAAAAGTGACCTGTTTTACTGGTCATTAGATGTCATGGAAATTCAGCTTTTTAGTCAGTAAAAGTAATGGAATTTGATATTTTAGTTAAAGTGGGAACCCTGATTTTAAACACAGCTGGACCACTTAATATGATTTGTGAAGCAAAAGACTCTTAAGCCGAAGTCACACTAGAGTTTGAGCTTGCAAAATTCTGTTGTACGGCGCTGCGAAAAAGGGCGGGATTAAACAAGATGATTAGACATTTAAAAAAGTGAGTGATTGCTCCATGTTTTAAGTTTCTGTTCAGAGAGGTCATGTTTTGATCCTGGATTGGTCTCATGCAGTCAAGTGATGCGATTTCGCAGGTCAGAGTTCACCAAGCTTGAACTTTGCACCGCAGCAACCTGCGAAACTCCGACGCATGACCCTGCGTTTCCGGTCTGACACATTCGCGTGCGTATGAATGGAAGTCTATGGGGAGAAAAGCCCAGTGTGACCGCGGCTTTAAGATGTCGTTGATTTTAATGATACAGAAACACAGGTGGATGTGTGCAGTGTGATTGCTATTAAGTTGGTCTTAAAATCCAGTTTAATTTAATGACTCAAATACAAAGCTGATTCTTTAAATACAAAGCTAGTTTTTTATTTTGTAGCAATATTATTTGATGACAAATAATTCTCATAAATGTCTTGTTTGATTTAATCAAACATAAAGAGTAGCACAGACAAATTTCTGAGGAAAATGATTATCATTCTGTAAAAAAAATCTTTTGTAGTTTTTTTAATGTGCCAATTTCATTTTAAGTCCCCAAACTATCAATTATAGCCAGAGTCAGAGCAGACATTAATATACAATATTCCAGCAATAACATTTAATCACCATTGTCTCGCATTGCTCTGATGGAATTCTTCCTTTCTCTCTCTCTGTCTCCTGCCCCATAAATCCTCTGTGTCAGGTCCCTTTGAACTGCTGGGCTGTTTTCTATCCCAGACGGGCAACCGATCAGGCTGAGGAGCTGGTGACCACTTTTTCAAGGGTAGCTGGTCCTATGGGCATGAGAGTAGAGCGACCCATCCGTGTAGAGTTACGTGATGATCGAACTGAGACCTTCGTCAAGAGCATTCACTCTCAACTCACCAGCGAGGTCAGGAACAGAATTCTAACAATAAACTGTAGTGAAAGAGCTTTAAATTTTGTCTGTACTCCCAAAGAACATGTTTTTCCTCAACAAGTTTTCCTTTGACCAAGCAGAACATAAGGAGTTTTGTCTTCAGGAAATATCATCGTATATGAATATGGTATTTTTTCTCAAATAAGTTCTCCTTTCTGATTTTCAGCCTCGTGTGCAGCTAGTCGTGTGCATCATGACCGGAAACAGAGATGACCTGTATAGTGCCATCAAAAAGCTTTGCTGCATCCAGAGTCCAGTACCATCACAGGTTTTGTTTAAATGCAGTATCTTTGCATTTCACATTTCACTTGCTAAATAAAAACTCCAACAAAAGTCTATATATGCTCACGATTGGTTGCATTTATTTGTTAAAAACATTGCTATTTTGAAATATTATGCTTGTTAAGATGTAATGTATTCATTTAATTGGCAAAGCTGAATTTACAACAGCCATTTCTCCAGTTTTAGTGTGATAAGACCATTCAGAAATAATTCTAATGTGCAACCATGGATCACAAAACTGATAAAGCCTGTTTCACACCGCAAGCATGAGCAGAGCTTGAGCAGCGTGTGTTTTTTTCAGTGTCCATGTTAACAGATTAGAGCTTTCATATTGCACGCAGAAGCAGCGCGTCATAATATTATTTGTAAAATAAAGAATTGCATGTTAAGGAAACAGCAAAGGAGGAAGTTGCAGCGGGCCTAGGTGCAGATGAAAAGTGAAAAAAAAAAGTGTTCATAGATCGATAGGTACTGTAACTATATAGAATAGACAGGTGTGAAAGGCAAACGCCTGCACTCTGCTTCTGCTTTCTATATGTGCTGCTTACGCTTGGAGTGTGAAACAGGCATAAGGGTACTTTTTTTTAATTGAGATTTGTACATCATTTTAAGCTAAATAAATAGGCTTTCATAGGAAAAATCTTGGCTAAGGACACCTATTTGAAAATCTGAAATCTGAGGGTAAAAAAAAAACATGATACACAGAAAAGTGTATGTATTTTAAAAAACACAGAAAAATTTATGTATTTTATTTTACACCTTTAAAGTTGTCCAAATTATGTTTTTAGCAATGTGTATAACTAACCATTAATTACATTTTAATATATTTGCAATATTTACAAAATACCTTCATGGATCATGATCATTACTTAATATTCTAATGATTTTTGGCATAAAAGGAAACCCGTACAATGTATTAGGGCTGAACGATACTGCATAAATCTAACATTGCAATATTTTTTATTCTGCGATTATATATTGCGATATGAATACAATTTCACCTTGAATATCTATTTGGAAATAATTTATCATTTTAGATTAATAAGGATGATTCTGTAGGGCAGTGCATCTGCATACAATATAAAACATAGAAAAGATTTATAAAGAAAAGTATACAAATTAAATAAACATTTTATTTCAGAGGAGTCTAACTGTATTCAGCTATACAGTAAGTGAATAATCAAATGTAAAATAATACTGCATAGTCTTCTTTGTATAAAAAAGTCAATAAAATGTATTGTTATTAAAGTAAAAAACTGCATAATTTCTTATGCCTGAATGCTTTTAAAATCCTCAGTCACATGACTCAAAAACATTTGCAAAATTATCAATTATTATACAGACTTAACATTGTAGATCCTGTGATGTGACTATTGTGAATGCTCACATTGCGATATCGAGGCTGAAACGATATATTGTGCTGTTCTACAGTGTAATCAGTGCTTCCCATACATAGACTTTACTTGGGCGAGCCGTCCAGGCATATTAACGGCCGCCCAAGTCAATTTATTGTCACTTTTTTTTTTTTACACATTATTATCATCCTTTTACGTTTTTTTTTTTTTGTATCTGCTTACTATAACCAAACATCCACGTTCGATTACATAGTGGAAAATCTTCTCTTGTTTTGTACTGCATGAGAACTGTCAAATCTCCCACAGGGAGTCTCACGTGCCCTGCAGACCCACAGAGACGTGTCTTTTTGTGTCCAGCCAGGGTTTCTAAATCTCCTAAAATGTCCGAGATTTATCTGTTGCTTTCGCTTTCTCACTTTCTAAAGCTTTCGTTAATTGTATGCACACAGTCGTGAGAGCGAGATAAACATTAAATAATAAATTCTTTAATCTAACCGACTCAGAAAAACTTAACTAAACTAAAACTAAACTAAATACTCAGAGAGGAGGAAATTATGAGGGAGGACAAAATCTAAATTGCCAGCAAAAATATTTGTACAGCTTTAGAAATGCTTAATCACCTCAATTGCCTTATTTAAATAATCTACATGTTTTAATCTTGTAATTATAATTATTTGAGATATTGCCTGTTTTTATTCCCTTTTTCTGTCATTTAATGTCAATATATTACGTACTTTATACATCTAAAACGCTTTGGCAATACTGTACAAAATGCCATGCCAATAAAGCAACCTGAACTTAAGTGCGAGATTTTTACCTGTCATTGGGTGCACATGGCTTTGGAATAGCATAAAAGTATGAGAAATAGTGGATTTCCTTTTTTATTTAGCAGTCTTTTTTAAATTTAACCCACTGAAAATAAACAGTTTATAACAGTTTATTAATAAATAAAAATATTGTTAAAAATCGAATTATGTTTTGTTTGTCGCATATAATTAACTATTTATGTAATGTGGGTAGAAGGTGTGTTTTAATCCGGCTACCACCGCAAGTTCATTTAAAACCTGTGGGAAGCACTGGTAATTATGGCTATTGCCAAAAATATACCCATGCAATGCAATAATGTAAATGACCCAGGTCCTATATAATTATAGAGCAGGAACAAAGTTCTACATTAATTTATTTTTGCATAATTCCAATTAAAGCTAATTTTGGTCACTAAGTTAGTGTATTTATTTAGCTTTATTACTTGCATATCTGTGACAATCAGAACATATCCTTATTATAATTAGGTGTAATATATCTTTAAATATAAAAATCAAAAAATCATACCGAGTTGTTTTTGCCTTTTATTACTTGAAATATATATATATTTTTTCCTAGCCGCATTCATTACACAGTAAATACTCAGGAACTTTCAAGAATTTGTAATGTGAGAAATGCATACACCAATTCTGAAATGATCACAGATGATAAATATTACACAAAGCTAGTCTGATTGTGTTTGTTTCCCAGGCGATCAATCTTCGAACCATCTCGCAGCCACAGAAGCTCCGCAGTGTTGCTCAAAAGATCCTTCTGCAGATTAATTGTAAGCTGGGAGGAGAGCTGTGGACGGTGAACGTTCCTCTGGTGAGTGTGTGTGTGTGTGTGTGTGTGTGTGCTAATCTGACCATTTGCCCACGGGTGGCCCTGGAGTCATCATACTATATGTCACTCTTGATTAAAAACTGCTCAAGTAAATATGCTTAAGTAAATATGGAGTATTGGGAAAGAACTGGGGATAGTTCCTGCACAGTGAGAATTGATATATGATAGGTGGGTGTGATCCTTTGTCTATTAAATTTTAATGTTTATTTTATTAACATTGGTGGTCAATTTCAATATTTATTCATGACAGAAGTTCACATCTTGACTTTTTTCTGGAGAGTGAAATTTACTAATATTTTACCTCTGTAGCCACAAACTCATTAATAGTCTTGAGTAGGTGGAAAAATAAATATTAATATTTTCATCCTACTGTAAATAACTTGTTGTTCACACTGTTCACGGTAACCAATAATCTGAAATAATGCATGAAAAGGAATAAAAATAAATCATTCATAAATCATGAATGGTTTTGATGTTGGATTATTTTTGCAGATAGGGAGCTACCTAAAAGAATAACTTCTAACCACTTCAGTTTCCGTTTGACAGAAATACCTGATGGTGATTGGGGTGGATGTTCACCATGATACCAGCAAGAAGAGCAGATCTGTCATGGGCTTCGTGGCAAGCCTCAACAGGTACCTTAAAACTAACTAAAACATCCCAGTTTACACTCACGCACTACTGTCTAAAGATTTATGTATTTTAAATATAAATTTAAACAAAAAATATTATTTGCTCAACTTCTGCTCACCAAAGCAGCATTTCTTTGATCAGAAATACAGTTAAAAGGACAATACTGTGGACTAACATTACGATTCAAAACAATGAAAAACAGAGTATTCTGGTCTCTATTTTGCTCTTATTAGAAATGTATTTTTTGGCAAAGAATTAAAAAAACGCTGACTTCTATTCAAATATTATGTCATATTAGGTCAGTTGATTGAATTCTTGTTCAGTTCAATTTCAATTCATTTGTTTAAAAAAAGACTTACTGACTTGAAGTTTATTATAAACATTAGAATTTTTATATTATAACACGTGAGCTTGTCTAGTTTACATCTGATATTAGGATGTTTTTTAAACCCTGTGGCAATTGGACAATTGCTAATATTTAGTTTCAAATATCTGGTTAAAATATTCATATTCATTTTAGTATCTGACCACTAGCTAGGGATGTGCCAATAAACAATATCATATCGATTTGGATAAAACTTATGATAAGCTCTGGACATTTTTACTCTATATTGATCTAAGAGCCAATCACACAGCAGCAATATGTGACAACTAGGGCTGTGACGGTAACTTATTTTTGTTAACGCCGTGATGAAGCAAGAAATAAAGCTGTATGTCGGTTAACTGCACACACACACACACACACACACACACACACACAC
>CAIGQZ010000427.1:23884352-23897674 GCA_903798205.1 Danio tinwini
GAGTTAAGCATTTATAATATTATGGGTGACAGAAAAGAAAATATTGTCATTCAATAACATTGTGTTACCTAAACATGATTAAATTAGATTAAATCAGATTAAAAAGTTATAGTAATTTGTTTTCCAAAAATGTTTAAGACGCAATAAACTTAACATTTTAATGACTTTTAAAATACTCTTGAAACAGAATGTACTTTTCTGCTTGTTTTCTGTCTGGCATAAAACAATGATAACAGTGACTGCAGTAATCGCCAAGGTTGATTTCTCCTGACGTATCTTTAACTTCTCACAAGATCCTTGAGGGTTTGTCAGGGTTGACGTAGTGTGGAAAAGCAGCTTGCTTGTTATTCATTTTTCCAGCTTAGTGGTTAGGCAAAGGTTTAATTAACGCTGGATGCTGATGCTGGTTTGTTGGTGGTAATTATATTTGAGGATGCCCCCAGAGCTGAAGGGAAGTGCTCTCTGGCATTACGTAGTTTTCTTTAATGGCAGGTCAGATGATTTAATTACAGTCCCACTATTAACCTTATTGTCTCCTATATAAAGGGACTTTGATCAGACGCCTTGGGCATTTGAAGAGTCCTGGATTTTTGTGTGTCAATTGAACCAGCTGTTTTGAGCCAAATAGAAACTTCTGTAAAGTGAATGAGCAACAGGTAAAGTAGATTTTTTTATTTTTTATATAAAATTTTTTTTTTAATTATAATAATTTTTTATTTTTAGCATTGCTTGTGGAAGTTGATTGATTGTGCATGCGAGTTAGTCTCTGTTGCAGAGATTTTAATAACTTTTTTAATGATGCAAGATTTTGGGTTGTTGCTAGAAGTGATGCAGCTGAGCAATTGCATGCAAATGTCAACCTTGCCATGGAAAAAAAAAAGTTTTTCACAGAATTGTAGAAAACCTTTTTAAATGTGTTAGACTTATAATTTACAGTACTGTAAAAATACTTTAAAATGTTTTCAAACAATTATTTTTGTTTTACTGAAGTCACACAAGTGGCAATTTCACATCTGTCACATCCATAAATTAGAGGTGTTGCATCCATAACAAAGCTTTTTCCTCATAAATGCAAAAATATAAACTAAAATCAATAATTTTTGTTCGATAAAGATCCAACTCTTATCCTTTTGATTAGCATTATATCTTTTGGGTTGTGTAGTTTAATTCACAGAATTTCTACAAAGTATGTTGTAGGGCTGCACAATATTGGACAAATCTAACATTGTAATATATTTTAATTCTGCAATCTATATTGTAATATGATTACAATTTCACTAGATGTGTTGAATAACTATTTGGAAAGAATTATTAGGGGTGAAATGGATTACTGTTGATCCGTACGAATCACAACTCACGGTTCGAAACGCACGTGGCCTGCGGATTAATAATTTATTTTGAACTTGTCGGGTAATCCAAAATTTAAAACCATTGCAGAGAGATCGCCTCCCACGGCATTCAAATCGCGTGCATGAAAGCATTTTGGCTTCCCTGGTAAGATATAACGATGACGGGAAAAGTTGTGGTGGAGGAGGACCAGGGCGTAATTTGTGCCGGCACCTCATTTTACCGATCCTCCTCCTCAACCGCTCTCCTACCAGTCTACTGTTCACTTTCTTCCGCAACTCCCTACCTCTTCACTTTCGTTCACGACACCTCCGCCCCACTTACTTTCCATCTGCGTCAGTCAACTGTCATCCACCCCCCCAACAACCCCCCCCCCCCAAACAACAACAAAAAAAATCACTGAATAGTCAATTGTCACTGAATAGTTTTTTAAAAATAACACGCCTACAGTATAATAAAACGAAGTTTTATGTGTGAATTGTTGAATCATTAATTGAAGATAATTATGATCTGTTGTACAAGATGTTAGATTTCTATATTTAGCATTATCAGCAACAGTAGCAAAGATCATATTTCATATTGTACACTTTTTCTTTTTTCAGCTGGTTCTTTCTTGATGTTTATTGTTATTAACATTACAGGTTCTAAGTTCTGTTTGTTAACTTTTTTGCTAATCCGAAAAATGGTCTGATCCATGACTAAAAAACCATAGTGTGATCCAAACTGCAGATTTGTGATCCGTTACACCACTATAAAATATAATACACATTCTGCAAGCATAGACAAATTCAATAAAGAAAAACTTACTAACTAAATAAACAGAGTTTGATTTGTTTTCCGATGAGTCAAACTGTATTCAGGTGTACAGTAATTGAATAATCAAATGTAAAATAATACAGCAGTGTTCGTTTTCTAAACAGTTAAATTTTTAATAATTTGCCAAAGTTACAAATGGTAAAATTTTTTTTAGGACTGAATGGTTTTAAAACCCTCACAGTCACAGCCCTCTAAACACTTGCGAAATGATCATATATAATCCAGTCTCAACATTGTGTATGCTCGTGATGTGACTATTGCGAATGATCATATTGCGCTTTCAATGCTGAAACGATATATTGTGCAGCCCTATTATGTTGTATACTCTAAACTCGCTAACTTTTTTGGTCACATTCATAATGCATGTTTATTTTCCCCATTTAAAGTCTAAATTTTTTTTTTACAAATATATATTTTTCTTATCCCATAACTCTGTGCCGAGTTGTTTTGGAAAATATAAACAGATGTTTCGATATAATGTTAACATGTACTTTCTTTGTGAGTTTTAAAGCAAATGTCACATCCATAACACTGGAATTGTTCAGCTGCAACCCAGAGTTAACAAGAATTATTCATATTATTTATTAAATTACACATTAATTTTATTAACATCTACCCCTACCCTAAAGCGAAAACCAAGCCTCACAGTAATTATTTATTCAATTGTTTTTTAATAACACCCAACCCTAAACCTTCCAGTTCATGATTTTGGTAAATTGCATGGTATTTAACTGTAATATGAACTGTATTTTACTCTAGGACAGTCATGCAGTGTTACTGTATTGTAAAGGCGCATTGTGACAATTACTGTATATTTTACAGTAAAGATATACATACACAGTAAGGTGAATGGTGCTGTCAATGTAAATACAGTATTTTTGTTGTAATTGATTTACGGAGAGTTACTGGCAAACTGAACTGTAATGAACTTTTATTGTTGGACAGTTATGCAGTATATTACTGTAGTTTAAAGTCGCATTGTGACAATTACTGTATATTTTACAATAAAGATATACAATACTGTAAATAAATATACAGCAAGATAAACAGCACTGTAAATGTAAATACAGTATTTTTACTGTAATTGACTAAGTTACTGGCAAACAGCTGCCAGTAAGTTACTGTAGATTCTAAATGAAACTAAGTGTCCCTTTCACAGTAATGTAAAAATATTCATTATTGTTGATCGAACCGTGTCACAAAAATGATGTTATGTTGATTTGAATATCTGCAGCTGTGTCTTTTCTAGACTTTAACTAGATTTTTGTCAGCCTTCAAAGTGATTGTACTGTAAGTCTTGCCAGCAACAGCATTCAAGTTGTCAGCAGTTTTGCAAGTCCACTTTAACAAAGTCACAGCTCTCAAATTCCATCTAACCTTCAAGAGGGTCTGTTCAGCACGCAGTATGTCTTGCACTGAGTTGGAACTTGCCTTTCTGTATCACAACGTTTGTTTGCTTTGTTTGTTGTAGTTTGACTGCTTGTTACTAGAGTTTAAGTACAATCTCTGTGCTAAGTCGCGGGATTTGAGGCGTTTACATCTGTAGCACAAATGTGACCATAGACCACAAAACCAGTTTTAAGTTGCACAGGTGTATTTGTGGGAATATCCCAAAATACTTTGTATGGGTCAATATTAGGAATTTGTCTTTTATGCCAAAAATCATTTTAAGTAAAGATCATGTTCCATTAATATTAGGGCTGCATAATATTGGAAAAATCAGACATTGCGATTTTATTTAGTTTTTCTGCGATTTATATATTGCGATGTTAATACAATTTCACCAGATGGCTTGAATAGCTAAAAATAAAATAATAAACAAATTGCGAGCAAAAAATAATTACAATAGAGCAGCGAAAAAAAAAAATGTAATAAACAGCGATTGGTGGTTTTCTGGAGAGTCAAAGAGTACTCTTAGAAATTGAATAATGAAATGTAAGATAACGCTGTCTAGTCTTCATTGTAATAATTCAGTAAAATAATTTGTCATTAAAGTTACAAATGTACTTTTTTTGTGGCCAAATGTTTTAAACTCTCTTAATGCCTTTAAACACATGCAAATGATAAACTTTCACTCTGTCATGTATTCTTGACTGTTGCGCTGAAAAATTATAATCTTAACTCAGTACTGCATATTCTGCAATGTGACAATTGCAGTCACTCACAGTGCAATATCGATGCTGAAACAATATATTGTGCAGTCTTAATATATATATATATATTTGTATACTGTAAATATAAAAACTCTATAAATGCTATGAAAATATATATATATATTTTTTATTAGAAATACACATGGCTAATAATGTAATTTGGACAACTTTTAAAGGTGATTTCATCTATAATTAGATTTTTTTTGAACCCTCAGATTCCAGAATTTAAATATACTCAAAAAATGACATTTGCTGTTTGTTCAAACTACTTATTTAAAATGAGGTTTTTTTTAGGGGGGCATCTTAATTGTTTTATATTCAGTTAACTTAATCAAGTTAAAAACTAAGTTAATTTAATTCCTTCGTATTGTCTGAACACAAGTTGATTGTGTGGAACCCAGCATTTTTCAAGGTGTAGTTGTATCTCTAACAAATATCATATCCTAACAAACCACACATCAATGGAAAGCATATTTAATCAATAATGCATAAATCGTGATCTTCAAAAAATATACACCTATGACGTGTGTAAAAGTCTAATTCTCTAAAATGGCCTAATTCTCATGACGTTCTAAGATTAAATATTTAGTTTACTAAAAGAAAGAGCTAGTAAATTTGTTAATTTTCATTTATGATACACAATTAACTTTTATTAAACTTTAGCAAAAAATCAGTCTGTTTTTGTTTTATCTTTATTATCAGATGTCACATATGCCATGAAAACTGTTTTGTAAAAACAATTTCCTGTAAAGTAACATTTTACAATATGGTTTCACTGTGTAACAGAAAGCAGACTTCAATGTTATGCTAATCCAACCTAACATGGTGCTTTTTAAATGGCTTTTCTCATATTTGACTGTTTTTTTTTGTAGTAAAAACTGTCATTATACAGCTTCCCGAAAGGTATTTTTAAACAGTGCTTCCTCAGCTGAACTTTGTAAAGCGTTTCTTAAAGAGTGATCTTTTTCTGTCACCTTTCCGTTGATTGTTTTCGCTCTTGGCTTTTCCCCATATTGTATATTCCGAGGGAGTGTGCTGAACAGCAGGTGTCTAGTTGTTGTTTTTTCAGCTGAGTCATGCTAGAATACCTGCCACGTCAGAGAGTGAAGACCCTGAGAAAGTGGAAAGCTTTGCTCTTATTTGCTGTAAAGCCTGTGTTTCCTGATCAGAAATATTCAGATGGAATACGTGTTGAAGAAATTGTTGCATTTAGATCATTTAACAATTGTATTGCTGTTTTTGTTACAAAGTTGTTGTTTTTTTATATTTTAAATAGATTTTTTTTACGAATTAACAATTCAACAACTTGTAAATTCAGATGTGTATATTTTTTTGTTGTTGCTAGTGCTGAGCAATATTTTGTTTGAGCATTGATATCCCATTGTGTGTATTAGATTAATTTAGATTATTTTTTAAAGATTAAAGGAGTTGTTGTATTTAAATTTTCTAGTAAAATTATATTCATACTGAAATATTTCGCAGCAAAGCAAAATATTGCAATGTCATATTTTTTTCAATGAAGTGCAGCCCTAGTTGTTGTTACATCCCTGTAGAATATATATAAACATATAGCGATACATTATAATATAGAGAATTTGCTAAATAAAAATGTATCGATGCATATTGCTAATGTAAGCGATTTATAGTTTGGGATATTGAGCTAGTTTTACCCAAGAGCCAGCTTACTGTATTTCTAAGTAAAAATTTACCAAAATATGTCAATTCTGTTTTCATGGGTTTTGAAATGTGAGCTGACGCACTTATCCACAAATTTGCTCAGAACCCTTTGTTCACAGTGACAGTTTAAACTAATCTAGACTACGTAACATTGAATGTAATGCAAAGAAGGAATTTATGGCAAATGTGATTTCTAACTTTAAGCATTTTAAAGCATTTTTTTAGCATTAGTATTAAGATAATATTATATCAGTATGGAGATGCATATTAAACGTGACTTGAGAGTGGCATCTTTCTAAAAGAACAACACAATTACTTCATAATACCTATGCATTATCTATTGTAAAACTTTTATTGTAAAGATAAAATAAAACATCACAAACTTCACTGCCATTGATGTAATAAAAATTTATTTAATCCGTAATTGCTTTACATTTTCATTTTCATTACGATCCTGGCAAAAGCAGAGCAACATATTACACCACTGATGATTAAAAAAAGAAACTAAAATATTTAGAAACTTGTTTGGGCACTGGTTATTGTGTCAATGCATGAATTTATATGCAGAAGTGGGCTTCTTCTCTACAGTATGGCTTATCTTGTCTCTAGAAATAGTAGCTCAAGGATCTCTTAAGACTGTCTTGTTTTAACTTGTCTGTCTTTGTTATCAGAGATACAATGATGCTGAAAATCATATCAGTGCATTGTTGTGAAAATACTGAAATGCGATTATTTGGCCAAATGTAATGCTAGTTTTATGTGGGATTTATGAGGTTTATGCATACATTGTTAAAAAAAAGTTTAAAGCCTTTATTATATCTTGAGTCCACTGTATTTTTTTTAATAGGCCACCTTTCCCTCCTTTTTTTTGTCTTTTTTTTTTTTTTGCAAATTTCTTTGCTTGTGCTTATGGCACAGAGATAATACACTTCAAGTTTATTGTGCTTTTTTATTTTAAGGTGCATATTTACTGTGAAATGTGATATTAATGGGACCTCAATGATTTTAAATGGATAGTTGCACCAAATTAATTAGGCATGGACTGGTATAAGATTCTGACGGTATGATAACCTTGGATAAAAATATCTCAGTTTTCCTGTTTCACAGTATTGTGATTACTGCTGTAAAATATGTTCTTTTAAAATTTCTGGGTAACAAAACAACAACGATTTTTCCTATTGAACACAACATTTTATATTAAGAAATATTTAAAACATTATTATGAATGCTTTAAAGTAAGTCTTTGACCTCCTGCTATCTTCATTAGTTTCAAAAACACAGATTACTTTACAACTTGAATAGGCGTCTATGAATATCTTTCATTTTTTTGGATACAAAGTAACCCACTGCACTGTTCAGGGGCCTGTTTCAGTAAGGAGGTTCAACCAACTCGAAGTTTAAACTTGAACTCTGAGTTGATTTACAGAGAGATTAAAAACTCAGAGTTTTGGTTTCAGAATAGCTTATCTGAGTTGTCAATCAACTTTAAGTAGACCCACTCAGAGTTAAGCGCGCACACTGTGACTATACAGTAAAAAGGCATTATCAATGGAGCACAGATATTACGAGTGACCATGGCAACATCTGAAAAAAGAGACCAGTATTTCTATCTCCAGCTGAACTTGATGTGCTCATGCAAAGTTATAGCAAATATGAGCATATATTTAAAAAAGCAACACCACTGCATCAGTGAGACAGAGACCGTTAGCGTGGGAAAACATAGCTGCTCACATTAATGCGTAATTTTACATTGAATTTAAATATTTAAGTATAATAAAAAAGTAATGTAATGTATGATGTTTATCAATTTTTTTACACGTTCTGACTTTTGTACACGTTGATCAGTTTTGATAGATTTAAAAGTGCACTTGTGCTTCTTATTGATCAAGTGATAGAGGTTGATATGACATTTAAAATGTAAGCGGAACTAAAAAATATTTTTTAGAACAAATAATAATCCCATTAATCTAGTTACAGCACATATTGAAGGTCAGTGAATTTAAGCTTTAATTTAAATTATTCATAAAAAAGGACAAGCCATTCTTGTACACTACTTTGTTTTTTGTGTGACTGAAATATAGGCAATAGCTATGTTTCCAACCAAAAATATTAATTAAATTTATGTGCAAAACTGGAATAATGCATAAAAGATTTGCGAATAAAGCAGCGTTTCCATCCAATGAATCAAAGACCACAAAATCGGCACTTCCTGATTGGCTGGCGTCAAATATCAACAGTAAAAACAGAATTTACTGCGGTTGAAGAAGCTGCGTCTTTTATTTAACAGGCTAAATGTACTTGCACCTCAGAAGACAACTGACACACAATGAACACGTGGCGGCGGTTGAAGCCATAAGACGCGGAGAACAGACGCTCTTGACATGCTCCAGACGCTCTGTAGGTCATTAATAATATACATTAATACTGAAACGGTTGAGATGTTTTAGAATGACCAAAACAACATTTAAGATGTTTTACAATGTGCTCAGCCAGCTGGTTTGTCTATTCACACACGTTTTCATCATCTCTTATAGCAAACCTTTTTTTAATGCACATAATGGAATTTGTTCAGTAAAAGGGTTTTCATCGCAGTTTATGAGCATCTTTATCGAATAGAAGTTTATCCTACTCCGTTATTATGCGCATTTTTTAATGCATATTTTCAAAAAGTTGTGTGCATCATGACGTTTCCATCAATCGTTTTTATGCGCATATCCAAAATGAGCATTAAAATAGGTGAATGGAAACGTAAGGCTAAGGCGAGAAATACCGCTTCGTCTTTAAAAAAGTGGAGGAGACAGACAGAAACTCAGTTTACAGAATAAAACCTGCTCCTGACCAGGTTAGGTTCACAGAGTAAGTTACCACGGTAACTGACTCTGAGTTAAAGTTACTTTACTTTCAGAAACAGGCTTGACTTACCCTGGTTTCTGGAGTTTGACAATCCTGCCATTTTGAAACAGAAAACCCAGAGTTTCTCTCATTTCAGGGTTAAAATACTCTTGAGTTTTCACTTAACCTCCTTTCTGAAACAGGTGCCAGGTCTAAAACAAGCTTGGATCTTGGTGCATAAGCGATTTATTTATTTATTTATTTTTTATTTTTTTTATTTTTTATTTTTCAGATGTTTGCTGAAATGCGGGCTGACCATATAATAAAATAGCCATATTAAAACCTTGATTTTTATTTTTTTCAAACCACTGTAAACCTTGATCCTTAAAACCCTGTATTGACTTTCCCACTATATACACATTTTTTTACTGCTATAAAATCAGTGGCTGTCAGTTTTCAGCATTCTTCAGAATATCTTGTTTTGTGTTAAAAAGAAGAAATAAACTCTTAAAGACAACTTGAAGACAATTAGATTTTTGGGTGAACCATCCCTAATTGCTGTTGATTTTTTTTTTTTATTAACAGTAGAATGTCATGCAAGACAGTGGTCCCCAACCTTTTTTTTATCTCCGTGGTCCGGTCAACGGTTGACAATTTGACAGCAGCCCGGGAGGTGAGAAGGGAGTAGTTTGGTGTATGTAGACAGCTAGGCGACCATTAACAGTTTTCTCAGAGGATGACAAGCTGACAAACATTGCTGCAACTTGTAGGGCTGGGCGATTTGGCTTAAAATTAAAATCTCGATTAATTGAACATTTTAACTCGATTAAGGTTAATGAATGATTATTTTGTTTATTTAAGTTTTTTTGCCCTCATAGTTCATGACAGGTTTTGTACAGTAAATATGCTCAAATATTACAAGTGAGAGATTTTTGATTGAAGGGTGCATTACTTGATATTAAAATAATTGATGAAAACGCACACTATCTACGATCTATGATTTTTTTTTTATTGAACATCAATGTTGAACAACTGAAATTAAAACACACATTGCCTAAAACAAACAGTCACATCACATTTTTCATAAATAAGTTGCACTTTTGGAAATAAAATAAATTTTTTTCAATGTTTTTCATTATAAAAGCAGTATATAAGCAGCATCTCTTCTAAATAAAAAAACTTTTGCATATCCTGTAAATAATATTTTAAACTGCATTTCTTCCATCGTCTGTAAACCAATATTTTAATGTAAATAATATTTTTAATGTAATGGAAAATATGCCGTCTCAAGCCATCTCTGGTGCAACTTGCTATCATCGTCGATGTAGTGCAAAGGCTCAAGAATGGGTCCATTATCCTGCTTGACCAGAGATCAGATGTGGCTGCAAAGTTGCCTCAGAAGTATTAATCAGCCACAGCCTTTAACAGAGGGAAAGTAACCTTAACCTAACCTTAACTTAACCTTAACCTTTTCGATTAATCGCTCAATCCTACTGCAACTCTGCTTTTTATTTTCTCCATAAATAAAGCTTACTGCAGTGGTTGAGCGTTTTGTCTTTGTCTGAGATTAGTCTACCAAAATGTGAATATTCCATACAAATTATGAAACCGATTGGTCAGTTATTGCCACGTGACTCGCGGTACTTGCTCACAGCAATCTGAAAATTTGAGATGTTTTCAACTGCGAGTGTGTCACACATCTCCATTGGAAATAACTTGCGCACGGATAAGATGTGATTTGTGAACGGCCGCCGTCATTTGTAATCTCCAACAGTTGATCTTTATGCACAGACATGCTGGATTCACCTGATTTGTTGACAAATGGGTTGCGGATCCATTCCTTGGCAGTTCGTGGGTCCTTCACTGGGCCTTTTCCCTTTAGCAAAGAAACCTTCCAATGACGTCTGTTTTTTACTCATTTTGCTGTCTTGTGGTTAAAATTTTGGCGCCCAAGT
Source organism: Danio tinwini (assembly GCA_903798205.1). NCBI lineage: Eukaryota > Metazoa > Chordata > Actinopteri > Cypriniformes > Danionidae > Danio > Danio tinwini. The sequence goes on from CAIGQZ010000427.1 coordinate 23,895,133, forward strand.
GACCGCGATATAACAGAGAAAATACGGTAATTTTTCAAACTAAACTTTTTAAATTAAAAGATCATTCAGACTCCGATAATAAATAAAACAGAAAAAAAATAGATTTTCTTGTGCAGCCTGGTACAAGTTGATCCACGAACCGGTACCCGGGGTTTGGGGACCACAGATGTAAAAGGCCTGTTTAACATTTGGTTGAGATGTCAGCTGATCACAGGTCTGTGCATTTCTACAAAAGTACACTTTGCCTTTTGGAAACTTTCAAATTATCGAGACGTTATTAAGATCACATTTCCTCTATCTCTTTAACCCACATGCGTGAGCAGCACAGTCAGCACACCACGACCGACATCAGCATGGTGCGGTTAACCTCTCCTTTAAACACATTCCCTGCTGTTTTTATAAACATTCTCATGCACTTTTACACACATTGCAATTTACACCCTCATAGAGAGACAGAATTGCCAACACATTGCTGAGTAAATATTAATCTTCTCCCAAATACATTTAATCAAATTGGATTAAAATGAACCTGGTACTTCTCTTGCACAAGCATACTTTTCACATTGTATTAGCGCTATACAAAATAAAGATGAATTGATCTTTAAAGATGGTCTCTGACACACTCAATCAAGGGTGGTCAAGGTCGATTACTTTAAAGCAAGTAAAGAGTGTTGGCTTAATTGTGAATCAAGTTCTTTAAGGTTGTTTCCAAAGTTTTAATGGCACTTTATTAGTGGGCTTATATTTTTTAGTGACTTTGACCCAGATAAACCATGGTTCAGATGGGTCATCATCGGGGTCCTAGATTGAAAAATAAAAAAAGATTGGATTTACTAAATAGTTTTAATGTAGCTGGTTGCAAACAATTGTATTATATACAATGGTCCCTTGCTATAATGCGGTTCACTGTTGTGGCCTCGCAGTTTTGCTGAATGTTTTCGTGCAAATTAGCATGCTGCATAATTCTGGCTAAATAAGAATCACAATTTTATTATTTTTTGCTTAAAATCAAGTTCATGATTTTCTCACGATTCTGTAGATGTAAAATTAAGGTTAATATGAGTAGGCTATTATTATTGTTCTTGTGGTATTGTAAAATATGGTAAAACAGCAATAATCATATTAGGCCTATATGTAGCTCTACTGTTGGCAAAATTTTGTATAGACTTGGAACGGTGGTCTTTTAAGTACATCCTGGTTGTTAATTCACAGTAAAATGAAGACATCAGAATACAACTATTTGAAATTCTAAAGTTGAATTTTTATGTTTGAGACGTATGCTTGTCATTTTTTTTTATTCACAACATTATTAGACCATTTTTTCCACTGGTAAAATGAGACATTTGTCATTATCAGATTCCATTTTGCATTATATTTAACATACATTGTACAGTATAAGCTACAGTAGTTTTACTAACCCAGTAAACATTTATTTTCATGCACAATTCTATAAAAGAAACATATCAAATGCTTGTCGTAATCATAACTCTAAAATACGATGATCATTTCAATGATTTTCGCACTTTCGGTTTCACTTTCACTGCCAAGTGCTTTCATGTCATCATGGCTGCCATCACTTTAAGAAAAAAAACACACACATTCAAATCATACTTCCTGCACAGCTTGCACACAATCACTCTGTGCAACAAACGGAACGTTAATTACAACTTTATTACATGTTATTCACAGCCTATGCTGGTTCTGTTCACTTAAGTCATCATTGGTGTGCATGTACGTGTCTTCTCAGTTGTAAACAAACAGTGTGTCAGCTCACATGTGATTTTGCGGCCGCGAATACATAATTACATGAAGACAGAAATTACATTTTTAGGTGAATTACTTTCAACACCATTTGAAGGTGTCGACGTTGCAGAGCAATGTATATAAAACAATGTGAAAACTTCTGTAACCGCCTTGGTTTCTCTCCTAAACTTGAACATTTAATTGCCTGAATTATAGAGATGCTAGATTAAGATTGTGTGTAGGGTCGATTTCGCAATCTTTTTTCGATTAAATTTGGTTTATAATTTGTTTAATGGGCTGCACGGTAGCGCAGTGGGTAGCACGTTCGCCTTACAGCAAGAAGGTTGCTTGTTTGAGCCTTGGCTGGGTCAGTTGGCATTTCTGTGTGGGTTTGCATGTTCTCCCTGTGTTTGCGTGGTTTTCCTTCGGGTGCTCCGGTTTCCCTCACAAGTCCAAAAACATGTGCTATAGGTCAATTGGGTAGGCTAAATTGGCCATAGTATATGTGTGTGAATGGGTGTGTGTGGATGTTTCCCAGTGATGGGTTGCGGCTGGAAGCGTAAAACCTGCGTAAAACGTGCTGGATAGTGTGCTGGATAAGTTGGCGGTTCATTCCGCTGTGGCGACCCCAGATTAATAATGGAACTAAGACAAGAAGAAAATGAATGAATTTCAGTTTATTTTTGTCTTTGGTTTCAAGCATTTGTATGCATTTGAATGTTTAGCAAAAAACAAAAACTGCTGTACTTGTTACAGTGCATGCATGCATGCATGCATGCATGCATGCATGCATGCATGC
>CAIGQZ010000427.1:23897774-23913752 GCA_903798205.1 Danio tinwini
GTGTGTGTGTGTGTGTGTGTGTGTGTGTGTGTGTGTGTGTGTATGTAATTCAGTTCATATAATAATATGATTACTTTCTCCAAAAAAAAATGTATAGGAAATAATGTGAAAAATGTTCTTGCTCTGTCCTTGCTCTTCACTTGGGAAATAGGGCTAATCATTTTGACTTCAACTGTATGTGTGTGTGTGTGTATATGTATAGTGGACTGGAAACAAAAAGAAGGTGATATTGTAGAGGGAAGAACAAAAGAACAAATCTCGAGTGTCATAGAGTGGATGCTGCACCTGTTTCTGCTGAGTGCACACTCATGTAATGCCGGAGCAATTGCCGTAGGGTTGAAGAGATTGTTGTCTGCGCCGCAGGACCAACACAGAGATGTGTTTGTCACAGGAGCATGCGGGAAGTGTGTTTACCTAGATGTCCAATTCTATTCCCTGTTTGGAAAACTCTTTCCCAAGTTCACAAAAGGCTGGCTGACCATCTGGATGGCTCGTGGCTTGCCATATGCACACACGCGCACACACGCACAGTATTTACATATACCGCACTTGCCACACTCATAAAGTAAACTGTATCTCCCCTAAATGAGTTTTTCAACTCGCACATGAAGATTTACTCAAAGGAGAAGAACCCCGAAAATGTCAATATTGCAACAAGCCAAACTGTTGAACATATTTTTGTGGAATGACCTATTTTTAATGTTATCAAAGAATGATTTTTATTTGATGAGACTTTAAAGGTGCTATATGTAAGTAAGTTGTTGACTCTTCTAAAGCATAAAAATGCCATAATATGTGTGCAGATATTTAAGAAACATCCCAAGTGAACATACTTGTTTAACTGAAAAACAATGCTGAAGTCAGATATTCTGCTTTGAAAATGTTTTTTTCCGTGCCGGAACGCGGTCTTTGTTTAGGTAAAGTTAACCTTAGAATGCCAGTTCAGCCAATTATATTACAGCACCACGGGTTGCCTTGTTGGAAAACAGCGCATTTAATTTAATTTAATTTAATTTCATTCATTCAGAAAGAGTCTGAAAGCATGCATCCGTGACCGTAATGGACAATATCAGACGTCGAAATGAGATTGATTCAGTTCCACATGAGGTTATTAATTAGCAAATGGTATAAATATTACGAACGTAAACATTAGGTCAGCAGGTTACATTGTAACCGCGTGTCCTAACAACATGCTTTGTGACGAGATATGCAGTGATGATCAATTTGGCTGTTTGCACCAGACGAAAAACGACAGAAATTTAAATACAGCCATTCAGAAGCACAGAATATGCACTCACTCATGAAACGGTAAGGTTTATAATCTATTTAATACATGTTAACCCTCTTTAACATCATTAAATGTAGATGCTGAATCACTGATATGTGTTTAGTTCTAAAGTTCAGATTCAAACGATTTATTATATTTTTAAGATCTGAGGTGAACTATCTGCTGCTGCTTTCAGTAAATGGCAATAAATGTCATATAAAATGGCATTCAAGCTGACATTGTTAGCATTTAGCACTGAATAAAGCACACAAGGTTTACGTGAGGTGATCACTGTCATAGGTTTCTGTTGTTCAGCTGTGAGAAATAGAAGCCTTTTGTTATACATCAATTCAAGGTGTTGGTTAGAACCAAAACTACTTTTAATATGGAAAATATTCCCTCTATCGCGTGTCGTTGCTTATATTTAGAACACTGTTTAAATCACTCACTCCTGTACTCAATCTGGCAACCGGCGTTTGCGTCCAGGAGTGCAATGCCTAGTTCAACCACTGGGTGTCAAACTTGCATATTGCACCTTTAAGTAATTTTTTTTTTTTTTATGTGAAAAAGTAAAGTGTGCGTGTGCGTGCGTGTGTGTGTGTGTGGCATGACTGAACATGTTGTCCATGAACATGGCAGATTTGTAGTTCATGTGAGTGTTTACCAGCAATCTCTGGTTGTAGATTGCTGGTGATCGTGACACTACTGAACAAGATTAATTTCGATTGGTTGCTGCAGTGCTAGTAATTTATTTATTTATTTTTTATTACTGTAGGATCTGGGATTACTATTGACTTTATTCTGCAACGGGGAAATGCTTTTTTTTTGTGATTTTGTTTTAGAACTTCTGAGTCAGTTGTCGACTAAAAATTTATTTTGATTGGTCTCTGCAATGCTAGTGATTTTTATTTTTGTACAGATTTTCATATTTTCCAAGCTCAATGGGGTGACCCCCCTGTAGTATGCGTAGATCGTTTTTTTTTATTATTATTTTTTTTATATAGGGTTGGGGGGTGGGTTTGTCTCAACTCCATAGTCATCAAAGTAGATGACATGCTTCATTCAGGATGTTTTTCAGGAATGTAATTGTAGACCTACCGTGGCTACTGTGTATATAACATAATAATATTGTGTAGTCCTATAATGAGACAAAGCCGTTGACGGTATGCAAGCTTATGAAATCGATTTTAATGCGTGTGCGGCTGTACACACATTTTCTGTGCTCTCATTTGCATGTCATGACCATGTGCGCTATATATACATTATAAAAATACAGCTGCAGGACACACTTATATTATTATTCTCTGAAAGTCATCTGTCCTTATGTCTTCGTTAATTCAGAGCTACAGCCTAGGACCTCAAATTTAATACCTAAAAGTGTCTAAGTTTAGATGATATATTACAAATGTATAAAAATATATATTTAAATTTATTAAAAACGGGGACTAAGCCGAAGGAAAGAGAAAGTGATAAACTCTTAAATGTATGATTTTTTTTTTTCAGGGTGGAATGTTAAAGTATATTAGGCTACTCAATTCAACTGGACTTAATATTTTTACAGTTGGAATTGTTGACTGACTAGTAGTTTATTTATCACGTGGAATAAAGAGTCGAGTAAATTACAAGGAAAATTATATTCTGTGGACACAAGAGCACTAACCAAGTTAGTGGTGCCATCTACCAACGGTGTGTAAATCTGTTCCGACATTGAGGTACAAAGTATAAACCTATTAAAAATTACTATTTTTGTTTGATGTCTGTGACCAAAATATTCCCATATTACTTATGTGCTGTTTTTCTTTGATATTAATGCTTCTGAAGCAGCAGACGCCATAATCCCACTTTTCTGTGCTCTTCTGTTTGTTTTTTGTTTTTGTTTTTTGCTCGTTTTTTTTTGCAGTTTGTTTTAAAACTTCAGAGTCAGTTGTCGACTAAACAATAATTATTTCGATTGGTCGCTGCAGTGCTAGTGATTATTTATTTTGTAGTTTCACCGTAGTGTCTTGGATTACTATACTTGTACTATTGACGTTATTCTGGGATTTGTTTTAGAACTTCCGAGTCTGTTGCCTATGGGAGAAATTACTAGCAATAAACGATGGCAGAAAACGGTCGAACTACTTGCTCATGTGCCACATATGTTTGCCAAAAAAACAAATGTTTGCTCAAGTAACTTGATTAAACATTTCTATGTAATATACTTCTTCCTGATGCTTGCAATAGTGCTGCTGTGCTGTCATGACAATGCTGGTAAAATGACACCTCTTGACTTGTTTACTGTAAATTTTACTGATAAAATATGGTTATTTTATCATTGCATTTTTTTTTTTATCAGTGTAATTTAAGTTATTGAGGTAAAGTCTTTCAAAATCACTAAATATTATTTAATAAATAATTGTTACAAGGCAGTTTCAGTTTTCGGTCAGTTGTATCCATAATATTTGCTTTCAGTTTTGTGTTTTCGTGTCAGTACATTCCTAAAACCGGTATTATACCGGTATTGTTGTGCACTGCATGAAAATGGCACACCTCTACTTTAGAATTTTATTAAATGATTTTTATTATAAATATATTTTTGAATAGCAATGCACATGAAAGATTGGTACTACACCCAAACAAAATCTGACTGTAAGCTCAGTTTTTGAGATATCAAATTTAGGTAAAAAAACTTAAAATAAAAAGTTCTGTTATTGGATGAAGTGTCTTTTTATGTTTATTTTTGGGTGAACTATGCCAATAAATCTATGCTCCAAAGTATTCAACAATTTGAAATGTCATTGTATTTTTTTAAATGGCACAATGGATATAAATGTTAAAAAAACACAGCATATATAAACATAATTTACTGTGATTGTTAGGTGCTTGAAAGTACTTGAAAATAGTTGGAATTTGAAGTTAAAAAAGGTTTAAGAACCCTGTTTATATTAGAGAGTATGAGTTTATTTATTTATTTATTTATTTATTTATATTAACTTGTGTAAATTATTTTGTGCCTACTTTGATACATCATTTGTGTTTACATGCAAGTCAAATTAAACCTGGATCATTTCACATGGCCAAAACTGATTTTCTGTTTACATTTTAAACAAGTCTTTCAATTAAAACATTAGTGTCTGACATTTTAAGTCCATCCACAATAAAATGAGTTTTTTTGGTGTCTGCTTTGCTGGAAAGCTGTTGTTGTGTAAATCTTAAAGTTAGTCATTAGTATTATGGTTTTAGAGATGGTAATTTTCCATATTGTTACTCGGGTAATGACTGGTTTGGGTTTACTTTGTGGCTCTGCAACTCCCTCTACAAAAGTGGCCTTTGGGACTTGTTCAAAGGGGCCCATTGGGGCCAATTATGCAGTGTTTGTGACTTGCATGTTAGGAGGTCATAAATTTAAAAACTGGACTTTGTTCTGTTGTTTTGAAAAAATGGTTAACCTTTTATCTATCAGGACATTAAGAGGAACTGAATCTCACTGTCTGTTCACACATACCTAAATGGTTTGTCTTGACTGTCAACAGTTCCAGTGGTGTTGGAGAAATTATGCCATGTTAAGTACAGTCTGTCTACCTGCTGATCTGTTAGCTGAGATTAGAACTACCTCCTCAGTGCTAGTAGTGACTTGTAGTCACTAGTCTAGTATAATATTTATTTTTTTTTTTTTATAAAAAAAAAAATTCAAATGGTTGTGTGGCAGATTGAACTCCCCAGACATATTCAGCTGTTGTGGCTTGATGTGTGATTTATTTAGTTTATTTATTTATTTATTTTTAATTGTATGTTAGTGTTGTCATCAATGAAACCTCAGAAAACGTTTTGTTAGATGTTTTTGTGTTGGCTCCTTCACCTTTTTTGTGTATTTTTATACCATTATTGTTATTATAAGATACTAGATTTTTTTTTTATCTTGAGTTGACTTTTGCCTATAAATAATTTTAACCTAAGATTTTTATTTGTTTATGTATGGTAATTTTATTACAGATTTTTTTTCTGTTTGTTTCGGGTTTTTTTTATGTAAATAGAATATTTTATGTAGAATATTCAGAAATTAAATGAATGAATCTTATTTTTGTAATCAACAACAAATACATTTCTTTGGAATATATTGTCATATTCTTGATATTCTGTGATTTCCTAGTACTGGGTTGCAGCTGGAAGGGCTGCATAAAACATATGCTGGATAAGTTGGCGATTCATTCCGCTGTGGCGACCCCTGATTAATAAAGGGACTAAGCCGAAAAGAAAATGAATGAATTGATGATATTATGTGATTTTGGCTAGTTTACAGGGATTATATAAATGAGTTTGCATACTAAAACAAGTATCTTTTATGTTTGCTTGCTTTTTTAACTGAATATTTTAGTGTAGAAAATAGGTGAAATTGTCCATCATATCTTTAACAAGACTAACAGGAATTGGTCAACTTGAACAAGTGGTTTTGTACTTAATATAATGCACATACAGTATACTTAATGAAGTAAAATGCAAGTTTGGTAAAACAATGCCTAAATGTGTTTTTATAATGTACATGGATTTATTTATGCATTTTTTTATTGCTAATAAATTATATTAATTACTTTCACATTTTAAAAATGTCAATGTAAAGCTGGATTTCTCTACGTACCTCTGATTTCTCTACAAGATTTAGTTATCTTTATCATTATTATAAATTGAGTGAATACTTATGTATTTGATTAAAGTCATTAATGCATTAATTCACATTCATTTTCTAAACTCTCTTTTTTTGATCTCCACACACAGTGCTTTAGGTGTTTCTGGGTAGAGTCATGACCCTGAGACGAGCCAGTGGCTGCAGACAGCTGACCTTGACCATTGGCCTGGCCCTGACTTTAGGCCTGCTGCAGTGGCCAATAGGAGATGTTCGAGGTCAGGATGGAGCATCTCCCGCTCAAGTCCTTCAGGAGCTGCTGACGCGCTATGGAGACAACGCAAGCATTTCTGTCCCTCAGCTCCGATCACTTCTCATGAGGTTAAACAGAGGGCAGAGCGAAGACCATGACAGTAAAACACAGCCCACCAGTTCCAATGCATCTAAGGTCAGTCAAGAAGATTACAGAACATTTAGCAGGATTTAAAGCCTATTTACACAGAGGATAGCTAGAATTATAAAGTTGCAGTTTTAATAGTTGCTTTAAATTTAAAAGAATAGCAGAGTCCACATCACTACTATAACAGCAAAGATGAAAGTTGTCATTAAAATAATTTTTTATTAGTTGAATTTTTTTTCAGATGGCAAATGGTTAAACAAAAATCATCCTGCAATAATTCGTTCTTTCAATTATTTTCCTTCGGCTTCTTCTCTATTTTATATGTTGCCACAGCAGAATGAACTGCTTACTCTTCCAGCATATGTTTTACAAAGCGGATGCCCTTCCAGCTGCAACCCAGTAATGGCAAACACCTATACACGCTCATTTTCACACACGCACTCAAACACTACAAACAATTTTGTTTGTTCAATTCACCTATACCTCATGTCTTTGGACTGTGGGGGAAACCGAAGCACTTCAAGGAAACCCACGCAAACATGGGGAGAAAATGCAAACTCAGAAATGCCAACTGGCTCAGCCGGGACTCGAACGAGCGACCTTTTTGCTGTGAGGCTACAGTTCTAACCACTGAGCCACCGTGCCGCCCCTACAATAAGTCAATGTAGTAATTTAGATTTTTATGTGTCTAACTGGCCGTCGAGCTTTAATGTGTCTGATTGGTTGCATTTTGCACATATAAAAATATGCTAATTAGTTTTAGTCAATATGACTACTTTTAGACATATTTGAATGCGAAAGTAATAATTTTGGAAAAGAAATGCTGTGATAAGTTCTAAATCATTATTTGAAACTTGACTTATGCTTGGGCATGAAAGTAGGGATGCAAGATTTGAAAATTTAACTAATAATGAAGTCCTATATTGGCCGATACTGATATTCTCATATTTTGAAATTATAATGATTGTATAGTCTGCAGTTAGTGCACCCAGGAGAATAATACATTAAAAAAACAATTTTTATACTTTGGCTAAACTAAAATATGCATAAACATCAATATATATTTTAAAGATTTTTTTGTACTGCTTTAGTATTGTATAAAAAGCCTAACCAAGGACCAGTGTTGCCAATTAGCAACTTTTCAGACTAGTAACAAATCTAGCGACTTTTTTTGGTGTTACTGGAGTTTTATAGACTGTCATTTGTCTGTACTTTCGTCCCTACTCTTCTCAACAAGCTTCGGGTGATGCCATCGGTCCCTCCCCAGCCTCAGAGCACTGACAGGCAGCCGAGTCCTCGTACAGCAGTCTCTCCTACCTGCACCCCTCTGCATACCGACGGCAAATGTTTAAGCACCGGCAGTGTGAGATATTTCCATTGTACAGTCAAACCGATCTGCTTCCCTTTTATTTTAACTATTTAATTTGACAGTTTATTCTTTTCTTGTTAACAATCACAGATATTTTAGTGACAGTTTCGGAACTTGTTTAAGTAGATCACGTCTGGGAGATTACTGCAAATTCACTACACATTTTACTGATATACTGTATTTAAACAGCAATACATTTAGTTAAATTGACATGCTTGCATAAAGCGTAGTGCAAATATAAATACCCCTTTATTAACCATAGGCTGTTAAACAAACGAAAAGGTAGAATGTGATGACGTCAGTAATATGCAGATTGACGTATGATGTAATTTAGCGACTTTTCGGGCAGAGCGTATCGCCTTTTCATTGAAAATAGTTGGCAACAGTGCCAGGGACAAGAACGGCAAAACCTAAATGTGAAGCCTAAGATGCTGATCACACCGAACACACGTTTTGGGTTTACAGACACCCTTTTGAATGATTTAATAATGCTCAGGAGTGTTTTGCGCGCTGCTTATGTGCCCTGCGTGCCTCACACTTTAACCGCCTCCTTGCCAAAGAAGTCAAATCTGAGCGGAAAAAGCACCCTACATCAGCCGGGTCTTGGCTTTCATTTTATTGAAGAATGAAAGAAACAGGGTTTCTGTTGAGGTGACGGTAGTGTTTAGCTGCGTCCAAAATTGCATATTTCCATACTATATAGTATGCTAAAAAGAGTATGCGAGCTAAGTAGTATGTCTGAATTCCTAGAATTCGAAAAACAGAATGCGAGAAGTACCCAGATGACCTACTACTTTCAGCGAGATTCTGAAGTGCGCATAAGATGGGTGCTACGCTATCGCATGATGCACTGCGAGAGAATTCATGAATGAGAGTGAAGCGATTCATTCATTATCCGGGGATGTATGACTTCACAAATCTTGAATATCACAATATTATTAAATATTAAATTTATAACAATATTAACAGCAACACTTGTACACTGCTGAATCAGTGGTTGCCTAGCAACATAAAAAGCACACTGCACTGCAAAAAAGGAAAATAGAAAAGCACGCACTCTGTGATCAGCCCCTAAATGTTGAGCTTTGTCTGCTAGAAGCTGCAGCAAATGTTAGACTGCTGGGGCCGTCGCGATAACTGCAATTTTACAATACTTCACTGTTCACAAGCCAACCGCAAAGAAACAAAAGCACCTACAGCAACTGCAATAATCAATTATTTTAATTTGTTTAATTTTGTTTTATACAAAAACTGCATTTGTTTCAGTCTCTCTAGTGAGAATGAGTAAGATAATGCTAAGTCACATATTTTTCAAATGCATTTATCAACCGTGAAAAATATGTAAAAAGTGTATCCTCAAAAATAAAGCAAATAACATAATAAAGAAAATAAAATTTGTGTTCTTCCCTAAATCCAAATGCTTCTCTTCGGAGCTGGTCACATGATCAACTTGAGATCTATCTTCTGGTAAAGTAACCTATACTCTCTCTTCTGCTGTTGAGTGCGGTTTGTCCAAACAGATATTCAGTTCACAAGGTGCAAATGAGTTTAGTTGTGCTTTGATGCAATAAACATTTATTGAGCATGTTATTTCACGAAGGAAAAGTTATAGTGTGCTAATTATTGTTACGTTTTTATCACCCAGGCCTAAATGGTGGTGGTGTGTGTGACAGCCATGTCACCTTTTAACCAATTATTGAATCCATTAATAAAAATCAATCATACAGCTTTTTACTGTTGTTAATATTTTGCTTTAGACAATATTATTTTCAGATTTTTCTCAAGACCTCTCATGACCTCCTTTAGTAAAAGGAACAATTAAAAAGATCCTCTCTACCTGCTGATCTGATCCTGTTTTGTAGCTTTAGTTCACATGCTTTGGTTTAAAATCAGCTTTTTAAAGCTCAGTGTCTGCGCTGATTCACTCCTGACACAAGAGTTTGATCTTCTGCGAGTTCTTCATAAGAAATGACCGAGATTTAATCCTTTTCAGCAACTCTGAACTCTTAGGTCAGTTATGTCATTTATATAATGTAATTAATTTCTTAACTCCATTTTTTTAGTTGTGACTCAGCACTTATTTTTTTAACAAAATGATTTCTATATATTTTGGTTGAAATTCCTGGTATGAACAAGAAGCCACTCTGGTCTTGCAGAACCATAAATGTTTGTCTTTGTTCTAGGTTTTATATGTTCACGTCGTTTTAGTGTTTTATTAGAGCAGTTATCTTTTGTGGCACCTCTCTGTAAGAAAGTTAAGCAAAGAGTAACAACACATTGTACTGTATCTATAATGTCCATAATCATAAAAGGCCATATTAAGCAGACACTGTTATTGTATGTCATAGAGAGCATTTATGCAAAGGGGTAAATCTGTAACCTTTCAAGGACTACAAGTAAAATATTTACACTGTGTTGCGCATCTTACATATACAACTAAGAATAAAAAGTAAATGGAGTCTAAAGTAAATAGTACAGTGTATATGTATTTAAATAAATTTCAATTTATTTCAATTTCTATTTAACAAAAAAGATTTTTTCAGCACATTTTTATACAATAGTTTTAATAACTGATTTAATTTGTCTTTGCTATGATAACAAAAGTATTCAGTTTAAAGTGCAATTTAAAGGCTTAACTAGGCTAGTTAGTCAAGTCATTGTAAACCAGTGGTTTGTTCTGTCGACAATCAGAAAAAAAAAAATTCCTTAATGGGGCTAATAATTTTGACTTAATTTTTTTATATATATATTTAAAACTGCTTATATTGTATCTGAAATAAAACAAATAAAACTTTTTCCATAAGAAAAAAATAATTAATCAGAAATACTGTGAACAATTCCTTGCTCTATTATACTTTTTTAATGTGCTGTAAAATGTGATTTTTAGTGTCCGTAACCATATTTTAGTTGTATTAATAGTGAGAATAGTTTTATTAAAAGTCTGTTTCCATTTTTATAAAAGTAAAAATATAATCTATTAATAGCAATATATTTTAGTTAATATTTATTTTGTTTCAAGAAACATGTTTAATTTTACATATTTAAACATTGCATTCTAACTACAATATTTAATTGATTCAATACATAAAAAAATTAAAATGCTGTTTTTTTTTAAACTTTATTTTTCAGCTCAACATATCCCCAGACAATTAGCATTTATTTATTCATTTACAGTGGGGGAAATACGTATTCAACACATCACCATTTTTCTCAGAAAACATATTTCTAAAGGTGCTGTTGACTTGAAATTTTTACCAGATGTTGGTAACAACCAAAGAAATCCATATATGCAAAGGAAACAATAATGCAAAGGAAACAATATTAATTAGTTGACAAATTAAGTTGTGTAATAAAATGACAGGAAAAAAGTATTGAACACATGAAGAAAAGGAGGTTTAGAAAGGCAGTGAAAGCCCACACAGCGGCTGAAATCTCTGTTGTTATTCAGCAACCCTCTGCCCTTCGCCATTGTAAATTAATAATAGCTGCTTCAGTCCAACCTCTACATTAGCAGGATGATGAAGATGAAACCAGGGTGGACAGTCCAAAACACAGCCTAGGAAACTCTCAAATGCTTTCAGAGAAGGAAAAAAAAACGAGCTGTAGAATGGCCCATCCAATCACCTGACTTGAATCCAATAGAAAAATGAAAATACAGATCAGATTTGATCGACGAGACCCACAGAGCTGTCAAGATTTTTACACACTGTTAAAGTCTGTAAAAAAAACTCACACCTGAAACTGACTTGATTCTCCATATGAGGCGACTTTAAGCTGCCATCACAAAATATTATTTTATTTAAAGTATTGTATACATTTTAGTAGTTGAGTACATTATTCTTGTGTCATTTAATTGTTATTATACAACAGTTTTTTTTTCCAGATTTTTTGTTTTGTTTTATTTTTGTTTGTATTGTTAGGGTTTTTTACCAAAATCTAGTTCAATTCCATGTCAACAGCTCTTTTAGAAATATTATTCCCAGAAAAAAAAAACATGACGTGTTGAATACATATTTTCCCCCACTTTTTATTTATTCTCTTATTTTTTAAATTCATATTTTCATATTTTAATGACATTTTATAACCACAACAAAACCATAAATTTTGACACATCATGAATGCAGCTTATGAAATGTGTGTTCATTGTTTCCACTCTTATTTTTTTTCAGAGAGTTATTATAGGACACGTTTCGAACCCTAATCCTGACGCGCATCTCAGTATGACATTTGTTAATCTGACAGTGTTCGATGTGAAGGTTAAATCTGGTTTCTATCCAGTGCTGTGACAGCTGTGCTTTCTCAATGCTGTAACTCAAGCTTCTCCTATGTACTCAGTAATTGAAACCTCTGTCCTGTCCTCTGCTCTCAGTGCTTGGCCGCAGACACCCTGGCAGTGTATGGGATGAGTGAACAGTCCCGTATAGACGAGCGAGGCCTGCAACAGATCTGCCCTGCAATGATACAGCAGCTGGACTCGCAAGCGTGCAAAACACCACCAAACCAAGAGTCTGAGAGCAGCCCTAGACCCACTGAAGCTGAGGGTAAGATCCACTGTCTATCGAGAGACTGTTGATGACGCCTGATTTTTATTATCAGTCACATTGTTATTCTGTAGGTATAGGGGTGGACGATATGGCAAAAATGTCATGTCATGTTTATATATATATTTTTTTCAGCATAATCATGATTTTATCACTATGTATGATGTTGCTTTGACTATTCTGCAAGTAATATTTTGAAAGGTTGCAAAATATCTAATAAAAAGGATTGGTGGACACAATAGGGAAAATTAATAATAATAATAATAATAATAATAAATAATTAATTTAAGGATGCAATAAAAATAATAAATAATTTTTAAGGATGCAATAAAAAAAATATTCAAATTACCAATACACATAATTTGCAAGTAAATTAAACAGTGGTTTGTTTTTCAGATACAGAATCTACAGTGTGGGATAAAACTAAATGGGGAAACTCTATTTATGTTTTACTGTATATATTAAGATGTTACTTTTTTTTTTGTCAAATGTGTTTATTGAAGATTTTTCAACTTTAACAAAACACAAAGCAAAAATACATATAACAGGTCACAAAAAAGGGAGAATTTTTTTTTAAGATATTCAGAATACATAAAACCAGGATAAGTAGAAATAAAATAATTAAAAATAAAATAGGTAACGCATAATGGTAGCACAATACAAATTTAAAATGTTATGCAGTCACTTGAGATACTTGGGGAGGAAAGCCTTTCCACAGAATAGTTGACAAATCAGCCTCTAAATTGCTAATATAAGGCTTCCAAACATTATAGAACTGATCTGGCTTGCCATTAACTAAACATGTTAAATATTCCAACGGGATTAGTTCCATTTAAAATCTTGTGCCATCCTGAAATAGTCGGAGTCTTATCGCTTATCCATCTCAATAATATATTTTTCCTGGCTGCAATCGAAAGAAGATTGTAAAGTTTCCGTTCATTGGATAAAGTCAAAGATTGGTCCGGTAGACCAAGGATCAAAAATACAGGATCCATAGTCAACTCCTTGTCAAAAAGAATGCACATTTCAGATACAATCTTGGCCCAGTATTTTTGTAACTGATTACATGACCAGAGACAATGACTGAGTGCCAATTTGGGTTTTACACTTAAGGCATAGAGGTGAAAGGGCATTGTTAATTGTATGTCTACAGTTTGGTAAGATATGCAACCTGTGCACAATTTCAAATTGTATTGCTTTGGCACGGTTACATACTGAGATAGATTTGGCATATTTCCAGATATCATCCCATACTTCCTCACTTATAGAGACTGAAAGTTCCCTTTCCCAAGCAGATCTAGTATTCAAAATCACTTGTTTCTCAAATGTACCATTAAGTACCTTATATAACAAGCTCACAGACTTCTTTCCGGATGTTTAAAAATCTGTAACTTGGTTAACATTAAGTAACATCTTAATGGTTATTTTTCACTGTATTTAAATAGTAAAAATTACCATTACAGTTTGCTTTTTTATTTTGTTTATTTAAGATGCTGGAAATATGGATTTCTATTTACAATATTCTATTCTAAAACTCTTTGCATTTCATCATGACACAATGATACTACAGATTCTGTAGTCATTAAATATGACCTATTTACATTTCTATAATTCCCATGAGAACATTTTCCAAAACCAGGTTTCACTTGTGTTCCACATATTTCACATGTGATTGTTGACATGCAGATTGCACAGTTAAAGGTCATGTGGTGTTTTTTTTTTTATGTGGTGTAAACGTATTGAAGTAGCTGCTTCAGGTGAAGTATCACTGGTAATCTAATTGTATTATATAGCTAATTATGCCATTTGATTGTTTGCATACAAGCCAGGTGTTAACTTTTACATTTTATTTTGTAATAATGTCCATATGTTAAATATGTATATGTTTAAATGAATCTTTATCAGATTATCAAATAAAAAATGTTTAGCATATATAGTTTAAGTCAGAATTATTAGCCCCCCTTTGAATTGTTTTATTTTTTTTATATTTCCCAAATGATGTTTAACAGAGCAAGAAAATGATCACAGTATGTCTGATAATTTTTTTTTTCTTCTGGAGAAAGTCTTTGTTTTATTTCGGCTAAAATGAAAGCAGTTTTTTTTTATTAGTAGCCTCTTTGAGCTATATATTTTTTTCGCTAGTCTACAGAACAAACCATCTTTATACAATAACTTGCCTAACTACCCTAATCTGCCTAATTACTCTAAGCCTTTAAATGTCACTTTAAGCTGTATAGAAGTGTCTTGAAAAATATCTAGTCAAATATTATTTACTGTTATCATGGCAAAGATAAAATAAATCAGTTATTAGAAATGAGTTATTAAAACTATTATGTTTAGAAATGTGTTGAAAAAAATCTCTCTGTTAAACAGAAATTGTAGAAAAAATTAACAGGGGGGCTAATTATTCTGACTTCAACTGTGTGTGTGTGTGTGTGTGTGTGTGTGTGTGTGTGTGTGTGTGTGTAAGTAAATAAAATGGTTGGAGAATTATTAACCTCCTGAATTATTAGCCCCCTGTATATTTTCCCCCAATTTGTGTTTAGCAGAAATATTTTTTTCCAACACATTTCTAAACATAATAGTTTTAATAACTAATTTCTACTAACTTTTATTTTTGCCATGATGGCAAAACATAATATTTGACTAGATATTTTTCAAGATACTAGTATTCATTTTAAAGTGCAATTTAAAGGCTTAACTTAGTTAATTAGGTTAACTAGGGAAGTTAGGGTAATTAGGCAAGTCATTGTGTAACTCTTTAAAATTAAACTTAAAAAAAAAATAAAAAATAAAACAAATAAGACTTTATCCAGAAGAAAAAAATTATTATTGAAAATAAAAGAAAAAACAAATCAAAGGAAGTCTAATAATTTTGACTTCACCTGCATGCTTAGCCGTGCAGGAGGGTAATTTATTCTTTCTAGCTTCTCAGCCCTGTTCCGCTGAGGTTTTTGCAATATGTGAATGTTATGACACTTATTAACTGTTCTTGTAGTGTTTTCTTTAAACCGCCATGTGCTGCACGTTCTCCAGGTTATGATACATGTTAACCTTTATCAATATAGATAAAGTGTGTCCTGGGATATTTCAAGCAGACTAATCTAGTTCATCTCTGTTGTACAATGTAGACAATCTTTGACTAGACCGACAAATGAGACTTCTACAAGAAACGCAACGAGTCAGGAGAATCGCTTTTATCTGAGAGGGTCAGAGAAGTTTGTTCGTCTTTTTTTTTTTTTTTTTTTTTTTTTCAGCCTTAATCTCCGGTTAAGGTGTGATAAAAATAAACAACTCTGAAGACTGAGAAATGCAGATATGCACTGAAATGGGACACTCATTATCAAAACAAGTTTCTGCATTTAACCCTGTATATTGTGTATTGATAAAATTGACTACCCTTATGTTATGGTGGTGGCTGTTTTTGCCCTATTGACTTCCATTATTATATTTTTTTTACAAAGCCATGACATTATATAAATCATACATTCTTCTATTCCCTGTTGGGAAGAGGTCAGTATTTTTACTGTTGATCATCAGTTGACATCATTAAACCCATTTAGACCCATTTAGATAGGCCTGTGCAATCTCTTTGTCTTTTATATGGAGATCTTTTATATGGAGTAAAACTGCAAATTATAGTGTGGATGCAAAAATACACTCGCATGTTTACTATGTTCTAAGAGCTGAGCTGCTTATTTTGTTAGTGTGCAAAGGTCTCTCTCTCTCTCTCTCTCACTCTCTCTCTCTCTCTCACACACACACACACACACACACACACACACACACACACACACACAC
>CAIGQZ010000427.1:23960197-23974477 GCA_903798205.1 Danio tinwini
CTCTCTCTCTCTCTCTCTCTCTCTCTCTCTCTCTCTCTCTCTCTCACTCTCTCACTCTCTCACTCTCTCTCTCACTCTGTCCTTCTCTTTCTTTTGTTTTGGCTACCGGCTGATAAAGGTTGACATTCTAGCCCACATCCCCGTCAAGCATGTCAGCGGCGCAGGGATCAAAGAGCTGCCCAGGCCTGTAATTGACTTCCCATTACAGAGCGCTGAACCCCCAGCAAATAACCCTCAATGGTTTCGTTATTTGCATGCATTCCAGCGCAGCTCGTATTTAGAGGAGCTAAAAGCAGGAAAGTGAGGGTGAAATGAAGGAAGTGAAACGTGCAGGTTGACAAGATGGACAATCGTGCCGTTTTGTGTGCAGCTGAAACTAACAATTATTGTAATAATCTGTGAATTATTTCCTCAAGTGATCACATATGCAAGACAAGCCCGAAATTATTAATAGCCCTGGCAAATTATGAGTTAATGTTGCTTTTATTGAAACAGCTATTTTTTGGGGGGGTTGACAATGACATAGGCTTCTTCCACATGATAAGACTGTAGAAGAGCAATTATTGTGAAAAAAATATATAAATTTCTCATCTTTTGAACAAAAACTTTAAGTCAGAATTTCCCAGGGTTATGAATAATTTTTTGTTTGACAGTATAATACTGCTGGGAGGGCAATACTGCCGATATACAGCCATATGACAATGCTACAAATGTGATATTGGGTTTATACAACAGTTTGATGGCATAATTGTGTGTGTGTATATATATTATATACATATTATATATATAAAATAATCAAACACAGAGTCTTAAAATTCTTTTGTATTAGGAACTACTTTCTTCCGCCATTCATTCACGTCTGCAGCTGACGTTAGAACAGCAGGAATCTTTGTTAACTCACAAATGACACTTGAGAACTAGTATTTGAATGACTCGCTTGCATAATGTGTAAAGTGATGACCAAAAAGGCGATTTTGCTTACACATTCAAGATTGTAAGGCTGAACGACACAAAATGCCATCAGTCTTATTTCCAAGTATTTCTCTGTTGAAATTGAGATTTCACAAAAATTAACCCTGAAAAAGCCAAAGCAAAGCAAACACTACTAGATCACTATGGTATAAATACAGCATACAAACATACACAATAGAGAGATCGACTTAGAATGTCACTTACCTGATTTATAATGATTTGTTCAGCTGTAGTTTGAAATTTGCATAGAGAAAACACTGAGTTTTTCTCCCTTTAAGTACTTATTATGCAGCCTTTGTTGCCATCTTGTGGCAAAACATCAATCGTCAATTTCTTTGCTCTGCTCAATATATAGAAGGCTGATGGCAGCCGACTAGCTGAAACTCTGAAAATGATGCAAGCATTTTTTAAAATAGGCACTATTCTTATAAATCAATGGCGTATTTGCAATCTACAATCTAATATATAATTACACATAATTTAAGACAAAGTTATTTGCATTTGCCCTGCTGTGAACTTTTTTTTATTTTTAAAATATTTTCCAAGTGTTGCCAACAGAGAGAATGTTTTTTCAACACATTTTTAAACATAATAAAAATGGCAGTGGCACAGTGGGTAGCGCTGTCCCCCTCACAGCAAAAAGATCGGCTGGATCAGTTGGCACTTCTGTGTGGAGTTTGCATGTTCTCCCCGTGCTCTTGTGGGTTTCCTCCAAAGACACACGGTATAGGTGAATTGGGTAAGGTAAATTGTCTGTAGTGTATGTATGTAAATGAGTGTGTATGGGTTCTCAGTGATAAGTTGCAGCTGGAAGGGCATCCGCTGCGTAAAACATATGCTGGATAAGTTGGCGGTTCATTTCGCTGTGGTGACCCCTGATTAATAAAGGGACTAAGCTGAAAAGAAAATAAATGATTTTTAATAACTAATTTCTTAAAGTGCAATTTAAAGACTTAACTAAGTTATAATGTCATTGAAGCAAGATAGGATAATTAGGCAAGTCATTGGATTGATGTTTTTTTTTTTTTTTGTAAGCTAATAATATTGACTTTAAAATTGCTTAAAACTGCTTTTATTCCTACCAAACTAAAACAAATCAAAACATTATCAAACAAATATTATAGGAAATACTGTGAAAATGTCCTTGGTCTGTTAATCACACAATATTTTTAAAAGAATCATTTTCATAGAAGGGCTAATAAATTTTACTTCAACTGTATGTACATATACCTACACTCACTGGCCACTGTGCTAGGTATACCTCTCCAACTGTTTGTTATTACAAATCTCTAATCAGCCAATCACATGGCAGCAACTTAATGCATTTAGGCATGTAGATGCTGTTCAAACCGAGCATCGGTATGGGGAAGAAAGGGGATTTAGGTGACTTTAAATGTGGTATGATTGTTGGTGCCAGACGGGCTGGTCTGAGTATTTCAGAAACTGCTGATCTACTGGGATTTTCTAGCACAACCATCTCAAGGGTTTACAGAGAATGGCCTGAAATAGAGAAAATATCCAGTGAGCGGCAGTTCTGTTGGCGCAAATGCCTTGTTGATGGCAGAGGTCAGAGAAGAATGGCCACACTGGTTCCAGCTGATAGAAAGGTAACAGTAACTCAAATAATCACTTGTTACAGCAGAGACATGCAAAAGAGCATCTCTGAATGCACAACACGTCCAACCTTGAGGCAGATGGGCTACAGCAGCAGAAGACCACACCGGGTGCCACTCCTGTCAGCTAAGAACAGGAAACTGATGCTACAATTCATACAGGCTCACCAAAATTAGACAATAGAAGATTGAAAAAACATTGCCTGGTCTGATGAGTCTCAATTTCTGCTGTGACATTTGGATGGTAGGGTCAGAATTTGGCATCAACAAAATGAAAGCATGGATCCATTCTGCCTTGTATCAATGGTTAAGGCTAGTGGTGGTGGTGTAATGGTGTGGGGGATATTTTCTTGGCACACTTTGGGCCCATTAGTAACAATTGAGCATTGTGCCAATGCCACAGGTTACCTGAATGTTGTTGCTGACCACGTCCATCCCTTTATGACCACAGTGTACCCATCTTCTGATGGCTAGCTTCCAGCAGGATAATGTGCCATGACATAAAGCACAAATCATCTCAGACTGGTCTCTTGAACATGACAATGAGTTCACTGTACTCAGATGGCCTCCACAGTCACTAGAGTCAATCCAATAAAGCACCTTTGAGATGTGACAAAATGGGAGATTCACATCATGGATGTGCAGCCGACAAATCTGCAGCAACTGCGTGATGCTATCATGTCAATATGGAGCAAAATCTCTGAGTAATATTTCCAGTAGCTTGTTGAATCTATGCCACAAAGGATTAAGGTAGTTCTGAAGGCAAAAGTTGGTCCAACCCGGTACTAGTAAGGTGTACCTAATAAAGTGACCGGTGAGTGTATGTATATACATACATACAGTGCATACTGTTCATATGTATATAGTTTGCAAAAGGAGGACCAAAATAATCTACAATGAAATTTCAGTTTGATAGTTGTCATTGTGATTATCAACTTTTTTGATGAGATATTTCAGCTCAACCCTCAGTTTTAAGAGTTAAAATGTTCTTTTTTGTTGTTGTTTTTAAACGGCATGAAGCCCATCTGGACTCTGTATATGAATGTGCGTCACTGCACTGCGGATGCCCTGAATCTTAACATATGGCACTGATGCTGTACCGCTTTGTCAAATTACACTGGTTATAACTCTCTATCCGTTAAAGAGGTACAAGATGGGAAGAAAGAGGGCTATGGGAAAGGGATGAAGTCTATTAAGACGAGCAGTCAATGTGAAAAAAAAATCATCTCTCAAGTTCCAGAAACATGGAGAGATACATTTATATTCACAGAGGAAACTCACATATGAGCGCACAACCCAATGAGACAGTCACAGGCCCAGGAGGATGCAGAACAGAGCGCGACAGGAGGGGGCATGAAGAAATGACCGACACAGCCGCAAGAAAAAAATACGATGTGACAGATTGAACTCGGCGGCAGAAAGAGAAGGAATATGATTCAGAATAAAGCTGACAGCACGAGTTTAGCCGCTAACTTGCTCTTTTTCATCTCATCAGCAGTGGTCCAGATCACCTGCAGCCTCTATAGTGCATTTGAGGAGTTAAAAAAACAAGCATAGACTTTGAGGGATGCACTGTTGACATCAGTACCCTGTTGAGGAGTTTTGGTTCTAACCAACACCTTGAATTGATATATTAGAAACGGCTTCTATTTCTCACAGCTGAACAACAGAAACCTATGACAGATCACCTCAGGTAAACATTGTGTGCTTTATTCAGTGCTAAATGCTAACAATGTCAGCTTGAATGCCATTTTACATGACATTTATTGCCATTTACTGAAAGCAGCAGCAGATAGTTCACCTCAGATCTTAAAAATATAATAAATCGTTTGAAATTAAACTTTAGAACTAAACACACATCAGTGATTCAGCATCTACATTTAATGATGTTAAAGAGGGTTAACATGTATTAAATAGATTATAAACCTTACCGTTTCGTGAGTGAGTGCATATTCTGTGCTTTTGAAAGGTTGTATTTATTTTCTGTCATGTTTCGTCTGGTGCAAACGGCCAAATTGCTCTTCACTGCCTATCTCGTCACAAAGCGTGTTGTTAGGACACGCGGTTACAATGTAACCAGCTCACCTAATGTTTTCACTCGTAATATTTATGTCATTTGTTAATTAATAACCTGAATCTGAACTGAACTGAATCTGTCTCATTTCGACATCTGATACGGTCCACCAAAGGTCACATTTTTGGTCACTGACGCATGCAAAATATGCTGTTTTCCAACAAGGCAACCCAGGGCCAAATTATAATTGGCTAAACTGGCATTGTGCAGGTTAAATTTACCTAAACAAAGACAGCGTTCCGGCATGGAAAAAAACTTTTTCAAAGCAGAATATCTGACTTTCCCTGCCATCCAAAGCCACGCCTTCTGAAATCACTAACTAGATCATGTCATTGGCCAGTTATAAAACTTTATAGTACTTTATAATACTACAATTCTAAACGAAAACTATATTATATCTAGCACATTTTCAGTTGTGTAGCAAGCAAAATTTGTCATAATGTGCAACATTTCATGCATGCAAGGATCACTGGTCTTACTCTCCCATGTGCTGTCCTAAAGCGACTACTGAATTACAGTATAAAGAATGAGCCACCTCCATTCGGCCTCTTTACTCTTCACTCCGCTGAAGACATCCATTAGTCTGCATATTTAATTTCATTTGTTAAGTGCAAAGATTTGTTTAAAAATTATTTATAAATTCAGTTCTAATTTCCAGCAAACAAATAAATGAATGAAGTGTGGTTAAAAAAACTGAGTTATATCCAAACACACATCCTATTCTTATGCCCCATAAAGTAAATCATACGTCTCCAAAACCTGACAGGTGGACAAATCTAAACTTGTTTTTATTAAAGCAAATATAAATATGCATATAATAATAGTAACATTACACAATGCAAATTGTCATGAATAAACTGAAAAAAGGCATGGAGGCTAGAAGAAGGCATGGAGGCAGTGGTTTTTATGTGTATGTAGAAAATAATAGTTTTTGTAACATTTTAATCCTTTTTACTGTATATGTAAAGATATTTGTGTATTGCTGTTTCATCCTGTGTGTATTAAGCAATGCGTAAGCATTTGGACCAGCATAGGTGCATAACTAACGCACTCTGCACTGGACTGTAGACCAGATTTTAGTTTTTCAATGGCACGGCCTATTACAGTTTCTCAAAATAGCCATGCGTCAACAATGCGCCTTAACACACCCTACTTTTCAGCCCAGCATGCTCACGAGTCAACAAAGTTGTGCAACTGGATTTGCTATTTAAACAATGTGGTGCAAAACTTGAAAATAGGGTTGCGCTGGTCTGAAAATAGCAACAAATCACGCCAAACACGTCTTGCACGAATCAGTCATTGCCTTCTGTAGTATTTTTTTGTTCCTACTATGAATGTCAGTGGTTGTTGTTGTTGTTGTTGTTGTTGTTTCAGAATATATTTTTTGTTTGTTCAACAGTAGAAAGAAACGCATAGTTCAAGTTTAGAAACACTTTAGTGTGAGTAAGTTGTGAGGAAATGTTGGGGTGGACTGTCATTTAATTAATAACTTAAGGAAGTTTGGGGACATCTGCGTCTGTGTGTTTGTTATCTTCAATGTTGAAACAACATGAAAGTTCACCTAAGAAATGTCTGACATGTCAGGAATTTAACCTGAGGCTGAAGGAGGTTTGTGGTTGTAATAAAGTTTTAATTTCCATTGGAAAGCTCCACTGATTATTAAACCTTTTTTCAATTGAATAATGAATCTTGATGAAAAGCAGAAAAGTTTAGACTCTACAGCACATGTTACTTTGTTGCATCTTACAGTACTGTTTAATTCTTTTTTTTTTTTGTCATTCACTTCGAATGAAGGTCTGCTAAATCAATACATGTAAAGAATGATGCATTTCAAATTTATTGAGAAATTTGCATGTCCTGTAGCTTACACAAAATATTTCAGTATTTGAGAGTATAATGGAGACTCTATTGCACCTTTTACACTGCTTCATGAAAGTGGGTGGAGTTAAATTTGATTGATGGAATGTTCTGTAGAGCATTATGGGTAATGGAGTTTTGTGCACAAATTCCAACAATTTCAGAATCTTCCAAACAGATCTGTACACTGAAATATATGTTGCAAACTATTTAAATGGGTTGAATTTAAACAAACAAATAAAATTTAGTAACATTTAACTTAATTAGTTTGTTTATATTCAGCCCATATAACCTGTTTGCAATCACATACCTTCAAAAAAATTATTAAGTACAATGAATCATTTTTTCAGTGTATTTTAAGGATTATCATTTATTTTTAAAACAAATTTCCTTTGAATGATAATCATGTTGTTGCTTTTTGGTATTGTTTGTATTTTGTTTGTATTTACTGTATTGATTTTATTTACAGATAACACGTTGGCCATCGTCTTGGGGAGTGTTGGTGCGGTGCTGGCGTTGGTTGTCATGGTTATAGCGATCGTTGTATACTCAAAGAAACAGAAAAGTGAGTCAAAATATTTTCACTTTTAGCTGTTCGTATTTATTGAATTATGCATTTGTAAGAATGCTTCAGACAGGAAAGTATGTTCTGTAGTTTACACACTCTGGCTGGGTATCAGGGCTTGACATTAACACCCACCAACCTGCCAAATGCAGGTAGATTTCAGCTGTGGTGGGTTAGGAAGACACTCCCACTAGCCACTTTGGCTAGTTGAAAATATTTTTCAAATGGTGGTTTTCTTAAAAGCAGCGTTCGACAATAAAGATGGCCCAATATTTGTGCAAGTTGTCATGCCGCTTTCAAGAGCTCCAGATTTAAAAACTTAATTATTTTGTAAGCAACAATTGCTGCATTCGCTTTAAACATTTTTGAACAGATTATTAATGGGCCTAACGTTAACCATGTGCACGTGATCATCCTTTCATTATCACCTGCTTTCTTTTGCTTACTGTTATTTTTGTTATTATGACACTATGCGACTGTGGTGATGAATTACGTAGTGATTTTACTGTATTTATTACAAACATGCACTGTTTTATAAACGTTTTAAACTTGTAAAACTCATTTCATGAGGTGTAGATGATCACAGAGAGCTGAACAGATCTTTTAATCCCAGTTGCTTTGCACACATCATGTCTTGTTGATATGATTATACGCATTTCTACGGAGACATGTTAATACGCGTCTGTCAATCAATTCGGTGGGCGGGGAAACTTCACTACTTCATGTTGCAGTGGGCCTCAAAATGAGAGGGATACCAACACACACTTCTGTCTAAACAGCTTACAAGTTTTTTCAATTATTGGTGCCCTTTAAAGCATCAGTGCTTCCACGATCATTGAAGTGAAGCATAAAAAATCATAATAATTAAATTTTCCAAAGCAGACTGTACAAACATCTGTAAATTAACAGTTTTCGTATTTTATGATTCTCAAGTGTTTTCTGTTTGTTTATGGTTGTGAATTGCATTATGGGACCTTGATCTCTGCTCTGTTGACTTTTGATGTTGAAAATTCAACTCTACAGTTGAACAAAGTGACTTATTGATGTTTTAGTAGTTAGTATATAGAGTCTGTATATAAGTCTGTAAAATAACAGAGAATGTACTGGCAGTTTATTGCAAAGGTTTTGTACCATAATAAATAACATCAACCCAGACAATACATCACTTTAAACTATTAAAATGTTAATCAAAATTACTTTTTCTAACTTTCCCAGGTTAAAAGTTGTTATATGGTCTCATAATGCAATTCAAAAGCATAAATAAATAGGGAAAAATAGAAACATGAGTCACAAATGTAAAACTATGCTAATTTATGAATATTTTTTCACAGTGCATGTCTTTTGTGTCAATTGACATTCAATATGTACTCTAACAACAAAGCGTTGTGTTTTAAATAAGCCTGTGAATATTTTCAAGACAGTTACTGCAGTCGGACTGGTTTCCTCTGCTGTGGGTAATTTATGGGAAGACATCAATCATAAGTGTCTTGTCACATTTCGTTTGAACTTTCCAACTGAAATTGTTCATGTCACATATAATCTTGATATATGACGAAGATGAAGTCATAAAGCTCACCTGGGACGGAAACTCCTATATATCTTCATAACAGTAGACATCAGAGACATACGATAGGATTGTTTTCCGGTGTAAATGCATGATTTGTAGTCTTTCTGTGTGTGTATATGCAAAAAAAAAAAAAAGACAATTAATTAGTATTGTTTAAGGTACTGCACTGTGATTCTTAAATTGTCTGTTATGTCATCAAATGGGGGAAAAATAATAATAATAAGAGTCCTAAGCATTTAATGGGTTTATTAGGAGTAAAATGTTTAATAATTGTTTTATTCTATAAGGGTATAATAACATTTTCTTTTCTTTTTTGTCTTCAGAAAATGACTATCAGTTCGAATTACAAATGTTTTCATTTGTGTTTGAAAATCAGGATTATTCCACTGAATATCGCTTTATTAAAGGTGTAAGTTTGACACCCAGGGGTTGAACTAGGTATTGCACTCCTGGATCAGGTTGCCAGATTGATGTGAGTGTTCCTGAATATCGAGCCTAAAGGCTGATTTTTTTTTCAAATTAAAAGCAAATGCACGCGATAGAAGAAATATTTTTTCATACTAAAAGATAAAAAGTTTTTGTCCTAACTAACACCTGAAATTTCTATTATAAAAATGGCTTCTATTTCTCACAGGTGAACAACAGAACTATGATCACCTCAGGTACACCTTGTGAGCTTTATTCAGTGTTAAATGCTAACAATGTGAGTTTGAATGCTTCTTTACATGGCATTTATTGCCATACTACTGAAAGCAGCAGCAGATAGTTCACATCAGATCTTAAAAATAAAATAAACCATTTGAAATTGAACTTTAGAACTGTGCAAGCCAAGGTAACAAATATCAATTATTGAGCATGTATTTAAAAATGTTAAAGAGGTTTAATATGTATTAATTATATTCTAAACCTTACCATTTCGAAAGTGCATATTCTGTGCTTCTGAATGGCTGTATTTAAATTTCTGTCGGGTTTCGTCTGGTGCAAACTGCCAAATTGCTTATCACTGCAAATCTCATCACGTAGTGTGTTGTTAGGCCACGCGGTTACAATGTAACCTGCTCACCTCATGTTTACGTTTGTAATATTTTTATTATTTGCTAATTAATAACCACCTCATGTGGAACTCTGAATCTGCGTCTCATTTTGGAGTCTGCTACTGTTTACCGGAGGTCGCGTTTCGGTCACGGACGCATGCTTTGAGAGCCTTTCTGAACAGGGGCACCCCCAAGGGTCCACCCCAATATGATTTTGCTGTTGATATTATTAATTTAAATGTACTTGCGTAAATTCACAATATTTCAATAAATAAATAAAAAGCATTCACTAAATTATTGTTGATTGATTGACAGCTGACATAGCTGATTCACTGCCCCTCCCCGATCGTCGTTGACAGCACAGCTTCAATAGACAGCAATGGCAATTTAATATTTACTTTAAGGTACAACAATAGAAGAAGCTGTATTAATAATATTGTGGCTCAAAATGGAATATGGATAATTGATAATATTAGGGTGTGTATAGTGAGTGTATATAATGACTTTTGTTCAGTTTGTTCATTCATTTATTAATGAATTCATTCATCTTTATTCATTTTAGACTGGCATATACTGTATGCTGCACAATAAATGTATGTCAAAAATAACTTAAAATTTATTTATATATATGAAAAGTGTCTTTAAACCAAACATTGACTTTTATTTGGTTTGCACATGTACTTGCTGAATTACTGCATGGAATGAATTGCAATATTTCAAGAGTAATTAATTTAATTAATTAAAAACACATCATTTCATTTACCAAAAACAAAAATCTAACATTACACTGAATTCATTATTTTTTGTGTGCCACCCCAAGATTTGGTGCGGCTTCTTCTAGCAACCCCTAAGAATTTTGTTCTGGGGGCGCCACTGTTCTGAATAAATGAATGAAATACCCGGTTTTCCAGCAAGGCATCCTGGGGTGCTGAAATATAATTGACTAAACTGGTATTGGGCGGGTTAAATGAACCAAAACAAAGACATGTTTCCATTCCAGCACGGAAAGCACATTTTCAAAGGAGAATATCTGATTTTATTATTGTTTTTCAGACAAACAAGCAAGTAAACAAGTATGTTCACCTTGCATGTTTTTTAAATATCTGCAAACATATTATGGTATTTTTAAGCTTTAGATGAGTCAAAAACTTACATACAGCACCTTTAACTCTTCTAATGTTGACACATTGGTATTGTATAGTCTGAAAACATGACAGCTTTTTGTTATTGTCTACAAAATAGTGCTGTCCAGATTTTACTGAACAAAACAAACATATTTTTTTATTCCCATACAAAAATATAAACTGTAATTCCAGAGTAACTGGGAATTATGGTCTTTAATATTATTTTCTAGTTATAGATAGGTAGGTTGATAAACATATGTAAAAAATTAGACATAATATTTGCTATAATACTGGCTTGTGGCTGGGAGGGCGTCCACTGTGTAAAACATATGCTGGAAAAGTTGGCGGTTCATTTCGCTGTGTTGACCTCTGTAATAGAGACAAAGTCAAAGGAAAATTATTGAATGAATAAATATAATAGATGCAAGTGTAAATGTCACAGTCTCATGTCTCTGTTGTGTCATGTAATGTTGTTGCTCCATGTTCCATGTGCTTTCTGTTTATGTCATGTGACTTCCCCATGTGCTGTGATGTCTTTGTTCCATTTTCCTGCTGTTTGTTAATGTTTCAGTGTTTCAACCTGTGTCTCACCCCTGTGTCCAATTAGTTCTATTATGTGCTGTATAGAAGTGTCTTGAAAAACATCTAGTAAAATATTATTTACTGTCATCATAAAATAAATCAGTTATTAGAAATGAGTTAGTAAAACTATTATGTTTAGAAATGTGACTTCAGCTATATATATATATATATATATATATATATATTTATTTATATATATTTGCAAGTTATAGACTTTGCAAGTTAAGGAAACAGCATAGGAGGAAGTTGGTGCAGATGAAAAGTAAAAAAAGAATTTATTTATAGATAGACAGGTAAATAGATAGAATAGACAAAGATAAATTGATCTGTGCATCAGCTGCCATTGAGCTGTGCGCTGCAGACGCAGTCGTGTGAAAGGCAAACGTCTGCGCGCTGCTTCTGCTCTCCATACGCGCTGCTTATGCCGAGTTCAGACTGCATGATTTTCAAAGTAGTCGTGTCACGGATGTTTTCACACTACATTACTATCTGGGCTAGTGTTCTGTCGGCGCTGTGTTTACACTGTAGGATGGATCGGCGACAGGAGAGTTCATACTGCATGACTTTAAAATAGGAAGAATCACAAACAACTTTGTCCAAACTACGTCTCACAGCCAAACAAACGTGAGAAGTGACATGGAAATAACGCGATATGGAAAAATCACGTAATATATCTTTCTTTATTAACTACATAATGGAAAAAGAAGGCTTTAGCTTTAGAAACTCACCTGGCTTTTGAAGAGAATTAACAATCTCTCCTCAACTTTTTTTTACTTTTCGACCTGATAGTGATATTGATCAGATGACATGTCAAACAGACACAGTGCTTGTGCCAATTTTACAGTCATTTTTCCTCAATTTCTTGGGTCCAAATCAACTGAAAATCTCTCATTGGCTGTAGGTAATTGCAGATGTTATTTTCGGTCAGAACACATTTACACAGCATGATTTGCATCACCGACAGCTCCAGATATTTAGCATGCCAAATATCTCATAGGCATCGCTGACTCATCGTGATTCTCTCATATCGCGTTCTTGATAGTTCATATTGTGTGATTGTCACTCGCGTACACGAGCATCGATTTGCCTTTGATTTTAGGCATTTGTCGGCGATTTCTCAAAACCTGTCAGCAAGTCAAAATCAGGGCTAAAATCATGCAGTCTGAACTTTGCATTACACCCTGCTTGCGCTTGCAGTGTGAAAGAGGCATTACATTTAATTAGGAATTACATTCTCTAAAGCGTTCCCATCATTCACCCTCTTTCTCCATACTCACACTATGTACAGTTGCCTTGAACCGGGCCAAAGCACGCTTGTACCCCCTCCCGTCTCCCCCGACGGCCTGCACTTACTTTACATTCGGGCCTGGGCACGCTTACATCATCGATGATGCGCTGTTCAGTGGGGATTTCTTTAGTTATATCGTTTAAGTCGTTTGATATGCGGTGACACAGTCAAATACTTCGCCGAACAGATCAGCCACTTTTGACGCTCATAAACAATCTTTAAGTCCTCGTGCTACAAGAATTAGGAGGTTTTCTGAAGGTGCAGCTGACGTGCAGTGAGGGGTTTGCATCTTTAATAATCTATGACAGTTTGCGTTCATTAAACAGTACGAATGATTAATTAATCCATATGAAACAGTCCCTTAAAAGTCACGTCTCGCTTTCAGTTTCGGGCTCAGGCATGCTTGCACTCACACTGTAAGCGTACCACGCCCAAGTAAACCGCGCTCAGGCCCACCTCTTCCAACTGGGCCAGGGCCGCCCAAGTGAACCGTGCCTGAGCCCGATTCATAGCACTCACACTTCTCAAACGATCCGGGAAACGGGCCTGGGCACGGTTCGGATAGCAAAGTGTGAGCACGCCCTCAGATGGTCTGGCGGGCCAAATAGGTTACCAAAGGCCAAGTTTGGCCCATGGGCCCTAGTTTGGGCATCTGTTTTAAATATGGTAAAATGTATAACTTTAAGTACTCTATAATTGTTTTTTATATATATATATATATATAATGTGAAACAAATATCTGTTAATTAACAGTTTGCGTAACAGTTTTTTCGGTATTGAGTTACATTAGGAGGGACCTTGATCTCTGCTCTGTTGACTTTTCAACAAAGTGACCTTTATTGACATTTAGTAGTTTGAAATATTATAATGTATAAGAAATAATATAGAAATAATAATACAGAAAAAAGTCTGTAAAATAACAGCAGATGTACTGGCAGTTTAATACATGTTTTTTACTGTAATATACAACACCAACCCAGACAATATATCACTTTAAACTATTAAAAATGTTAATAAAAGTCACTTTTTCCAACTTTTCAAGGTTAGATGTTGTTAGAAAATAGATCAAGGACCCATAATGCAATTCAAAAGCATAAATAAATGGGGGAAAATATAAAATAAAATCATCAATCACATAATATGGAAAACTGCTAGTTTACGGATATCTTTTCAGTGTATAATTCTTTGTGGGGAGATTAGCTTCTGAAAAATTACAAATTGAAACATTCATTTAGTCCGGTCAAGTCAGTTTAAACCATTTTCACAAATAACCCCAGTACATAATTATCATCAACAGTTAAAAAAACAAAACGGAAAACAACATTAACAGCCTTTCCACTTGGGCGCTCTAGCTCTCCTCACTCCAGTAATTTCCCCGGGTTGTGCAGCCTCCAGCTCTCAGTCAGATCATGTCTAGAGTTTCAGCTCTGGGAGGTAAAGTGTCTCACCTGCCCCTCATAAAGCCATCTCTCTGTCATCCTGTGGGGGAAGGAAACCAGAGAGCGCACCTGTACTGGGGGCTGTGTGTCCTTACAAAACATACACACACACACACACACACACACACACACACACACACACACACACACACACACACACACACA
>CAIGQZ010000427.1:24010029-24034352 GCA_903798205.1 Danio tinwini
CTGTCTGTCTGTCTGTCTGTCTGTCTGTCTGTCTGTCTGTCTGTCTGTCTACACTGAAACAAACTCTGGTTGCCTTAATTTAATAACCCTGATTTTTAAAGCTGAATCAAATTAACTTAATTATGCTAAACTGACTGATCTATCTATAAACTGTACACATTAACACTGTCGCGTATTTATTGGTCGAAATGCCTCCAATTTAAAAAGTCTTTCTTTTTTACAACTTTCTTTTGAACTCTTGCTCTCTTTCTGCGGTCAACAGGTATATGCCCCCATGGACGGTGCAGGTTGAATCTATTGCTCCGATTTCCTGTCACATGATTTTGAAATAGGATCCCTAGTTTTTTTTTTTGCTATCTGTCTTCTTGTGTGTGTGCGCGCGCGTGTGTGTCTGAGTGTGTGTGTGTCTGGGGGCAGCGCTGATCTGCCTGGAGAAGTTGAGACGCTCTTCTTAACGCGGACGCGCAGCGGGCTTTCCTGACATTCATCCGCGCGCCGCATCAGCTCTACTGACCTGATTGGACTTCACCACACTTCACCTGCGAGAACAGAGGACCAGAAGCTCAGACAGATCACAGACTACAGTTACAGTAGCTACAGAAGAGCGATGGATTCGTGGAGAGTCGCAGCTTTGCTCCTTGCCGCCTGCCTCAGCGCTTCAGCTTCTGAGCACTTCGACACGGGTCAGTCTTCAACTTCTGTGACTCCTAACTTTGTGCTTTCTGGAGCTTGTGTGTCTTTTGTGAGATGTTTCTGAAAAGTAGTGCACTGTGTTGGAACCCGCATTGTCCGGACTCTCGAGATGAGCATCGGCGTAAAGTGTAGGCTATATGGCAAGCCTTTTTCACTTTTAGCTGTTCCCTGTGTGTGTATTTTTTGGATATGATGTATCTAAAGTTGAGTTTTTAATCTTTGTAAGCTTTATTTATATTAGGGATAAACATTTGCTTAAAACAGGCTGATACTAGGGATTGAATGTCAATATAGTGGAAACCTGTAGGCTATTCTCGATATTGACAATGACATTGTCACTTGCAGAAATCCAATTACTGATATCAAAATATGAATTTTAACTCGTAAAACATGTTTCTTGATGTCTGAAATTGCATGTTTTACTAGTTTGTTGTCACAATAAGCAGCTGTTCATATTTAACTGCAGATATCAATAATTTGTTTAAAAAAATTTCAATTATTTTTGGTAGTAACAAAAGAAAAATCATTAGATTACTATTTTTTTTTTATTGATTTAATTAATGTTTCATTAAAATAAAAAAATAAATAATGCTATTTTACTATATATAATTAGGTTATTGCAGTCATTAAATAATAATAGTTAAATAGTATTGTTTAATGCCTATAAATAACTAATTACATATATTTGTACATTATTTTGCTAATTTTTCAACTTTTCAACTTTTTTTCTTGATATCAAAATATGAATTTTCAGTTGATTTATTTTAATTAAACTTTAATTATTTGTTTCATTAATTAATTCTATAAAATGTATTCATTATATTTATTAATTATATATAAATGGCACAATCATTTACAATTTCAAAAATGTAATTTAGTAAACAACAGAAATCTCCAATTGTGTAAGTAACAACTTTCATCAATAACAGTGATCGTTTAAAGACATGATGATTTTAATGATATATATTTGGCCAAATTCTCGTTAATTTTTCAATGGGTCTTGTTGGAGTTTATTATCCACATTTGTGTTCCTGTGTTTTGTGGTTCATGTAAATGCTTTCCAGTCGGTTATTCATAGTCTCTTGCATTGTTCCTGAATGAATCAGCAGTTTTGAACAAATCCATTGAATAAACAATTCAGTTCATTCACAGATTTGCTGCCACTTATCTGTTTAGTTTCATTTCTAAAGTATTACTTACATTATTCTACTGATGAATATTAGAGTAAAGATTAAAAAGGCTACTAAAAATACATTTTGGCTCCATAATGGAACAGTTAATTTCTTTCAATAATCAGAAGGTATTTAGAATTTTGGACTGTGCTGCAATTGTTATATATCAAGAGACTTGTTTAAGTCTATAAGGCTTGGCTTGCCATACATAATTCACTGTTCTTGCCTGATCTTGCCTTTGCTTCAGCTCTATAAATCACACAAACCAATTCACACTAAATAATTACAAAAACCCTTTTTGATCGCTCAGACTAAGCTTGTTTTGAAGATTCTTTCTTAAGAAATGCTTTTTGACACAAATGTGCTTGTTTAAACTTATCTGTTTGTTAAATGTATTGACTTTTTGGTTATAAAGTGACCTATTATTATTATTGAATAGTAATTTTATTATTATACAATGGCAATTACAATCTAATTTTTAAAAAGATACATGCATTTCCATGATTTGATGTATTGTTTACTCTTTACCACAGCTGTATTGTACTCACAATAACTATGCTATTTTTGGCAGAAAACTATCGGTACCATTGTAAGTATCTTTAAGGCATCCATTTGTGTCATTGTTGTCTAAATAAAGTGCTCTCGGGATTACAAAAATCTTTAGCTAACCTTATTGACAGATTTACTTGTCTGCCATTGATCTTCAAATCCCATTTATTTTACATAGTTTAATCTATAAACAGCTTCTTTACTTTTCCCATGATATATAGCAGTTGAAAGCTCAACGACAGATTATTTTTGCTTATGGAAACCACACAAGCAGTCAAATTTCCAATCTACTATTTCGAGCATACAGTACCTCCCCTGAGGTGAACCTGAGATCTTTAATTGTGTCATAAATCCATCTTCAGCATCATGAGTTTAGCACAATGATTTGCATGTTGTCACTAAGCAAAACCCAATGTAAATGTTTATTTAAATGTTTAGCAACGACCGCATAATTCAGTACTTTTTGCTACAGGTAGGTAAGCAGCAGGGGGTGTGGCTGGAAATGTGACATCAACATCCAGTCGACCAATCAACTTCTATGTTGATGACAAGATGCAAAAACATTAATTTTATGAGTAAAAGGTGCTTAATAATAAAATAGTTGATTTATTTTATGCATTAGGTGTCATCTTGAAACACATTTTAATTAAAAGATTTTTTCATTTCTGTCATCAGTTTGAAGTTGCTGACTTGTGTTAACTTGTATTAAAGAGACAGTTCGCCCAAAAATGAACATTTTATCATTGTTTACTCTCCATTTAGTTGTTCCAAACCTGTCTGAGTTTCCTGCTAAACACAAAAAATGTTTTGAAGAAAGCTGAAAACCTGTAACCACTGACTTCCATAGTGCTTGTTTTTCCTACTACGGAAGTCAATGGTTACAGGTTTTCAGATTTCATCGAAACATCTTCCTTTGTGTTTAACAAAACAAAGAAAATCCTAAATGTTTAAACATTTGAGGCTGAGTAACTAGTGAGTCAATATTCATTATTTGGTGAACTATCCCTTTAAGCAGTCCTAAGGTTTTGTCCAAAAATGAAAAAAAAAGAAAAAGTTACAAACTATATCAACATGCAATGAGTACAAACATAGGTGAAACGATTTAAAGATGTTTGGTTTTGCTAGATTTCAGGTAGTTAAAGTGTCTCTAATTGAAGAATGGCCCTATAATCAATGAAGCTGACTTGACTGAAATGCACAAGCCGCTTGCATTGATTATAATGGGTGCGCTCTAGTTCATTGCATTGCTTCACTAGCAGTCACAGTGTAAGCTGTAATTTGTGTTGTGTTTCAAGTCTAAGAAGCAAATCCCCTACGCTCTCTTTTAATTTTTATTTTAATTACAGCCTTTGAGTCAAATGACAGGTTAGGCAATCTGGGTGATGCCTAAGCACTTCTATCTATACCTATGCATTAGCAATGTATTTAAAGCTGCTTTCCACAACACATTCAGAAAAATTACTCAGGCTTTTGGGTGACTTAGTCTTTAGCTACCATTTTGTGACATGTGTCACTAATTTTGACATGTTTTATGGCTAATTAGTGATGTAATAATTAATAAAGTGTGTAGCAGCATGTCCATGCACCCAGAGGTTTGTATGTGCTGCAGTAAATCATCATTTAGCAACATGACTTCATGGCTTATTGCATACTTCACATAAAAATCTAATGAGAGTAATTCAACAGCAGTGAGTCAGAGCAACAGTTTGTGCTCTTTGTCCCTAATTTGTGACTATGATTATTGGCAGCTAGACTAACTGCATGTATTAATGTGTGCTTGCATTGTCATATTTGCTCAATTGGGTTGTTTTAGGAAGGTGCAATTCTCTTAGTTTTTTTGGCTCTTTAGTTCTCTTTTCTGTAAAGCGGGTATTGATTTTTGATGAGTGAAAAAGCATTCTGTTTCTCATGTTTTTGCGTGATAGGACGTGCTGATTCAAACTTGTGAATGATGAATTGTTTTACTGATTTAATAAAGGCGTGAGGCATGTTGAAATAAAGAACATGGCATGGCATCTGTGGTGTTTCATTAAAGGGATAGTTCACCCAAAAATGAAAATGCTGCCACCATTTACTCATCCTCCACTTGTTCCAAACCTGTTTAAGTTTCTTTCTTCTGTTAAACCCAAATGGATGATATAATGAAGAATTTTATATAAATAGAAATATAAAAGTCTGGTTACATCTGATCCAGTTAGAAACACATTTATCCATTATCATACCTGCACATTAAAATCAGCAACCAATCTAAAAAACATTTTCCCAAAGAAAGTATATGAGTTGGCTATTCCATTATAAATAAATTTAACTCACAAACAGCTAGTCTAACATTACTTCTCCATAACAGCAAAATATTTAACCTAGTAAATTAAATATAATAAATTACATACATGGAGTGTATCAGAATTAAAGTTATTGCCTCATTTAATTTTAATTCTGTCATGTACTTAACATGTACTTCTCAAGGTATTGTCACAAGGAATCCTGCTTGAGAAATAACTCCTCTCCCTCAGTCATTTTTCCATCAAGCAAATTTCTCATGTTAGCATAACTGATTGGCAACGTCACCGACCGGAGCGAGAGGTGGCAGTAACATACCAAAAAGTTTGTTGTCGATCACCATAAAACAGGAAGAAGAAAAAAATCGTCATTCTCGCCATCATATGGATTTACT
Source organism: Danio tinwini (assembly GCA_903798205.1). Taxonomy (NCBI): domain Eukaryota; kingdom Metazoa; phylum Chordata; class Actinopteri; order Cypriniformes; family Danionidae; genus Danio; species Danio tinwini. Next base: position 24,015,118 of record CAIGQZ010000427.1, read on the forward strand.
TTCATCGATTAGACACTGGCCTCACAGCTCCATGAATGTCGGTGCCATCACTTATTGATCTGCGATCAGTAAATGTAGCTTGTGTGAATGCTACTGCACTACTTGCTTAAAATAATAGCTTTGCTACTGAAAAACTATTTGATTTAGAACGTAGTGACACTACTGGGAAATATAGTTAAGCTAGTAGCGTCTGTAGCAACGCTACTGCCCAATAACTGTTCGTGCCACCGCAGACACCCCTCTGCCTCCGTCACTGGAATGAGATCCAAAGTTTACGTTCATATAATTATTAATCACCTGTTTCTAATGGTCTGTCTCTAAAAGTGAGGAGGACGTATCCGTCCCCTCCGGTTGCTACGCCCCTGGGTACACATACAGTAGCCTACCATCCTATCTAGTATAGTGACAAGGCAAAGCTGAAAATCTATGGTTAAAGCGCCACTCAGCGGTCAAAAGTTGCTGGGGCACGTAGGTACCTCTGTGGCGGCAATAATAACGGCGCCAGAGGGAACATTTTGAAGTTGTGAAATCTGTACATAGTTTTTGTTGCATTTACAAGGTTTTGACCACCAGGTGTCTCTAGTATGGGGTGTTTTAAACGCTTCGAAGCAGTTCGAATCAGTGAATCATTTTAAAAAGCTCATCCCTAGTTCTTTATACTCTATTTGGAGGAGAAACATGAGAGAAACATCGGCCTGGTTAAGTGTTGTCACTTTGTGGACAAACAGAGTTGTGCAAAAACAAACCAAAGCTAATAGAAACTCAGGTTCCATATGTGCAATATTCGGTAACACTTTAGTTTAGGTCACAATTCACACTGTTAACTACTGGCTTATTACCTGCCTATTATTAAGTTATTAACTGTTCATTAGTAGCTATAAAGTATGATCTTATTCTGCTTCCATAATCCTACCCAAAACCTAAACCCAACGTCCACCTTAATAAGCAGCTAATTAGGAGTTTATTAGGCTTGTAGTGTTAGTTAATGGTTTCTTAATACAGTTAATTGTGACCTAAACTAAAGTGCAACCCAATATTCATGTTTTCTTTTCCTAGTGATTAAATTCACATCATGTACGCTGTACATTTACAGACATACAGTTTGAGCTTTAGAGTATTAGTACACTAAAAAATAAGCGTTATTTTACAGGTAATTGTCTGTTTGTTAGTTTTTTTACAGAATTTTCCAGTTTTTACATTATACAGTGAAATACATGTTTTACAGATATTTTCTGTAATAAAAAAATTCTAACATTAAATTAGTTGCTAAATTAATAAGTTATTGCTTATATTTTGGTATTACATAATTTTTCAGTTTTTAAAGGAAATTTTCTTTATTTTCAGAGAGTAACATGTAATTTTACGTTAATATTTACAGATTATTCCTGTAAAAATAGGAAAACAAAAATTCAGTCAAATTGTTTTTAGTACCATTAAAGACAGTATCATATGAAGATAAAAGTGAGGTTAATAATGTCAAATAATAGCCTATTGTTTGTAGGCTGCATATAAATGTAATGCATGCACTGTAAATTATAAAATGTTTATTTTACTACTTTTATTTATGTATGCATATATATATATATATATATATATATATATATATATATATATATAGTTTTTTGTAATGAATAGTGTATAAATGGCTCTAAATAGCTGTTATCCCCACTCTATCCCCCACACTGTTTATGCAAAAATGGGTTATTCGTTCATTCATTTATTCATTTTCTTTTCGGCTTAGTCCCTTTATTAATCTGGGGTCGCCACAGCGGAATGAACCGCTAACTTATCCAGCATATGTTTTACGCAGCAGATGCCTTTCCAGCTGCAACCCATCACTGGGAAACATCCACACACAATCATTCACACACATACACTACGGACAATTTAGCTTACCCAATTCACCTATACCACTTGTCTTTGGACTTGTGGGGGAAACCGGAGCACCAAGAGGAAACCCATGGGAGAACATGCAAACTACACACAGAAACGCCAACTGACCCAGCTGAGGCTCGAACCAGCGACCTTCTTGCTTTGAGGCGAACGTGCTACCCACTGCGCCACAGTGCAGCCCTGAAAAATGGGGTATTGTTAAAAAATGAATCAGTGGATTACAATGTTGCTATGCTAACTGTCTAGCGGCTGCGGATCGCTGGAGAACTACACACACACTACGTTAACGAACTACAACTCCGCATGCACCTCGCACACCCAGGTTCCTAATTCTCACTGATTACACACTCAGCCAGAAGATCATTATGGACTGATTTTAAGGACTAGAAACACAACACACACAGACACATCGTTGCGGAGTCTTGTTAAATTGTTTAGTGAGCATTGCGATGCGTTTTTCCCTAACCGTGTTTGACCCTTTGCTTTGTTACTTTGTTTGCTGCCTTTATGCTTAGGATTATCTGTATGCACCTGTTTGTTCCAGTTTCAACCTTTAATTTCAAGACAATTCTCTTAATAAACTGCTAAATGATGTTAAATGATGAGTAAATGTGTTATTTGTAAAAAAAAGAAAACAAAAATTAGATATACATGTATTGTTTTGAAGTTTAACCTACATATCCTAAAAAATATGTGTTAAACTACATTATAGTTTATAGTTATATTTACAGTATTTTATGACAACAGCAATTATTTGTACTTAAGCTTTTTTTTATCGTTCTTCAAAAGCTTTTTTTTCTGTTTTAAAATTTTATGGAATATTTAGAGATTTCATGGACAATTACATAAATTAATCTGTATAATCACATTAATTAATCTGCATAACTAAAGTAATAATCATTATAATCACATTAATTAATTTGTTTAGTTACATTAATAACCTGTATAATTACAGTAATAATCTTTCAAATCACATTAATTAATAGGTATAATTACAATAATAAATTACATATTTACAGTAATAATTTGTAAAATGACAGTAATAATCTGTATAATTGCAGAAATAATTAGTAAAAATTTGTAAAACATTTTTCTTTCATTCTGACAGTTTGTTTAAATTTTTTTCACAGTTTAGATGCAAATTATCAACAGTAATAAACTGTAATTTAATGAATTTTGACCGTAAAGTATGTTCTGTATTTTTACAGTTTTTGCTTGTAGTTCTGTGAAATGGTTATTTTCTGTAATTTAACGGAAAATCTCTGGAAGCCTTTTGACCGTTTTTTTACAGATTTTTTTTTTTACAGTGTAGACAGTCTCAATTTAACACTTTATAAAACATAAATGTTGGCATCAACATTTTCTACTTCCTCGAACCCTAACCTTAGAGTCTACTCATACTAAAGTGAGTTAGTTGGTGCGTAGTTGTGTCAGAAATTCCCAGTTTGGTGTGTTTTCTTTGTATGAGAGTAAAACAATTTAGAGCGGCATGGTGCATCAGTGGTTAGCACTGTTGTCACACAGCAAGAAGGTTGCTGGTTCGAGTCCCAGCTGGGTCAGTTGGCATTTCTGTGTTTGCATGTTCTCCCCATGTTGGCGTGGGTTTCCTCCCAGTGCTTCGGTTTCTCCCACAGTCCAAAGATATGTGCTATAGGTGAACTGAATAAACTAAAGTGGTCGTAGTGTATGCGTGAGAGTGTATGGATGTTTCCCAGTACTGGGTTGCAGCTGGAAGGGCATCCGCTGTGTAAAACATATGCTGGATAAGTTGGCGGTTCATTCAGCTGTGGCGTCCCCTGATGAATAAAGGGATAAAACAATTTAAAGATTGAGTTCTTTAGCCTTTAAAGCAGATTGCACCTGCACCTTGACCAGGTCATAGGCAGAAAAGATGCATAGAGCTTGATTCAGGGACTTTGAGAAGGAGCGGTGCATCTGTGTCCAGACAGGAGCTTACACAAAGTGGATTTGGGTTTAGTTGATAGATGTTGTTGACTGGAATGTAGTAAGTAGTTCCCAGACGGAGCTAGGATGTGTTTATGATGTCATTCTCAGCTCTGTTGCAGATTTTATTTCAGATTGAAAGGTCAAGTGCTTATTTACTTTCCACCCATATTTTCGCAGTTAAGTGTAGACTTGGCGATACCTGTTTTGCCCTGTTTTTTTCTATGAAAACAAAATGTGCTGATTGTGAAAATAAATGGAATGGTTATGGCTGAAGGGCAAACCGAAGACTTCAAAGCATCAGCAATTTTGCCTAAGTTATTAAATCCTTGTCATGCCTTGTCTGTCGTGATAGTTTAGTCTTTCATCTCGTTTCAAAAGGCGAAGCAAGCACCATGTGGCTTATTGGTCTCGACCAGTCATGAGAAATTAACATGTAGTTATCTGAAATGAAATCTCTGATCAGAATCAGCATGGTTTAAAGTTATTTTTGTTCTTGAGTGTGTGCAATCGACTGAATCAGCAGTTCATCTACAGACACTTAGTCAACTCTTTGAGCAGATTTCATCTGTAGTTTGACTCTTTGAGTAGATTCCATCTGATTTTGCAGTTAGGGCTGCACGATACTGGGAAAATACACAATATTGTTGTGGAATCCTGCAATAAAGAACATTTCCCTAGATAAATGCTATTTTTGTTCATACCTGCCAACACTCCCGTTTTTTTCCGGGAGTCTCCCGTATTTCAGACCCAGCTCCCAGTTTGTCACTTCTCCTGGAAAACTCCTGGAATTTCAACCTCTTCCCCCGGTCCTCAGGTGATTGGTACAATCTGTAACATCCCATTCACATGAGGCATCAGCGTCAACGGTTGACAGAGGGCGTGTCTGAAGTTGGGGCTGACGCGATCGTCATAGCAGCGTCAGCCAATGAAATTAGTCAGCAATCGGCTCCTGTCTGAGCTGGTGTATTTGCATACAATGATCTGATTGGCTGATGCTACCATCGGCGCTTGAAAAGTTGAGAAAGTCCCAACTTCTGCAGCGATCAACGCCACTGAAGGGGGATTGACGGATCCACAATGCAGTTCGGCATTTGAAGCTGACGCCCCCTGTAAATGGGGCGTAACACCCCCGGATTGCCGACAGACCAGGCACCCCTTCTGGTTGCTCTGCTCTCCCTCCTGAATTTTCAGAGACAAATGTTGGCAGGTATGTTTTTATTAGACTAATTCTCTATGTCAAAGTGCAAACATTTAGATTTTAAAACACTTTGGGCCCTGTCATACACCCGGCGCAATAAGTCATGTTTGGCGCGATTTGTTGCTATTTTCACACCAACACAACCCAAATTTTTCTGCTTTGCGCTACATTGTTTAAATAGCAAATACATTTGCGCTACTTTGTGGATTCATGGGTGTTCCAGTCTAGGAAGTAGGTCTGTTAAGGCACATTGTTGCCATGTTGCTATTTTGAGAAAAAACAGTAAAATAGACTGCACAATTGACTAGCTGAAAGCTGGTCTAAAGTCTTTTCATTAGTTGTGCACCTTAAATGCGTACACGTTGCTTAATACATACAGAATGTACAGCAATACGCAAATATCTTTACAAAAGAATTAAAGGATTAAAATGTTACAAAAATGATTATTTTTTACATAAATATAAAAACCACTGCCTCCATGCCTTCACCTCAGACTAGGTTTTTTTTTTTAGTTTATTCGTGACAACTTGCTTTTGTATGATGTTATTATTATTAGCAGTATTATTTATTATACACATATTTATATTTGTTTCATTAAAAACTAGTTTAGATTTGTTCACCTGTCAGGTTTTGGAGATGTATGCATCACCATATATGGCATAATAATAGGACGTGTGTTTGAATATAACTCAGTTTTTTGACCACACTTCATTATTATTGTTCATTTATTTGTTTGCTGGAAATTAAAACTGAATTTAGAAATAGTTTTGAAACAAATCTTTGTACGTAATAAACAAAATTAAATATGTAGGCTAATGGATGTCTTTAGTGGAGTGCATACAACACTTAACCATGTAAAAAGCACCAAAATAAAGCAGTAAAGAGTAAAGGTAAAGAGAAAGAGAAAGTACAGAGGCCGAATGGAGGAGGCTCGTCCTTTTCTCGCTAGTGAAGCGTTCAGTTTTCCACTTACAAAGTCTGTCATGTAATAGCAAACGCACCATGGCGTGATGCAGCTGACACTTAAAGGGAATGGGAGATGAGACTCTGATTGGTTTAATGCACATTATGCTCAAAACACATCCATAACTCATTAAGAGAATAAGCACAACCATGTTAGACCATGCGCCAGAGCGCAAACTGTATTTTTCTGTCCTTAATATAGCAAAAGTGGATTCGTACAGGCCATTAATGCTTTTGTGCCATGCGCTTTAGACTTTGCGCCTATATCATGAAAATAGAGCCCTTACTGTAAATACTTTTCATTAGTCACAGTTTTAAACAATTTAATGAAAATTCATTTAGAATGAAGCAATAGGCTGTCTTAATGAATGGATTATTGAATTATTTATTCAAATGATTCATTTAATAACAGATTCGTACATAAATTCGTACATAACTTTTTTCATTGGTCGCATTTTTAAATGATTCAATCAAAATTCAACAAAGTAATTGACTGTCTTTATGAATGTCTTATTGAATCATTTATTCAAATGATTAATTTAAAACCAAATTCGTAAATAAGAGAACCCTAGTCTTGCTCTGAAATGTGCAAATGTTACGCTCCAGCTTTAAAGATTGGAACTCTTTTCACTGGTCACATTTTTAAACAATTCACTAACAATTTATTTAGAAATTAAGCAATTGACTGTCTTTATGAATGTACAATGGAATTATTTATTCAAATGATTCATTTAAAAACAGATTCATACAGAAATGAAACCTAATCTTGCTCTAAAATGTGCACATGTTTTGCTTCAGCTTTATAGTTTGAAACCTTTTTCATTGGTCACATTTTTAAATGATTTAATCAAAATTAATTTAGAAACGAAGCAATTGACTGATTTTATAAATGAATTATTAAATAATTTATTTAAATGACTCATAGATTCATACAGATTCATACTTCATAGATTCATACTTTAAAGATTCATACAGAAATGAACCCTAGCCTTGCTCTGAAATGCACTAATATTTTGGTTCAGCTTTATAGCTTGGAACTCTGTTTATTGATGACAAAAAAAGCTTAATATTGTGTCTAAAAATGGTAAAAAAGGTATGTTTACTTGGTTCACAAATGTTGGAACCAAAGAGCACTGCATGCACATTCTTTAAATTGCTTTTGCACAACTTGGTTGGTCCAGTATATCAAATGGAGTATATTTAAAATGCTCTGCATCTGAAAGTATACTCTAAGCTTTAGCTTCAAAACAGTGGTTTACATTTGACCCAAACTGTCATTAGTTTCAGGAAATCTGGATACACCACAATCAGTCAAAGTGTGGTAAAAGCACACGATGCTGAAAGTGTTAAAGGAGGATTTGTTGCTCTGTTGCATTAGCGTCTGTTTGACAGATCCTTCATCGCTCCAGCAGTCATGTCTCTCTTTCTCCTTCTGTTTGGCCGCTGGCCATCGCTGGCCTCCTCTTTATTCTCTGTCCATCTCCATCTTTCTCCTCTTTGGTCTGTTTGGAGAGCAGCTTCTGTGCTTTGTCTCGTGTCTTCACTTCTCTCTGACAGTGAAGTATGGTTTTGGAGGGAAACAGTAGCCAGGTGGTCGGAAATGTGGGCACGGGAGTAACTTTTGTGCTTTTTTTCCCCGTTTTCTTCAACCACTTCCTTTCCTCCTCTTTTTCCTTTTTATATGGCTTTGTTTCGAAAGTACTGTTGCATTGAGTTTAGGAGTTTGTGGCTATTATTTCGTGACTGCGACAGGAGGATTTATTTTGTTAGGGATTACAGTTTTGTTTTGGCTTTTGTTGGTTCTTGTTCATCCACGTAAAGCGCTGTCAGGAACTTTTTTTGAGCCTTGACTAGTTTTTCCTGTGCAACTTGCTTGTCGTGGCATGTTTACTTTAATGTATATATGTGGGTGTTTGTGCGAAGGCGATTGAAATTGTATGTTTAGTTCTGTACAGCAGCTTATAGTTCATACAGTAGTCTGTTCTTTTTTATTTTATTTTTTATCAATGTCAATGTAGTGTTGATCTTGAAAACACATTCTTAATCAGCATTTATCTTTTGTGTAAAATAATGTTAATACAACATACATATATTGCATTTATTTTATAATATATTGTATTACTTTTATTATTATTATTATTATTATTAATATTATTATTATTATTGTTATTATTATTGATAATAATAACAACAATAATAATAAGTGTATACTATCTTATATTAATTTTAATAACAACAATAATAAAAAAATTGATATTATTATTAACATTACTATTATTTATTTACAATTTTAGGATATCATATATTAATTTAAATATTAATAATAATAGTAATAATAATAATAATAATAATAATAATTATTATTATTAATATTATTACAATTAATATAATGTATTATAAATAATAATAATAATAATAATAATAACAATTATAATTATTATTATTATTATTATTATTATAAAAAATAATATAATATTGTAAATAAATAATAAAATTGTAAATAAATAATAGTAATAATAATATTTATAATGTTTGTTATTATTATTATTATTACAATTAATATAATGCAGTATAAAATTATTATTATTAATAATAATAATAATAACATTAATAATAATAATAATAATAATAATAATGTTAATAATAATATATATATATATATATATATATATATATATATATATAATATAATGTATTATAAATAATAATAATAATAATAATAACTATTATTATTATTATTATTCATAATTAATAATAATAATAATAATTGTTGTTGTTGTTGTTGTTGTGGTTGTATATTATAAATAATAATAACTATTATTATTATTATTGTTATTATTATTATTATTATTATTATTATTATTATTATTATTACAATTAGTATTAGATGTTATACAATTGTAAATAAATAATAGTAATGCTAATGCTAATAACAATAATGTTTATTATTATTATTATTATTATTATTATTATACTATTACAATTAATATAAGACAGTATAAGATTATAAATAATAATAATAAAAATAATATTACTATTATTAATATTGTTGTTGTTATTATTATTATTACCATTGTTATCATTTTATTAATATATTGAATTATTTTTTATCAGGTTTTTAATAAAATTATCACATATTTTTATGTTTACATTGCAGTCTTTTTAGTTTTAAATTTATTACAATTAATTAAAAAATTTCTAATCCAGAACAAAATCGGACTGCAATATCAGACTGTCCTTCCCCCTAAATATAGAATAATTTACATGAAATGATAGAAAAAATACAAAGGAGCTGAAAATCTTCTCTTATTTTTTACTGAAAATTAATATTAAACTAATATCTCAATACCCAGCTCACAACTAATACCCATTCTTACTTCTCAAGTAAAATATGCATTTTTTTATATTCTGCTGTGTAGAACAAAGGCAAAAATAGCAGCAATAACACAAAATAAAACATTTCTTTGAGGTAATTGAATATTTTTTTTGTATTTATTTTTGAGGATTTTAGTATCAGCACAACAACTGTAGCAACCGCATGTAGAAGGACCTATTTAGGACGTTTGTACTGTAAGTTCTATTGTTTGAACCAGAATGCAGATTTCCAATGTACAAATAAAGCGCCAGTGTTTGTGAATCAATACAACTCACATATCTGCAAATGTACAAGTGCTGCAGAGGTGGTTTGCCGAAAGAGCCTCTTCTAATTTAGCAGCAGAAATACCCACATCAGAGGCTGCTGTTTCAGAGGGCACTGGCATTCCTTTGGTCCCTACATTTCCCAGAAATCCTTCCACCCATTTCCTGCCAGCATATCCTCACATTTACACACAACAGGCTGTAATTACCCACCCAGCTGATCCCATCCAGAGGAACCACCAAAAACATGGAGCACAAAGATGCCTCTGTAACTGAGAGTGACACAGTATACAGGCCTGGACAGACACGCGGCCTGTGGTCAATCCCGTCAGGCACTGTTTCTGTGAGAAACTGAGCAGAAAATGATAATGTTAATGACAAAAGCCCAATGCCAAGTTTGGCTGGAGGTGCCAGGAGAGGCTAACTGTATAAATGAGGCTAAATAAATTAGACGTAGGTCTTAATGCCAACAAAAGAAAGAATATTGAATTGGATTTAACATGTTTCAGTTATTAAGCTTCACAACTGTGTGTGATATTTATAATCAATGTTTCTTTTGTATCAGTATACTGTATTAGAATGATTTCTGAAGAATCGTATGACTGGAGTAATGATGGTGAAAACTGATGACAAAGACTGGCGCAATGATGATGAATATTTAGTTTACAGTAGCCTATAATGTGTGTGTGTGTGTGTGTGTGTGTGTGTGTGTGTGTGTGTGAGTGTGTGTGTGTGTGTGTGTGTGTGTGTGTGTGTGTGTGTGTGTGTGTGTGTGTGTGTGTGTGTGTGTGTGTGACATGTAAACGCGCACACACACACATTTAAACGTGCAGTTTGTAAGCTTTACACCCAGTGTTTGAACTAGGTATTGCATTCCAGGATCAAAACAAATGCAAGCGCAGGTTGCCAGATTGAGGACCAACAGGAGCACCTAACTATTAAGCCTAAAGGGTGATTTAAGGCTAATTTAAATTGTGTTCTAACTAAAAGCAACGGCACGTGATAGAAGGAATATTTTCCATATTAAAAGTGTTTATTCTAACCAACACATGAAATGTATATTTTAGAAACAATGGCTATTTCTTGCAGCTGAACAACAGAAAATTATGCTAATGATCACCTCAGATACACCTCATGTGCTTTATTCAGTGTTAACTGCTAATAATGTGAGTTTGAATGGCATTTTACATGCCATTTATTGCCATACTACTGAAAGCAGCAGCAGAAAGTTCACCTCAGATCTTGAAAATAAAATAAGTCTGTGAAATAATGCAAACCAACACATATCAGTGATTCAGCATTACATTTAATAAAATTAAAGTAATATGTATTATTTAGATTTTAAGCCTTACCATTTTGTTGAAGTGCAGTGAGTGCACTATTCAGTGCTTCTGAATGGCTGTATTTAAGTTTCTGTAATGTTTTGTCTGGTGCAAACAGCCAAATTGCTTATCACTGCAAATCTCATCATGAAGCGTGTTGTTAGAACAGGGGGTTACAATGCAACCTGCTCACCTCATGTTTACGTTTGTAAAATAAAATTATTTGCTAATTAATAACTTCATGTGAAACTCTGAATCTGCGTCTCATTTCGGAGTCTGCTACTGTCTTACTAATGAGATCTAAGCAAAACACAAACTAAGAAATGTGTGTTTTGCAGTGAAGAGAATGTGTAGCTCTCTTACAGAGTAACACTGGAAACATATAGTGGGGTTATAGGTGTGAATGCACATTGTTTATTTACATTTTTTTTCTCTCTAATTCAATTACTTTGTGTTTGTAAAATATCTAAAATAAAATGTAATCCCAAACAGCATCCAAAACAATAATATAACATTATATAAAATCTATAATGTTAAGAAAAAAATCTATATTTATAAATTTCCATATTCATTCATTCATTCATTCATTCATTCATTTTCTTTCGGTTTAGTCCCTTATTCATAAGAGGTCGCCAGCCGAATGAACCGCCAACTTTCCCAGCATATGTTTCACACAATGGATGCCATTCCAGCCGCAACCCAGCACTGGGAAACACCCATACACACTCATTCACACACACTCTCAAACACTATATCCAATTCACCTATAGCGCTCATGCAAAAATGTGCATTAACACAAGATGATGGAAACCTATTTAGTAACAATCACTTATATATTATATATTATAATATATATTAACAACATGTGGATGTACTTTATTCCTTACATAGCATATTTTGGAATATCATGATCGACCAACTGGAATCAAGTATTTTAGAGGGCTGTATATAGACTATATCTCATTTGAATGTTATGAATTTATTTAATAAAATATTTGATTGGGCGTTGTGGCGGCCCTTAATAAATAAGGGACTAAGCTGAAGGAAAATGTATGTATGAATGAATGAATGAATGAACATTTGATTGATTATTTCCTAAGTTGATAAACCAAATGATTTTAAAAGAAATCTTATTCAGAGAGGTTTTTATTTGCTCTCCTTATGATTATAAATGTTAAATTTGCTGTTATTATTTAGCATGCTAGATTGTATAAAATAAAGATGTAGCTTTAGATTTTGAGTGATAGGCCAATGTGTGTGTATATGAGATTTATGACGGTCATCTGTCCCTCTCTCTTTTGTTTGATGTTACCCTGTGGGTCAAAGGTCAAGCCTTAGTCGACCTTAGGATAGTTAGGAGCTTCTGTCCTGTACCTGATGTCTGCTCAAACCTGTTCAAACCAGTTCATGTGACATCTGCACATCATTCACTTTAAAGAGACAGTCACCCAGAAACGAGAACTCATAGTTAATTTACTCACCCACAGGCCATCCAGATTGTGGTTGACTTTTTATTTTCAACATTGAAGAAGATTTTCAGCTGAAACTATGGTCTTTTGTGATTCATAAAAATGCAGCTTATCCCCTACTAACATTTTGAGAATCTAAAAAACAAACAAACAGGCAAAACTAAGTTAAAACTCACGGCTGTCGATGCAGCAAAATGATTGACACATCCCAACTGCATGCTAATTCATGCTAACAACATGCTAATTCATACTAGAAACATGCTAGTAGCTTGCCAAATAATGCTAAAAACAAGCTAATAACACGCTAATTCATACTGGAAACATGCTAACAATGCTTTCACACTGGTAACCACATGGCAGCATCCTAGAAACCACCCAGATTTGCTTTTAAAACTTCCTACGCCAATCTTAGAGATCTGCTTTAAACTTAAAACTAGTCAAGGCTCTCTCTCAAGCCAACCATACAGTTTGTCTTGACAATTAAAAAAAAATCTAGTTATTTTTAATCCACATCCTTAACAACATCCTTCAAAACACACTCCAGCATGAGCTTTTTGTCACATCAGAAAAAACGCATGAAGTGACCAGGCGTAAACAGCCCCATAATAACATTTGCATTGTTGCTGTATGTATATAGTTAAATAGGCCTAAAGTTATAATATGATTATTATAGTTTAAGTATAATATAGTTAAAGAAATGTGATCCAAAAAAAATCTATTGCTTTTTTTCTTGGAGGGACGGTTAAAGGGTTAATATACAATAGCTTGTGCTCTGAGTGTTGTGAACACACTCAAAATAGTTTGCTAAGACTGTCAAGTAAAGGTAATAATGTTGTAAAAAAATTGTTTTGCCAATCGTTTGTGATATACATTTCCTCCTTGCTGGTTCGCTTGAGTGTGTGCAGCGAATGTGACGTCATCGCGGTGTTTGCAGAGGTTTGCTTTAGGTGTGTGTGACATGCTTTCGGCTGGCGGAGCGCACAAAAGTTTTTGAGACTCGAGCGAACAGTTTGCGCGGCGCCGCATTTGATTTGAGTTAAATATGAATCACTTTGAAGAGATTTTGTCTGCAACAGGTACGTCTGTACAGACGTTTTTATTATCCGTCCATGCGTGGTCATAGGGATAACCAGATGACCAACAAATATTGGCTAGAAAGTGCAAGTTTTTGTAAAAAAAGTTTAGAAAAACTTAAGGGATTTGAAGTTTGTTAAAGCCAAAAAGAGAGGCCGAGGCAAAAGTGGAGACCCAGGTGATTTAAATAAGACTTTAAATAATAACTACAGTGATTTAAATAATAATTACAGAATATGTTTTTTCCAACCATTCATAGGTTTTACACTGATGTGTATATTACAATGTTGAATTTAAAACAATTTAAAAGTTACAAAACTAAAATGAAGTAACAAATTATTTCTTTGATAACTGGAACTGGTTTACAATATACTGTTGCCCTGTTTTTCTAGGCTTTATTTGAACCATATTGGACCATTATTGCCTTTTAGCATGTAGGTAGAGATACAAACTAACCAGACAGTAATGTGTGAATTGTGAAGTGGGCTAAATCTTAAAAAAAACGTCAGTATTTTTTAGTAAGTGTACTTTTTTTTTGCTGTTTTATCATGATCATGGGTAGCATGATCGCCTCACAGTAAGAAGGTTGCTGGTTCGAGCCTCGGCTGTGTCAGTTGGCATTTCTGTGTGGAGTTTGCATGTTCTCCCCGTGTTTGCGTGGGTTTCCTCCAGGTGCACCAGTTTCCCCCACAAGTCCAAAGACATACAACTAAATTGTCCGTAGTGTATGTGAATGTGTCTATGGATGTTTCCCATTGATGGGTTGCAGCTGGAAGGGCATCCGCTGCGTTAAACATAGGCAGGATATGTTGGTGGTTCATTCCGCTGTGGCGACCCCAGATTAATAAAGGGACTAAGCTGAAAATATAATGAATGAATGAATGAATTCTTGCCATAAAAAAAAAAAATATATATATATATATATTTGTAGAGCAACCCATGTTCTTTGTCATTAATATCTTAATAAACTTTAATAGGCAGAACTGTCCGAGATAAGAACAAAAGCAAGTGATGCATCAAAGTTTGATTTAAAAAAAAAATCTTGAATGGTTATAAAAATCTTTATAATTATTAAAATAATTTATTAAAATAATTAGTTTAAAAAGGGCTACACGGTGGCACAATGGGTAGCATTTCCCCCACAAGTTCAAAAACATGCGCTATAGGTGAATTGGGTAAGCTAAATTGTCCGTAGTGGATGTGAGTGAATGAGTGTGTTTGGATGTTTCCTAGTGATGGGTTGCAGCTGGAAGGGTATCCGCTGAGTAAAACACACAGGTATGCTGGATAAGTTGGCGGTTCATTCCACTGTGGCGACCCCAGATTAATGAAGGGACTAAGCTGAAAAGAAAATGAATTATTTAAAAAACCTTGACTGATATTAATGTTATGACGTAGTTCCGGATACTTCCTACTTCTCTGTAGGGATGGGCGATATGGCCTAATTTCCATATTGCGATATACATTGCAGCCTCTTGCGATAACGATATATATTGCAATATATAAATTATAAAAAGCCAAACTGCTATTTTTTTTAAGAAATAAAGAAATGTTGCATGTCGTTTTGAGAACAGTAATTAAACAACACGATGTTGCAGATAAATAAACTAAATGTAGTGCCTTTTAGAAAGAAAGACTTTTCTTTTAAGTCCTTGGTTCCTAAATGCCAAGTTGCAGAGAACAAAAAAACTGGTGTCTTTTTAGTTAAGGAACTTACACTGTACTGAAAATACTTCCACTATTAATTAGTCAAATAAAATTGTGTATTGCAGATACTTTAAATAAAAACTTATTTCAAACCTGCAGCCTAAGGTAACGCATTTGGTTTTAACATTTTGTTCTCCTAATGAATTTAAAACTGGTGTCTTGTTAATAAAGGAACGGACACTGTGAATTAGGGAATTCCAGTATTAGGCATGGCTATTTTAAATAAAGAAAATTCTTCCAAGTGTAGTCCACAGATACTTCAAATGAAAACATTATAACGTGCTAAATGAAAGCACAAAATAAATAAATAAAATACTTCCAGTATAAGGGACATATAGGTCAACTAAAGAAACATTTTTAAGTATAAAAGTTTTTTTTTTGTGCCATGCCATATATACTGTAAAAAGTGCAAATGTAATTTTACTTATTTTCTTAAAGGACACAAAATATGCAAAGAACAGAAAAAAAACTGTCTGGTGTCTATCAGATCTATTTAATTCCTAAAATCAGGCACTCACTGAGATTTTGTTAATACACACCATTTGTCATTTGTTAGGCCCTAAAGATTGTTAGCCAGGAACACAAGCTTGTCCACAGTCTCTGGCTTCAACAGAGCATGTAACAATGGCATGTAACAATGTTGCCACCAAAGCTAAATGCCCTTTCTGAAGGAGCACTTTATCATTCAGGGCTTCTTAAAGAAGATATGAATATGGGAATCCCTTTATAAATTAAAGTTTCCTTCTGCCCCAAAGTAACACCATCTTTTCTATTTTCTATATAACTTTAATGACCTTCAGCAACAGAATAATTACTTATTGATTTCTTATTCTTATTTAACAACCAATAAAAAAAAAATGTTTGTGTTTCTTCTCAATGTGCACTACTGACAGGTCAAATCAGCTCGTTCTCCCCCCCAGCAGTGTTGGTGCTGCTGCTGAGAGATTGAGATGCACCAGCCAAAGTTTGCGTATAAAGTAATGCAAAAATGAATACATTTAATATCGAAAGCGAAAGCAGATTCTCGAACATGTCCGGGGAAAAGAGAATGTATTGTCACCCCAAATAATGAGCTGGATCAGTCTATTTAGTCTTCACGCTCTTCTCAAAACTGCTACATGTGCGACTAAATAAATATTCCAGTTAGCACACATCTATTTTTAGTCGCAAATGCGAGCGAAATGGTCGCACTGTCGAGCCCTGTCCAAATAACAGATGTTGCACCAGTCTTTTTCACGAGCTCCTCTGTTTTGCTGACGCTTTCAGCCATGTTTATTCTAGATGATGCGTTGCAGCTGGCTGCAGCTTGTTGCTCTTTATTTTTCGGGTAGATTGCGTCATCAAACATGCATTATCCCGATAGAATTACAATCTCTATCGTAGGCCAATTTTGTATTTGCCCATTACTACTTCTCTGTTTATCCTTCTGATTTTACCGTCGATTTCTTTTGACCGCCCCTTGTCATTTTAAAAATAACTCAACGGCGAACGCATCAAGTATGAAAGCCTCGTTCGTTTTGCAAGGTGCGCGCGCACTCAGCAGAGGTCTGCGATTGCGATGCCAGGTGAAAGTATAAATCAGTCTTAAGACCTATTTTAAAGTAAGTAATGTACCTTTATAGTGCACATTTGTTGTGTGTCTATCTTCAGGAGCCCTGGGTATTAATTTTGTTTTGCCTGTATGTGTGCTTTTTGACTCTTAAAGTGCTGCAAACCATTAATATGCAAAAAAAGGACCACAATTTCAGCAAAACATCTTCTTTAATGTTTTACTGGAATCTTGGATGGTCTGAGCGTGAATAATTAGCTACAAATTTTCATTTTTTTGTTGAACTATCACTTTAATAATGGCCTCACTAACACCCACAGTACCATCAGGCCACCCTGATCACGCTTAACTTTCACATGTAGGGCAAAGGTTATTTATTTGCTTTATTTTTCCTTGCACCATGGACAGCATTTTCTTGTGCTTTGCTAAATCTGTATGCGACACTGTTATTTTCTTGGAAGAATGCAAAGGTCATGGAGAGGGGAGAGAGAGAGAGATTGAAATCTGCTTAACCACCATCACGGTATCCAGCATGCTGAGATATGTCGAATGCAGAGTTTAGAAAAAGATCCACATTTATAAACATGAATGCGGAATGTGCTTGGATGAAGTTGGCGAGAGGGCAAATGCTTTAGCAACCTACTGCACTGCTGCTTTTTCCTCTGTCTGTGGTCATTTATTCTGGATCAGGATGTAACCAGCATTACTATCCACTCCCAGCTTCCTGTTGACCTGAGATTGGTGCCCTGTGGAGCCCGTACAGGTCACAGGGTCGGCTGTATCTGTCTACTGTCAAGGGTCAGCATGATTGACTTGTCTGCAGTTAGTTAGTCAGGTTGATTAGTGACGATTTTTTTTTTTTTTCATAATTTTTTAAAAGGTGATGAATGTAAGAATGTTGATGAAGGGGTTTTTAGCATGCTGACACATTCTGTTTTTCTTATTGTGAGGTAAAATCAACACTATAAAATGCAAATGTAGAATTGTGAGGGGAAAAAGTCAGTAAGGTAAGAGAAAAATTAAGAATTGTAAGATTTCAAATCAGAATATGGGATGGAAAATTTGAATATATGTAAATTTAGAATTGAGATAAAAATTGAAAACAAATTCTAAAAAAAATGTACATTTAATATATATATTTTTTTTTTTACTTTTTCATTATTTCTTATTTTTTTTACTTTAATTTATTTTACTTTAATTTTATATTATTTATAATTTTATTTTAGAATAATTATTTTATATTATTTATTGAATTTTGTATTATGATTTGACTTTATTGCTATTGTTGTTTTAATTAATTGTGATTTTATTTCATTTAAATTTGCTTAATTTAGTTGTACTTTATTTTATTTTATTGTTTTATTTTATTAGTTTAATTTGTTTTTGGTGTTATTTTGTTGTTATTTTATTTTATTGTTATTTTAATAAAATATTCTGAATATATGTTAATTTAGAATTGAGATAAAAAATTGTAAAAAAATGTACATTTAAATTGTATTTTATTGTTTACTTTAAAAAAAATATTTAATTTAATTTACTTTACTTTAATATTTAAATTTGTTAAAATTTTTATTTTGCTTTATTTTATTATTTGACTATTGCTATTGTTGCTTTAATTGTTATTCTATTTTATTTCATTTTGATTAACTTAGTTGTATTTTGTTTTAATAGTTTAATTTGTTATTTTGCTATTATTTTATTTTATTTTATTGTTATTTTAATAAAATAATCTGAATACCTGTCAATTTTGAATTGAGATAATAATTGAGAACAAATTCTGAGAAACATTGACATTTAATATTTTATTTTATTTTATTTTTTAATTTATATTCTTATTTATTGCTATTGTTGTTTTAATTAATTGTTATTTTATTTTATAATTTAGCTTAATTTAGTTGTATTTTATTTTATTTTAATAGTTTAATTTGTTATTTTGTTGTTATTTAATTGTATTGTTATTTTAACAAATAATCTAAATATATGTAAATTAAGAATTGAGATAAATTCAGAACAAATGTACATTTAAGTTTACTTTTTTGTTTTTTACATTTTATTTTACTTTAATATTTTAATTTGTTAATTTTATTTTGCTTTATATTATTATTTTACTTTGCTATTGTTGTTTTAATTAATTGTTATTTTATTTTATTTCATTTTGATTAATTTAGTTTTATTTTATTACTTTATTATATTTGAATAGTTAAATTTATTATTTTGTAGTTATTTTTATTGTTATTTTTATTTTAAAAAATCTGAATATATTTAAATTTATAATTTAGAAAAAAATGATAAAATCTAAGAAAAAAGTTTTATATTTAATTAAATTGATTTAATTTGAAATAAATTACATTTGTTAAACTTGTAATTTGCTTATTTTTATTATTTTATTTTATTGCTGTTGTTGTTTGAATTGTTTTAATTTTATTGCTTAATTATATTTCATATTTTAATTTGTTATTTTATTTTTACTTTAC